>CM061175.1:7540000-8165000 GCA_030763345.1 Mythimna separata
GTTTTGTTGTTCTAGAAAACACAGAAGGCAGCCCTTCAAGTAAAACGCTTGAGTCAGACAATAGCAAACATCTGCGAAGGTCCAGGGAACGGATCACATCCAGTCCACTGGTTCAGAGGAACCGTAAAAGTAAGTATTTTAGCTAGATCAGATCACATACTGTAACGAGACTTATTCGCCTCGTTACATGGAAAGGATTTTTGGTCGATTTTAGTCGATTTTGTCTATGTTTTTTTGTCTGTGGCACGGTCTTTGAGTGTCGTCTGTCAAAATCTGGACGTCACTCTCGATCCTATATCCATTCCCAATGGACACGTAATTTTTCAATTTATATTATTTCCTTGTAATCGGCTATAATCGCCGTAATTTAAGCCATTTAGTGGCATCTATATTGCACAAAGACTTCATGGACGTAGTATAATGCCAGAGATTCCATTGGTAAGAGATTTGTCGTATTTTTTGTCAAACATTTTTCTAGGGCGTGGTCCGAGTTTTATCTTACTGGTTTTTCAATCTTTTCAGATTTTACAGTGATTTGTCGCACGCAGCTGTTTTAATACGCTGTGTCAGCGCACTGTAAGCTATTTTTGAGAAGAGACGGTGAGTTTCCATTCCTAAAAAGGTTTTACGCGGCCCACGTGTTTGAATTCGAACGTACAATCTAACTTATTTTTATATTATTGTTACAGCCTTGACAGAGGCGTTTCTTCTCTTTCTTCTGGTTTTTCTTTTGGCCTTCTTCTTCCTCTTTTTCGGCGATACCCCGAGCATACTTCGGGAAACTTGAAGCCTCGCATCCTACGCGTCATGAAGGATTTTCTTTTGCACGTGGCATGGAACAATCAACCACTTACAAGTAACATGTAGGGATTATTCCGGTAGGAGAATTCCTTTACTATATTCTCTTTTGTTTCCAAGATGCAACAATAACCATAATTTCCATAATTCCCAATAACATTAATTAATTTTTTTTATTATTAGTGTAGAAAACAAAGTCATGTTTTGAAGCTTACGGGCAGAGACATTAAAAAGAAAAGACAGAAGTATTTTATCGTTTTATTCATTTTGATGTAGCCTCCCACCGGCAGATTAATTGTCCAAACTCTTCCAACTTCGCTATTCCGGTCAGTGTGACTCCTTGGCGCCCGAATTTTATATTTGTTTCTTATTCAACCTTTTTTATTATTTGGGAGATCACACACAAACATACCAACACATTTGGTAACCATCCAGCTACACACAACCCAATATAAATTCTTCATTATTTTTTTTAATTTTTTTAATATTACATTTGTCGCCTCGAACAGGACCTGAAGTTTGCTTCATGACTTTGTTTTTGGGATAGGTTTTGTTGCATCTTGTGGTACATATATCTATTGTTTACAGATATTGTTTATTCTGTATTATTTAATAATTATTGCTAATTGCTGTAAACAACTTTAATAATTATTCTTCTGATATTTTTTGTGAAAAACATACTTCTATTTAACAATATTGTACACTTGCTAGTACAATATTAATTATTTTTGTGTCTTGTTAACTTGTATTGTTACAGACATACCTTTATCCTTACATAAGCAACATAATTGTATGGTAAGACAGCTTTTGTTATATTTAAGTGTTCAACGGTGTAAAATTAGTGCGGTGAAACTTTTATATTTTACTTTTGGTGAACTTAACTTCAGTTTTACTTGTAAACTTAACTTTAAGAGATTGAAAACTCAATTGTAAGTTATTATTGCATCTTTTCACTCCTAAATACTTTAATATTTTCATAAAAAAGACTTAGATTTTTTGAAAACCGGATAATCACATTTTAACTTAACCTCAAATATTTTTTTAACTTTGAAGTTTTGCTGTTTGCTTAGTTTGGTTCATTGATCATTTTGCCTTTTCATCATGGATAAGGAAGCTCAATTTTCTCCGCCTCTTGCTGAAAAGAATAACTTGGAGTCTGAAGGTGCTTGCACGGTTCCTGAAGCTATTGCACATGTGCCTGACATGATTAATTTGACAGATGTTCAACATCCTTTTGATCATAATGACAGGGTTGCACATTCTTCTTCAGCTCTTGCTACGCATGCCTTGCCTTCTTTTAATTCAATTAATGCCTTGGTTAATGATCACATTAAGAAAAACTTGCCTTCTGCACATAAATTGCCAGACTTAAAAAAGAGTAAAATTAATTTCAGTGGAAAAACCTGTGTCAGGGAATTTATTACTGAGGTTGAAGAATACTTTTTATATAAGAACTTCGATGAAATTGTATTAGTTGGTTCATTTACAGACTTGCTTAGTGACATTGCTCTTAAATGGTTTCGCACGGTTCGTATTCGTATTTCTTCATGGCATGAGCTTAAGCTTGCTTTACTTAAACGTTTTGACAGGCCGGACTTTGACTACTTTTTGGAACATGACCTCCGTACCAGGAAACAGAAAAGTTCTGAATCACTTCCG
The DNA here is from genome assembly GCA_030763345.1 of Mythimna separata. NCBI lineage: Eukaryota > Metazoa > Arthropoda > Insecta > Lepidoptera > Noctuidae > Mythimna > Mythimna separata. The sequence continues at coordinate 7,542,458 of CM061175.1, forward strand.
GACTTCATTACCGATATTATGGATATGGCTAGTCGTCTTTCTTCTCCATTGTTTGATGCGGTTTTGGTTAGTGTAATTAAACACAACATGTTGCCTATTTACACACCTTTTATTTTTGGTAAACACATTGACTCTGTTGAACAATTTCTTGATCTTGCAAAGGAACTTGAAGTTTTTGTCAACAGAAAGGCTTTGAAAGACAGTAAAACTGATAAATCCACAGCTAAGTTTAATGCAGTTTCAACAGATAATATAACCTGTTTAAAATGTAAAAAATCTGGTCATCATTTTAAAAAGTGTCCATCCATTCCTGGTGTTATTTGTTTTAAATGCCAAAAGGCTGGAGTCACATCTAAGAATTGTGACGTTTGTAATGTAGATAAGAAAAACTCTGATGAGTCAAAAAACTAATTAGGTCACATCGAGCCCCTGTTATTGATATAACTGCGAGTGTCTCGATGAACAAAAATTTGGTTAAATGTCACAAACCTGATGATGCTACTCGTAACAAAGACTTTGCGGATTGGTTAGATTACTTAAAAACATTCTTCAAAATTTATAAATCAGCTCCCGTTTTATTTGTTAAACATAATGATACTAGACCATATTTACAATTTTCTGTAGGTAAACATACTTTTTCTGGTTTATTGGACAGTGGTTCCAACAGTTGCGTTTTAGGCGCAAATTGTCATGAACAATTTTCACGTTTAGGTTATAAAATAAATTCCGTTTCTAGTTCTGCTTATACAGCTGATGGTTCTTCACAGAGAATTATTGGTACTATTAAATTACCTGTTACTTGTGATAATTTAACTAAAAATATTGATTTTCTTATTATACCTTCTTTTCAACCTGACATCATTTTAGGTTTCGATTTTTGGTTAAAATTCGATTTGGCTAAAGATTTATGGAAAAATATAACTTATGTTCAGAGTAATAGAGTCCAAGTTTGTACAGTCACATCTGCTAGTGAATTGTCTCCTTCTGAGAAACAGAAACTAAAGGATACAATTAAACTTTTTGAAGATATTTCTTATGAAAAGAAAGGCTTAGGTCTTACCCATCTCGTTCAACACAAAATTAATGTTACTAGCGAACCTTTTAAACAAAGATATTGGCCTTTAAGTCCTGCAAAGCAAAAGGAACTATTTGATGAAGTCGAAGTTTTATTAAGGGAAGGTATCATTCAACCTTCTAAATCACCTTGGTGTTCACCTGTCTTAGCTGTAGAAAAGAAAGATGGTAGTACCAGATTATGTTTAGATTCGAGACGTTTAAATTCAGTCACTATTAAAGATTCTTATCCTCTTCCTTATACGTCTAGAATATTAGATAACCTTGGCGGAGCTAAATATATTAGTACAATTGACCTTTCTAAAGCATTTTTACAGATTGCTCTCGAAGAATCTTCTCGAGAAAAGACTGCTTTCGTTGTTCCGGGAAAAGGACTTTTTGAATTTGTTCGCATGCCATTCGGTCTCACTAATGCACCTGCTGAGTTGCAGAGACTCGTAGATAAACTTTTTGGTCCTGAATTTGATAATACTGTGTTTTGTTATTTAGACGATTTAATTTGCGTAAATTCGGATTTTAATTTACATATAGAGTATTTGCATAAAATTTATAATATTTTAAAAGAAGCTGGACTCACAGTTAATTTAAAAAAGTGTAACTTTTGTAAAGATAGACTCCGTTATCTTGGTTATATAGTAGATAGTAATGGTTTGCATACTGATCCTTCTAAATTAGATACAATAAAAAGTTTTCCACGTCCTGAAACCGTTAAACAACTTCGTAGTTTTCTCGGTCTGTGTTCATATTATCGTAGATTCATTTGTAAATTCGCTGATATCGCTTCTCCTTTAACTAAATTAACTGCTGGTAGTAAAAACTCTAAAAAACCACTTTGTTGGAATGATGAAGCTGAGATTGCATTTGATAATTTGAAAGAAACTTTGATTACTGCTCCTGTTTTGCAATGCCCTAATTTTGAAAAACCTTTCTTTTTACATTGTGATGCCAGTTCTGTTGGCCTTGGTAGCGTTTTGAGCCAAGAGGATGATAATGGGGATCAACATCCTATTGCGTTCTATTCTAGATCACTCAATAAATGTGAACGCAATTATAGCACCACAGAACGTGAATTACTTGCTATCTTAACTTCCATAGAACATTTTAGACCTTACATTGAAGGAATGAAGTTTACCGTTATTACTGATCATGCTAGTTTGAAGTGGCTTTTAGGTCTTAGTAATCCCAGTGGACGCTTAGCACGTTGGGCAGCTAGAATTTCTCAATTCACATTTGATATTGTTCATAAGAAAGGATCTTTACATTTAGTCCCAGATGCTTTATCGCGTATTGAAGTCGCCGCTATTGATATTTCTCAGAATAATTTAGTTTTACCTGACGATGATATTCATGATCCTTGGTATAAAAATGTATTTATTAATTGTCAAAAATCACCTTGCAGATATAGAAATTTTAGAGTAGAAAATAACACTTTATATAAATTTTGTAAAAGTAAATTTGATCCTAATAGTCGTCTTAATTGGAAAATAGTTATCCCTAAAGAACATATTTTAGACACAATTCGTTCTAATCATGATGATATTAATTCTGGCCATCTTGGCATTCATAAAACGGTAAATAAATTGCGACAACACTATTTTTGGAAGGGAATGTTCAAGGATGTTCAAAAATATATTCTAGCCTGCGATACTTGTAAAGCTTATAAACATACCACTCATTCTCCCTTTGGTATTATGATTAATCCTAAAAAAGTCGATAAGCCTATGTTAATGCTATCAGTTGATATAATAGGTATATTACCTAAAGCCTATTCTGGTCATAAATATATTCTTTCGGTTGTTGATGTTTTCACTAAATTTTGCTGGATTTTTCCTATGATAAATGCTACTACTCGAGTAATAAATAAACTTCTTGAAAAAGAAATATTTCTTAAATTTGGTTGCCCCAAAATAATTGTTTGTGATAATGGCACACAATTTACTTCTAAACATTTCGTAGAATTCATGAAAGGTTTTAATATTACTAAAATATTTTATAATACTTTATACACCCCTCAAAATAATCCTGTTGAGAGATATAATAAAACTGTTGAAACTTGCATCGCTTGCTTTGTAAAAGATGATCATAGAACTTGGTCTAAATGTTTACCTCATGTTCAATTAGCTTTAAATAATAGTGTTAATCTTGCTACAGATTTCACACCTAATTTTTTGATGTTTGGTAGGGAGCTTGTTTTTGACGCTTCCTTACATCGTATTAGCGATTGTATTGAAAACTTAAGTGAACTTGAAGTTTCCAATAGAACTCACTATGCTGATTCTCTTAATTCACTTAGTGATATTTTTGCTAAAGTTCAAACTCATTTATTAAAAGCTTATCAGCGTAATGCTCGCTATTATAATAAGGGTCGTAGAGTCATTTCTTTTGATGTGGGTGATGTTGTGTGGCGAAGAAGTTTTGTTCAATCTCATGCACCTGCTTATTTTTCGGCGAAACTTGCTCCTAAGTTTATAAAATGTGAGATTACTGAAAAGATTTCGGATAACGTCTACGTTCTAAAAGACCTTAAAAAAGGCTCAACTGGGCGTTATCACGTTAAAGATATAATTAAATTTTAATTTGGTTCCCAAGTGTTGACTTGTTTTTGATATTTTTGTTTGGAGGAGCTTTAATAGATGATGAATGAAGGGATGTATGATAGGTTACCGCTCTTTAAAAGTGACTTTGTCAGGCAGGCTTCATACAAATTTATTAAATTCAATTAAACATTCTAAAACATAACTTAGGACATTTTAATGACTTTTTCACACCCACACATACATTTTTCATATCAAAAGATCTTATTTTTTGTTTTTTTGTATACATTGTTTTATACAGTTTATACAATATTTTTTTTTACATTCTCGTATACAATTTTAAATAGCTACCTACTCATTTACACTTGGGTGCTTATTGTTATACTTGAATGTATGGGACTTGCCTCTAACATCCTGTTAGAAAGCAAAATCTTATCTTTTTGATCTGTGGAACATTCTGTTTCCCCTTTTGTGGAAATGGTAATGATTTCTGCATTTCTCCTTTTTTGCAGTTTTGCTAGCTCTTTTTGAGTTGGTATCTTCTGTACATCTTTTTAGGGATTTCTTTACGAGTGGCAATTGTTCTTGCTTGTAGGGATTTCTCCTAATTTTTGCTGATCTTGGTGAATTTTTTTTTTCCCTTGATTTCGCATTTTTCTTTTTTTTGCTATTGTGCTCGGGAAGTCGGTGGTGTTATGCCGATCACAATATGCATATTTTTGGAGATGTTTGTGCTCGGAAAATCGGTGGTGTTATATCGGTCACAACATTCTTCCTCTTTTGTTCTCTTGCATCCTTGCGTATGCAATTTTTTTTTTTTGCTATTGTGCTCGGGAGTTCGGTGGTGTTATGCCGATCACAATATGCATTTTTTTAAAGATGTTTGTGTTCGGAAAATCGATGGAGTTGTATCGGTCACAACATTCTTTTTTTACTCTTGCCTCCTTGGTTTAAGAGATTTGATACTGTGTCTCACAGTTATATTTTGTTCTTGCTAGTCAGTGGCGAGGGTGCCTAACTGTACTCATATGGACATTCCTTTGGTTTTTTAAGACAGCGGCAATTGCGCCTAACTGTATCCAAATTAACATCTTTTATAGTTTATTCTACTTGCTAGTCGGTGGCGAGGGTGCCTAACCGTACTCAAGTTAGTCTTTATAGACATTTCTTTGATTTTTTTTTCTAAAACAGCGGCAATTGCGCCTAACTGTATTCAAATATAACATCTTTTATACTTTCTTTTACTTGCTAGTCGGTGGCGAGGGTGCCTAACCGTACTCAAGGTAGTCTTTATAGACATTTCTTTGTTTTTTTTTCCTAAAACAGCGGCAATTGCGCCTAACTGTATTCATATTAACATTTTTGTTAGTTTATTTTACTTGCTAGTCGGTGGCGATGGTGCCTAACCGTACTCAACTTTGTTTTTGTTTATAACATTATGCATATTGGTCAGCGATGATTACGCTTGGCTGTACTTATGATATTTACTTGGATGTTGCTTGTTAGTCAGTGGCGAAGGTGCCTAACTGCACTCATGCTAGTTCTTGTGATATTGTAGGTCGGTTATGTTTGTGGTCTAACTGTACTTATTTTAACTGCATGTTGTTCTCTTCTAGGACGTTTTTTTAACTCTTTTTTGGGGTTTATTGTTTTTGGAATTTGTATTTCCAATTTGTTTTTTTTGAAGCTTTTGCTTTTGTCTTTTGTTTTTTCTTAGCATAAAAGAAATTGCTTTCTTTTATTTTTTCGGGGAGGGATGTAATGTAACGAGACTTATTCGCCTCGTTACATGGAAAGGATTTTTGGTCGATTTTAGTCGATTTTGTCTATGTTTTTTTGTCTGTGGCACGGTCTTTGAGTGTCGTCTGTCAAAATCTGGACGTCACTCTCGATCCTATATCCATTCCCAATGGACACGTAATTTTTCAATTTATATTATTTCCTTGTAATCGGCTATAATCGCCGTAATTTAAGCCATTTAGTGGCATCTATATTGCACAAAGACTTCATGGACGTAGTATAATGCCAGAGATTCCATTGGTAAGAGATTTGTCGTATTTTTTGTCAAACATTTTTCTAGGGCGTGGTCCGAGTTTTATCTTACTGGTTTTTCAATCTTTTCAGATTTTACAGTGATTTGTCGCACGCAGCTGTTTTAATACGCTGTGTCAGCGCACTGTAAGCTATTTTTGAGAAGAGACGGTGAGTTTCCATTCCTAAAAAGGTTTTACGCGGCCCACGTGTTTGAATTCGAACGTACAATCTAACTTATTTTTATATTATTGTTACAGCCTTGACAGAGGCGTTTCTTCTCTTTCTTCTGGTTTTTCTTTTGGCCTTCTTCTTCCTCTTTTTCGGCGATACCCCGAGCATACTTCGGGAAACTTGAAGCCTCGCATCCTACGCGTCATGAAGGATTTTCTTTTGCACGTGGCATGGAACAATCAACCACTTACAAGTAACATGTAGGGATTATTCCGGTAGGAGAATTCCTTTACTATATTCTCTTTTGTTTCCAAGATGCAACAATAACCATAATTTCCATAATTCCCAATAACATTAATTAATTTTTTTTATTATTAGTGTAGAAAACAAAGTCATGTTTTGAAGCTTACGGGCAGAGACATTAAAAAGAAAAGACAGAAGTATTTTATCGTTTTATTCATTTTGATGTAGCCTCCCACCGGCAGATTAATTGTCCAAACTCTTCCAACTTCGCTATTCCGGTCAGTGTGACTCCTTGGCGCCCGAATTTTATATTTGTTTCTTATTCAACCTTTTTTATTATTTGGGAGATCACACACAAACATACCAACACATTTGGTAACCATCCAGCTACACACAACCCAATATAAATTCTTTTTATTTTTTTTATTTTTTATTATTACAATACATACAGTACGAGACAAAAATCAGACAGATATTAGTTAGAAAATGTTTTTTTTTAATTTATAGTTGTTCAATCTTAAGGGGGATGTTCCAGCTTAGCCCGCGAAATTCAAATTTTCTTACGTTTTTTGCAATTTGAAAGCCAGTGATAAGTTGTATAAAGTTAAAAATGGTTGCCTGTAAAGTCGTTTTTACGGGCGAAGATTTTACGTGACAACGTCTTTTTCTCGGTAGAATATTTATTGATATGAATATAATTAAATTGCACAATAGGAACAAGGAATTGAATGAAAATAAGAATTGCACAAATTTTAACTATAGAAATATATTTTGTTTACTAAAATTCTCTAGTGCTGCGCGCGCGGCAGACCGATCATAGTTGAGTGGGAGAGAGACGCAAGGCATTCGGCGGGCCTCTCTCTCACTCATCGTAACGTTACCGAGCGTTACACTTTTTCATAAGTGACTCCCAGCCGCAACCTAATTTAAGACGTTGTCACGTCAAAAATACTTAAGCGGCTGTAAAACGTAACTAGTTACATATTTATAAACATAAAAATCATTAATACAAGCCTCCAAGCTCACTTAGTTGCAAGAACGTTTTTGACCTCGAAAAAATCGTTCCTGCACTTAGGTGAGCTTGGAGGCTTGTATTAATGATTTTTATGTTTATAGGAAAATTTGAATTTCGCGGGCTACCTGAAGCATTCACCTTAACAAAACAGTGTGGCTACATTCAAACATGATTTTCAGACCAAAACCTTTTTGTTCTCGTCTAATACTAAAAAGTTTGACATAGAGTTTCTATTCCATTTATTTTACTTTTATTTTATGTTATTTGAAAAACTTACATCTATTTATTAAAATAAGTAAGCATGTATGTAACATGCTTAAACTTATTTTAATAAATAGTAATATGAATTACAAGTTTTCACTTATAGTACAAATAAATAAGTGTGAGTGATTCAGACAATAAATTGGGTTATTATACCCTGTACAATAAATTAATATGCATTGCCAAATGCCAAAACCAAAATAAGATAAATGTTTTCGAAAATTTGTACCTTCTTTTAATAATAGTCAACCATCTTGAAAAGAAACAAATCCAATCACAAACAGAAACATTTTTATTTAGTCAAATTTTTAATTTCAATATTAAGAAAGGACATTTTGAATTTTAAGAACCATCAATGGCCAGTATTATTTTTTTCTTATTTTAGCTGTAGATGTAACGTGTAATCAGAACGTGTACTTAATTTAAAAAAAAAATTAAAGATGAGAACGAAATCTGTTCGAATTTTAAAAATTGTGTTCTGATTTATTTTTCTTGTTCAATTTCTTTTTCCCGCCAAAATGCTTAAAATCACTGCGTGTTTTTAAGCATTTTGGCGGGAAAAACAAAAAAAAAATGTTTTTGATATTTTACTACAACAGAAAAATAAAAACTAAATCGTATTTCTGTAGACCAACTGTTGAGTCGTGTTGTGATCCTGTTTATACCAGTCTATGTCTAAACCAGTGTGCGGCTTGCGGAACGGCGGCACGGAGAGGACACCATCGCTCGATACCCTGTCCAGCCTCGCGTCTGACGACCTGATGATGGACCAAGACCTGGCGCAGTCCATCACGAGCTTGCAGAGCGTCGATGACTATATTGAGAGGTAAGATCTTCACGCACTTTCAATATAGCTAATAAGTACCTATGGATTCTTCTCATAAACTGAAATCTTATTAAATTAATTATTGAAAATGAACATGCCTCTGCCCCTCCGGTCAGAGTTCAATTAGCCAATTGAGTAATAAATAAATGCGAGGTGACCTATAAATAAATAGTAGGTCAATGTACCTGGAGCACATTTCGTTTAGGCCATCCCATAAAGATTTCTAATAGCTTTATTAAAAATCTTCATATCGAGCCATTACCGCCGACTTATCGTAACCGACAAAACTAAATTTTACAGGAGAGTTTTTTTAGTTTTTGTCGGTTACGATAAGTCGGTGATAATGGCTCGATATTATTTTGTCTAAATATGAGTTTAGCATGTTTGAACAATCTTAGGTTTTTATAGTACTATGCTATTCAAATAAAAATAGGGTCAACCTTAGCGCCATGTCGTAAGCAAAATAAAAAATTAAATTAGTATATTTCTAAATTTGTTTTGTTTATGAATCATGAAGGAAAAAAATCAGAATCTATTTCTTCAATTCCGCTCATCTCTGAATCACTGTGTTAATTTTTTGGGTAATGGCGAATGGAAATAGGCAAACTGTTTCGAACAAAGAAAGAAAATGTAGTTATTTATTTTACTAATTATAAGTAACAACATAATATTTCGCCAATTTTGATTTTTTAAATTTAGTTTAAATAATAACGTTTTTACTTCACTTAAAGGAGAATGCCACGGGGCAGGTCCCTTTTGTGCTGTCGTGTACTTGTTTGGAATAATAACCTAAAAATATTATTTATTTTTTTGTGTGCAAATTATTTTTTATATATTTTTTCATAAACTAATGGAATTAAAGTCATCATCATCTGCCTAGCCTTTTCCCAACTATATTGGGGTCGGCTTCCAGTCAAGCCGGATTTAGCTGAATACCAGTATTTTACGAGGAGCGGCTGCCAATGGAATTAAAGTAATAGAGACATAATTCCATGCTCATGGTGATGTTTAGTCTGTCAATATGTAATTATTACCTACATTTTTAAAACAGAAAAATAATCATATCTCCTGAACCTGGGTGGCACAATGAAAAAAGGTTTCCGATTATGAAAATGCTATGTTTTTACTATTAGGTAAAATAAAAATCTTCAGGGCACAAGCATTTTCCACTGGGACCCAACTTCCCTTACAAAACGGGCAATCTCCTTTAACTGAGACTGTTAGACAAAGTTAAAAAAAAACCGTCATTAATACGTAAATAAGTTTATTCACCGTCGTTAATACGTAGGTGAATAAATTAATTCTTTGCAAATTGTACTTTTTAAGTAACATTAGACAAATCTAAAGGTTATTGACCTTCCCATTTTTATTTGAATCACAATTTACCGCTTGTTAAAAGTATCATTAAAGCGTGTTGAGGGATGTCTTAGATTGAGAACCTAAGGCTTAAAAAATAGAACTGTATTACTTAATAGTATACCAAATGGTCACACCAACTTAAATCTAAAGAAATCTAAGAGAATAATTGCGATCTTATCACTGACAGCGATAGCAACCAGACTACCTTATACCAGATACCTTTGCATGAACTATTATTATTATTATACCTAGCCTATACTGTCCCACTGCTGGGCAAAGGCCTGAATGAACTATAATAACTTACTCGTAAAACAAAAAATAAGCCTAAAGCAACACCACCAAGGCACAGTGAGGTAGGAAACACAAAAAGCTTTGATGAGATGCTCATCCCATAGGTTGGACAGCTCTCTACGCAGCGGCCTGAACTCCCTAGACGAGAGGCAGTTGCGCCAGGAGCTTTCCTCGTCCAAGACCGCAGTGCGGCAGTGGAGCCAGCTGCTGGAACAGAACAATATGCTGGACCGGCAGCTAGCCGCCATGGCGCAAGGGAACAACGCTTCAGACTCGCTGACTGCTAGCAACAATAGTCTTTCTAACATCGGGTAAGTCTTATCGTCTATTTCTTATACCCTGAGACTAAATTGACACAAGTAATGTCAAATTTACTGTAGGAATGACGCCAGTTCTTTTGTGTTGAAATGTCATTTTAGTCTCAGGGTTTAAAAAACAGACTTTAGGTATAAGTTTTGAAGTTTTAGCTGGCAGGCGCGTTGCAACTTATAATCGTATATGGGAATGATATGAAGATTTCAATGACGTTATTGCGACGCCGATACTCAGTTATCTCACCGAGGCAACTGGTGTTTTTTGGAGTGGGGAATCTTTAAATCATGAGTATTTTCTAAAATGACGTTTACCAGTGACAGCACTGTGTCCTTAGGTTCAGGCATTTGTCAAAACGCTTATGTTAATGATATTAGACATCAACGTTAAACGTTAGACGTACGTAAACGTCATGAATACGTTTTAAAAAGTAGAAGATGTTTCGGCTAAGTAGCGCCAACTGGTGGCGTGATTTTTCCTGAAAACCCTGATTCTTCCCACTAACGTAAAAGTAAGTAGTATTTCAGCGTCGGGTTATGTTTATGTATTTAGACGACATTTTCTTAGTTGCACAAACTGGCAGCCGCCATGACGTCCAAGTGAAGCTCGGGCCTAAGATAAATCCGCCTTCATCGCCTACTATACAATGCGTTTTGGTTTACATAGAAATAGATCTACTGATATATTTATAATTGCAAAATCGTGTCGCTTTGTCACGGCGCTTCTGTCTACGATAGCCTTACTATGTTTATGAAGGTAAATATTGAATGTATTTAGATACATTCAATCGTGTATAATAATCGTGTGTGTGTTTGTGTATAGTTATACTAAATTGTCTTGTAGACCCCAAGGTCAGACGCCTATGTTATATGAGCAAAGTGACGACAACGACAGCGTGACAGTTTGTAGGTAATTCATTCAATTATTCCGCTGTTCCCCTTCTCTCTCTTCCTTTAGTCAGTCATTGACTATAATAATTATAATGTACCTATGCTCTCCTATGAACAAAGTAATTTTACTTGTTGCGGCAGTTCTGCTATGAGAAGTTCCGTTCCATATCTTCGAATTTAAACATCAGATGACAACAGTCGTACAATGGGAACAATTTTTACTTCGTCAGTCATCACGCTAGAACCGTTGAACAGATTTTTTTGGTAGACAATAAACGGAAAAACTACGATAACACATAGGACTTTTAATCCAGAAATTATGTTCCCTTGGGACAATTTTCTACTATCACACGGGCGTAACCTCTGGCAGCAGCTACTTAGTAATTAACCGAAGTAAATGTGTTGTATAATAAATTGGCAAAAGCCAATTCGATTAGTCACTTAAAATGACATTCATCGAAGATACTCAATGGGAAACGGTGAACCATTACATCAAGAAATAGCCTACGGCCGATCAAAAATGCGCTCTTTAGGATTTTCGGCATGAATCATCCGTCTAGCTAGTCTAAAGCAAATGCTAATACTTACTTAACATGGGGCGACTGCCTATCTGACCTACTACAACCCACTAACTGGGTATTTTCAGCACCAATACTTCTCTTTATGGCTTTGAAAGTAAATAAATTAAGAATCTATTTTTATACCAAGTAGAGCTCTGACTCACTCACTGACTCATGAACGTCCAGCCCAAACCCTTAGACCTATAACGTTAAAATTTTGCAGAAATTCCTTATACGATGTATAGAAAGTGGAGTGTCCTAAGTGGATGAAACGAGGGTTCAAAGCTTGTAGGGAGAAACCTACTTTCACGCCCTGATCAAACTTAGTACAATAATGTAAGATTAATTTAAATTAATGAACCCAAAGTATAACTAGCAGAAAAAATTAAAAACTTAAAAGTTAACCGCTCCATCCCCTACTTATCTGAACTAACAAGTAATTGTATTTTCTTACTCAAAATAGAAAAATCCTACGTAACCTGATTACGTCTGTCTATTACGTGACACAATACATAGTTAGTGCGTATTACCCACGTACTGGGCTGTGGTCTTTGTTTAGCGCCAATGAAGCGTCCATTGAGTGGCACGTGCGAGGGTGTCACAGTTCACTGGGGGAGGAGAACTGCTGCCTATTCCGTTACGTTTATTCTGTATTACTGTTAGTGCATTTTAGATGAGTAGGGTAATAGATAGGAAACGTTTTGTAAAGATTAACAGAAGGAAAATATCTGTAAGAGTCTTAAGTTTTTTTTAAATGTCTTCTTCTGCTCTGAGGGTAGTAAAAGTAGTGTCAGAGTTTTACTGACTAAAATCCACCCACGTTCCTTCAGTTGACCTTAGTGTTCTAGAACTACAGTGAATCTTTCGAACAATCCTGCAGCCTAAGTTTTTCGTATGTTTGTATTTTGAAAGGAAAGCTCGATTTCCTACTTACTGTAGGTGAGAAAAGTTTTGCCTAGTAGGTACACAGCGATTACAGGTGTGATCGTCGATAAGAATATTTTGGCAGAATGCATTTTAGGGTCAACAGGGGGATGAATTGTGTGAAAGATGTTAGGTCTAATAACAATAGAAGTAAAAAATTGTAACGGCGGCTATTAAATGAGAATGGACAAACATACTCTATACAGACGAGACGGAAAACAGTTTTATAATATGTAAGGAAGGACGTTATTTAACATAATGATTTTTTTTTATAAACATATAAACTCATATCCACTAGACAGTCAGAACTGAAACAAATATCTGTTAATCCCATAAATAATTCGGGAACAGAAGTCGCGACACGCAGCAGCCAATCGCTTTACGACTGCGCCACCCGTGACTTATTTAAATATCGTCACGAAGTAACTGCTTACAATATAAGTAAACTTTAGAAATGGTCCAAGACACCTACTTGAAAGGAAACTAGGTGCACGTTGACGAATCACTTACAAGCGCTTTTGAGAGAAACATCTAAACTATCTATTGTTTTAATTACGGCAGGATAATTAGAATAGGTACTTTACTCAGTTAATAGCTTACGGAAATATTTTACTTCTGTGACCAACCTCGTTCTGTATTACATCATACGTCTCGTGTCTGTAATCTCACAGTTTATCGTGAATTTGTAATAACATTGCAGTCTGCTGATAGCATAATCAACTGTTTTGACTCAGACTTCGTTTATAGGAGAGGGAATAAACCGTAATCCATCACGCAGACCTAGTGCGGATTGGTGGATAAGTACCACATGCCTTCGAATTTTTGGATCATGCCGGTTTCCTCACGATGTTTTCCTTCACTGTTTTGAGAGAGTAGTCTGCTGATACATAGATGTCGAAATGATGATAAAAAAATAGGTAGACCTATATTTGTTAAAATTCATTAGATCAACAATATGGGTTAGGGGCAGGAGGAAAAAGAAGATCTATCTACGAGTATAAGAAGAATTGAGTAGCTCTTATTTTGTTAGTTAAAAAATCAGACGTACTCGTTGTGTATCTAGTTAGTACACTAGGCTCTTTTTAAAATGATCTTGATGGGACGTTAATCTACGTATAGTAAGTTACCGTGTTCATCAAATGACAAAAATTGAGGCTTATTGCTGTTTATGGAGTGTTGTTGGCTTTCTACGAGCCAAAGGCGCGGCCCATTTTCATAGCCATTCATAAGTATCTGTAAACAGACTAAGGCCGACATTCATTAACTAGATTGTATTCAACATAACGCCCTATATAAAGTTACTAGCTTCTGCCAGCGGTTTTCGCTGTAGACCACTCGAAAGTAGAAAATGATTCTACGTGAATATATATAATCCCAGGATAAAAAGTCCTATAGCTAAGTATTCCATATACTCGTACATAGTAGAAGACGTAACAAACTCAGACACACACAAATACAATCATACATTATAAAGTTTCACCTTTATAATATTAGACTTGATTATGATTCTTCTTCTTCGTGCCCTTCTCCCATATTACTTGGGTTCGACGCAACACGTTTTCTTTTTCCATTCTGTCCTGTCATCATTATCACTAACTCCCTTTTCTTTCATATCACTCCTCACACAATCCATCCATATTTTTTTTGGCCTCCCTCTCCATCCACATGTAAATTTCAGAACTCTTTTAGTAACATGCGTTTCATCCCACCTCTTTACATGACCATACCAAGACAAACGATTTTACTTTCAACTTTTCAGTCACTGGCGCCACTTTCAAACTTCCTCTAATATAGACTTCATTATTTATTTATTTTCAAAATCTTTTTCTACCTTATTTTTGACCAATCAAATTCGTATTTTTTCTGATATGAGATTTCGCGTCGTCCATTGGTGTTTTCAGATCCATTTTGTTCAGCTTAGTTAAAATCAGTTAGCAGATTTTAGGCACGTAATTTTGGCAGGCACGTAATTCTAAAAAAAACTTAATTTAAAAAGTTATTTTTCTTTTATAAAAGAAATAAGAAATAATTGTTAAGTTTCCTCTATGGCTACATTTTTGGCAAAATGAGAATGAATAAGTACCTAAACAATTTTTTTGTGTACTAAAACGGATACCGTAGCAATTCTTTCCAATGTCGAAATAGAGCCTTGGAACCCTGGAATGGAAACAAAAAAGTAACAGGAGTGGGTTTTAGTCAGTAAAAATATTACACGCCCTCACAGAAGTCATATCGATGATTTCCCATTTAAAAAACAAGCCCGACCCGACATATCTAAAACGCCTATTTATTATTTACGAATACCTAGATCGCAGCCATCAGTATGTAGACATCAGTATTGTTCGTGCTCATAGATACTGGAACAATTGAACAAAAGGCGTGTTGACTGCGGCTGAGGACACAAAGGCTGTCCTAAGAATCACATCTGAGCAAACAAACAATACTTGGAACCGGGACACATCCTATCATATGTTTGAGTGTCTTGTATTAAAGGTATAAACAGCTATGTTTACATTTTTCAGTAATTTCTTCATCATTTTATAATAACTTCTGAATGAAAGATGTTCCAATATCCAATATTAAAGCTATGATTGTAATATCAATGAAACTTGATTTATAACTAGCGACCCACCCCAGCTTCGCATAGATGTTAGAAATCACTATAAATCGCGAATCAGGTTTGTGGACGAGAGCAATGGGTAGCTCACCATCCGGCCGTCTGGACCAGAGTCAATTGAAATAGTCTAATTTTATAATATTCTATTTTTTCAAATCTTATAATACTGTTAAGTAGATACGTGAGACATTCTCTTTTTCTGTAGACTTTCGATCAATTCAATAAAGTATGACGAAAAAGTATTTCACCTAGGCACTCTGTCACGTAAATCAAAAAACTACAATATGAAAATCGAGCAAAAAAACAAGACAAAATAACGTTTTTTGTATGGAAACCCCCTTTTATCCAATTTTTTTTTTATTTGTCTAGAGGCAATAGGAATATACAAAATCTGTTAAAAAATATTTTTTGGGTTCCGTATATTCAATTTAAGCTCTAAAAGTCTGCAAAAGTAACATAATTTTTTTAAGATGGACAAGAGATTGTCGGTAAAAAGTAAAAACGTCTCAGGCACGCAACTTTATTTTTAAGGCTACGTGACCTAACAATACCTTGGTATCTAGATTGACAAACCGTGATCACAAAAGCTTGCCTCAAAAATTTGTAAAACATAGCATTCTTTGCTAATGTCAATTTTTGGCGTGACCTTTACAAGAAGTCGAGCGAAAATCGGTCTAAATTACGCACTTTCTACTGTTCTGTTCAACAGGAAGCCTTTGTAATTTTAAGTCAAGTGGTTCCTTTACTTATCGCATTAGCTGCTTTACCCTAAAGTACTCTTTTTTGGGGTGAAAAATCATCTAATAACTCCTCACTGTTTGGGTGGAGCGAAAGCAAGTTTCAGACTTTTACTGGCCCTAAGCTTTTGCCTTCAATTGCCCTGTGCGTTCCAGGGCCTCGGTAACTTGATCGAAATTTCAAATCCCACAGCCAATGTACTGTACCGGAATGTTAATACAACATTATGAACTCCCAAGCGTTTAAGAGTAATGTTACGGGTCTAAAAATAAAACACATTTTAGATAAATGCAGGAGAGTAATTATGTACTTAAACGCACTCATAGATACCTGCAAGTTACAATCGCTTTTTGGCGTAATGATAGTCGTTATTTCGTAGCAATACGAGTGATTTTCGTAGCTCACGTGTTGTTGTGGGGTGGACCGACCCCACTATAATTTAGTTAATTGCCTGGCTACTGTTCTTGAACCGATTTGTTCCAAACTCATGGCTTATTAACATTTAAACAATAAGGTCGAGTCAATTATAAAATATTTCCGAAGTTAATTTCGGCTTATTATTTATTATTGCAAATATCAAGGTGCGGTTCTACGTGATTGTTCCGTGTTATATCGTACCTTCTATCATGCTGGTATTACGTTCGTTCCCTATACTTAAAGTCGGTATTCATAGCTTTTAGTCAGGTATTTTGTTTTTTGTGTGTGGTGAATCGTGCGCGTGCGATTCAGTTCCTCAATTTTTTTTGCAAACTCCGAAACTATACCTGCGTCTTCTTTTGAACTGGTGTAGCACCTGCAAAACATAACGTACAACTTATTCAAAACTACCTTTTGCCAGCTGCTTTGCACACACGTACTTAAATAGATTTCTCCATATAAAGTTTTGACCCCCGTTTCATTCCCTTTTTTATTTTCACATTCCTAGTCCCAGTAATTTGGACTGTGCGTTGATATATCACTTTGTTTCTCCTTTCATAAATATAGATAACTCTTCTATTCCCTAATATCAAAGTCAAATAAGAGGGTACCAAGATACCGTACCTCCGTGTTGCACATGCACAAGTACCTATACACTCGTATAGTACAAAAGGTATTTGCGCAAGTGTTCGTAAAAATTGAAACAATGCCAAAGCACCGTTCCAGTTCCAATTATCAGATTAATTGTGTGGGTATATGTTGACCTCCATGCGCTCGCGCCGTTGCAAGACACCACAATAGATATTTATGACAATGGGAATGGGTTCCTTGCGTCTTCGGGCTTGCAGCTGGGGCCGGATAACCTTCCTTGGCTGCTTTGATTACCATGCATTTGTAACAAAACTTAAGTTAACAAAAAACATTAAATAAAATTATGTCTGTCAGTTTTTACACTTTCGTAGCAACTTTTTTTCGTAGACTAAAAACTAGCTCTGCTTCTTCCAATTTTTTTAGAAACTACAGGAAAAAACGTCATTCTTATTTACCTAGGCTTGATCTTGCATTGTGAAAACCGAATCTCAAGCTGTCAAGTAACGATAAACATTTCGAAAGAATTTCGCGGTGCGGCCATCGATTTTCAAGGTAAATTTTACGGTGAGCTTTGTGTGTCGAAAGGTCCTTGCTCCATGAGGTAATCAGATAAAGTAGCAAGCGGCGCAGCTGGCTCGAGGCACTCGGGGAGTCGGGGCTTCGGTTCATCTCGCCGCGTGTTTGCGTCCGCGTGCCACGCCGAGCCAATCGGGATGTTAGTCTGTAACTCGTCGCGCAAGCGGACGTACGTAGCACGCAGCACGCCACGACACGTGCCCGCGACCTCGCGGAACACGACACGATCCGATCGAGATTATTATCTTCCGATATCGAACGCACGGGTCACTGAACGATCGTAATTCAAGTACTAATGTGCAGCTGCGGTTAATCGCGCAGTTTCAATGTTTACGTTACGTTTAAATTAGGATGCGTCAGTGCTTGGCGTGATTAAAATCAGGGTAACGGCTCCCAAGGATGGTTGTTATTCCTTACGTGCAGTGAGATACCTAGGTAAAGCTGGTAATTGGATTTAGACGCAGTAACCCTTCTCTAAGTAACTACCTATTTTTTCTTCTAACAACTGGGAAGTGGTTGTAAAGTGGCAACAAATAGATGCTATTCAAACGAATTGACTCGAACTGGTGTGTGCCTAGTTATGATCACAATACATTGTGTTGAATATGGTTATTGACCCTACAATTAGCAGCTATCAGTAGTCTTTAGTAGCAGTGTCAACAAAGGATGTTAATTTGTGCATTTCCTTTCGTAAATGACGTTAAGTGATAACCAGACTGTTTAACAACAACAAATAAGGGCCATGTGCACCGACATAAGTTTAAGATAACCATCTGATTAACGTCAATAACCGACGATAAGGAACAGGAAATATTGCTAAAACAGCCGTTTTAATATTAAAACAGTCGATTTGGTGTCGGTGAACATCGCCCTAAGTAAGCAATTTTGTTGATAAGCTGATTACACTCAGAACATACGATATTTTTGACAGCATATTTTCATTAACTTGGGCAGACGTTATTTATTTAAATATCAAACGACTAAATAGATTTTAAAACCTTTTACTAAACTGCTAACCCTTTGCATATTTTAAGAGTGTCTGGGAGTAAAATATATCGGACCCTAGTGAATAAAAATAATAGGTAGGTACCAAAGTAAATACATGTTCCCATTGATATGTAACTGGAATCAGTAGGTACATAGGAAAATAGAGTCAAGTATTAAATACCTACCCTCAATTCCACTGAGTTGTTTATAACATAATCTTATCACTGTGATAGATAACCCGAGTGAATTCCGATCGGTTTACAGGGTTTTAGCAATTTATATAGAATAATGTGCAATACCTAGCACATTATTCATACACAGGACTTTGTAAATGTTGTTGCTACATGGCAGATGTGGGTATATCTTACGAAGTATAGTTCACATCCTTTTCAACATGTTTCATAGACATAAATAATTTGTAAACAGTCATGTTAATGTGTTAGATTTAGAAAAATAAGTTCATAATATTCAATGCCACAAATCTACGAGGTTTACGCGATTAACAAACATATTTAATTAATTCATGAATCCCCGACCGGTCCTATGAGACCGCGCTGTTATTGTTTTACTATTGTGTGATCTCGTTTTGCGGGTATGTGATAGGTTAATTCAATAACAGAATGTTTATGATTATTAGATTCCAAACAACAATAATACCAGGAACACGTCACCATTGTCTGATCTCTAAAGAATTTATTGCCATAGATTTTTATTGATATAATACATGGTTCAATGAGCCATTGTTGTCAAAAATCCGTTGCTATAGTAACATTGAATAGGTTTGCTCGAAGCTTTTAGTATGGGCTCGGCTCGATACGCCGATGTCAAAACTGTACACAATTATTACTTAAAATATACTGTAACTTTAATAGATGTCTGAAACTTGTGATTTAAATTATGAAGAATGTGATAGTGCCGGCCATTCGTGAGTGTTATATTAAAACATTGTGCTGTAGATCTAGAAGGCTAAAGAAAAGAAAAAAATCATTATTTAAAACTGGTTTATGCTCACGTTAGTTCATACATTAGTATACTTTATGGTGCCAGTCATTGCAAATTGTACCGTTACTTGGAGCTTCGTTGGTAATTAATGCTTACATACATAATGTATTTTGTATTTTTTGTCCATTGTAAATAGTCTTCAGTTCATTTTTAGAATTAATTTAACATGTTATTTAAACTTTCTCATCAACAGACTGTAGATGTAGTTTAAGAGGTATCACCTAGATGTTAATGTGAAAAACATATTATGGATACTGTTATTGCCAGTCATTTGTTACTACCTGCTATTGCATTATCCACGAAGATACTTTCACGCTGAAGATCCATTCATAACATGCATAAGAGAAGTCTTTATTATTCTCAGCACATTAGGTACTTATGTAGCTTTCATACAAAACCGACCTTAGTTCCATCATAAGTGACGGCACTCTAAATTATCCATTAGCGTCATACACTAACTTTCTAAGTATTTAAATAATTTCGTACTCATAACTTTTCAACTAAAAACTTTTAGCCAAAACATGTATTAACCTTTCACATTTTGCCCTAAGTCACAGCGTGAGGGAATGTGCAAGTGATTAAATTAATTATAGGTAGGTACCTAGTATCAGATTACTTCAAATTAGTGAGAACGTCGTAGTGTCGTTAAATTATACTAACACTGAGTAAACACCGAGGTCATGGGAAAAGTCCATAGCGATTTTCGCAAGACTAACAATTTACAGTGAAAAATTCATTAGATTTACGCAATCGATTGTGGAAACCAATCGGCGATAAATCGAAGCGATGTTGCTGAAGAAATTAGCATTAAGTTGAGTAATCTTTGAAATTAGCTTAAAAGATGAATGGTAACTAAAGGCAGTAATCCCAGTAAATACAGCTTCGTAAATTATGTAAGAATATCTTAAAAGAAAATCTAAAGTAATATTTTAATGCATCGTACATTAAAGTGTTTTGGCATCACTTCATCAGCGTCCTACATTTAAGATTACAATCATTCAAATCACTCGTCCCGCAGTTTCGTAATTCTCGTCACTTGTCAGGTTTGAATATTTTATTATTACATAGTCAGTCAGTAAGCATGGCTAGGTAACGGCACTTGAATAATTTCCCAGCACACACCTGCTCTATCGCCGAATTTTATATTTTAAATTTAATACCGGTATCATATCCGCGTTTACTTTTATAAACAAATCACTTGTCCCTAATTGCGTATTAATTATTATGTAAACGGTGGTAGTTAATCTAGTTAGCGTTTACTGACACTTTGCGAAGACGTAGCAACATTCAACCTATAGGGCAAGGACTTTGAGGTAGGACGTACCGTTTAATGTAATAAGGATTGTGTTCCAACGCCTCCGTCCCTTGGTATACTAAAGCTTTCTGAATAATAAGTGCCAGCACTTTTTCTATCTTCTTTAGTGACAGTGACATTTGCGATGTTTTCAATATAGAAGGCGACAGTGGCCTACTAGGAGCGTTGCCTAACAGATAAAAAAGCGTCAAATGATAGTTTCTGAAAATAAAAACAATTTTCTCAGTCTTAAGGAATACTCAACCATGAGTTTGGGGGCTCGTTTACCAACTTTAAAATCAATTTTCAGCCATAACAACCTATAATGTACATAAAAATAAAACGAAACTTATTGTAAGACACGCAATAGGAAATTGCGTAAACCAGTGTAATACTTAGTGACAGTGGTGAATAAAACTAGTGCTGTGATGACTATGGAAAAGCCTATCATGACGGAGAAGGAAGCTCCAGTCAAGGGGATAGTGGCCCAAGTGGTCACCATGTTAAATGGCCAAGCACAAAGGTACGTACATGATATAATTCCTGCAAATTTTGTCACCTTGATGTAACAGCACTGCATTGATAGTGTAGATATTGTGAAGACTGTTCATTACACTTGATAATAATATTTTGTATTCCTTGCGAGCATTTTTACGGATAGGTTTTATAAATTACTTTTGACGTAAAATTTTTCGAAATAGGTTTTAAAAAATTCTATTATACGCTAAAATTTTCATCAATTTAAACTAGATGAGGTCAGTGTTTCGTATTTGAGTATTGAGAAGAAACATCCCACATGTATTCCTTCAGTTAAGGCCGCAAACACTCTTTTAAACAATCTCGCAGTCCTGATCAAATTGAATGATTCAAAAAATAAATAAAATAAAAATTAAACAGGTCAAATACATTAATGGATTTTATGTAAATATTGGTACAAAAAGCCATTCAGAAGTATTGTTATCTCACTGCATTTCGTAATCCAAGCGTAAACGCGTCGAACATAAAACAAACAGTTAGGATGTAAGTACTTAAAATTTTATGTTTTTAAAAACCAAGACAAACTTTCTCCCTGTAAAACTGTTGCGTTTAGTTCCTTTCGTTAAATAATTGTACATTTTAAAAGGCTTATGCAATGATGATACTTTGTATCTTTTTAGGGTTAGTAACTAAGGTATTTTTTACGAAGAAGCTAGTATGCAATTAGCTGCTGTCAGTGGCTTCACCCGAATGAAAGATTGAGTATCCTATACAAGATCCTATGCAACAAACTCCCGGGATAAAAGTACCTATCCTATTTCCTTTTCCAGGATATGGTCTACTCGTGTTCCAAAATTCATTCAAATCTGTTCATGATTGGACTTCTATACAGGGTGTAAAAAGATCGATCACAAAGCCGATAACTACACATTCGGTACATGTAATTAAGCAACTCTGACCAAAAATTATTGCTGGGAAAAAACTTTTTTTTTTCATCTTTAAAAAATAATTAATTAATAATAATTTCGTTCAGCTGAGAGTTCGGCCGCTCGCGCTTGGTTGTTGAACCGACCGCCCGCTTGTGTGTGTGGGGCGCTCGTTGTGTTTAGTTTTCGTTGCATTTTTCTAACTTCAAATGCATATTTTGTTATGAAAAATTGATAATTTTGATAATGTTTGTTCAGAAGAAAGTTTACTAATGATACTTGGAACACGATTTTGAAAAAAAAACGAAAAAAAAAATGTTGACTTTGACCTTCAATATCTCCAGAACCAGTGAATTCCCAGGTATGTCCTAGAAGAAAAAAAGTATCCCAGTGATGTGTAGAATATGGGGTTTTCGTTTTCGTTAAGGGTCTTTTTACACCCTTTATGATCGTGAAAGAGTAACAAACATACAGAAATACAAACTTTCCTTAAGCCTTTAAAATATTACTGTGATGTACTGTGTACCTATATTTTATCGAAATGCATTCACAGTGGTCAAAAATCTAGTCCATGAAATTATTATATTATTATTTTCTGTCTAGTCTGCAGCAAACTCCATTTAATTTAAATTCTTGTCGGATAACTGTTTATTTGCTGTCAGGCTTAACTGATTTATATAATCGATTCCAATTAAATTACTGCTATTATATCTCGGCCACACGTGATAAAATGTCTCCTTCGAGTCTAATAGTCTTTTTAAAATAACACGCCAGAAACGGTATCGATTAGCTCACAAAAAACTTGACTGCTGATGCCTCAAAGTACCGTTGGAACTTTATACAAAGTCACAATATTACATAAAGTCATTAAAAAGTTGAATAGGCCAGTAATTAAACATAATCACCGGACATCTTAAATTATGTAATAGAGTGAAGATGAATATTGGTCTCATAATTTACTGAAACAACATGTAATTACGATAAATAAATAAAGTGATATTACCTAATGTCCCATTCCAATAAAACACAGTCATAAACATTCCTCATAATTTGCTGTTTGAACGTGACGTTGTGTTTACCTACATACCTACATAATATGGATACTTTCAAATGCGAATGACATAATGTTAGACAAATGCTTACTATTATATGTAAAACCGGTCAAGATCGCTGCACTACACGCCACGAACTCGACTACGCCTTGTCCAAGAATCTTGCACGTTCATATTTCCATTTTACATTCTTATATCGAGTCTAGGATCTTTGATTAATACGACAGATTACAGCAGAAATAACCCACTAAAACAAACAAGTTATAATAGCTTTATTCAAATATTCTTACATAAAGCAATCTTCAGGTTCGTAAAGCTAATAGCCTAAAGCGGATTAGCTGAGGCACGGTTTCACAATAAATCGGTGCAAATTGGAAACGACATTTATGTGAATCAAGGTTTTCTCGTGGGTGATATAGTTTTGGTGGACCTGTGCTACTTACGCCCACCTTCTACCTGGCTATAAAACAGCACATAAAAGGCCTTAGATTTGATCATTTAGCGGATTTTAATGGCTGCTACGTGATGCAGGTAACTGTTAAATTGGGAAATTTAACGTAGCTAAAACTTTGTTGGAGTTTACAAGTAGACAATTGCCAATATCTCTAGAAACTAACTAGACTTTGTAACTCAATTTATCAGCTAAGTTTTGAGGGATGCCACATCAGTGTCCTTTATATTAACTGCCTTGTTAGTCTAGTCGTCACGTATTTGACTGCTGCACGTGGGATCCATACGATTCTCAGGTCGGTTAAAATTTCTATGGAGTTTTTATTAGGAATTACTCTGTAGCTGTCCGAAATTTGGAAGTATTAAATAAAGGAACACAGAGGTCTATTTGCGCATACATTTGAACACTTTAATATATCTCCTGATGGCTAATCTCCATTAAAATTGGTCATCATTATTATATTAGCTACTGTAATATTGCACTTCATATCCTTATAAAAGTTTTATTCATCTAATTCGTTACGAACTTTTTCTATCAGTCAACCTTTGGGAGATATAGACACAAATATATATAAATAATACTTACAAGTATGATATAATCATTATATTATCTGTAAGTAACTATTTTGATTTATTGGTTATAAATTATGGTGGTTCAAATTAGTTAGAACCTGTTTCTTAGGAAACTGATCTATGATTAAATTAAATTACAATGTTTCATACTGTCAGAGTGTCAGGGGAATAAGATATTGTGTTAAATCGACTTGATTAGGTAAATACTTATTCTATACCGCCTCTCCCAACAGATGTTATCCTAACCAAAAGCAAACTTTTCGTTAGAAAAAAAATTGAGAACCCAATTACAGGACCACGTACTGGGTACAACCGTACAATTATTATATTTTCGATCCATCCACAGACCCATTCAAATATAAAAACATCGAAATTGTTAAAGCTGTTTAAAAGTAGTTAGGTGACAAACTCACATACAAAATAATGCTACTATGCCTATATAAAGAGACTAATATATTTAATAATATACTTAATCTATCACATACCCGCGAAATGAGACACAATAGTAAAACAATAACAGCGCGGCCTCATAGGACCGGTCGGGGATTCAAACATTAACAGTAAACACTTAGACAATTGGAAAACATAAGCACTGTCATAATACTACTGCCAACTTTTTCAGTAGGAAATATAAATAAATATTAGGCACTTACCAATTCATGAATTCAGTAGTTTTTAATCGGATTATTAAATCATTACCTGCGCCTTGTCACAATCTTTAGTTTTGCACATTGTACAACAGATTATACGAGTATTATCAAGTTTTTTAAGGTAAGTTACCCGTAATTTCACTTCTGTTTTCAAATTCGTAGAATTTATAGGTGCGTACCATGTCATAAAAGTACCTAGATCGTTATATTATCCTTATCACATCACATTATCATCATTTTCCTCATATGTTTGGCAATTACGTACTAAACTGTAAAAGTTAACGACCATAGGTGTGTCGGTACTTTTGAATATACAACATAATGAGTTATAGCTATGCTTACATAATAATAGCTCTATGAGAAAATACAGCTAAGTAAAAAACTGGGCGAGTCCGAGTCGGAAGCGCGCACTGAGGGTTCCGTACCAGTTCACCTTTGAAAACAGTTGAATATTCGAATCGAGCCTTGATGATTTTTTTCGAATCACAATTTATTTTTCGTTTGAAGTAACTATAAATTATCACTTTCCGACTTTTTCCCACATTTTTGCCATGAGACCTTGCGTCACGCCAAATTTTAGGATTCTAGGTCAACGATGAATTTCGATTCCCTTAAGAGTGTCGAAATGTACGTTTTTTGCAACGTAAACGGCCGTATCTTACAAGTTTGATTTTTGCACAGCTTCAAGGGACCGCAGACCTAAGTATATGTTTTAATTTCAACTCAATACCCATTTCGTTCCTGAGATAATGTTTCTTGACAGACATACGGACAACAAAGTGATCCTATATGGATTCCAATTTTCCCATTTGAGGTACGGAACCCTAACAAAATCTCATCTTGTTTTGAAGACTTCGCGGTCCATACTTTAATCGAATGATTGGCGGGTTCGATAACCATAGGAAAACGATTGGTGGAAAGTTATTGAACGTATCTAATACACAGATTACGTTGGAACTGTTACGCGCCAGGTTATAATGTTATATTTTACGGTATGATGTTTTATAGGAAGTGGAAAAAAATATAGAGCAATGCACAGTAAATTTTCCATTAGATCTCTGGTTTCATTTTTAAGTAATCATTCTGAAATATACATGTAATCGGGCTACCAAACGGAGCTTACGGTATGCAAAGGCTTGAATCTGTGGCCTGAATAGACTCATTAGACAAGTATTTCAGAAGTAATTAGGTATTTCCTCACTTTTGTTCGAAAGAGTCACCGTGGCCTTTAATCGCAAAGGGCAACTAAAAGGCAAAAGTTGGTTTTAGTCACAGGGTTAAACAGGGTAAAAGAAGTTATTTGACGATTTCCGACGCCGAAAAAAGTAGTTAGCGCTTAAAATCTATAAAGAACAATTTTCATTAAATGCCAGAAGTTAAAACATGCACTTGAAACTACCACGCTAATGTCACATGCATATGTATGAGTTTGGGGTGAAACCAACCCCTTAGCAACTGCAATACTACATTTCGCAAGTGCTTTTTATGTGAAAACATTAATCCTGTAGCCTTTGCGTGTCACGCTTCGTCTGCATCGTACCCCATGCATTTCCTATGTCGACTGTGTATAAAGTAGATAGAAATACATATAGCTTATGTCTAGACGTTATACAACTTGCTAAATAAAAGAGAACATGGCAAATGATAACTTTATATCATTAAAACTTAATAGTTCCGCAGCACGAGAGATTCAAGACTCTACATGCAATAATAAATCCAATACCGTTTTCTCGATCTAAACTAAAGAATAAAAACAATCCTATAATTTTAAATAGCAGTTAAATGTTCGCAATAACACAAACAATGCACAAATTGCGTTGTATTAATTGGCGAAGCAGACCACGGTAACCTGAATCCCCGGTGAGAAAGAATTGATGCCACGAAACAGACAGCCACAGAAGGTTAACTCCATACAACTATTGATAATGTACAGTTCTTAACAGATCTGCGGAAATGTTTGAAAAAAATACCATAACGCAAAGGTTTCATTCCTTTTGGAAAGGAATTGGGAAGGAATAGAGATGGGTTTTTTTAAGGTGGGAAATTATCCAGTGACTTTAGGGTGGAGCAGGAGATTTTATAACTTTTGCTGACTAAAACCCACTTCTATGTTCCTTCTTAACCTTGCTTTCTAGGATTCTGGGTTTCCTTTTCAGAAGCCCCAAAAGGAAACCCATTATCCATGGTCCCAATAGACTTAAGCCATGCTGAGCACCTACGGTTTTGTTTACATGTCTAAGAAGTTCGCGTGGAACAGTACACGCCAACGACGACTCGGGTTCGGTCCGGACGCTTAGCGCACGTCTGGACGACTAGCTACCCAATGCGCAGCACGGAATTCTATATACCTAGAAACTAGAGAAGCCATTTCCACAATATTATTGCACACAGGTCTAAAGTCACAGTCACAGGTACCTATGGTTATAATTATTGTGACGCTGACGAGCCACCAGTTTCTATGAATAATCAGCATACCATTGAGTGTCACCTCAATAATACGCTAGGTTTGTAGGGATAGTATAGAGTGTTAACTTGATGACGTAGTCAAAGCAACTGCCCGATCTGTACCCTGATTCACATAACCAAAACCGTAATGATATCGTAGCGACTTCAGTCGTTTGGACCATTATAGTATTCATATCCATCAATCGAGCTTGAACGACACCGATTTTAAAGTCATTCTATCGACGCGTGTACTAATATGTACTATGGTTAACTATGTCAATAATTATCCTGGTAGCATACATAATAATGAACTAGAGTCGTTGATAGATCGTTTTATTTCAAGCCAATTAAATTGTCATTCTACCGAATCCCGTTCAAGGAACACGTGAATACCGATTTTAGCCAAGTCTTCGATCGGACGACTATAAAACTTCAACGATATTTGACTTGTTTGATTTTACGTGAAAACAGGCTACTAGTCGTACCTAACATATGACCCGATCGGATTCGGATTGTCAAACCAGACTGGATGTTACTATTATAAACTATTGTCTATACTGCCCACATGTCTTAATAAAACTGCTCGCCTATTGTAACCCTACGCAATGATTTCTTAATTTATCTTTTCTAAGTGTTTTATGGTGTATGTATATTATAAAGAGCATTCTGTCTACCTATCTCTCACTAGCTTCTCTGTGTTCTGTGATATACTTGTTCCAAATTTCGTTTCTTGTATAGAGTTAGCCTTCTGATTTTATCTACTCTGTGGTGGTACTATATCGTTTGAATAGAATCGCCTGCGGGCTGCGGTCACCTCGAGGCCACATTACGCCGGCTGCGTTACTGAGCATCATTAATTAACGAACTAATTCAAACTTATGACTTCTGGTATTATTCTCGCAAGGAAACCATAGCGTGGGGGGCATAATATGGAGCATAAATGTTGGTAGTTTGCGAGCGATCATTAAAACTTAAAACTTTGTCTACTAAACGAAATATTACTACATTGTGCAAAATTAAATCCAATAAATTAAAACCAGACCTAATCAAAATTGGGAGTGATTTGAAAAATTAAATCTACTTCAAAGAATTAAACGAATTTACATTTTATTGAAACGTGATCGATTTAATTACACGAATAATACCGCACTAACCACACGATTCAGTTTCACAAGTTGCACAAACAGTAGGCACTGTAATTTTGTACCTAATTTAGGACACGATTTATTTTTTTGTTTTATTCTATTTGTAGGTATCATTGTTTCATTTGTATATGAATATACTTATCTATTCCGTGGTTTATAACGTCTATATAAATATATCTAATAAACTAAAATTAGATCAAGACTTCGAATTTTCATACTAATACATTTATTACACGTCTTTTAAAAAATAATATTACGTAGAATTATATGTTTATAATATTGTAGTGGTAATGGGTTGTGGAGGTCTGTTAGGCAGCCGCTCCTCGTAAAATACTGGTATTCAGCTAAATCCGGCTTGGATGAATATTGTAGGGGTAGTGTTCTTTCTAGTTTCATAATTACAACATGTACATTCATAAAATTACCAGTAACATTAATATTACTCAACCATACAATTCACACTAGCCAGTATGAAATATCGGGTGCGGCGCCTAGTTACAACTAATTAATGTGGGACAGCAGTATGTGCTACAATTGTTAATGGCTACAATTACCTTTGTAGGTTCAAAGTATAATGATCCACACTATAATGTTCACACGCTGGGGCACAGGCCTCCTCTCACGGGGAGGGAATGGGCCGTTGTCCACCATGCGGGCCCTGGGCTGGTTGGTGGATGTCACATGTATAGACACGTTGTCACATGTCACATGAACATGTATTGCACGAAGACGTGCTGGTATCCTCACAATGTTTGTCGCGGTAGTGATTAAAAAAATTATACAAAGTAAAACCCATAAATCGGTGCCATTACAACTGACCCAGCACTGTTCTTCTTTGTAAGACGTATGACCTGCCCAGTAATTACACAGCAGTCACAGCAGGCCCTGCGTGGCTACCAATTAAGACCTATTTATCAGCAGCGGCGTAGCAAACACGTAGCTCCTGCGTAGTAGACATGTACACACTGTATGAAAGCTGTGAAAAAAGCTCTGGATCTTTATAAATCTGAAGTAGGCAGCTAGGCACCATTGTTGCTGTTATTTTCCGTTGGTGCTGTGGTAGGCTAATCCGGTATAATGTTTCAGGAATCTTAACAGACAGTAACATTAGCATGTTTATTCTATTAAATAAAAATGCATTCAATTAATATTCTTCCCACATATCAATCCCATTTGCAAGCCTATAAAAGCTTCTCATAATTATGTGTCTTCGTACTTTAATTTATCTCCTTGCTCAAAGGGAAACAGGAAACGCGCTGTATCGTAAAGTCCACAGTCTAGTTAGCTGCCAGGGTTATAATGAAAGTAATAATAAGTTGGACATGTCTTGGCTCTTATGCGGGCGTTCCTCCGGATTCCTTGATTACTTGACTGTTAACACAAGCAACGCATGATCACGCATTTTGTTATATATCACCCCTCACTTGTTACATACGAGATTTGCATACGTTATGAGCCTAAATATACATACATACATAATTAGCGTATAAACAGTAACAGCCTCATAATTTTCTCACTGCTATGACTCGGGCCTCCTCCTCTCTAAGAGTAGGAAGGGGTCGTAATCCATCTTGCGAGCCCAATGCGAGATGGTGGATGTCACACACAGGTCACACATCTCCGAATTTATTTATTTATTTAGTCTTTATGCTACGCAATGTACAAAGGCGGACTTCATGCCATAGGCATTCTCTACCAGTCAACGTAGAGTGTTGAATTTCTGGTACTAACATTTATGATATTAACACAAAGTAATGGGCCTGGTTGGGTTTGAACCCGCGACCTAACTCGTAAGTCGAAGCTGTTATTACTAATACCACCATTACTCAGAGGCATATTTATGTATGTTTTTAAATTGATGTATTCTAGTATTTAACTGCAATCCAACGGTAGGCAATGATGCAATCATTGATGGTGAGGTGCACTAGTTTATTAAGAGCCTATTCACTCTAGCCTTGAAGACACCTTAACTATAATTGGACGGCAAGACCGCAGCAGGCAAATTGTTCTAAATTACATAAACATAAAGTCCTGTTTTATAACTAGCCAAGTCGCTTTTTCATCTGTCTGTTTATCCGCCAAATCCTGTTAACCACGGAACGAATTTTGATGTTTTCACGAATAGAAAAAGCAATAAACGATTTATGTGTATAATTTGTTCTCGTGCGAAGCCGGGGCGGCAATGAAATAAGAAGTCTGTCAGTAAATGATTGCTTGCATAACTTGACAAATATAAAGAACGCTTGACCTTTGTTTTCCTATTTTTATTATTGTTTATTCCTTTAATTATGTATAGGTATCTCGGGTTAATACGTTTTAGGGTTATTTAATTCAGTCTGCAAAAACGAAGTTTTTATAGAATCATTTTATTGTCCGTTTGACGCTTTTTCTCAAGAACGCGCCAAGGCAATAAGCTAAAATTAATATAAAATACCCAGGTCTGCGATGACTGCTACCCTTCGGAGCAGCGAAGAAATCACAAAAACTTCTAAATCAACGCAATCTAATCATAAGGCTTTTTATGCTCCGTTTGTGGCATATATTTTGACATTCAGAAGTTCCGTTGACCTTAAATCCTAAAGGTCGTATAGGACCTGTAAAGGAGAACGTTTTGTAATTTTGACACACATTTAGGAATTCTGAAAAAACTTGATTCTGAAATCGGATGAATTACATATTATTAGGTAAGTTTGTACTTAGATAACCCTCAGTGCGCGAGTCCTACTCGCACTTGATCGGTTTTTTTTGGGTTATCTGAGAAATCATCCAATAACTTCGACCACTCAGGGCGGAGCGAGTGAGAGTATCAAACTTTTACTGACTAAAATACATCTGTATTCTTTCAGTGGCCCTTTGCGCTCCAGGGCCACGGTAACTCATTCGAACAATACCGCTGCCGTTTAATTGTTATTTAAT
Organism: Mythimna separata; assembly: GCA_030763345.1. Lineage (NCBI taxonomy): Eukaryota > Metazoa > Arthropoda > Insecta > Lepidoptera > Noctuidae > Mythimna > Mythimna separata. Next base: position 7,573,808 of record CM061175.1, read on the forward strand.
GGTTTATATGGTTCCAAAATTACGTATTGTGAACGATATTTGCATACTTTATGTGCCTAAATATACATAAACTAGTACTTTACGGTTTGCCAGTTGCCAGTGACTTCGTTTACAAGAGTTTCCTTAAAAACTTTAACATGCCTTAAACTGAAGAACCAAGTTCATTTACCGTCACGACTCACGAGGCTTCCCCTCGTGCAAAATTTCACGTTCCTTTGCCCAGTAGTTTTGGGTGTGCGTTGATATGTCAGTCTGTCTGTCAGTTTCACTTTTTATAGGTATATAGACAATTAATTATTGTTTCTCAACTGTAATTGAATTAATTCTAATTTAATTTCTGCATTTTCCTCGGCGGTGGTGGTTATATGTCAAATTGGTGAAAGAATGAATGTGAAGTATTCTTTCTCTTTAATAATTTTATTAGAATAGCCGCGTGTTTTCTAGATTTATTGCTAATTAGTGTGAGAATTGTTTTGTCTACTTTTATTTGGTAAACTCGAATGTATGGTATGAATATACAGACTTCCTGCTTCGTTAAGCGACCAGACATACTTAAACAAAGTCATTACGGTCACGAAACTCGTTTGTTTTGTTTATCTTTGGTGGTTGCTTCAGGATGGTAATTGTACCCATGGTAAGTTACCGTATTTTAAAACAATTGCGTTTCGCTTGGACGCCGTCGTCGCCAGCCCAAACCGTGACCGACACAGCTTTGCTTCCATTACCGCCCCTTCATACCTGTAGGTACTTCTGTACCTACTGTTCTGTAAATAGTAACGGTACTTCCATCGCTGCTCAATCAATATTACATTTTATTAAGTAGATACTAGCTTAATTCTTACATCAGGAGCGGAAAATACATGCTACGCCAACTGATGTTGAGCTTCATCTATAAATAAATATGGATAATAAACCCAAGATGGGATATCTTGGGTTTATTATCCATACGTATAATGCGATATTTTATCAGGCTATAAAATGAAATGTTCTGTGAATGTTGTCAGCTACACTAATGACGTCACGCTCGGGATGAAATCGATTATGACGTCACCATTCGCTTTTATGTTTTCGTAAGTGTATGAAACGTGAATATAGCATTAAACATTTCTATTACACGTTCATTTGCACGCGTTTGCTCAGCTGCTGCGCGTAGAGGGTGAATATAGAAATAAATCAGCTGAGCCGGGGGGTGATTATTGAACGGAGCCGCGCATGCGCGGTGCGCCGCTACTCGCCAGCAGATGGCAACCAGACCGGCGGCCCTGTGCAAAACAAACAAACGCGTCGAGACTTTGACACTGACCTATAAGAACCCTGATCATTATCACACCCTCCGGCTATTCCGTCCGTACGAGTAAACTTATGTGTGTAGTGTAAAACAGTGTAAAGTTGTGCTTTTTCTGTGCTATAAATTTTGACCCGGTCGTTACGGATACTATCTGTAGAATGACACAAAACAAACATAATCACGTGCAAAAGAAAGTGCTTGCGGTGGCAGTGCGCGGTCAGCGAGCGTGACGCTCGGTGTGCAGTGTGACGACTCAGACATTAGAATCGCTCGTTCAGCTTCTCCCTTTCCGACACACCTCGCTGCGTCATTTGACATGCCCCTGTTGCCAAACTACAAGTCAGTGGCCCCAGTGCAATATCATCCCGCGTTATGATGCTGTTAACGCAAACATTATGATAAACATTTATACCGAAACCGTGCCATTTGCACGGTGCGTAGACTTGTAGGTTTAATACAAATAGAGTGTAACAGTAAGAAAACTGTGTGATGATTATGATTCGTTCGGCATGAATGGATAGGGTCGACGCCACGAGATCTGATTTTTCCGGGCGAGCTGGTGCGTCGTCAGCGGCGGTGGCGGCGGCGATAGCGCGGGCGGCGGCCGCACTTCAGTTGTCCGCGTGCGTGCGCGCTGTGAAAGTCTCCCGCGCGACATGCGGTCAGTTTCGGCCACGTCTGCGAGCGCCGGGCCGGCCGGGCCGCACGCCCAGCACCTGGGGGCCCGCCGCCAGAAGACGGACCTGCACGTGGCGGTGGCCGAGCCCGCCGCGGCGCGCTCCGCCAGTCCTGCGCCCAGCCTGCGCAGCCAGAGGGCTAAACAATACAGGTGGCCAATAAATACGTCGAAATCTGATCATTGCGTGTGTCCAGTGTGCGGTACTGTTATTTAAATTAAGATAGAAAGTGATGAAGCGCATTTATTCTTCAAGAAATAATAATTCGTATAAAATCAAATCGATACCGTATCTGCTTGGTGAAACATGAGTGTTATCTTACGATATCAAGTGGTTTATATATCACCGAGTGTCGTGTTTTCAAAATTGTATGTTTATGAAGCTATTATGTGGGGCATGTACACACGGTCTACATTCGTGCAATTAATGTTTTGAGTCAACAACGACTGATTTGCTTGATTTTGCATTCAAGTTTCCTAATTGGGTCGTAGTCGAATGTTATTTTATTCTCAACCTCGTTCATCTATGAGCAACATTCGTACTGTTTCGTGTGCATTGAAAGGCCAAGTAACCACCGCGGTCGAAGCAACATTGCAAGGCCAATGGAGAGGCAATGATTTAGACTAGCTGAAGCCACTGTGGCACAGTTCAATGATTCATAAACAAAACGATGTGGATTATCCTTATTTGTTTCAATTGAACATATCATAGCACCACTGCGTAGGTAGGTAATATAGGTATCGCAAGTAAAAAAACATGATGACTGGCATGTAATAAAAATATATAATATTTACGTGCAGTTTTCTCATTTAGGTAGCGTTGCGTAGACGGTCTATTTGTACTGCATTTATTTCGTTTTGAGTGGTTCCTTTCCTATACGCTCTATTGGCTGATGATTTCATAACCGGATGTTATTGGTTTCTTTCCCAACAGTACAACGTCATTTTATTGTGGTAATCCACGGTATAACAACGTGTATTGCACAATCTAACTTTCCTTTGTTTATTTGTTTTCGTATATTGTCTTGTTTTACTGCTGCCAAGCTGTTGCTACGCTCACTTTATTAAGTTCTCGACAAACAGTCTAATTAAGTACTGTTGTACGTTTATGTTCTAATTAAATATTACGATCTTTAATAAACCCGTTGTATTTCAGACTCGCTAGCTGTGTTATAATACTTATTTTAATAACAACAACAAATTTTATACGTTCTATTTTATTTTATGTATGCATTTAAAAATATATGTACATATACAAAACATTTAGCTAATCATTGATAGTTAATATAATGCGATTGTTTCTCAAACAAAGGGAAAACAATAATCATGACTGAATTGAATTCTAATGAATCAAAACATCGTCATTGAGAGGCGAGAGATCAGACCTTGGCGCAGTAACATTAGCTAGAAGATGGCTACAGCTATGTGAAACTGCATTCACACTATTCACAGCAACTTGTAGAATGTTGGCTTTCCACGAGCCAAAAGGCACGCACCATTTTCAGTGGCGTTAATTGGTATAACTAGTCCGGAAACAGACTTGGGTCGACATTCATTAACTAGATTGTATTCAACATAACACCTATAAAAAGATACTGGCTTTTGCTTGTGGCTTCGCCCGCATGATAGCAGGAAAATAATTAAAGAGAACATAGTCGTGGGATAAAAAGTAACCCATGTTCTATTCCAGAATATGGTCTACCTGTGTGCAACATATTTGCTCAGCCGTATAAGCGTGATGGAGTAGCAAATGCACATACAAACTTTCGCATTAATAATATTAGTGTGAAGTGTGATAGTTACACCTGTATCATCGTTTGTCGCCCTAGTTTAGTTAATTAATTTGAGTAGGCGGGTCGGCTCACGCCCACCATCATGACCCCCAAATGGAATCAGCAAGCCATTACTACTCTGTCCATTAACTTTAGGGGATTTTCATGTCCTACCCTCCCACTTGCCGGAAATACAGAAATGGCTGAACTATTTATGGAATTGGCTATGATTTAGCAAAAGGTTATTTGTTATCGATATTTATAGTGACATCTGGAATTTATAGATGATGTATCTAAATGATAACAGTCTCTTCTGTACTTAAATGTGAAGATAAGACATTAATAACAAGGTGAAGACAAGATTTGAGATCAAAATAGTATCTGCTAGTATCTTTGGTATCAAGGAGAATGTAGAAATGTGAAGGATTTAGCCTTCTGACTCGTTCAATTGAGATAAAACTAATAATTGAGCTCAGCAGCCGTTGACAGTAGGAAGAATGAAGTTTTGAGCAGTTGTCCTAACTTATTAAACTAGTCAGTAGTTCAACAAATGTTTTGCCAGACAATGTCACACGTCGGATTATATATAGAGTACCTACTTATTAGTCACCGACCAACTTGATTAAACTCCAGAACTTTTTTGAAACAGGGTAGGCACTACCTCCCTCTGTGTGAAGCATTAGGTATACGCGATGGCAAGAGTGTTCCAAACTCCCAGACAGCTACAAAGTAATTTCTTATCGTAAAACCCAATAGCAATTTTGCCCAACCTGGTTATCGAACCTCATGCTCAGCTGTCGTGCTCATGACCTTGAAATCAATGAAGCAGTTAAACGACATACTGTTAGGCATTAATCAGATAAGGTTTGCCAGATTAGACAGGGACCTGATTTCAGCGGGTCAACTGTAGTCTACTCAATTGTTGATACTCAAGAATGTCAGTCCCGTTACTAGTTTTATGACTGGCCAATATTTTTTGCTAGTAACCACCCGATATCAGCTTATGTTGTTCAATACCAGAACAGATCGACAACTGAACTCCACAACCCACCCAGATGAATTTAACTATTAAGTTATTCACATTTTCGGATAAAATAAAGGCAAGAAAAAGGAAACAGAAAAAATAGGTACATACACAAAGGCGTCACCTTATTTCTAAAGAAGTCTCTTACAGCAAGTACAATATACTGAAAGGAGAATTAAAAAACAAAACAAATATTGACACCGTGTCAAATCACGCGCAATTTTCTTTAATTTTACATACATATAATTATCAAATAAATATCCTATGAATTCAATTAGAAACTAGTAAACTACCTACTTAAATAATAATACGTATCTCCTCACTTATGATGTACCCTGATGTACCCCTTGAACATGGAGCAACGTTGGGGAATTAGACAAAAATATGATTTTTGCAGCAATATTAACAAAACACAATGATTTCAAAAGGAAGGATGCGCCCAACTGAACATTTCATAAAAAACTTTATACTACACTCAAAAATAGCGACATCTGTAATAACTCATTCGAACTACGTGACAGCCGCATCGCACAAGTTTTCGACGTAACCTTGTTAGAGCGTCAAGCATTTTTTTTCGTAATTAAAACAAATTTAGTGAGTCTCAATCAGCTTTATTTAAAATAAATAAATATTTAGATTGGTAGGTATTAGAATATGTAAAAGATATTATAAAATACGAAATAGTTTGCATAAGTATGCATGTGAAAAACATAGCAAAATTACTGTCCTTTGAATAAAACGCTCTTTTAAAATTTTTGTTTTTTAAGTTCCTCTCTCCGTGTTTTCCGTGATAGACTCGTGATGCATTCTGATATTTTAAATATATTTCTTAATGATGGCTCGAACAAGATCCGGTTGATCAACAGAGTGCAAGTTTAAAATAGTAAAAGTGCTTTTTCCTACAAACTTTGCTAGAGGTTTTGTGGATAGGAACATATTTATAGTCACTTTTTGCCATAAATTTGGGTCTATCACAGTGTCTTATATTTTTAACCTTTGGATACGGGACAATAAAAATAAGAAAATAAATGTCTATCGCGCTTTCACGACTAACTAAACTGTTGAACTAATTTCGATGAAATTAAATGTAGGTAAGCTCTTTTTTCGAAATTCACACGGAAGTAGTCGTGGGCGAATATAGTATGTTAACGTGAAGTTAACATCTCAGTTAGCATGAAGAAAATTAAAGATAAATTTAAAAATATTTTAAAAATAAAATTTTCAATTTTATTAGGTATCGTTCTAATTTTTTAAAATCTTATATTAAACAAATTAGATAGGTACCAAAACTCAAAATTACATGCACTAAGGACAACAATGAAATAAATAATAAACAATACGTCCGTACAAGTTTACTTCGTGCACTTCGATGGTCCAGTAGCGGCCACACAATGGCCGCCATTGTGGAATTCAGTAGTAAAATATTTAACGCTTTAAAATATGATTATTTAATAGCTTAGTGGTAACAAAATTAATGTAAGGTTACTTCCCTATGATACAATATTCCATGTTCCTTTTTAACCTTTGTATCATAATTTTTGCAACCTTTTACCACACAACTAGGCATTTTTATGACAAGCAAAATACTCGTTGACTCCCGCACACGGACCACTGTCAAATGAGTCACGTTGGCCCTAAACTGCTATTTTAGGGCCAGTGCGCTAGTGCCATTTAGTCGCGCGGTTAGCCTGGTCCTTACGCTAGTAATATATATGTCAATGACAAAACAACATACATTTCCAGGGCCAGTTTGCCAGTTCGCACAGCGCGGCTACTGCAACGCTCGCGGACGCAGACGCCATCCGACGCCGGCATCAGCGATGGCAGCGCATCACCGGCGCCCGCGCCCGCCTCGCTGCTGCAAGACGTGGTCGACATCAAGACACTGCTGCTGCAGCTCAAGCGGGTCTTACAGGAGGTCAGTTTCATGTTAGGACTAATGATCTATGTGAAGATGCAAGGATAAGTACTAAAGAAGGCGTTGATATAATACATCTATGTTTAAAAAGAGACCCGGTGGTTAAAGATAGAATTACCCAAGCATACGAGGGCCACGTACGCGGATCTGAGCGGTTCGGTCTCCATAGATTTTATATAACAACTAGACTTGTAGAGCTACATTAGATCTACGCCACATGACGTGGTTCTACGTACAACTCAAGCATTGCCCACGTATACGTCGGTCTAATATGTAGTTCTAGCTTAACTGATTATAAAAAAAATTGCTAAATGATATTTGTATTACCATGATGAAATGCTTCACAGCATAGACGGGAAAATCTTAGCAAGTAGATGAGTCAACCTTCCGAACTCTTTCTTAAACTAGATGTGTCATATTAAACGACCGATGACTGTACCTTCTCAACGTAGTTTTACGACCAATCCAGTAATTGCCAGCCCTTTTTGTTATACCCTATCCTTAAGATCCCTATCGTCTGCATACAATCTCATTAGGATAAAACGAATTTCCATATTACACTTATACCCATAAACATTGCTTACGTATTCTGACGAGCAAGCAGTTTATCCCCAGTCGATAAAAAGAACAGTCATGTTCTATTTGAATGCATCAGCTAGACAATTGACAGAAACCAAATAAATATAAAAAATGATGCAGCCATAATTTTGTTCCACTTTACCTCAAGACTCACTTTCTCAATTATTTCGTGTCTTATATAAGTTACTGTAGTCATTACAATAGTAATTTAATGTTCTCATTTCTTTGTCTGCGTGTGTATGTATCTCGTGTCTCAAATGAAACTGTGTCTATCTAAATAATCTGTTTCAGTGCACACGCATACAAATGATTTGTTCTACTGCAACTTTTTGCTCTGCACCATTTACATTCATTGATCTCGTTCAGAGATAGTGAATCACATACTTTAAACCAATTAATATGGGTTTTACTTTCAAGGCTTGTCTTAATTAAATTAGATGGACTTAATTATATTTGTTGAAAGTTGGTTTCAGATTAACAATGAGCTTATATCTAATTATATTTTTATGTAGCTAAAGCCATATAGCGTAAAATACTGTAATTAATTTAGAATCTGCAGACAGACGTTAGATATATCTATTTTTCTATAGTTTCATTATAGCATAACAGAAGATAGACATATTTTATTGTACACTAACATTTCATAAAATTGCTATAAAGTAAGCAAGATATTGTAGTTCCTATTTTTGCGAGAGCAGTAATTACATTCGCCGCAATAAATCACAAGCTACTACGGTAACCTAATATTATCATGTTTATTTCCTAGTATCGATGTGTAAGTAGTTCACAATTACATGTTCCTAGTTGTGCATAACGAAATAGCATGTTTGTTTGTATGTTTAGCATATCATTAAGTGTACCTACTCACAATTAGTTACTAGTATTGTGTGGCAGCATAATCAATTATCATTTTCTTTTGTTCATAACGTAGCATGTCAGTTGAAACTAGGCTCCCCTTAATTTCCATCCCACAATTTCCCATCCCAGGCAGTTACCTACAGTTAACTCAGTGCACAGATTTGTATCTGGACTAGTAAAACCAGATAGAAATCTGACAATGACTGAGCGCTATTGAAACACTTTGAACTAAAAACAGTTTGTTTTTGCCTTTGAAACCATCCTTGATATCTAATAGAATTACAGTATCGTTATAGTTCAACTTATAGATTTTTTATTTCCTTTTTTCTGTCAGTAGTTTCAGTATTTCGATGTTTTAATTTTTGTCTGTATTTTGCCTTGTTGTCCACTGAAGCGTGTTGCTATGAATTTCACTTGAAGAGATATAGAATTGATATGTAAAGTATGTATAAACACCAAGGGCGTCGCCAAGGGGGGGCAGGGGGGGGCAGCTGCCCCCCCCTAGAGATCTACCTAGAGACCTAGAAATGTAGAAATTATACTTATGCTGCTATATTATAAACTGCAAGAAATTATAAAGGAAGCTACTGCTGTTGCGGAGAAAGTCGGACTGGAGTTGGACATTACATCAATGCCGCGTATTACGGGGGGAAACAACGTCACAGAAACAATCATTCAGCAGAAAGCCCTTCAGAATACTGGAAGAGATCTTTAGGAATACCATACTTAGATTCAATTATCACCTCCCTTGAAGTCTCTGGAGTAGCATCGAGGTGGAACGCGGGGTTGCGGCAGTCGTAGACAGGATCCAGCAATTAGCACTCAAGGTGACATTGCACAAGTCCGAGGCCATGTGCTTTCATGGCCTTCGGACTGCGCCACCACCGGGTTCCCAAATACGGGGTCCACATCGGCGTCGGGTCGACGATAAAGTACCTGGGACTCGTCCTCGACAGCCGGTGGAGTTTCGAGGAGCATTTCCGACGTCTGGCTCTCAAACTGGAGAGGACTGGGGCTGCTCAGAAGCGGCTCCTGCCTAACCTAGGGGGTCCAGACGCTCCATGCCGGAGGCTCTACGCGGGGATCGTTTGGTCCATGGCCCTTTACGGAGCGCCGATTCGGGCGCCGTCGCTGGGTAAGCGACCGGCGGCCAAACTGAACGCTTGTCAGAGGGCCATGGCCATCCGGATAGTGCGGGGATACCGCACACTCTCCCGCGAAGACAATAGTCCTTGCACGCATGCCCAATTTCTGCGTGGAGTTGCAACGCCGGGGCGAAACTCCGCTGCCGCGACAAGTCGCGGTATGGCAGTGTTCTGGAGGTATCTCAGGATGGCATGGCGACTGCGACTGTCGCAACCCAGTGCTGGGCACGCCGTCGTTGCGGCGGTAAGTCTCCTCTTTGAGGAATGGTTGGAAAGAAGTCCCGGCGTCCTCTCGTTCCGTATGACGCAGGTCCTCACCGGACACGGTAAGTTCGGGAGGTTCCTGCATCGGATCAAGGAAGAAAGGACGCCCGTATGTCGCCACTGTGCGGACCACCACACACAGCACAGCACAGGGTAGAGGTGTGCCCCACTTAGGCGGAGTACCGCCGTGTCCCCATGGAGGCTATCGGCGGAGGCGACTTCTCGCGCCGGGCCTTGGTACAGGCCATGGTCCATAGCGAGGAGGGGTGGCGGGCGGTCGCTTCCTTCTGCGAAGCAGTAATGTTAGCGAAGGAGGCTGCCGACCGGAAGCGCGCGAGGGAACGGCCCTCACGCCGCCGCCGCCGCCGCCGAGATCCCGATCCCTGTTTCCGACCTCAGTATGCGCGGGCTTGCGGACGGCGAACACTGGGTAGCTCGTCATCCGGCAGTCCGGTAATAACCCGGACCAAGCCCAGTCGTCAAAGGCGCGTTCTGTTCTACGCGCGCCTCAAGCAAACTGTCGGAGACCGGTAGGGCCGAAGACTCTGGGGCACACGGAAATTCCGAAAGCTGAGCCCGTGTCGTCCCAGATCGAAGACAACGAAGGAACGGGGTGGGGTTTAGTCAGTAAGAGTCTGACATGCCCTCCCGCTCTGCCCAAGAGCGGGAGAAGTCATTCTGATGATTCCCCTCTCATTCTTCTTGAAAAAAAAATCGTTATCGAGGCGAAGACTTCCAAAGTGTAATTGTTCATGCTCTCGGCGTTCATATTTTTTATCATTCATAATATTGCCCCCCCCTTTGTCATAAGCTGGCGACGCCCTTGATAAACACCGTCACATTTCAGTGGACATTGGTTGTTTCACTAATTTAGCTTGTACTTGGCACATTTAATTTGTTTGGCGTGTTGTAACGTACATGTTTATTTGGTTGCATCGCCTTGTTTGCCGCATGCAGCCCGGGGAGGAGCATCATTCGATGAGTGTAAGTAACCCTGCCTTCGCAATATCGCACACAATCTCACTTTTGCTATAGCAATGTTGGATGGACAGTCCGGGAAATGATTTGATTGACAGTTTGACGCGTTGCCGTGTTTTAAGTATCCATTTCATGCAAATGATAAAAAATTGTAATTAAAACTTCAATATTAAACGTCAATAGTCAATTTGCCAAACAACCCGTTTCCCTAGCTGTTCAAACTTTTTAATAAGGATCCGCAGCATTTGCGCCTTCTATCTCCTTTTGCTTGTAAGTAGGTATACTGTAACAACAACGCTTTAAAATGCATTATCCTTCAACTTTATTGCAACGTGAATAACGTAAGCTTTGCATAATTAAATTGAGATTACTTCCTAATAAAATACGAAGGTCACAATACAAGTAGCACTGATTACTTGTTTATTCAGAGTACAATCACTGAGTTTGCGCCTTGGTGAATCTAGCCACCTAGCTGAATCTGCTACTTTCCTAAGGCTTTCAGTTTTATTTTTCACAATTATCGTCTAACTTGTGGTGGGATTTTGTTCAGACAAATGACGAAATGACGCAAATGCATTACATACTAATTATCTTGTTATGTCTACATCTGAAAGTTTGTAATAAACAAAACGTCGCTTGCAATTACACTACATTAAATTTTATAGCCGGACTCTGTTGTAAATAAGTTTCCAAGAGAAAACATTTTGTGGTTGTGACTTAACGTGAGACTTGAAACACAAGACTAAGTAACAGTTGTAACAAATGCAAAAATGTAGCAAGGTAATCTGTCGACAATAGAAACTGCAAGTTCTATCACTGTTTGGAGGATTACTTTACTGAACTGAAACTGTACCATTTTTTTTGCACCTGACACACTTTGACCGTCTCGTCACAATCACAATAGAAACACTTTTGATATTCAGTTATTAGTTCTCCGAATTTGGTAGATAAATTACACGACAGTTATCAACAATCACAGCATTTAAATCGTCTATTCATTCTATAATTCGTAGTCACAAACGGAAACTAATTGATAAAATTAGATTTAGGTATAAAATAAAATGAGTAGGTATAATACAGTAGGTATAGAAGGAGGTCGAAGACTGGTGACCTCGTTCAAATAGAATTTAGATCGCTTATAGGTTATCCTAAGCCCCAATCTACGTAGGTGTTCGAGGTATTGCTTTCAATGACGCAGTCTTTCTAAGTACAGAAGTTGGTTCAGTAGTACATTATTTATATTTGAAAGCTGAAAATGACTTGGCTAAAAGTCATTTGTAACGTTGTGAGAAACAAGACAAATAACAGTAGTCATGTACTAAGAAATTCGTAACAGTGATGGATTAGATCATTAGAATAAACAACATAGAAGAAATAAAGGATATAGAAGTAAATAAAGTCGATGTCATGGATTTGAAGAAACAACCTTGACACTGTAACGAAATCTACCGGTAATACAATACCGTAGCATTGGGTGTTTCAGAAGGTCGACGAAAGCTTACGATCAATGACACAAAAAACAGCTAGGCGATTTATATTGGAATAGAAAAACAGAATGAATAAAAAAAGACAAACTGTTTTTATTCCATATGAAATCAGACAGGCAAAGAAATAGGTGAAAGATGTGTAAAAAACAAAATTAATTTCGTTTCGGGCCGTATAGAAACAGAAACACACCACTCGTGTACAACGTCTATGTCACAGACTTATGTATGTCTACTACAAAGTTGTTTGTAAGATATAAAATTAGCATATTCTGAAAGCCCTTTACCGGGCTTTACTTAGTTGGCTAGGCGTAAGAATGCATAAATAATGACCTTTACTCTACAAAAGGGGATCTGAACACCTGAGCCAACTTTTTCAACCGTGACCGGTGATGGTAGTGTTTTGTTCTCGTCTGAATAAACTACATCATTAGTTTCACAGCTTTTAATTAGTTAGGTCATATCATCAAATTGCTTGTCGATATCAATGTGACTGAAATTCTAAACTTTTTGCAGGAACACTTGCATTTTCAATTTAATCTTCTCAACGTTTTGTTTGATATCACCACTCATTAATTTAATGTTTACTATAAGATGTCTGTTCGATACAAATCTATGTTATGTTTTATGAAGATTAATAGCGTAATTTGCATACTTATCTTGATCATCACCTGGTGGAAGGTTCTTTTGGCTTGATTTATTTTTTTAGCATTAGCAATGTTTTCAAGATTGTAATGTCTGTTGTAATATGCAGAGCGAAACTCTCGACCCGTTGCTGGCGGCGTGCGCGGAGAGCCCCGCGCGCGGCAACGGGCGCCGCCCCCCCGCCTCGCCGCTGCACCCCGACGCCTGCGCCGAGATGCGCCGACAGATACTGTACCTGCAGGTAACTATATTGCTTCTTCTTCTCTTATCGATTTTGTCAGACCTATATCTAACAACCTGGACAGCTCTGGCTCTTTGGCCTCGTATATGTTGGTGAAGGTGTAGGCAGCTGTGTATGCTGGGCAGGAAAGGAGATACAGCTCATACAGCTGACACTTTTTTTTTCATCGGTAGGAAACCTTCAAAGGTACCAAGGCATCTGGTAATAAGACCAGGGAGTGTGGTCACCATACTAAAACCATGCCGGTGATCACCATCAACCTATAAAAGGGTTCCCGTGACTTCTTAAAAGACCACCCCAGAACCCAATCTGTAAAGCTTTGTAGGTCTGTTTAGGACACATTCCTGAGGAGACTGTAAAGGGGTCTCCTCTGACTTGATTACCTGCGACCCTGAGGTCTCGCCTGCTTTAAATGTTACAGGCAGGCAATACCTGCGGACATCTTCTTACATTTGTAGTTAGTTACTATATTCGGCAAACTTACCGCATGCGGGCAATCACCTATGTATATGCGATTGCCCAATATGGCAGCAAGAGCATATACGAAGAATTGATCGTGGGAAGAATCGAAACTGCCTACTGTTTAGTTTCATAACAGTACTTATCTTCTAAGTATAGTCAATTAGCATCAACCTATCTTATGTCATTACAACATTCCCCTTTTAGCATCTAATTAGATAATTGCCCGTCATCAAGCCTTGTTTAGAAAATATACACACTTAACTAATAAGACCTTCAATTTATGGCAATGGGCCTAGTTTTTATACTCGATTATAAAAAGTAGGTCCCTTGCAACTAGCTGTTGGGATTAATTTGCCTAGTTTGTTGAGACACTGGTTTAGTCTTGAAAAGGACCAAACTGCAAAAAGTTTCTTTAAAGATGGTCATAACACAATATCAGTTCAGTATCATAAATGGTATTTATTTTGCAAATAGAAAAACACTTTTACGCGTCAAATATTTTCGTTAATACAAACTAGATGAGATCGCTGTTTCTTAGCTGACTACCCTGAGAAGAAACATAGAGATCAAAATCTCTCGCGTCTCAAAACCATACAAAAAATATGTAATGGTCAAATCATTTGAGAACCATAAGTGTCTGAGATGGCCTTTTAAGGAAAGAACCATAAAGATTTAAGTGGACCTGTTCAGCCAGTGCAAGCATTTGTCAGTATTCGTAAAGCTCAACTCAGGACTATTAAGGAACTTAACGACTTGACAAACAATACCAAGGTAAAGAACCTTTGGGCCTTCGGCAGCAGAAAATGTTCAAATTGCCAGACATACTTTAAAATTACTCAAAAGATAAAAAGAACAATCCACATTGTTTTCAAATATTATCGTATCTGCACATATTTATTATATTCTTTATTATAAATACACCATTAAAAAAAGCACGAAGCATATTATCAAAAGAAAAGCACGAAGAGTAAAGAAAATCGGTCAAACCATTCACATAAGAGACACAGCTTCAATTAAATCTATGGCCAGCAAATTAACCATTTATCACATTGCGAAAGCTATGAGAACAATGGGGAAACGAGGCACAATGCGACACAGAGACGATGTGCTAACAATCTCTAAGTTGACACTTGAGATATGTCTTTCACCCCATTTTCCTCTCAGCTCCTCATGAGCGGAAACAATAAACTCTCTATGGAATTAAGTAGGCATCTGTAGGTTGGTTTCGAGCAATAACATTCATTTAACAGAACCTTCAACAGAACGATTACTTTGAAATTATAACGCATTTAAATCCGTATGATTGTTATAAATATTTTTATTGAAGATTCAAGTAGGTGTGTAGGAATTGTATCATTTATTCCACTAATAATAAAAATAAAGTAAAAAACCGAAATTGTTACTTGCTTCGGGATGCAATCATTAATTATTATTTTCGGTAATATTGAACTTGCCGGATGAAAAGCGATAGACGAAATGGTCTTCAATGAACCGAGCTACAATGACCAAGCCCAAAAGATACCTGAACCTAAAATCGAATCATTAAATGCCAACACCATTCTGACTTACAACGCCCACATATGCATAAAGATAATTTAAAGACGTCACAATGGAGTGTTCCACTTGCTTTAAGAGAGACGTTACAGTTGTTCCCCTTCTTCTTCTTAGCGTGTCGATGGCAAAACCAGTCAGATACTTTGCCTGGCCCAGTACTCGGCCAGGTTGTTCCTGTTGTTCCCCTGTTCCACTTGCTTTAAAGGCTTGAACTCTAAGTCCCAAGTTATGTGTTCCAGAGCCAGCTAGAGGAGCGCGACCGGTTGGTGCGCGTGCTGCAGCAGCAGATGTTGCGCATGGCCGAGAGCCACGAGCCGCGACAAGATGACACCTGCAACGTCGCCACGCAGACCGACCGGGTATGTAACCATACTAAATAAAGTATCAATACTAAAAAAAATATAGCCTGCCTAAAACGTCAAACAACTTGGGTATTTATTAGAGTACAATGAAATCTGATGTACCGTATGTTTTTTTATACCCTGAGACTAAAATGACATTACGACACAAAAGAACTGGTATTATTCCTATAGACATTAATTGTTTCAATTTAGTCTCAGGGTATACAGACGATATACAATACTGGTTGAATAATTAAGGTCCATTAAAAGGTCTTGATCATTGTTTACCATTAGAAAGCAGAATATTTTCAGTGATAATGAATCAATAAGCGGAGCAGAATATTTAGAATCAGATTTCTCTTACGATTCTTCATTTATGTATTTTATTACTTACTTTATACTTACTTTTATAAAAAGAATATCATTAAAGAGACCGAAATATATTCTACATGAAATTTGTTTTCCACACTAGCTAATATTTTTACTAATTACGTTGGTAAAAATATTACAATAACATGATAGAGAAAAAGTACAATAATTGTATATCGGATTGGTAACTGCAACTTCACGTCTAAGGAAGCGGTAGTAAAGAAAAGAATAATTGAAAACAAAAAATGATACAAATAAATATGAAGTCCCTTGCTAAAGACATTAATAGTGCTAAAACTCCTAAAAAAATAAAATTACAACATTCAGTGCACCAAACAGTAATAAAATGCGTGTGTTTCTAATTTTCAGTTGCGGCCGCCGATGAGTTCGGCGTTAACGAGTTCTGACAATTCCGGATTAGTGAGGTAACCGCGTCATAAACATTACTGTACACAACACTTGTATTACACACACCGGGTGCTACACCTACTGCTACACTATTATCTCATACAGCTTCCTCACTTTCTATTTACTTGGTCATACTAACTTTCCATTCTCTATTATAATTTATTTATTCCACCATCTCTCCAATATTTTTATTTATTGTTTTAGGTTTATCTACGCTACAATAAAGTCCATTCTTAATACACTGCACTCATCCATCATCGTCATGTACATACCCCCCAGCATCCCCCTATACATGTCACAATATAAAGACCATTGCTCATCACTCGTACATCATACCATCTCCAAAAGTCAGACGTTAGTATCAAGTCTTAACAATTCCAAATGGATCATCATATTCAGAGACTACATGAATAAGAAAATGACATTCGCACCGACATCCATGTGTAGAATCACTTTAACATTATCTCCCTATTTCACTGGTATTTTTATTTGATTTATCATATCTATGTATTTATTATCATGTAATGAAGAGCTGACGTATCATCCGTGTATCATCTATAATTTGACATCATCATCATCATCAGGTCCGTCAAAATGTTCATTTTGTTCTAATTTCCTCACATGCTGCTTTAAATTCCGAATTGGATTTTCATTGAAAATTCTCATGATGGTTGGATATTGGACTTGCGGCAGTTTCCACTTGGGTGGCGCGAGGGTTCGTCCGTCGGATCAGGTAGCGTGGCTCGACTGCTTGCTCGCTGTTTGCCTCTTGTGTTCCGTCCATGTGTTGTGCTTACTGCATCTCTTGTACCAGACCAACGACGATGGCGTGTTTCTGGTCTCCAATAGGGACATCGACGAATATTGCTACAAATACATCAAGTGACCTCGTCACTGCGCTAGTTTGCATGAAGAATAAAACTGATGCGGTAAAAATGTGGCAGAAACTGTCCAAATTGTAAATAGTTTTAATGTAAAGTGCCTAAGCGTGACACTAAAAGGCTTAACACACAATAATGCAAGGTTTTCATTAGGTTGGTTGTGATAGTGAGAGACTGATGGTGCTAGAAGTGATGTAGTGGAGAGTCTAGGCATGGATAGTGAGTGAGTTTGGTTTGGCACGGCACTGTGCACGTACTGTTTAGGCGAACAATTGGCTTTAGACAGTTAGTGACGATTGTTTTGTGTTGTTTGACTGTAGGTAGTCGTGTGGTGTTCTACACTCATATTGTAATACTAAGTTATGTAACATTGAATTTACTTTGATTATGAAATATGTCTCTGTGTTGCACGCTGCCTCGACAGAATATAAAGGTGAGGTTTCACCCACATACAAACATAAAGCTACGGCTAATGTACCTCTTTAAATTCATCAAAAAACCTAAACTAACAGTAGTTTTCACCTTAAATCATTATCCCTAAAGTATGAGTCTACTCTAACAAATCTTTCTATTCTACATAGAACCGATATAACATATATTTTTGTGTCCGCAGTTGGAATGAACAAGCTAGCGTGAGGAAGCTGCCGTCTTACAGTGAAGCACAAAAGACTAAGAGACCTGTTACCAACAGTACTGTGAACAAATGCCAGTGTGGTGTTAGGAAAGTGAACGGACACACTAATACTAACGGAGACGATAACCTTATAGACAAGCGAACGGACACCGTGCATCTGAAGACTAACAGTCGTGTCGGGACTAAGTATCTTCAAGCGCTCGCCAACTCGGATAATACTAGGAGATATATCAAGAGGGATTCCTCCGTCGGGGACAAGTCCGACCGTAGGGCTGCGCTCTACACCAACAGATCTCGTTCTATAGAAAACTTTCAGAATCAATATGCAAGCACCGAGCGCACGCTCACCAAGAACATCGTGATCGAGGAGACGCCGCTCATCAAGCACCACACGTCGTACGGCGACCTGTACAACGGGCGCATCAGCAGCAAGGAGAGCGTCAACCGGCACAGCCCCAGCCTCAACGGCCAGTCCACCGACACGGACTACAGCTCGGACGGCGGCTACAAGTCGCTCCCCTCCTCCATCAACTGCAACGCCTCGCCCAAGAAGGTCAGCGGCATCCCGCGGAGGTCCATCGAACAAAAGTTTCTCTCCACTAAGAGCGTCAAAGCGAGTGCTATATGATGTACTAATATATTTCGTGTTTGAAACAGTTCCCTCATAGTTGTGATATTATTGTTTTTGAATCGATTTGCTGGGCAGAATCCACACAGTCAGATAGTTCCTGTATGAAAATTTCGCTTGAATGTTACTTGTTCATTTTGTTAGTCCACCTGTTTTGAGTGTCTGGAGTCTGCCCGCAGGTGCGGCGTGGTGTGACTGCGAGGTGACGTCATCCGTGACGTCACCGGGGCGCTAGGGCAACGCTTGTTCGCATTTATTTCCACTCATCGTAAAGCTAATTAAGTAAGCTACGTTTAGTTGAACGATGCCAAATTATATCGATGTTATAGTTTGATCTAATAACCTAAAATCATTCGATAAGATTTTAGTTTGACGTGAAATTTAACATTTCGTAATCCGATGCTTCGTGCATATTATTTTTACTGTAATCAAAACGAATATTGACCTCCTGTATTATACATTTAGTGGATTACCTTAAACGGGAACTAATTTTGTAGATTTAATTTACAAATTTGTATACAGGCGATAAATTTATCTTAGATTTTCTATGGTAGACAAACTAGTAAATAGAGCTGTAATATGTGATAAGAGTGGCTGTAAGACCTTATATTTAATTTATACCTACATGATATCTTCCCTATTGTAATCACTAAGTATTACTACTTGTGTATCGAACATCACATAATCAAAAAAAACTTATATCGATGTGTTACGAACTTTCGACTATTTATTTGCTGTATAAAGTTATTTAAACAGAGTAGGTATCAAATAGGTACAAACATCACTCGCTTGTAAGGCATTTTAAATATCCTGATGTCATTTTAAAGCATTTGTCGAATCAGTGTTAATGTAATTTAATGTTAAAGTTAGTGAATCATAATTCTCTTCTGCAGAGCCTAACGTTAAGTATCCTATATTGATACCTAGAACGATTACCTACCTATGTACTTTAACAGAAATATATTTCAATTTATTGTGTACTTATGGCTACTTATATCTCTCCAATATATTGCGCTTTCCTACGTTAGTTATGTAAATTTAAGCCCACTAGCTTTAGTAAAGATTATTTAATTTAAAAATTGAAGTTGTTTCAATAAATAATTTTAATTTTCTTTTGTTTTCTTTATTCGCTCCTTCCGAAATTATTAGGGAAAACCGAAACCGAAACCCTAACCAAATGTTCGGTTCCTCAATATAATTCCTAATTGGAACCGAAACTGACGCGGTTACAGAAAACTGAAAAGAAAATAATATTTCGATAAAGTTAATCCTTACAATATTTCGATTTAGTATGGACACCATCGGTCATCAAAGTAATGACGGCATGGAGAACTTTCATATTGCACGTTGTTGAATTTCGTAGTTTAGTTCCAATGTAAAGCCATAGATGTCGCTACAGCACTACCCTCCGGAGACCTATGGTTATTCTTGATGCATCGTGATTCGTGCCAGGTAATTTGGAAGATTGGTATCAGTGGGTCAGAAATGGAACCCACATATTTGAAACCCCAGTGAGTCTGGATGACCCAGAGAGTCGGGGTGATGATGTCCTACTGAGTCTGGTTGATGCTCCACAGTGAACCGGGGTGATTCTGCTGGCGCCGGTGAGTCAAAAAAGGCTACGATAACATCATCCTATATTGGGTTCGGCTTCCAGTCTAGCCGGATTTAGCTGAATACCAGTATTTTACAAGGAGCGGGTGCCTACCAGGCCTCACAACCCATTAACTGGGGTAACAAGGTACGATAACATTCATTCGAATTTGGAGCATATCTTTGAGCATATCTGGTTAAAGCAGCGGTAAAAATAAAGTTGAAGATAGTGCATGCTGCGATCGCTGACTGAACGAGTCAATTAAGGGCATCTATTCAAATAATGCAAATTAAAATATATTGTACAATCTTTTACAAATATTTACAAATAATTATCAAAAAGTGTATCATTCACGGGAATCATTAATAGTTTAAAGATTTGGACAGAATGAATGACCTGGCTAGGTATATAGGGGACTGATTTAATATGAATAAAATGGACAAATTGGTGGAGATAGGTGTAGCGTAATCCGTAGTAACAGCTTAAACTGAGTTGCTTAACTTCTTGAAGTTAACAACATATTAGAGACCAGAGGCCCTACCACAAGCTTGTACCGCAATACATTTTACGACTTAAACATATTTGTTAAAGGGTTTGAACTATATAGGGTCCAGAGTGTATGGCTCCATCGCCTCCATCCCTCTTTCTCGCTTGCAAGCTTGATATTTTAATACGTCATCGTAAAATTGCAGTAGGTACCTGAACAAGCAGAGTTTTAATAACAAAACCGTAATAACTAAATTAATGTTTTTAAGGCGTCCCCGAAGGCATTGAGGATCATTGGTATTGTTCGGACTAGTATGAAGAAGGGATATGCCTAAATTAAATTAGGATGACCAGCCACTTCAATCTTAATCTTAACCTAGGTCTCTAGAGCCTACAAAGTGTCTCAAGCTCTCAACCATTAAAATGAGCGGAGATTTTCTTCTATCTCGGTCATCGATCACTAATAATCTCAGTATCATGTAAATTATAGGCACATCAAACCGAGTTACGGACTTAGGTATCGACATACTACATATCGATCTACAACTCTCCACTGATGTCATAGCTCACGACACAATCACCTCCTTTCTATAATTATTATTGATTTTACAATGACTTGTGGAGAACATTGTTAGTGTTTACATTTGGACCTTGGACGAGCAGATACTCGATAAGCAAGGGAATCACGTCTTGTCAGTCGGGCACGGCAGTGCCAGAGGGTTCGCTAGTCACTCGCCGACCGCGCTTGCGTCGCATCGCCCGCGCCTTCCCGCCATATTGAAATTCACATTTGAAGTTTTAAAAGTTCTCTCGTGCTGACAAACTGTATCGGACTTCTGTGTTGCACTTTGATGACTTGACGCTGATAATAATTTTAAAGGTAGGTCTGTTTATGTGTTCTAATTATTTAATTCACGTCATTTGCCTTTGATAAACCAAAGTGATTAGTCTAAAGTCTAATTTTCAGTGAAATATTTTTCAGTCTTTTTGTTTATTTATTTTTGGATGACTGTCAAACTAGAGACTTCTACGGACCAAGGACAAAAATAAGTTTATATAAACCAAGGAGGTTTTACAGTGATTGGATTGACATTGACCAGAATCATATTGATTCTGTCTATTTAAATTAATATGTAACAGAGTGTCCACTTCGATTCTCGCAATTGTACATTTATTTTCAGCAGTTTTCTTCCGCTATACGTGATAGGTACGTCAATATATAAATTAAAACTGTTACGTATTACAAAGGATGAGACAGTAGGTGATAAGTGGTCGCTATCGCATGCAATAGGGTCAGCACAGATAGAGAGGAGTCAAGACTAGCGTGGACGTCCGTCCGCCTTCTAAATAAATATTTACGTGTGACTGACGTGCGGTATTCTGCAACCCTTTGCGTCAAACCTTAGGACTTGTTTACAGTTTGTTGACTAGATTGTTCATGTGTAAGATAGCCGAATCAGATGAATACTTCATGACGTGCTGGATTTGTTTACTGTGACGGCATGGTTGGTGCATTGTTTTTGCAGTTGAGAGATTAGCTGCAAGGAGTCACGGGTTCCATTCTCGCATGGAGCAAATATTTGTATGGCCTACAGATTGATTCCGGGTCTGGGTGTCTTGTGTATGTGAGATTTCATGTTTGTGCACTCACGGTATAGAAGTCATTCTTGTAAGGGGCAACTTTATAAAAAATAGTTTTTGTTTTAATTCACAAAAAAGTACCTACAGGATATTTTTCCATGAATTTAATATATATGAATTAGCTTTGCAATCTTACGTGATAAATAACATCTAACAATACTCCACCTTTTAGCCGCCAAAAAACGCGATAGCTTTCAATAATTCTCTTTCAAAAATCAAACTAACAAATATTCAACTTTTGGTATTCATGACTGGTAGGCAGCCGCTCCTCGTAAAATATCTACTGGTATTCAGCTAAATCCAGGTTGACTGGAAGCCGACCCCAATATAGTTGGGAAAAGGCTATTCATGACTGACAACAATATTTAAGTCCTGTCAAATATGTAACACCAACAGAGAAACAAGAACTGGTCGAATCTGGTGATTTGGGGGTCTAAGCATCGTATACCTATGGCCCTGGATCGCAAGGTAAAGAAGTAAGAACAAAGGGATGAGTTTTAGTCAGTAAAAGTCTGACACGCCTACTCACTCCACGAGAGAAGTCATTCTGATGATTTCCTACAGATTATTACTACCAATAAAAAAAAAATATTCAAAAAATACTTAATTGATTCATTCCTAACTAATTTCTTTTTTTCGCTTGAAGTTTGCAGTAACTCGACTTTCCAAACAATCCCTCAGACCTATATGAATCATTCGCGATCACAGGTCGCGTGCTTTTTATCAGCTAAACAGTAGCTTGAGACTACTCATTAACGTTTGAATCCCCAACCGGTCCTATGAGACCGCGCTGTTATTGTTTTACTATTGTGTCTCGTTTCGCGGGTATCTGAGTAATTAATGTATTTGAACATTTTAATTAATGCAACTCTGTCTAATATTTATTATAATCTAGATATTTAGTTAATCTTCTATGTATTTACTTACCTACATAGGTACATACTTACTTATAATCGATTGATGTTTTTCAGTCACGCTAAAACTCAGGAGCAGCTTGACAGAATCAAATTATTGTTTATTTCGGTCACTCTGTTATGGAAACCAGTTGGAAAAACACATAAATTATATTATTAACAAATTTCATCAGGGCCCGAGTCGTGGGCGGCAGCTAGCAGTTAATACTTGTACATTTAGTATCTACCTATAATCCATAATAGAATCTGGTATCTAAAATGATATAACAAACCGGAAAAGCCCTTTGGAACTACCAGTCGGAATGGAAAAAAATCTTTCTGTATAGGATAGCCTTCCGCCCACCTTGTGTGCCGACCTGGCGAAGGTCGCGGGAATCCGATGAATGCCATGGATGTCCAGCAGTGAACGTCTCTCGGCTGAGATGATGATGATGATAGGATAGCCAGGTTCATGACATCACGCTACTAACCGCGAGAGGGAATAGATAGTTTATTTATTTAAAACTGAGGTCATCCAACTTCGCGTCAGTCACTAGCTGTTTTTTTTTCAATGTAGAAGTATTGTTTATTGTAACTAAACAATGTGAATAATTAACGCAACTATTTGACATTAATGAATTCATTAGTCCAGACTTCGATTCAAGGTTTACGAACATAAGTATAAGTAAAAACATTGACGTGAACCTTTAAATAATGATTTTAAATTTTTTACACCTATATTTAATGGTTTCTTAAAAACGTGTTGCGCTGACCCCAAACAAAAAGGGACAAGGGCAGGAAGATGATGATAATGATGATGATCATTACATCACTGCTTACCATCAGGTGGGATCGCAGTCAAGCACTAGTTTATACAAATTAAAAAAAAAAACTTAAAAATACACGACTATTTAAAAACTCTTATTTATCTACCTGCCTGCGGATCCATGGATTAAAAACGTCTACTTCTTGGTGTAATATAAAAACTACGATATACCGACGATATTCATAATATGAAGTAAACAACGACTCCCAATAGAAGAACTGTTATCAGAGATTATGATAACGTCTAAATATGTGTTAGTCATGGCCGTTGACCTTTCATATTTAATTACACAGAGATAAAAGTCACAATAATAAATTAACTAACTAAATTGATATAATTAATTAATTCTGAACTAACCTGATCAAAATGTAAAAGTCATTCTTACATAACAAAGAGATCTTGACTTTGTAAACAATTTACGTAAAGTCACTTTCATTTATTTGGCCAAAGCGAAGCACCAAAATACAATCAAATGTTTAAATTGAAAATTTCATCTGTGTCAACAATGAATGTTTTGACTTTTGACTCTTATTGTTAAAGGAATATTTTGATCTTGAATTTACTACAAACCAGGGCCGTAGCTACCACCGGGGCCCCTGGGGCTACAGGCCAGGGGCCTCGACGTGTGCAAAAATTCGTAAAATCATAATAGACTATCCACAACTTTCAATTCTCTTTTTGAGACCTTCGATCGCAGGAAGAAGAAGAGTTAATGAACAATAACTATATTATAAGACTCATTCCATTCTTATAGCTCGCTCCGCTTGGTCTAGACTTCTAACATCCTCCTCTAGTCAAGTAAAATCACAATATAAGTATTTAAACATTTTCTAATTCAGGATGATCGCATAGACGTAATATATCCACATTCAGTTTGTCTGACCACCTCTGTCGCGGCCTATCACCACTTTTTCACTGTTCCATATGCTAGTAGGGCCTACTTGCTTCGTAAAAAAAACCGAACTTCGATCATTTTTGACACGAGGCCCCTTAGCAACTATCTACGCCCCTGCTAACTAAAGATTTTATGAATGAAAGCAGGTATAACCTTTCACTATGTGGAGACGATAGTGAAAGTGAATGTTGAGATAGACTGGTGTCGTTTGTCAGTTATACACGGACCGCAGTGGACCAAAAGTGGCCTTAGCGTTTCAATAAAAAATGTAGTTAAGTTCAATAAAAAAAAACCATTGGTGATTCGTTTATTGTTTGCTAGAGTGAAGCGGATTTAGATTGTGTTTTTTTTGAGGTAGGAAATCGTAAAATAACTTCTCCCGTTTTGGATGGAGCGAGACGGCGTATCAGGTTTTTACTGAGTAAAACCCTTCTGCGTTCCCTTGGTTGCCTTTTACGTTACAGAGCCACGGTATTCCCGCAGCGTTGTGTTTGAGCTTATGAACAGTGGAAAAAACGATAATTCGAAGTACAAACTGTGTCTTAAAATCAAAATACATGTGAGATTATCTAACAGCATCTATGTGACGAAATAAGTGCATACTCAACCTCTCTGCTGACCGCCTTTCGGACGTTGAGTGAAAATGTGTGTGCATCTTGACGGGAGTCCAAGAACAGGTTTTTATCATCATATTTTTCTTATAACTATTAGTTATATCAAGATTCTAAATATAGATCGTATGTATTTGGAAAATCAATTTTGACGGAGAAAAGTTTTGTTAAGTTATATGTCAAAATTCTGAATTTAAGCAAAAAAAAATTTGCTTGTTTTTAATGTAAGCAATTCTATGGCTGTTGCACGTGTCTGTTTATTTTGATACCATAACATCACGCCGGGAGATAAGTAGGTAGGTAGGTACACTAGGTACCAATGCTCCGAAAGGGTACTCAAATGTATAAAGTTCACCCTATTAAACCATCCACAATTCACCTATTTGGTCAAGTCGGACATAAGTTTTTGTTTATAAAATTATTTGATAAGTCTTGTAAATTTCTTTTTTGCGCCCACCCCACATTTCTTTGTCAACCTCATCCAGATTCTACCCACGATGCCAACAATCTCCTCAGCCCGTTTCGCTCCCGGAGCACCATCACTTCATCATCATCATCATCTGCCTAGCCTTTTTCCCAACTATATTGGGGTCGGCTTCCAGTCAAGCCTGATTTAGCTGAATACCAGTATTTTAAGAGGAGCGGCTGCCTGCCAGACCTCCACAACCTATTAACTAGGGTAACACGGTACTTCATGGCAAGACTGGAGTCAGATTTACTGGCTTCTGACTATCCGTAACGACTGCCAAAGATCTACAAATGACAGCCGGGACCTACGGTTTAACGTGCTTTCCGAGGCACATCACTTCTTTTTCCAAAATATCACAACATAAAATACTACATTAAATTACTACGTATTACAACAATCATATTGAAAACATTCTTGCCCACCCAAGCAGAGAGGTGAATGTTTTATAAAACACACTAACTATAAGTCAATATTTCGCGTACGATACCGGTAATTTCATAACAGATACCGAGGCTAACGTTACGATTACACAGAATAATTGGCTACCTAATTAAAAGTAAGTTACTGTCGAACTATCAAACGAAATGTTTATAAACAAATATTGAGTAGAAAGATCCGGGAAACAACGAAAAAGAAGGTCAACCCGGTAGAACAATTCTGGCCAATTATTGTAATCTCTTAAGTGGCAGAAAGTACCTACGTCATCTCTGTAGATAAGAGATGACAGGGTCGAAGCCTAGGTACTAGGGCCTGGGTTTACCTACAAAAGAGAACCCCGGGACTCATCTGACTCTAGTCATGCCATGAAGTACCGTGTTACCCCTGTTAATGGGTTGTGGAGGTCTGGCAGACAGCCGCTCCTCGTAAAATACTGGCATTCAGCTAAATCCGGCTTGACTGAAAGCCGACCCCAATATTATTATAGTTGGGAAAAGGTTAGTAGATGATGAAGGAACAGGAGTGAGTTTAAGTCAGTCGAAGTCTGACACGCCCTCCCGCTCCGCCGAGACCGGGAAAAATCATTTTGAAGATATGCCACTTAAAAGAAATGTTAGACCAATTCTGGCCAATCATTCAATGGCAGAAAGTATGTCATCTCTATAGATAAGAGACGATTGTTTATATAAATAAATACGGTAAATGAAATGTTATGAGTTTCACAACTAAATGAATGACTTTACAAAGCGTAGCGTGTCAAAGTCCATTGCGATGCACTAGATAATAGTTTCGCTTGCGGCTGCACCCGCGACAATAATCTATGAGCAATGCTCATAGATTATTGTCGCTCAAACTTTCCGTTTCAAAATTAGAAAGCATTTTTTTAAATTTTGTATAATATAATTCCATAAAAATAAATAAATTCAATAAAAAGAGCGCGTGGCTAGATAATAACAGCCGCACGAGTCGATCTTCTAGGTTAAGCAACGCTTGCCAAGGTTGGTCTGTGGATGGGTGACCATTTTAACATACCGAATTTCCTCTGTGCCTCGGAAAGCACGTTAAGCCGTAGGTCCCGGCTGTCATTTGTAGATCTTTCGCAGTAGTTATGGATAGTCAGAAGCCAGTAAATCTGACTCCAGTCTTGCCACGAAGTACCGTGTTACTTACCCCAGTAAATGGGTTGTGGAGGTCTGGTAGGCAGCCGCTCCTCGTAAAATACTGGTATTCAGCTAAATCCGGCTTGACTGGAAGCCGACCCCAATATAGTTGGGTAAAGGCTAGGTAGATGATGATGAATTCCAAAAAATCAGCACATTAGTTTCTTATAAGTACCGCTCTAGGGTGGAGCGAGAAGTTCTGTTAGACTTACTGACTAAGACCCACTATGTTCCTTCATTTGCTCTTTGCTTTCTAGGGCCATAGGAAATATAATTCTGTCAAACACTGTCGCAACAATTTTGATAGGCCTTTTTTAACCATGGAGTTTCATGCCGGTTCTTCTTCATTACTTAAATGTATTTTTTATTGAGTTCCATTAGAACATAACAGTTTTTGCAATATTTGACAGCAAATATATCGGATCAGGCTTCTCGGCAAACTTCGCTGTGATAATAAATTTAACAACAATTCTCAGCTCCATTTACCGATACCGCATCTATTTCAATGATTCCACATATTGTCCAGCTGCGTAGACACTTGACATACAAAACTTGAATAATTTTACATCACAATACCCACTAGGAGTCATTAGCATTAGCATTACCGGCCTTATAATGTTCCCACTGCTGGGACTAATGCCTCCTCTCTGGGAGAGGAACTAGGAGGACTAGGAATCAATTTGCGAATAAATAAAACAGCCACTGGACTTCTCTCGAAAAAATCTCGCACTAGCTTCCGACGTTTTATAAGTGTAAGTTTTTTAAGGATATAGGTATACGTCCGTAAGAAGTATTCCCGTTTCAGTACCCAGATTTTCGGCACCAATCAATATCCCGATTCCGATCAGAACCCCGATCGAAATCTGGATGTCTGGATTTCATCCGTAAGTATAGCCAAAACCGTGAAACTTACGTAAAAATTATCTATCTATTACCTACCAGCATTACTTATTACCTTGCGCAAGTTCTATACTTAGCTAGGCATTTCCTACGTAATCATACGTAAATCTCAATCGGAAAATAACAATATTTTGCAAAATCACAAACAATATGGTCTATCGGTCTAATTGTTTTCAATTGCATCGGTCGTTATCACCAACAGTTTAGAGAGATGGCACCGAACCGAAACGAATAATAAATAACATTCTCTTGCGCACAGCGAGTGCTTTACACGCTTGCACTCGACATTAAACATGCTTATCCGAAATGATGACGTCGGGTTTAAGTTCTCAATGATATTTAAAGGGGAAGTTTAAGTGGGTAATCGACGTACGAGCCTATACCGCAGTTCCAAAGAACGCCGGTTTTTCTCGAGGCTCGTGCTTTTGCAAACCAAGTCGTTATTTATATAGTAGGATAGCATAGCATAATATCAGCCTTATAATCCCACAGCTGATACTTAGTCTTACTCTCTAGAAAAGGGAATGGGCCATAATCCACCAAGCGGGCTCAGTGCAGTTTGGTGGATGTCACATGTCTTCGAATTTTTGGTTCTAGGAAATGCCGGATTCCTCACGATATTTTCCTTCACCGCTTTGAGAGCAAATTTTAATAAAACTTCACACTCCGAACAAGGCTGGTTATCCTCAGTTCGACTACGATACAACTGTTTCACTTGCAAGTCGATCAGCACCAACAAGCCACGAGTTAGACGGACGTTCTTTAAAACCGCAGTATAGGCTTGTACCTTCGTACGTCGATCACCCATACGCGAGGCCTGTAACATTTACTACTCTTGCTACATGGTTAATCCGTCACTGTCTATATTTCCACCAGCAGCTAGACGCCGCCCCAGGAGCGCTATGATCGCCAAGCGGCGAGGCGCGCGGGAGCGCCTCCTCGAGGAGTTCTACACGTACTGCGCCTTCTGGGTCGCCGTGTCTGCTCTCCCAGTGCTCGCTGTGTCTTTTGTTGGTGAGTAACATTCTAAATTAGCTTCTACCAACGATTTCGCCCATGTGATAGTAGGTTTCTTGATACAAACTTTAGACACCCGTTTGATCTCCCTAGGGGTTTAATTTTGGAAGAGCCTTTCTTATTGCTCGCCTACGTCTTAAAAGGAAACCTTGTGTACAATTTCACGCTGCTAGTCCCAGTAGTTTCAGATTTGTAAATTCCTTTTGAACCTGCTCGTATCACACAACTCGATAAAAATCTGAGCTCTTAACGCGATCCATTTGACGACCTAAACTCAACTGTTTAACGGATGGAGCTAGATAGGCTGTCACTACCGCTGACGATGGCTGAAGTTACCTCTGCGTTGGCAATATGCCGCTTGTGTGAATGAGGTCTGAATTTGATTGCATGGCGATGGTGAGAAATTGAGATTAATACACTTTTAACAGATACCTGCTGACTAAATTCTTATCTGGTACTTTATTTTTTTTCCAGTTGTACGAGTAAGCAAATACCTCTGGCTGAAGCTCCTGTCCAGCAGGTATCCACATTTGGAGTTCATTTGGACAGACACAGTGCGGTCTCTACTCGATACACATAGAAACCAAGGAATCATCAATGTGCTCCTTTCTGTAAAAGGTACGTACCTACAAAAAATAATGACTATGACTAACTAAGGCTATACTATTCATAGACACTTGAAGCAAGATGGAATTTATATCCACAATAATAGATATAATTTAAGATTTCATTTGCAAAGAAAAATTTCAATTCATTGAAATGTTAGAAAAGATAAGACAACATGGTGCAGTGCTTCAGCAACCTGGCTGCTGCACTGCGTATCGCGGGCTCAATTCTCGCACAGAACAAATATTCATATGGCTTTTTCGGAACGGCTTCTAAGGGTATTTTAACTACCAGCATGGTTCTGTCATCAAATTTGACCTCATCATCGAGCGACTTTAGCACAACAGACTGCACCTTTGACTAGTCATCAGCCGTGCTTCCTTTTTTGCGGACGTATATTTATACACCTTGTCCCGCCATACCCACCCGTATACCTACACTTAAACGCTGCTAAATTTAAACCATCTACCAAAGCAATTTCTCTTTCCCCAGGCACACTAGACCCAGAACAGCTGAAGAACCACCTTTCGGAACACGTGATCAACAAACGAGACAAGAATGGCGGGCTCATGTTCCCGAGGCTGCGGCACCAACTGGTGTCCCGCTGGGGCAACTACGCGTGGGACGCCAGCGTCACCTTCAGGCCGGAGAACCACTTCATTGTGGCCAGTGCCGTGTATCGAGGGAGGCAGGTTGGCGAGAATAATATTCAGGTAAGATTATTTTACGTATTGATATGAAGCTTATTATAAATTAATACCTAAAAAGAAAGAAAGAAAAGAAAATATTTACAGTTGCTGTGTGTGAATCAACTATCAGGTATGTGCCCGGACCAAAGGGCACATGCCTGATAGTTGATTTCAGATTGTTTCATTTTCTTTAATACCATGCGAGATTTAATAATTTAGTTCCTATGTAGCGATATAGATGTCACTGTTTCTGTGACTTAGAAAGTTTGATGGAACCGATGTGGTATCCCTAGCATTTGTGACTGCTAAGCATGTTTTGATCCCCAGATCCCCCGAATAGTGGTTGGATTGACCATCTTCATTAAACACTTTTTTCATTAGCTGCCGGGTTTGAATTGTATTGACCTCTATCCAATTTTAAATTTTCAGGAGTATGTCAGCGACATAGTATCAAAATACTTCACAAGCGACCAATCCCCGTGGCAGTACATAGTCATACCATGCGTCTCAACAGAGCCGAAGTATTACATCCTGGTTCGTGTCCACCACCTCTTGCTATCAGGGAAGAAGTCCCCCAACATTGGCGACCTACTCCTCCTTGAACAGATAAATCCTATAGACAGAATCAGTACTTCACAAACTGAGTATATGCAGCAAAGTCCTCTTGTAAAGTTGTCGCCAACGCCCTCTGCTATACCAGAACTATGGGGCAAAGTTAATGAAAACTTATCAAATGCTTGGAACGAATTTGTCTCTGAATATGATCCAGTAGAAAGTCCTAGAGCATTAAAGACTTTGCCTGGAGCGTTCCATGTGGCTGGGCTAGTGTTGATAGCTACAGTAAGTGCGTTGAGAGAGCTCAATAAGAAGTCCAATGGCAGAGATACGACTTCGGAAGCACCTGTCACTGCGCTGACGCTTTTGGCAGCGATACAGAGGGAGTGTAATAGAAGAAAGTTGACCATACCAAAGGTACGTAGCTATTGGCCTTTTCTTTTCTTATTATTAAACCTAAGCTGGCAACTGAAGTATACAGAGTAATACAAAAAGAGTTGCTTATGAACTGCCATATCTGATTTACCAATTTAATGATCAGCATGTCTTGTAACAAATAGACCTCTTCTATTCTTTACTATCTCTAATTTTTTTCGTCATAGAGTTTCTTAATATCCATCTTTTTGGTAGTCTACCTCTTTTCCGTTTCTGTATTTCTCCTTTAGGCAGCTTAATTTAACTAATGTTCTCTGTGCTTCAGATTCTCCGAAGCCGATTAAAATTACCTCGCAAAATAAATTGCTACGAAAGGCATTTTTTCAGACTTTCTTGTTTGTCTGCAGATAATCCTGTCACCATTAATAACAGCAGATCCTCGAAAATGGCCAGGCATGGCTTTCGGAGCAGCATGGTCTTCTTTCCGTCAGTTCATTCGCCTTCCCTTTCAAATCCGCAACGAGCTGGTGGCTTTAAGCGAGTTACGGGCATGTGGCCATGCGAGACAGCCGGACACCCTGACGTGGAAGTATGCTGAGCTGGGTCAGCTCTGTGTGGCTGCTCTGAGTGAAGCCTGGAGGGGAGCCCTGGAGGTGTACCGTGCGCCGGCCAGGCTGTGGACTGATACCATCGGAGTTGATGATGGGCATAAGCACCTGCTGCAGACTGTGTCGTTGTGTGGACGAAAGGTAAAATCTCTTTTTCTGAGAAATGAACAAAAGCGAGTACCAAAAGAACTTTTGGGAGTGAGACTCGTCTCTCTCTTCGACTCGACTCGTCATCTTTATTCTTATTTAGTCTTGTCT
Organism: Mythimna separata; assembly: GCA_030763345.1. Taxonomy (NCBI): domain Eukaryota; kingdom Metazoa; phylum Arthropoda; class Insecta; order Lepidoptera; family Noctuidae; genus Mythimna; species Mythimna separata. Next base: position 7,605,978 of record CM061175.1, read on the forward strand.
TGATTCAGTCTATATATCTAGCTAGCTAGCTATATAGGCTGAATTGAAGCTTGGTACACGGGTTAACCCGTGTTTCATCAAATTCCTTTCAGCTGTAAAGAAAACTCCGACACTCAACTTTTGAAACCGTAATTTCCAACCATGATTTTCTTCAGGTTACAGCATGGTCCCGACCGGTTCCTCGCGCTGGAGTGGAGCGTGCAGCCAGAGCGCTAGACGTTTCATCGACAGACATAGCACTATACGCAGCCACGGAAGCGTTGAGGGCATTCTTCGAGAACGCACAGTCACACCCGCCTGAAAGTGTCCTGACCACAGCGCGCGCGGCTCATGAAGACTTCCTCTACACCTTCGCTGAAGGACATGGGAAGAGTTACAAGAAGTCACAGAGTGGAGGTAAGGGAAAAAATTTAACGAATTTAAAATTCAGTGGAAGTCGGAACCGGCTATCTGTTAAGGACCAAACCCGAGTAACGACGCGTAATGAACACCACGCGGCTCAAAGAGATGTCATTAAAACCGTTCGGACCGATGCTCGATAGGGCTGCGACAATTTTTGTATGAGTTACCGTGGTTTTGGAAAGCAAAGACTAACTGAAAGACACAGGTGGGAATCAGTAAACGTCTGACACGGCCTCTTTTTCCGCCTTGAGCGGGAAAAGGCGTTAGATGATATCCCGACTTAAAAACAAAAACAGGAGTCGAATACTGACCTTGACTTGGTTTTTGCGATATAAAGCTGCTGTCGGAATCGTATCTGATTTTATATGAAAATAAAATCTGGAATAAAAAGTAAACTTTTTTTAAACCATACCACGTTTGTCAAGTACCATCGCGCTAAGCTTATGGTAACCACATTTTTCCCGTCAACTTCAAGTCCCATGTACCTAATAATGTTCAACTTTTAGCATCTAAGCACTAATGCTGACTGCTTTCTTTCCAGGCATGATCTGCTTAGCTCTGTCTCCTGGCGCATCCCCCCGACGAGTCTGCGCAGCAGTCTCCCGAGCTTGCGAACGGCAACGAGCTCTTGCAGCAGGATGGGCAGCACAAGCCAAGTGTGGGGCACTCACCCGCGCACTCCCCTCCCCCCTTGCACGCCTGGTCCTCAACGTACTGTCGAGACGGTACGCTTTGAGTTATGCGGAGATTGACTCCCCGCCGCACGCGCCGCCGAGGAAGACTGTGTGGGGACATGATGTTGATGCTGTTATATATTGGAGACCGCCGCAGGCTAATATTAGTGAGTATATTGCTTAATTGTTATTTTAGTCAACCTACAGCAGTCTGTAGTAGATAATTAAGCGGGTTGCAATCGCTTTATAATGAGTGTACCTACTGAGATGGTACAATCAAAAGCCTCTACTATTGCTTACCACTCAGTTAGACTAAATCATTATTGTCCATGCTCCTCTACCAAAACTGCAAGGAGAACTGATGGCAGTATGCTATATCAGGGCAATTCGTAGGGATATCAGAGAAAATACGTGTAATTTTCGTGTACCTATCAGCATTGTACCTAGGTGTAGAATTTTTGCAATACATTTATTAGTATGTTTGTAATCAATATTTAATAACTATATTCCTTTTGTGTTTCCAGGTATGTCCCTAACAGTAATCCAATACGCCGACACTGTCCGTCTCGCAGTAATGGCGGACGCGCGCCTGGTGCCAGCCCACATCATCCCAGCCACGCGCTGGGCCACAGCCATCGAGCAGCTCGTCGCCAAGATCGACCAGGAAATCGCCAAGATCTCCGCTAGAGCACACCTAGCTGCAGGCACTGTACCACAGATCATTACCCCAGAAGAATTGCCTAGTACTAGTACGGAAACTGCAGAGGAGGAAACAGGAGCGCAGAGTCAAGAAGATACGGTAGACACGCTCAGGCCACCATCAATCACGGCTGTCAGTCCACCTCCAATGCGGAAACGTGTAATCAACTAGTTAAAACACAGGAAGCTTCTAGCTAAGCGAAGTAAATTCAGCGCTGAAATGGTGTTTAGATTTAGACCAGCCGAGGTCAGGTCTAAACTGGGAATTTACCGAAACGAGATTGGAGAAAAAGAAAGGTGAAAAGTGGACGTAAAGAGACGTCAAGTTATGTTTAATGACTCGCATGAGACGACTGCTAGTTTTAATTTAAATAAACATGTACCTACTGTGACAAATGTGCTTATCTATATTTTGTTGACTTTGAGAGTACTTACCGTAATTATGTAAGTTTGTTATATCTGATGTAATTAACTAACGGCAAACTGTGATCGTATACGTCAATGTCAATTGTTAGATATGAAATATATTGTTGTTATTATTAAAAGTAGAAAATGCTGTACTTTTTATTTCATCCACTAAAAACATATACCAGTATTCAATACTTTATAAGATACGAGTATACTTTACCTATTTTGTTGGAGTATCATATAAACTTTTTTATAAGCATTTAATATTATTTCTAAGTAATCAATTTATTGTTATTTCTCACACTTGACAATACTTTCAGTATTGGCTAGTAATACAAGGTCAGCCAATGTCATTAATAATAAAACTTCACAATATATAGGTGTTAAAACTTTAATGACCAGTTAAGTAGATCTAATTATAGTGTCGTTGGAATAAAGAAAGCTCGTAATAATAACGTACAATCATGTGCCATAATCCAGTAGGACTACACTATAACCTAATATGCTTTTTTATGTAACAGACTTAATAAAAAAACTAAAAAACCTTGTACTACTCGTAGCAATGTAGCATTACGTAGTAGATGCGCTACAGTAGCAGATCGTAGCTATGCTACGAAGCTACGACTTGTAACTCGTGTTGTAGGCCTCGTAGCGGTGAATAGTCGATGCGCTACAGTAGCAGATCGTAGCTGTGCTACGAGGCTAAGAATCGCGTAGGCCTTGTAGCATTGCGTAGTTACGAGTAGCAGTAGTAATCTATGATTAAAGAATTTAAACAGTTCAAAAATACTATTAAATATGAATACAATTGTTTGAGTAACTTTGTGATGCAACATTAACTAGCTATAGTTCTATTCGGAGATTAGCTGTCGAACGTGCGCAAGAAAGCGAAATATGAGAACGACGTTTTCAGGATCTGAAAAGAAAAAACATACAATTTTAACATAAGTATACTGCTCTAGTATATGGCCACGACCCTGGGCGGTAGATAGCGCCTAGTACTACTGCAGTCTTTTTAGGTCATCACCAAATTAACAAAAATTTCTAGTCAAAAATTTCAAAATAAGATCAGTACTGAAAAATTTTACGCGAGCCATATCCCAGTTTTATATAATTGTATCTTCGTGTGTTGAAAAACCTTGTTCGATAGCCGTGGGCTTTTGTCGTTGCAGTCTTTCAAAACTTGAATGAAAATGGAATCTCTTTATGATTAATATTTATTATAGTATTTATTAGTTTATAATTTTTAGCGTATATATGTATTTTATTATTTTAATCTACTTATTTATTCTAGTTGTTATTTGTTTATTATGCAAACCTACCACATGTTGTTATTTTTTAACCCAAAGGTTGACTGGTAGAGAATGCCTTGTTGCATTAAGTCCGCCTATGTACCACCACTGTACATGAAGCTTAAATAAATAAATAAATCCTATATTGAAAACTTACCGAAGCCATAGTAGTGACCCCCACGTCCAGTAAGCCTCCAGCTTTTACGTGGACAGGTTCCTGAACCTTTATAAGGAATATGAGGACGGTTCTGCGGTTCTTCGTGTCCATGTACTCCCAGGGCACATCGTAAACTGCATCCTTTAGTTTTTCACTCTGCAATTTTTATTGAAATTATGTGAAAAATAATAACAAGCATTCTGGTTTTATAGGGTTTTTGAAGAGAGGCTTCCATTATTTTTTTCCTTTGACAGTACCTAATAATTTAACTTTTTCAACATACTACTCTGTCAAGAAAGTACCGGGAAAAGATCAATAATACACAAAATGTCTGCTATTCATCCAAATTTATTTTATCACCTTCAAAGTATGCTTCTTTAGAAACGATACACTTGCGCCAACGAATAATCCATTCATCAAAACATTTTTTAAACGCTGCTTCCGGAATTGAGTTCAGTTCTCGCCGCAAATTCTCCTTCTTTCGGTTTCGGTTCAGTTGGAAGGCGCCACTCCGAAGCTTGTTGACTAGTTTGCATGTCAAACTCGTAAACCCACGTCTCGTCACCAGTAACAATGCGTTTCATGAATGTTGGGTCCGAACTGACTCGTTCTAGCATGTCCTCAGCGACTTTCATGCGATTGAGTTTTTGGAGAAAATTCAGATCTTTTGGGACTAGCCGAGCAGCAACATGTTTCATACCCAAATGATTAAAATGGTACGGATCGACTCGTGAGACACATAAAGTTCGGCGGCTATCTCTCTCAGAGTTGAATGGAGATTTTCAGTCACTATTTTCTTCACTTTTGCGATGTTAACTTCAGTTGCAGACGTTGACGGCCTACCAGAGCGAGGCAAATCTTCCATCACATCTCGACCGCTTTTGAACACTTTGAACCACTCATAAGCACGAGTTTTTGATAGAGTCGATTCACCGTAAGCCTTCTGTAACATTTTAAGTGACTCCGAACACGAAATTCCATTGGCGATGCAAAATTTAAGACAAACTCTTTGTTCGATATTTTTGTCCATTATGAAATTCGCAATACACACTATATATGATATTACTAAAACCAGCACTGTATTTAATATAAATAACAGATGCAACTCAAACTCCGCGCCAAAATGGAAAACAGTTGTGCCAGTCTAACAACTACATAAAAACAAAAATTCGAATTTGGTACCATAAACAAATCATCCATTCCTGATACTTTTTTGACTGAATGTACGTTTCAGGCATGTAATCTAGTACCGAGTACACCGAGTGCGAGTTGTTTTAATGTTAACGCCATCGAAACAATTATCTGGTATCTTTAGCATGTCTCATGGTGTATGCTTTGTTGGTTGTCCTTAAATAACTAAATAAAATAACTGACTGACATAATTACCATAGTGCCGATGGTTTCAAAAATGATAGAGAGCAAGATGAGTTCTCCGAACATAATAATTGTGAGCGGCCCGTATCGCGTCAGAGCCGCAGCAGTCTGAAAAACACAGCAATAAGATAATAAGATTAGGTTATAAGGATCTACATATACCAGAAACTCCTTTAAACGTTGCATGGGCAGTTTGGTCAAAAACATCGCTTATTACAGCTATTTCAATACTCACAACACTAGTCTACATTACTTTTCTCCTAAGCAGTAGACCTAATACTTGTTATTTTTTTTGGGTGAAATCAAATATTCTTCCCCGTTGTGCAAGACTTGACTTAAAATCCTATGTCCCCTTGCTGGAGCAGAGGGCGTCGACAGTAGTCAACCATCGCCACCAGTCTTGCGCTTTACGCTTGACCTCGCTCCATGTCAGTCCGAAGGCCTTTGCTTCTGGCAATACGGAGCTTATTTGATGGTTTATTGCCTCAGGGCATATTGTCAACTCCACTGCCCACAGTTCCATCAGGCAGTCGGCGGATTATCTACATTATAAAAGGAGGTTTCGGGGCTGTCCACCCTGTTCCACTTGGGCATAGACATTATTAGAATCATTACTCACCATGGTCGAACACTCAAGCAGTAACAGACAGCCAGTGACTTGATGGAAAGAGTAGTACAGAAACAGCGCCATCCCGAATGCATCCGACATGTTGTTTGTAAAACTGAACAATAAGACAAGATTATATTGTATCAAAAAAATTAGTATAATTAAATATTACTTATGTTAGAATTTTTTTCTTGTAAAGGGGCCAGAAGTTCATAAAAGGTTGGGAAACTATGGACTAAGAGAAGTGTAACAGTGCCCGCCCACGACCGATAATAATCGGTGAACGATTTTTTGCAGGTGAAAAATTAAACACACTGATAGCAATAGTGCAACGCACACGACTGACAAAAAGTCGGTCAGAATATACCATGCGATTATAATATGTGACGATTATCGGGACGATTATCGGACCTAAAAAAAAGTCTATCGTGGGCGGGCAGCGCAAGTGAGTATTTTGAATAAAGAACATGTCAAACCCTAATCTAATTAAAGAAAAGTGGGTAGAACTAAAGGTTTTGCAAGTTAAACTTTTTTTTTAAGGCTCCCCCACACAGGCGCGTTATTATCGGTCGATAATATCGCATGCGTTACTGCGATATCTGTTTGCAGTACATTTTGTATTAGGACGGTCGTATAGTTACACACTGCTGCGATAATAACGCTGCAATGGAAGTGGGACGTTGCGTTTCTCCGTCCTGCGATATTCCGATATGCGTTCTAGAATGTTTTGTATCAGAACGCAAACGACCGTACACACATCTGCGATAATAACGCAACTTTCTCGTAAGAAATATCGGACGATAAAAACGCAGCTGTGTGCAAGGAATCGGGACGCATTAACGCAATACCGCATGCGATATTACCGACCGATAATAACGCGCCTGTGTGGGGGAGCCTTTACTCTACTCCAAAGACCTCGCGAGTCGCGACCAACCACTGTGAACTTGATGGTACGTTCACACGCGCGCGTTCAACTCAACATTCAACGTGCACATTCACATTCACGAGCGTGTCAAACGGTACGCCCGAGCCCGTGAACGTGCCTGTGAATGTGAATGCCGCGAATCGGACAAGTGTTAGTGACACGACGGCGTGCGTGTGAACAGCTTGAATGTCCGCCGGGACGGGCTGCGTGCCGCGCAGCCCGCCAGGCAGCCCGCCGAGCTGCACGGCACGCGTGTGAACGTAGCATTAGGTGAAGATCTCCAGATACCTAGTAAGTGCCTGAAGGCGGAAAGTGCCAGCCCAGAAGAATTGGTGAGTTGAAGTTTTTCTGCCGCATTCTGCATTAATCACACGGTTCCAATACAAAAACGCTTATTTTGCTGATGGGACTACCACGCTATTTTAACGCTTCAGTGATATTTGCCGACGCACAAGTGGATAGCTTTCATGTCATAATTTGTAAGCGAGTGGCATCATTGATGCGCATGACAGTTCCAACAGCTACTTGAAGTAAAAATTACTCAACTTCTATTCTGAAATTCCATACGTTTATTTTAAACTAGCTTCTTCCAGCGATGTCGCCCGCCTGATAGTAGGATTCTCCATAAAAACTTTGAACCCCCTTCTTAGGAGCTGAATTTTGGAAATCCTCTCTCCCTACGTCATAAAAGAAAACCTTATACAAAAATTCACATTCACATCAGGCCCAGTAGTTTCGGCTGTAGTGTGTCAGTGTCTCCTTTTATACAAGATAGAAAACTTACTCAACAATAAGCTTGTGATACTGTATGGCATCCTTCAACTGGATCGCTACCTCATCCAGTTCACTCTGCGAATACATCTCGGAGCCAATCCTCATGCCACTCCGTTCTTCCCCCGCTGCATCCACCACCTCTGCCGCAGGTCTCGGGAAGTTCTCCAAATTATAAATGAGGATTTTAAAATGTCCCCACAGGTTGTAGATCATCAGGCAGAGAAATAAATCAAACATTGACACGCTGCTTCCACATAAAAACGTGCCGTACCTACAAAGATAGGAGAATTCAGAAACAAAATAGTTTTTGCGTTTAGAATTGAATAGGTTTCTACTGGATAGAAACTGCAGTCGAATAATACACCCAATCTCTAACGGCCGAAACCAATAACCTATCGATCTCCAGTTTTGGCTTGTAAAACAAATGATACAATACAAAAATTATCATATTTTCTGTTGTTTCATTTGTTTTTCTATCTCCGATATGTGATAGATAGGTTATTGGTTTCGGCTGTAAGTGGTTTTGCTGTTTCCACTGGTTACGCTAATGCAAGGAAAACCCAACGGCAACTGAATAAGACTTAAATCGTTTTCTTTTTAAATTATTTCTATCAAAAAGCGAATTCAAAATCGCAAATAGAAGGAATCTTTCAATGCATTCCAAATTATAAATACCTTTAAGTGGTACGTTTTAACATGTAGTCCCTTATTTTGAAACCCTGGCAGTAGGCTTTCATTAATAAAGGCTGCATCAGGCAAGGCCTGATAGTTAGAAGACTACTTCATAAATCTGCGAGAGAACCCTCGTAAAAAATAGAAAATCCTTACCAACCACTCAAATTAGCCACAATATACCCGCTGAGACTGGTCTCAAAGTTCCAAGGGTACAAGCAGTTAATAGCCTGTTCATACGTCCTGTTCTTCAGGTCATGGAACTTCCCTGAACTGTAGTTGGCGTACATTGGGATCAGGTTGAACATGCAAGCGGCTATCACCAGCATACAAGTTAGGTATACCGTCGAGAAAAATGATAAAAGATGCACCGTTACGTGTATCTGGAAAAAATGCTTATTTAGTTTCCAATCTCATCTTCTTGGTGATGAGATTAAACTGGCTGGAACTATATTAGACTGACGCTCACGTGGGCGACGCATGAGTTGTAAGTAGCGTCGAGTCGCGTGGCATGGTTCTTATGTAGGTTCTACAAATCTAGTGGCCAAGTAAAATGTATGGAGACCGTCACACCCAGATCGGCATACGTGGCCCACGTGGTTCAAATGTAGCTTTGCCTTTAGTATTTCAAATATTGGTATGAGGAATTTCTTTTAGAAGGAATATTGCCTACCTATCTATCTCTTTTGTACACACGTAACCGGACGCATATATGTATAGTTACGAAACGTCACACTAAAGTCTTCGAACTATAATTGGCCACCTTGCCCGCCAAACTCCTTCTCGGTACTAAATAAGGTACTTTCACCCCTAGAGTAACAATGTATTATTAATACTCACTTTCATAGCAAAGTCAGATTTATGTTTAAAATAAAATAGATGAATTTTTTGGATAAAAGTTTTTGCCACGGCCCGGTATTTTTGCGACAGGCATAAGGTGAATGCACGAGTCTGCAAAAATAAAAATTGAGATCAGTACCTACTTACATAATAAACATGGTTGGACTATTAGACAAAAATAGTTAGGTAGATAGTAGATACACAATACTGTGTCATGAACGTTATGTGGAAAAGAATTTTCAAGATATTTAAGGGATTATGCGAGAGTAAAGAAGGTAAAAAAAAAATTGGATAAACTGTGTCAAAGATATTTTTTTTTTGTGAAACAATTACTATATTTTGTAATAGAAAACAGGAATAAATTGAGGAATCGTACTTACCATTTTTATAATATAATATATAGATAAAACAAAACGACAAACTTACTGTACACAACGAATTCATCAGCAACACAATATATAACTGTCCCAGTTCTAGAAACTCATACTTATGCCTGTTCTTCTTCAGATAAGCCGCACCTATGGCCAGATATATCAGAGACAGTATGGTATTATAATACGCGTGGCCCATTCCCTCAATCGGTAACGTTTTCTCTCCCAGGGCCTTGCCTGGCCATCCGCTTATGATGCGGAGTACTAAACGTAAGGCCTTCATGTATTTGTAATCCATTGGGCCGTTTATGCCGCTGGAAAAAGTATCTTTATTAGGTTTTAGCTTTTATGATATTCACTGTGTGTATGTCTCATCGACGCACAAACGTATATCATGGATCCACAGCACATGATTCTGGACCCCGCGGTGATGGAATTTTATGTCGGCTTTTTCCTAATTTTTTCAACAAAAATCAGAATAAAAAAAAACTACTGTATAATCGTACAACACCTTTGGCGCTGCGGCCTACCTATTATATCAATCTATTACTCTAAGAAAACGCTCACTTACACCGCGAACACATTTTCTGCAGTCATATAGTAACGAAGAAATCGTCACAAGATTAGTTTGAACGCCCATTCAACTGAACATTTATTTGAAAAGATATCGTTCGTAGATGTCATCTCTTGTGGCACTAGTGGAATACTACGCGCCTTCGACTCAGGCTTGATCACATCCCTACCGAACCAGGTCGGAACGCAAGAGGTTATACTGAATCGACCTCAGACATTCGGCGGTTAACGGTGATAAAATTAGTATCAAATAAGTAACCTATATGAACTTACACAACGGCCGCACCAGCAGCCTTTTCGAGTCGAGCAAGCATTTTTCGGAAGTTAGGTACGTATCAACCGACCATAACAATATCAGTAATTGAACGACAGCCTTCTTTGCAGCAAATTATTGGAATAAAATAATGTTATAATAAAATGCGACTTGAATACAGTAATTAGAGTTATTGCGAATGTCCTCGCGCAGTCAGTCATTAACTATAATTATTGTAACACGTTGACACCTAATTAGATGTTGAAAGAGAATAGATTGTTGCATGCCATTCTACACTTGTTTCTAAGGATCTTTTCACACCAGAACATGCCTCGCTGCATGCACATGTTTTTACCTGTTCAAGTCGTCTTTGTTGCTCCCAGTTTAATGGGGAATATGCATGCAATTATAATTTGCATACCTAATTAAATCATTTTTAACACTAGTTAACAATTTTTTTTTATATATTCATCAGCAACGAAGTTATAAAGCTTCAAAGCTGCTAATAAGAAATAGAACTCCATTATGGATCCATCACGCCCCTACGTCGACCGCCGTATAAAGCGGGGACTTTTTGTTTAGAATAGTTTCTCTTTTCTACCAATTTTGATAGTGTTATCAGTTATAATTAGTATCTAATTTTTGTATATTTATTGATAAACTCATTAGATAACAAATATGTGTGAGAGTTTTTGAAAATTCTATAGTCACTGTAGTAAATTATGTGTCGCTATCGAAATATCTTAGGTGCAATAGTCACACGAAATCCTATACCGGTCTCCAAGCAATACGTTGGTACTCGTAAAAAATAGTTTTACCATAAACCATTACCAATTTATTGTCCGGACAATAATTCGGTAGATGATCTTTTTGCTTTGTTTATCGCCTTATTACAAACTACAAATTACATTAGTCCCGTAGTTTCCTAAGAAGCAAGCAGAAATGCTATTCCGATAAACATATACAAGAAAACATAAAATGAAAACACCTTATCGTAAAAATCAAAATAATTATTTTACTCTTTTATACATAAAGTACTACTTCTTTTTAGATTTCTTCTTCGCACTTTTACTAACAGCTGGCTCCTTTCGCTTCTTCTCCTGGCTTTCTTCAGCGCTAGCGTCGACGTCCATCTTGGATTCCTTAGTCTCCTCAACATCCATGACTTCCACGCTGAACCCTGGGATGACTGGTTTGACGAGCTCGAAGACCAGTTTCTTGTGCTGAAGGTTCGTACTGTCGAGGCTTAGACGGACTGTCAGCTCGTCGAATGTCTTCAGTACTATGTCGCCGCAAGTTTGTATGTGTTCCTGAGGATGAAATATTGTATTAGAGGTGTTTTTTTTTAGGAGCTCGTAGCTAGATAATAACAGCCGCACAGGTCGATCTTCAAGGTCAAGCAACGCTTGCCAAGGTTGGTCTGTGGATGGGTGACCATCTTATTATCACATAACGAGTTTCCTCACTAGGCACGCAGCCTCGGAAAGCACGTTAAGCCGTAGGTCCCGGTTGTCATTTGTAGATCTTTGGCAGTCGTTACGGATAGTCAGAAGCCAGTAAATCTGAGTCCAGTTTTGCCATGAAGTACTGTGTTACCCCAGTTAATGGGTTTTGGAGGTCTGGTAGGCAGTCACACCTCGTAAAATACTGGTATTCAGCTAAATCCGGCTTGACTGGAAGCCGACCCCAACATACTTGGGAAAAGGCTAGGCAGATGGTGAGGTGTTCTTTTTTATCTATAGTTAGCTTGACTTGTATTATACGGGATGTGGCCAGTAGGATAGTTTCACGTTTAAAGGTAGAACTACATTGGCACGTCGGTCTTCATACATTCTATTTGGCTACTAGAATTGTAGAACTATATTAGATCCACGCCACGCGACGCGGTTCTAAGTACAACTCAGGCGACGCCCACCCGTGCGTCGGCCTAATGTAGTTCGCTCCTGTTTTAGTTTGGTAATCTGATTATCAGAGACGTTGAGTACGTACTATTTCTCTTGTTAAGAATGTCAAAAAAGTGTTGGTATTTCAACGCACGATGCGCAGTATTCCGCGACGTCGTACCTTAGTACTCTTTTTACATAGAAGTAATGTCACTATCGTTTTTGTTTTTTATCAGAATGAGGGGTGAATGGGCGTGTCAGACTCTTACTGACTAAACCCCTACCCCGTTCTTTCGTTGCCTTCGATCTGGGGGGGACTCGGTGTCAACCTTTCGGAATACCACGTGTTCCCCAGATCCTTTTTTTAGTGGGAAATCATGAAATAACTTCTGTTGCTCTGAGTAGAGCGATGAGTGTCAGACATTTACTGACGAAAAAATGTGTTTCTTCAGCTGTGGTAACTTTTTCGAACAATCCCGTAGCCCAATTGACGAGGCGAACAATCCCATAGCTCACTTAACAACTGGTATAGTTCTATCCTTTTACATTGCTGTTTTATTACCACTTACCTCTTCATTATAAGTGAACTTGTCAGAAGGCAAGTACAGCGGTCCCTCCAGCCCATACTTCGGTATAAGAACGTGTACTGCATTCCGTTTCACTGCTAATACACTTGCTGATTCCACTTCCACGCGTTTGTTGAATAGGATCTGCGAATGAAAACAAAACGATTATAGTATTGATTCGGAATTGTCGTGCTTTTAATTGGTCAGTGATGTCACTGATAGCGCTGGAAAAAAATGAAGTACCGTGAATTAGATCTTTATCCTCATTTCATAACACATTTGAGCATATTATCGTTAACTTTCAAAACAGTCAATAGGGCCAAAGAAAAATAATGATATTACTAATTTTATAGCAGAACTTAAGGACTTTTATAGAAAAACGCATAGCTTGACGGCGGCGCGACGTGCAGCAGTGCGGTACAGTGTCGGTACTGTTGCTGTGAGTGATACATACATGTGTGTTCATAGTGACAGAGGCGCGGCCCGCGTACTGCGCCTGTCGGTGTCGGTAGTTGAGGTTGTCGCACAGCTTGACGGCGGCGCGACGTGCAGCAGTGCGGTACAGTGTCGGTACTGTTGCTGTGAGTGATACATACATGTGTGTTCATAGTGACAGAGGCGCGGCCCGCGTACTGCGCCTGTCGGTGTCGGTAGTTGAGGTTGTCGCACAGCTTGACGGCGGCGCGACGTGCAGCAGTGCGGTACAGTGTCGGTACTGTTGCTGTGAGTGATACATACATGTGTGTTCATAGTGACAGAGGCGCGGCCCGCGTACTGCGCCTGTCGGTGTCGGTAGTTGAGGTTGTCGCACAGCTTGACGGCGGCGCGACGTGCAGCAGTGCGGTACAGTGTCGGTACTGTTGCTGTGAGTGATACATACATGTGTGTTCATAGTGACAGAGGCGCGGCCCGCGTACTGCGCCTGTCGGTGTCGGTAGTTGAGGTTGTCGCACAGCTTGACGGCGGCGCGACGTGCAGCAGTGCGGTACAGTGTCGGTACTGTTGCTGTGAGTGATACATACATGTGTGTTCATAGTGACAGAGGCGCGGCCCGCGTACTGCGCCTGTCGGTGTCGGTAGTTGAGGTTGTCGCACAGCTTGACGGCGGCGCGACGTGCAGCAGTGCGGTACAGTGTCGGTACTGTTGCTGTGAGTGATACATACATGTGTGTTCATAGTGACAGAGGCGCGGCCCGCGTACTGCGCCTGTCGGTGTCGGTAGTTGAGGTTGTCGCACAGCTTGACGGCGGCGCGACGTGCAGCAGTGCGGTACAGTGTCGGTACTGTTGCTGTGAGTGATACATACATGTGTGTTCATAGTGACAGAGGCGCGGCCCGCGTACTGCGCCTGTCGGTGTCGGTAGTTGAGGTTGTCGCACAGCTTGACGGCGGCGCGACGTGCAGCAGTGCGGTACAGTGTCGGTACTGTTGCTGTGAGTGATACATACATGTGTGTTCATAGTGACAGAGGCGCGGCCCGCGTACTGCGCCTGTCGGTGTCGGTAGTTGAGGTTGTCGCACAGCTTGACGGCGGCGCGACGTGCAGCAGTGCGGTACAGTGTCGGTACTGTTGCTGTGAGTGATACATACATGTGTGTTCATAGTGACAGAGGCGCGGCCCGCGTACTGCGCCTGTCGGTGTCGGTAGTTGAGGTTGTCGCACAGCTTGACGGCGGCGCGACGTGCAGCAGTGCGGTACAGTGTCGGTACTGTTGCTGTGAGTGATACATACATGTGTGTTCATAGTGACAGAGGCGCGGCCCGCGTACTGCGCCTGTCGGTGTCGGTAGTTGAGGTTGTCGCACAGCTTGACGGCGGCGCGACGTGCAGCAGTGCGGTACAGTGTCGGTACTGTTGCTGTGAGTGATACATACATGTGTGTTCATAGTGACAGAGGCGCGGCCCGCGTACTGCGCCTGTCGGTGTCGGTAGTTGAGGTTGTCGCACAGCTTGACGGCGGCGCGACGTGCAGCAGTGCGGTACAGTGTCGGTACTGTTGCTGTGAGTGATACATACATGTGTGTTCATAGTGACAGAGGCGCGGCCCGCGTACTGCGCCTGTCGGTGTCGGTAGTTGAGGTTGTCGCACAGCTTGACGGCGGCGCGACGTGCAGCAGTGCGGTACAGTGTCGGTACTGTTGCTGTGAGTGATACATACATGTGTGTTCATAGTGACAGAGGCGCGGCCCGCGTACTGCGCCTGTCGGTGTCGGTAGTTGAGGTTGTCGCACAGCTTGACGGCGGCGTGCACGTCGAGCAGTGCGGCGTGCGTCGAGTCGCAGCCGATACATGCGGCGAGCAGACGGTGGACTATCACGTCGGCGTATCTATGAGACGAGATATATCAGGTAAGTCAGAGTTGTGTACATTCCATTACAATCACACTTGTAGAGGTGAAAGTTTGTGAGTGTGTAGAACGATGGCCTCTACTAGACTTAGGCCAGAATCTTTCGGTCCTGTCGAACATCTCTTTTGTGAGCAATATGCCCTGCCCATTTAGTTTAGCGATTCATTGGGCTATGTCGGTAACCCTTGTTTTCCTAGAGATATCTTCATTCCTGATGCAATCACGCAAGGAAACGCCTATAACGCCCCTTTCCTATACCCTTTGGGTGACATTAAGCCTTCTGATGACTTTTGGTACAACTTACACTAATATTTTATTTCTATTGTGTGTTTTAAATAAACTATTGTTAATGTATTCTCACCGTCGAATAGGCGACGTAAAATGCGTATAAATAGGACAGGCGAGTCCATAGTGGTAGTACTCCTCGACAGTCTTGCTGCCGCTTGAGAAGTACTGCGCCTGCTGCATGCAGCGCGTGGCCATGATGCGGAGCAGCGTGTTGAAGAACGGCCGGCCCGGGATCACTGCCTCGTCCAGAGACTTGGAGAAGGACTTGTTCGTTGATACGTCTAGGTCGAAGCCCTGGGGGACAAGATTTGTATTTTTAGTCGTGAAGTCATGAAAGTCCACTATCTCATCTGAAGGTAGTAACTTAAACACAGACAGAGAATTCCACTCCTTAGCTGAACGCAAGATTAATGTATTTTCAAAACGTTTAGTGCCCACGTGTAGTGTGATGAAAGATCCGGTTCGAAGGACCATTTTTGTTCATGGTTAATTCATTTTCATGGAATATTAGTTTTCCGATTTTTTCAGTATTATTGTTTATAATCTCACTTGCACATACTTGTTTTCTACCAGTGAGTTTGTTTCGATATTATTCATAGAGTCCTTCTTACCATACCAATATGGTGCTGAGGTCCTTGTTCTTTGGTAGATGTTTTCTCAATATGACGCTCTAATAACATGATGAACTTTACATGAAAAAAACTACTCTATTAAGTCCTCATGTATCCGGCTCGAAGGACCATAATAATTTAGGCAAGTGAATTCAATGATTTTTCATGTAACACTAGTTGTTGATTTTTTTATTTTATCATCTCACCTGTTGCTTAGCCGCCTTCAGGAAGGTACTGAAGTTGGCAGGCGGAGGTGCGGGATGTCTCCTCAGCATGGCACACTGCGGGAACTCTGCCGCTAGCTTCTCTGCCACGCTTATGTTGGCTAGCAACATGAACTCTTCTACCATTGAGTTCGTTTCGATATAATCCTAAGACTTTACCTGTTACTATGTAGACGTCCTCTTAACATGACGGTACGATAAATAAACTACAATATTTAAGGTTTCGTATAACCGCTATCCGGCTCGAAGGACCATAATAATATATGGGTTTAACAAATTTTCACATAACATCAGTATTCCGTGATATTTTTAGTATTCTGGTTTATCATCTCACCTGTTGCTTAGCCGCCTTCAGGAAGGTACTGAAGTTGGCAGGCGGAGGTGCGGGATGCCTCCTCAGCATGGCACACTGCGGGAACTCGGCCGCTAGCTTCTCTGCCACACTTATGTTGGCTAGCAACATGAACTCTTCTACCATTGAGTTGGTTTCCAAGATCTTCTTCGCTGCTACTTCCACTGGTTCGTGGGTTTCCGAGTCCATCTGGTGAGAGGAAGTTTAAGAAATGTAGGATTAGGGAGATTCAATGTGGTACAAACGGCGATTAACAATAGACCTGTTAAATGCTGCGTAAGTGTTAAAATATTGTAATTGTTGTTTTTATTTATTTTCATTTCGCCTATACTTTCTTAGGGCTGGGCCTTTGCCCAGAAAAAATACCTGAGAGGAGTGGGGCTTCGTCCACTCCTCCGTATTTTTTTCTTAAGCGACCTCGAACCAGTCCTTGCGGTAAGCATCTAGATCATTTCTGTACCTCTACCCAGGTTGACCTCAATGGTGCCGTTGTTTGTTGTTTTTACTTCATCTTTTAAAATTTTGTTTTTCATTTTGATTTCAAGTGTGACTGTAGGTCAATAGATAAATAAACAGTGAAAGACCTGGAAGGCTGACAGAAACTGATATTTTCAACATCGTCTGACATCCACATAACAATTACAATACGAAAGTTATTCTTTAAAGAATGCTAAGCGACCAACCTGGAACCTAATCTCAGGCGAGGACAGCGACAGGGCTCCGTTGTCCAACCGCTTCCTGTTGAGTTTCTTGGCGAGCGCGTTCAGGATGCGCAGCGACGACGCGACCTTGTCGTTGCGAGACTTGTCGTCGATCGCTATCTGAGCCTCTTCGTACGTCATCGCTGCTGCAGACTGGAAGAATCACATTAATATTATAAAGACTTTTCATCTCTCGACAGACCTGTTGGTCTAGTGGTTAGTGGCCCTGACTGCTATGCCAGAGGTCGTGGGTTAGATTCCCACCCAGGAAAAATGTTTGTGTGATGAGCACGATCATTTGGTCAGTGTCTAGGTGTAATTTATCTATAATATGTACATTTAGAAAATATATAAGTATGTTTGTCAGTTGTCTAGTACCCATATCACAAGCTCTGCTTAGCTTGGGACTAGATGGCGTTGTGTGAAAACGTTGTGAAATATTATTATTACCTCTCTGGCAGAAAACCCCCGGGACAAGAACTGCAATGGACAATCTGGAAATCTCTGAACTGACTGCGGGCTCAGGTTTGGCCACTGCAGAGATAATCTGACCAAATGGGGTTTCTATGACCTATTGCAAATACAGTGCCAGTGTGGAGCCTTTTCACAGGATATGCGTCACTTCTTTTCCTACCCAGCATGAACCTTCCAGGACTTATACGAGGCCAGCGAAAGAGCTGAGTCCAGGCGGCTAAATATTCTTGAGACCAAATTTAAATCAGATCGACATGACAAGAAGAAGGCGAAAATCTAACAAAATAAATACAAAACCCAGGGCATTTGCGCCGATGGCTGATTTATATGAATGCGGAACTCTATGCATTATGGTACAAAGTTCAAATTACATTGCAACCCTAACTTGTTGACGTCGTTGTTAATTTAAGTCGTCACTTATATTATTTATTCACGTTTAAGGAATTATTTCACAATGCTATCGAATTTACGCTGGACATAAAAATTACACTAGAATATTATTATTCGACGATCGATCGATTAGATATCGTTTTAGTAACACTTACTTTTTCTTTTACTTTTTTTTTTGATATATCGATAGGTTCGACTTTTGGCAAAATATAAAAATTATGTTTCAAATGAAAAGTTAGGACTCACTTTAATAACACTTTTGTGGAACTTGGTATGTATAATGTTGGCGTTCTCATCAATCTCCCAGACGCAAGAGAACGCTAGACGCTCCTCACCACCTCGTAGCGAACATAGGTTTGAACTTAGCAGATCTGAAACAATAATAAGTAAAAAGAATAAGAAAAAAAAATATATCTCATTGCTTTTTTTCTTATTCTTCTGAGTGTTGTAAAAAAAATAATTATACATATTATTATAGACTAACAACGAAAGTGAGAACATCGCCTATCCAAGTATGCATCGAAGTAGAGATCACCACTTGACTATGTGGCGTCAGAACTTACAGATGCGAGGTTGTATACGTTTAAAGTATAAATAACCTTTTCTTCCAACTATGCTTTAATGTCATCACAATCACACTGAAAACTCAGTACAAAGCGAGTCTTTATTGCTCTAGAGCATTAAAAATGTATGAAATTTCATTATTGCACAGTTTTTTTTTTTAATCGCACCAAAAGGCACCAGTCTCAATGGATTAGCTCTATTCAGCCAGCCGAAATCAATACTTTTTTTTTACGTACGAAATATTCGTTTCTATCCTACTTGTTCCAAATTTAAAAAATGATTGTTGCTAACTCTGATTTAAAAATGAAAGAAATTTAAAAAAGTGATTTGGCGGGAACTTTGATAATTTTGTTTTGACAATATTTTTAGAAACGATAAAGTGTAATACTATTTGATTTTGAATGCTTCGGCTTCGAATTAAAATGGAATCCTCTAGCGACAAATTAACTCCGGAAAACATTCTAAATGAAGCCGACAGTGTTATAGAAACTTCTATTTTAACTGTTTGATATGAGTTTCTTTTATCTACTATTCCTATAGGTAATAGTTGAAAGAAAAGCAGATTATGCACCTCGCCTTAAGTAATTTATATTGCCCTCGTGCCTGTTAAATTAGAGCTCTCGCTGACGCTCGAGCTCTAAATCAGGCACTCGGTGCAATAATGAATTACTTTGTGCTCGATGCAATAATCTACTATTATTAGAGTACCATGTGACCTTATTGGTCTATTAATAGAACGTGTACTAGCAAGTTCGAGCTGGGCCAGAGAACAGAGCATTAGTTGCCACTACTATATTTTTGATTAAAAATAAAGTTTTAAATGAATGAAACACGGACCTGGCACCATATCAATCCTTCTGCCAACCAGATACACAGTAGTAGATCTGCTAGCGGCCTCCTTGTCCAGCGCAGTGTTGGGCCTCACGAAGTGCGTGACGTCAGCAATATGGACGCCGACCTCGTACCGTTTGAGACCGTCGCCTGTCTTGCCGGGGAGGGCCTTTGCGTGTAGGGCGTCGTCGATGTCAGTACAACCAGGAGGGTCGACTGAGCATATACATTCGGAGCGGAGGTCTACGCGTTTCTTTATTTCCTGTGAAGGTAGAATAGAATAAACTTTATTGTAAGTACACCAAAAAATTAACAGTTAATATAATAACGTAAATCTATGCGTACAATGGCGGTCTTATCGCTAAAAGATAGAGCGATATCTACCTGACAACCTTAGGACAGATCGTAAGAACTTAAAATAATACAGAGGGTAGTCTGCGGTGTACTGCTAACAAATGAAAAATAGAGATAACCAAAAAAAATACATGCACAGTAATACAGTATAGTAAAGAGAAACCAAGAATTTCAAAGATCAAGTAACAAGCTTGCGAAGCATCTGCGAATTGCCATTATCGATCTAACTATGTTTTTAAATGCTTTACAAAAAAGAACTGAATGTATCAACTAGCATATACAAAACTCAGCGTATTAAAGCGCACTTTTGCTCAGCAGAGAACCAACAATAAACATTTACCTCCTCAGGAATAGTCCAGTCATTGGGCGGCAGACAAGCGAGTACGGCTTCACTGAACCGAGCGTGCGGAACGTCGTGCTCCAACAATATCACTTCGTTTTCTGCGTCCTTGTTACCTGGGAAGAAGTAAGCATGGCTATAGTTACAAATAGGAAGATTTAGTTTAGTACCCAAGTTGAGTTTTAAAAGGAATTCAGTTATATGACGAACGGAGACAACGATTTAGTGAGTATTGTGCTTTGACAAATTATCATTAGCCAATAAATATATTATAGTGTCCAAATTAAATTCGTAAATACCTAAAAGTACACTTTCATACACATTTTTCCACCACATCTACCAGAACTTTCTTAGGTGGGAAATCATCAAGATGACTTCTCCTGCAAGTAAAACCCACTCCTGGTCCTTCTTTGCTTTCGTTCCAGGGACCCGAGGTTTTCTTTCGTTAAACCCAGGATCCCAATAGGCTACGACCATACTGGGCCCTTACAGTTGACATCTCTTTGAGGCGCGCGTAGAACAATACGCGCCGTTGACGACATGGGCTTGATCTGGACTGTTACCGGACGTCCGAACGGCGAGCTACCCATTGCTCGCCGTTTACAAGCCTGTGTCAATGGTGGCTAGATCCCAGCGACATCTACGGGGACGCCAATTCTTTATAATAACTCACCAATAGGTCCAAGTGCTCTAACGAAGTGTCCAAGAGGGTAACGACTGTTTCTCGGCCAGGAGTCGAGCGCCACCAGTATGCGTTGCATCGCTAACACGTCGCTCTGACGTGTTTCTATGCGTACGCGCGGGATAGTTTTCTCAGCTGGCGTGAATAGATGACGAACGGCGCCTGGAGAGGAAATATAATATATTTTATGCTACAACATAGGGGTAGCGATGTGAGTGTCGCTACGACACTAGCGACTCCTATGTTGCCACATATTTGTGTTACTGCTGCTACACTAAAATTCAAAATCCTGTATCGCTTTATCAGAGCTCTTCGCGCGATAATCGCTCGCGCCAGACACAACGTTCGTCTGATCAGATGTTTGCAGGACTTTACACACCTCAAAAGAGGTAAATTCACAAGATCATTTTATTTATTCTGTCTGATCAGTCTTGGTGTAACAGGTACTAGGGCAACAGGTTCAGTATTAAGTGTTCCGACACTTTAACCTATCACATACCTGCAAAACGAGACACAATAGTAAAACAATAACAGTGCGGTCTCATAGGACCGGTCGGGGATTCATAAACTAAATTCTGCTACTTGGTATTAATTTAACCAATTACTATCAATACTACCTACCTGGGAATTTACTCCGCATCAGTATACCACAGTACTGTCTCCATTTCCTCCTTATAATCCCCACAACCTTGCCCGTCGGTGTAACTTCTTCATCACTCTTATCCACTGGTTCAGCAACCTTGAGAAGCACTGCTTCTTCTTCTAACTGGTCACCAGGGTCATCAGCCTTGTCTTCTAGGACAATGTCACTGGGGCGCCTCCATTCCTCTTCAGGGAATATTTCTACAGCTATTGTGTCTCCGTCCACTGCTCGGTTGATTCCAATGTGTCCTTGTAAGAGTATCTGTTGGTAAATAAATGAGATTGTTATATTTTTATTTCCTATTTCGATATATGGCGTCCAGTAGTGGGGCTCTGCCAGCGTCTCTAACATAATGGTTATATATACAGTTAAAAATTACATTTTAAAACAAATATTGGTTGACAAAAATAAAGAAATCCATGAAAAACAAAAAAAAAGGGAAGGTACGCTGGTTGTAGAAAGTTATTTTTCAATAGGATTATACTTATGTTATTCATAGACTAAACTGAATGTAAACTGGAAGGTAGGCAGGCTGTGTTTGTACAGTCAGTGCTTCTTATTATCTAACCCATATTTCTCTCTGTACATTTCTAAGATGGGTCAGGTAATATAGGGCACACCTCACAGACCTTACATCACTATATCATATTATTGGGGGTTTTTATGATAATAACCCAACTGATATAGTAACATCTGTCTACAACATGAATCATTAACCTATCAATATCCGCGAAACGAGACACAATAGTAAAACAATAACAGCGCGGTCCAATGAGACCGGTTGGGGGTTCAGTAATTAATGGAAAGAAGTAATATTACCCAAAAATGTGTTCAAAATTGAAAATTACATAAAAAACATCTATAAGGTTTAAAATCCTTTGAAACAAACACCAAACTGCAAGCAATAAATAAAAATATGTAATTGTTACTACCTTACTGCCTACAAGTAAAAAACAGTCAATACTCACAGGTTTTTCAAAACCATTAACAACAGCAGTCCCTTCCAAGAAATTATCCCTGGAGGCACGATACGTCCCCTGGTACAGCTTTCCATTCCGGATCCCTTCATGGATCTGGGACGGTGTCAAATGTGCAGGATACAGTGCATCTCTTGAACAAGTCTCCGGTATGACATTCTTGGAGAGTTTGTCTATCAGTCCAATTGCGCCTGTCACATTTTCAACATAGTCTTTTGCTGTAATGAAATAAAGTGAACTTAAGTAGATCAACTACTTTCTTGAAATTATTTTGTTTTTAAAATTCTAACAAATACAACACATAATATAAGAAACATTCTGAAAGTTGTATTCTCAGAATCTGTACTTATTTCAGGTACCTACTTATTTTGTAAGTTTTACATATTGCTTATATTTTTTTGGAGACAAAAAAAATATATTGATAAATTCTTGATTGTGTCAGTAGCTTGTTTGTGTGCAATACCAATGTGTTACCAGAGTAGTGCTACAATTATCATATTATTTGTTTACTATTTGTAGTATTCATTTCTAAAAATACACTTGTGCTTGAATTATATTCTAACATTGATTTGCTAAATGGAATAACTCCAGATGTTGGTGTTGAATAAGTATGGACAAGTTCATGCAGCACTTTTTATGTTGTACATACCAGTACAGCAAACTATTCCTTCTTCCACAGCAATCTTTCTATTATTCTCATCATCAGTAAGCAGCACTATCTTAGGAAACTTTCCATCCACACTGCAGATGCTGAGGTGGGTCTCGTACCAGGCACATGCTTTGCGTATAGCTCTGTCATTGCGATCATTTTGTTTTTCACCTGGTTCACGTTCAATGTATGTATCCCTGGAAGAAAAAAATTATCTGTTCTGAAAGGTTTCATCTTACTAATAATATAAACATGAAAGTTTGCATCAATGGATGTTTGTTACTCTTGCAAAACTACTAAAATTTGGTATACAGGCAAACTATGTCCTCCAATAGCTTATAGGATACTTTTTATCCTGGGAGTATATTCCCTTGAGATAATTTTCTATTATCACGTAGGCGAAGCCACTAGCAGCAGCTAGTACTTTATAAATGATTGTAATTTGAGGCTAAAGAATTATTTTAATTTTTAAATTGTACTTACTTATGGTGTTCATTGACAAATGAATAAAACCTCCTCTTCTTATTGTTTATGATTTCCAAAAGTCTCTGGTACATTGCAGTGTTTTGATGCTTTACTTCTTCAAGCACAGTTTGAAGTATGATCACATTCTTCAAGGCATCTTCCTCCAGAACGTCGATCTGGTGTAGCACTACATTAGTGTCCAGGATAAGGTAGTGAGGGTAATCAAACAACGTACAGATAGACTCTGGTTTCTCCTCCAACACCAACTCGTCATCTTTGTGGGGACATACGTTACAAGCACCTGACCCACACAGTAAATCATCGCGTAAATAATGTTCTCTTACAATCTGCAAAATACTTGAAATCTTAAAAGATGCCCTATTAGTTATAAAAATAAACTATCCAAAATATAACCTTACTTTTATAATGTTACCGCGCTTTGTTTTGGTTAGAAAACTTTTTGTAGTCCACATCTTGGTCATCTTGTGAGTTTATTCTAAATAGTTTAAAATGCCTATAATGCTCAAAACAACATTTAGTAATATTGTATTATAATTGCACCACATTCACACATTTCACACAACAAAACTGTTGTTGTGTTGACAATTTTGACAATGAAGGAAAGAAATAAGGTTGGGCTACATAGTATCGATATATCAATATATCGATGTTCGATATTTATGTCCTAATTCATTATTATAAAAAAGTCTGAAAATTTATACATCAAATGTAGTCGAACATGGACTGCTCCAAACACTCAATGACTGAAATTTGAAAAAAGAACTATAGTAAAAAGAAAATATAATAATAAGCACTGAGCCTCTTGATTGTCACTCCTACAAATGATTAAAATGTACACTTTCAGGCAAAAATATAAACCAATAAAAAGTCATTTTTTATTTACTTCATTCATATTTCTGTCCATAATTGGGAAATAAAATTATACAACGTTGATAGGACAAAGACGTTAATACGTGTGGTTGTACAGTTCGTCCGCTATAAGTTGGCGAGTGTGAAGTTAGCCCTTAAATCGATAGCGGCACCCACAGGATACGTTGGTTTCAAAATCTAGTACAGACGTTATTTTTTAACAAAAGTAATTTATTATGTTTTAGAGTTATTTTTTATTTATTTACAATTAGTAGAAAAAATAATTTGAGTTGACAACACCGTTTTTTACCCGTCAAAGTCAAAATGGCTTCACGGCGGCAATACGTCGCGCCGACTCGGGTAAGTTTATAATGTATTTCTTTTAAATTTTGCATTAGCCTACTGGTAATTTATGGTGTAATAAAGAGTAGAAATGTTAAATAATAGATTGCTATATTATTTTCTGCATTTTCGCTCAAAATTATAATATTATGGTGTCGGAAGTTTGTATGTACCCCGTGGTTCCCGTTACCAAGTCTAACGCAAGTGACCGATTAGAAGTAACGGGTACCTCGGGATACATTGCCAATTTATTAAGCATATGCATTAATGCCATTTTCTTTTAAATTTTGTATTTTATTTTTGATTATGTTATGTGGTGTGGTTGCATACAGCATGTTTTTTTTTATTTGCTTCAGTGCTTGAAATTAACCCGAACGCAAAAAATTTTGGCCTTAGTTCCCGTCGAAAATGCTGGTTCTGATGATGAAAATGGTGATTCTGACAGCGAAAATCGTTTTAGTCCTGTTTCTTCGCCTATTATAAGTTCCGATCCACCTTCATTAGATTCATCGTATGAAAATCTAAACATTTTGAACAGTGACGAAGATGATAATGTGACTGCAAATGTCATCAATAACGAAAATGTGCGGTTAACACCTACATTTGAAGAAGTTTTTCCGTCCCCTTCAACAAATAATTATGAAGCTATTCCTACGTTGAACTCTATACAGTCGCTGCCAACACCATCAGTTCCGATTTTACATTCTCCTGCGCCCGCTACACCCCTAACCAGGCGTAAACGTAAGCAAGCCCCAAAAATAATAGCAAAAAAGTTAAAAAAAAAGAAGTTAGTTCTCAATTATAATTGGACAAAAACTGCATTCCGACACAGAGCATTAGTAGATGAAGATTTATACCAACTCCACAAAACGCAATTAGATACAGTATTGGATTATTTTTATAATTTTTTCTCACCGGATATAATTACAGATATCACTCAAAATACTAACCTATATTCCGTACAGAAGACTGGGAAATCTATACAAGTAACTGAAGATGATATAAAGAGCTTCTTGGCAATAGAGGTTCTAATGGGTATCGTCAAAATGCCTGCCTATACTGATTATTGGGCGAAGAGAACTCATTACGCTCCAGTAGCAGATATCATGAGCTTGAAAAGATATGAGCAGATTCGACGCCACATCCATTTTGTTGATAACATTCACGATGACAGTTCGGATAGATATTTTAAGATTCGTCCAGTAATGGAAAAAGTTCGCCAAAATTTCTTAAAACTAGAAGAGGAAGGTCAATACTCTATTGATGAAATGATGATTCCTTATAAAGTTCGAAAGGCCGGTAGTAGGAAACAATACATTCAAAACAAGCCCAAGAAATGGGGATTTAAAAATTTTGTTCGCGCTGGTGTATCAGGGCTAATATATGATTTTGTTATGTATGGTGTCGAAAATACGTTTCGTGGATATACTTTCTCTGATACGGAGTTTGGACTTGGTTTTGGAGCACAGATAGTCATAGCGTTATGCCAGACCATTAAAAAAAAGCCCTGCTGTGTATATGCGGACAATTACTTCACATCGCCAGAACTAATATATTTATTGCGCCATCAGTACGGAATATTTAGCCTAGGAACCATAAGGTCTAATCGTTTAAGAGGGTGCCAACATTTATTACCGAAAGATTTACAAATGAAAAAGAAACCTAGAGGATACAGTGCACAATTAGTTTGCAATAAAAATAAACTTGCAGTCGTAAAATGGAGTGATAATAAAGTAGTAACTTTTATTAGTTCATATATAGATTCCTATCCAATCGAAAAGATTAAAAGATACTCGAAAGAAAGTAAAAGTAAGGTAGATGTAGCATGTCCTCAGGTGGTGAAAGAATATAATAAGTATATGGGCGGTGTCGACTTGGCAGATATGCTGATTTCATTATATCGCACTCCATTGAAAAGTCGTAGATGGTACCTAGGCATTTTTGCACAATTATTAGACATGTGTATAAATAACGCATGGTTGCTGTACAGAAGAGACAATAGACCTAAGATATCGTTGAAAGATTTTCGATACGATGTTTATGAAAGTTTACGTGCTTCAGGCAGGATAATTGAACAACCAGGAGATTTAGTTGATATTGCTAATGTAAGAAAAATACAAAAGCCGAAGCCGGTAACCAATCGACCTGTCGACAGTGTTCGTTTCGACAACCTAGGACATTTTCCTGATATTCAAGAGAAAAAGGCACGTTGTCGCTATTGCAAGGAAGGTAAAACTAGGGTGCATTGCACTAAATGTAATGTAAGCCTGTGTTTTGTGGTAGGGGAAAAGAACTGTCGGAATTGTTTCCGTTTATTCCACAATAAGTAATGTTTTTTATATAATAAATATCTTATTTTTGTATTGACTTCTATCTTTTATTATTCGGCAACGTATACCTCAGTACCCGTAACGAAGCATTAATTCTTTACCGAGTTATTGGCATCGGGTTTTGTGGGACCCGTGCATTTTCTCGAAAACTAATAATTTAATTTTTTTTTAAGTATTTTTTCTATAGTTCAGGAAAGCTAATGAATTAATAATAATCAGAAAAAAATGGTTTTTAACATATTTTCAATCTTGCCAATTTAAGGGTTAAGCTCTGCGAATTTTGGCGCTTGAAATATCGTACAAAAATAAAGGTTTAAAAAAAATAAATGCAATTTGCAGTTCTTATTGCTGTTAAAAACAGTTATTGGCATAATTTTTTTTAAAACCTTTATTTTTGTACGATATTTCAAGCGCCAAAATTCGCAGAGCCTAACTTCACACTCGCCAACTTATAACGGACGAATTGTACATCTGCTAAAAAATCCGCTCCTCCATACATTCTGACAGATTATATAAACATAAATGTATGGAGAAGCGGATTTTTTTTCGCGATTTCAGCGTAAGTTGGTCGTTAACTATGGGACCAAACTTGAAATCGAGAAAAATTATCAGCTGTTCCATACATTTTGACGAAATATGCGAACATAAATGTAGGGACGACGGAACGTTGAAAACCGAAAGTAATCTTTTTAAATAATGCGCCCCTAATTGATAGTACTTTTAGGTATCCTTTAGAAATAATATCGATTCGATATATATTGATATATTTGCCCATCCCTAGGAGAAAGTGTGTTAGTGTTACTGTCAAAAAGTTTAATTATTTGTTGACTGTCAACACTAAACACTTAAAATAATAAATACGGCTTTTAGGTATATTTTAATTAGAAATTTGCTGTCTAATCGTCCTACTATTTTGCTCAGGTTAAATAGATCCTTTTTTTAAGGCTTGAAACTATCACATTACTTTTCCTGCTCAATGTTGGAGCGAGAGAGCGTTTCAAACTGTTATTGATTAAAACCCACATGTGTTCCTTCATTTGCCTTTTGCACCCACCCTGCCTTTGATGTACTAAAGAGAAGAAGAACTTTCATTGCTCTCCCTCCTTGCTTCTCTGCGATTGCTGCCTGTTACCATAAATCTACCGTCACTATCAGTCACCCTTGTTTGTGTTTGTGTACTTCACACTCGAACGGCTGGATGGCTTTCGGTGTAACTTGATAGGCGGTTAGACTATGTCTTAGAATAGCATATAAGATAGAATAGGTACTTTTTATCCCTGAAGTATCTAAGGATAATTTTCTACTTTCACGCAGGCAAAGTTGCTGGCGTCAGTTAGTGTTTTCATAATAACCGATTCCCGGTGAAAAAGTGATAAAGATGGCCAGAGTTCAGAAATATTTCTCATTAACACTATTATGATAATAAACTGATGACAGCTGATGAGAGCAGCAAAAAATAATATTTAATGTGATTAAAAATTGTTCTGGGTGCTCCAAGCTCTAACCTAAATAAAAAATAGAAACATAAACATAAATTAAATTGAATAGAGCGGCGAAAATAAGTGAGAAGCCTAGCCTACACAACTACACAAATAAGCATTTAGAAAATGGTGGAATAGGTAGTAAATACAAGATCTTTGGGTCCTGCTGGCATCTTTACGGTAGTCTGCCTCTCTCTATATTTCTAATACTTATTTTTGTTTGACTGACAGACTGACAGTCTCTACGTTTTGTATCAAGTCAAAATTATTATAAGCGCGTTATATGATATCACAACCATTTGCGATTCTTACGTGATTCGAATCGTGCTATTTACCAATGACACTAATGACAGACAGGCAGATGGCGGGAACATTTTCAATTGAATTGTCAAATTGACAGAAAATGGGACAACGTGATGCGACGAGATTGCGGTGTGCAGAATTTACGTAAAAATAAATTAATGAATACTCCATTTAACAACAATTTATTAGAAATTACGTACCTACGGTATGTATTTTGTACTTTTGTATTACCGTAATATTTTTTATTAATTCTACAAGAGAATTAATTACTTGGTTGGTGTTGACGATAGTAATAATTAGCTTATCCGATTAGCATCGATATGAATGCGTAAATCTGACGATTTGTATAGTCACTGAATATCAGTCTGTATCAGTAGGACTAGGTCATGTTTGTAGTCAAGAAGTGGCATAATGATCAAATAAAAAAAAATTGGATAATTGCGTCTCTCGGCGCGTTGCCGCAGATAAATATATCAGTCGTGCGGTGAGCGGCGGACGGACGCCGCCTGCCTCCACTATTATACGCACTTGCTATCGCTCCAACCAGCTATTTTAAAATAGAACATTTTCAATGATTAAATAACTCATAATAATAGTGAAAAATCAAATTATATGTGGCTTATTATAAACAGTTTTATTCATGAAAGTGATATTATTTTTAAAACAAAGTGTTAAACTCTGAACAAAACCATGCCTAAAAGCAAGAGTTTCAAGTCACCCCAGCAGCTATGGGAAGCTGTGTCTTCAAAATCAGTTCATGTAGTTGAAGGAATTTTCTTCAATCTTGGAGTGCTTGTGGCAAGACATCCATGGAAAACAGTAATTTTAACATTGAGTTTTGTGTTCCTGAGTTGTATTGGTTTGATAAGATTTCACATAGAAAAGAATCCTATGAATTTATGGGTTCCACCGGAGTCAGACTTCTATTATGACACAAACTGGTACATCAATACATTTGGCACAGGATTCAGACTTCAGAAAGTAATTGTAACAGCGGATAATGTGCTTGAGCCAGAAGTTTTGTCTGCAATTAACAACATAACTGATAGAATAAATGCAATCCAAGTTAATTATGAAAATCAAGTGTACACTATGAAAGACTTGTGTTACAAAGTACCTGTTGTGAATTTTTATAATCCAGGCCGAGACAAAAGATCCTTGGATGTATTACCGGGAAACACGGACTCAAATACAAGTGTTAGTGGTGATAGTGATTTTTCAGACCCCATGCTTTGGGTCACCGATGAGTTTTATTGTGACTTTTTAGAACGTTTTCAATATAGTTGCTACCAACTTAATATTTTGGATTTGTGGAAGAATAAACAAGATGACATAAATCAGGCAACAAAACATGATATCATAGAGAAAATTAATAAGATCAAAACAAACCCTACTACTGGTCATCCTACAGATTACACAAAACTGTTTGGTGATATGAAATATGATGAACATGGTAATATTGTGTCAGCTGGCTCAATAATTCTGACATGGTTTACACATGTTAATATGACTAGTATTGATGTGAATGAGGTGGGTAACTTAGTTGGTACTGAAGACTGGGTCTCCATCCCATTAGCTATGTGGGAAAATGAATTTTTAAATGTAATGGAGTCAATTTCTCATAATTTTACTGATATTAATTTGTACTATGAAGCTGGTAGGAGTTTTGCTGATATTAGTGGCAAAGCCATGTTTGATGAGTTAGATAAACTGTTTTTAGGTATACTGTTGATGTTTTTGTACATTCAATTTGCTCTATCTAGATTTAATTGGCTAGAAATAAGATTAACATTAGGAAGTGTAGGCCTTTTGTGTGTAGGGTTGGCCTACATTACAGCTGTAGGTTGGTGTTCTGCTTTTGGTATATCATTTGGTCCAATTCATTCTTCTCTACCATTTCTTCTAATGGGTCTTGGAGTGGACG
The DNA here is from genome assembly GCA_030763345.1 of Mythimna separata. NCBI lineage: Eukaryota > Metazoa > Arthropoda > Insecta > Lepidoptera > Noctuidae > Mythimna > Mythimna separata. The sequence goes on from CM061175.1 coordinate 7,636,590, forward strand.
ACATGTTTGTGATGAATGCCTGTTGGAATAATTTACCTGACTCAGCAGCCAAAAAAAGTTTACCAGTTAAGGTTGGACTGATGCTGAAACACGCGGGAGTGTCCATTGTAATAACGTCGTTCACAGACATCGTCGCTCTACTTATTGGAGCTATTACGATACTTCCGTCGTTAAAGTCTTTTTGTATCTATGCTGCGATCGGCGTGTTTTTCATTTTTTGTTATTCAGTAACTTTTTACGTCGCTGTATTCACGTTAGATATAAAAAGAATTCAGGATAACCGTAATGGTGTCTTATTTTGTTATCAGCATAAAAGAGAAATTAAAGTTTCAACAAATAAAACAATGCTTCAGAAATTTTTAGAGCAGTTTTATAAACGTGTCGTTTTTACTATTCCCGGTAAGACAATCGTTATTTTATTTACGTTCGTCATAACTTGTTTTAGTGTACAAGCTATTCTTCATTTAGAACAGAGGTTTGATCCGAAATGGTTTATTCCCGACGACACGTACTTCAAAGATTTTCTCAATGCTCATGATTATTATTATCCAGAAGAAGGCAACATGGCTATGGTGTTTTTGGGAGAAATGAATTACAACAAAGAATTCATCCGATTACACGGCATGCTTCAAGAGTTAAAGAATGAAACATATATTTATGGTGTTAACTCTTGGATTGAATATTTCCATCAATACGTTTTAAAGAATTTTGATCGAGATCTTGTCAATAATGCAACAGCATTGACAGATCACGAATTCAATCGTCATTTATCAAGATTTTTGTATAGTTCGATAGGAGGCCGATTTCAAGTAAATTTTAAATTCTCTGAACATTTTGAGTGTGGCAGTCCGGCTACACAAATAGAAGCATCCACAATGCTTTTTAACTTCGCGAAATTCGGAGGTCCAGACGAGTACATACCGGCAATGAATCATGTTAGAAATATAGTAAAGTCTACAAATATTACCAGTGGTGATGGTTATCGAAGTGTTTGGTCAAAGGTTTTCTCGAACTGGGTTACAGATGAAATCATTGCTATCGAAGTTGAGAGGAATATAGAGCTGGCATTGCTTTGTGTGATGGTTTGCACGGTAATTTTGATAACCAATCTTCAAATGTGTTTGTGGATATTTGTTTGTGTCCTATTAACCATTCTCAATGTGTTAGGTTGTATGCAAAGATGGGGCATGACTGTAGATATAGTATGTTGTATAGGTCTCGAGCTCGCCACAGGTTTGTGCGTAGATTACGCAGCGCACGTAGGTCACACATTTTTAACAATGACAGAAGGTTCTAGCTCGGAGAGAGCTTTCAAAACGGTCACATCTATTGGATCTGCAGTGTTATTAGGTGGAGGCTCTACTTTCCTCTCATTGTCTCTCCTTAGTATGTCCAAAGCATACACTTTCCAATCCTTCTTTAAAATTTTCCTGTTAGTGATATTATTTGGCCTATTCAACGGCTTAATATTTTTACCAGTAGGTTTGTCGTTGATAGGGCCAGGTGGGTACAGATCAAGCAAAACCAAAAATACCGCTGAAATGGTAGAGTTGAATGGAAAACACGAAACAGTAGAAAAACAGTTAGAAGATGGATGAACTGAAAATATTGTAGGATTTATTGGGTATACACCAACGTGTGATAAGTAATCTATACAGTTGTATGTGATAACTGATATTAGTGACAAAGTGATATGACAAATTATTAGAAATTTTTGTCCTCAAGAAACTATAGGTTCCTAAATGAAATCTGCAGATTTACCTGATAAGTATAAATTACTTATAAGAACAGCCCCCCCAACTAAACGATGTTCGAACAGATATAGAAATTGTCGTCGTAAGTTTGTAGAAATAAATAAAATTCACAATGTAAAAATGTGGCTGTTTTGTGTACTGTAATGTTAATTTTAAGGAGATTTGCTCGATATTCTCTAAACCCAGTGAAGAGTGTCTGTAGGATCCATTTTTTAATGAAGTTCAAAATACACTTAGATTGTAATGTGATAAAATACAAAATATTCTAAATGTACCTAATTAAGGTGCTGCTGGTAAAACTGTATTTTCTGAACAATTAATTCTAAGTACTAGATATTACAATCGGAATGTGTTCGTCAAGTGCCTGATTATTTATTAGTACGATGATTTTGTTGAAGTATTTCTACCTGAGAATTAAAATTTTATAGTCTCTTTCTGAAACATGTTTTTTATTATTACTTTGACATATGAAACCTACATACTCTGATGCATAGGTGGTATTCAGACATGAAACTTATGATCATTTTCTTAATTGCTCGGTTACCTCCTAGGTACACTATGTTATTTAATACCTCAAAACACGGGAGACTTATTAATTTATTTCCCCATAAGCAACTTTCATTATGCAGGTCGTGGATTTGAACCACGGCTTTATTAATGTGCTTACGGAATTATTAAGTATTGTGTTTACGGAAGACTCACCAATGCCTGTATTAGATCCAGTGTAGATAAATTGTGAACATTTTCAAACTGCATCTGATCTCCGGTTTGTTGTTTAAATGCTAAATGTCCGGTGTTCAGTTAATTTGAGCCCTTATTAGCTAACATTAAAAAATTGTCTCTATAAATACAAGCAGCCCTAACAGTCCAAGGAATCAAGTCTAAATAAACTCAAAACTGCCATTTAAAATTTGTTATTATAGTCATGGCTATAGTAGCTACCTACGTGAAAATTAATGTGTTATTTTTACCTGTACGACACGACTTGGTGATAAACGCGGATTATTATGTCGCAAATAAAGGATAAACATTAACAAGCAAAGTTAGATTACCATTAGATAGCATTAGATAGATAGTAAGTAAACAGGTGTTTCGACTAATTTAGCACCTGCTGACAATATGATGTTAAACAACGTCACAATAACGCCTTAGTGAGATTGGATTGCCATTTTCTTATTTATAAATGATCGAAATGCCTGCTTTAAAATTGTATATCAGCGTTATACGAGTATTCCTTTACAAATGTTAGTAACATGTAATACATACTACGTAATGTAACACTACGTATATGTATTTGCATCCAAATGGGCATCTGGAATTTTGTACTGTTCTTTCACAGTTGGTTTTATACCACAGCTGCACAGGTCCACACTCGGATTAGATAAAATAAAAACGGTACAAATACTGTTGGAGTAGCAAAAATTGTACATGCTAATTGAAATCATCGACGATTTTTGTGTGAATCAGATTTATAAAGTAGCCAGTAATTAAATGATATGACAAAGATATTTTCGATAATCTAATCGACTTAATGACAACAATGTTGATATCCAGAAATTTAAAATCCTTGCTATAATTAATACAAATACAAAATTAATTAATCAAGTCCGTCACAAACGGTGATGATAGTATAATATTTATATTATTATCTTGGATCATATTTCACAATATTTCCAGCCATACTTTCATATGAATGAAGCAAAACACGACGAAGACATTATATTATTTTTGAACGAAATAGGTAAATAAGCCTAATAACCTGATTGTGGAAGGAGTGAGAAGATATCGTATTTTAATTAATCGCGTGACGTAGATTAAGTTAATATTTATCTTGATATGAAATAGCTTCTGCCAGCGATTTCGTCCGCGTGATTGGCGATTATTTCGAACGTGAAGTTCAAGCCAGATAAAAAAATAGCCTAGATGTCCTTCCTTGGGGTTCAAGCTAACCTCGTACCAAATTACATCAAAATCGGTTCAGTTGTTTAACCGCGAAAGCGTAAGACAGTTACATTCACATTTATAATACTACTAGTATGGATTATAGTATCTTCACCGTGTGAGACGGCCTTTAGATATACGTTTACGATAATTATAATTACACACTTTCAATGTTGCACCTGTCAAACCAAAGTCATACTTTGAAATCTCAAGTGCTAAATATAAGTAGACATTTGTAATTAAATGAACAACTCTATGCAGTACCTACATATACTTTGTCAATTGCAATGTGCACACAGAGATTATTTCCGATTGTGTGGTGTTCTAATGCGACTCAATTCAGATTACGAATAATTAGCTACTCGTTCTCCCGCCTGGACATGAATTACAGTGGTCTGTATGGAAAGCACTTACTCGGTTGCACACCCAGGTATGCCACTGCAAACACAACTTGGACAAATGGGGTTTCATAGATCCGTCGGACATTTAGTGTGACTTCGGTGCTCCTGTTCAAAACCTGAGCCACACCTTGGGGTGCTCTTATTCTGCTCTTATAATTAGTGCTACCCATGCTGCAGTTAACGTAGCCGCCTACTGGGCCTAAACAATTTAACATCGATTCGAAAAGAAGCAAAATTAGGTTTAGGTTGCATAGTATTCCTGCATGTTAGAAATGTACTCATGTGGATTTTTGCGCAATACTAATGCATGTGCTAAAGTAATGGAGTGGTCGTGCTTGCTTTGTTTACTGTTGCTTTCAATGTTTTTCAAATTTATAGTTTGTCCGGTAGGAATATACCTACCTAAGGTCATTGTATCAGCCTTATAAAGTTCCCACTGCTGGGACTCAGGCTTCCTCCCTAGCAACAACCACGCGGGCCCAGTGCAGGTTGGCAGATATCAAATGTCTTCGAATTTTTGGTCCTAGAACATGCTGGTTTCCTCACGATGTTTTCCTTCACCGTTTTTGAGGTCTAATAGATATAAGATCTTTATTCTCTAACATTTTATTTTACATTCTGGTTCCTCATAACCAATCTCCACGCCTTATGAGATGACAAAACCTATCAATAAGAAGCTCGAGGCAGTTATAGTACGTAGCTTGAACCACTACAGCATGCCTGATGCCATATCTACTCACAAACATAGAATGATGAATATGAACTCAATAACGAATAAACGGCCAAAGGGGAAACCGTTGTAATCCTCTTGACATAATCACGTAATTGTCTCTTACGATAGCGGTTGGGGTAGAGGTGCCCTGGCTACTGGTACTCGTACTGGAATTAATAGGCGGTTATGTTATTTTGTACTTTCATTGGCTGAACCCTGTAAAGCAATATTTGGCTTTAATTACTCAGATACCCGCGAAGCGAGCTGAGGAGCTCGTGGCTAGATAATAACAGCCGCACGGGTCGATCTTCAAGGTTAAGCAACGCTTGCCAAGGTTGGTCTGTGGATGGGTGACCATCTTAACATAACGAGTTTCCTCCGTGCCTCGGAAAGCACGTTAAACCGTTGGTCCCGGCTGTCATTTGGAGATCTTTGGCAGTCGTTACGGATAGTCAGAAGCCAGTAAATCTGACTCCAGTCTTGCCATGAAGTACCGTGTTACCCCAGTTAATGGGTTGTGGAGGTCTGGTAGGCAGCCGCTCCTCGTAAAATACTGGTATTCAGCTAAATCCGGCTTGACTGGAAGCCGACCCCAACATAGTTGGGAAAAGGCTAGGCAGATGATGATGACTCAGATACCCGCGAAACGAGACACAATAGTAAAACAATAACAGCGCGGTCTCATAGGACCGGTTGGGGATTCAAACGTTAATGCCTTTCAAGTTCACTGATATACGAATAAAATGTAGGACATTGTTGAAACTATTTTTTCCTGAAGTGAGAAATCGTGAAATTAACAGCTCATCTGTTCATTCCTTTAGTTGGCCTTTGTTTTCTAGAGCCATTATTTCAACAATTCCGCAATCGTAGCAGGCATCGGTCATAGTAGGAGGTATTGTTTTAGTTGATTTCGTTGTCCTGTTAAAATGGATCTGATGTTAGATGATACTATCTACTAATTCTATTTACTTAGTCAGAACATGATAAGGCGATGATACGAACCTATTATAAGACCATCAATCCCATTAAATCCCTTTTTATAAGAAATGCTAGTAGCATTTTAAAAAGTGGTTTATTTGTAAATTATAAACCTTAATGACCAAGATTTTATTTTGCCCTAAGCGCCATTTAAAACCGGTATGTTTAAAAGTAAGTAGTCAACCTTAATAACGCTCTTACTTTACGGATTATGATCGTACAGGGCCGGGCCCTTTAATCCGTAGAATTGTGGACTCCAAAAGTAGGTCCGGAAGCTGACTAGAAACAGAAGAACGTAGGTAGGTATCATCAAACGATAACGCGGACGAAGCAGGATGCTGATGATGTGTTCCTGATTAACTAATGACTACAGTCTAACTGAGAAATTGCTCTTTGACCCGTCAGAAGATAAGGCCGCTCATGCGTGTTTTGATATTTTCAGAATAACAAAAAAACTGGTGTTTCAATTGCTTATTTTTCAATTAGTAACATGTAGATAAATTGCAAGGAATAAAATTAAATTATTGAAGATATTGCGACACTTTTTGAATTTTTCAGAATTCGAATCAAATAAAAAATAAATGATTTTGAAGTTTATATATTGCAAAAAATGTAGGTAATGTAAAGCCACAAGAAATAACTATTAGTTTTTTTAGTAACTAAAACTTAGGTAAGTATGATAATTACATTCCTCAAAAAACTAGTCTGCTGTTATTCACATATCTGCATAACTTACCATTTATTTGGATAGTATTTTGATTCGACGCGGTTATTATGTTAATCACAATTTGTATAGGCAGTACACGACCCAAGTAAGTATTTAAATATGTGAGTAGGTACCTATGTATGTGTGTGGTAGGTACATTCCGGTTAACTTGGAAAGTCAATATTAGCACAATATCACAATGACAACAAGGTCATGAAACTGGGCAGCCCGGTTGCGAGTGCTATGCCCTTTGCAATCTTGCTTTTATAAAAATAGTTACTTTTTGTCGGTCAATATGTAGAGTGGATGTTTGTTACTTAGTCACGCAAAAAGGGCTGAACGGATTTGGATAAATGATAAATGATATTTATTTTGCAAATAGGTTTTTTCAAACTCTTTTACACGTCAATTTTTTTTTCTTGGACTTTTTTTTTTTTGTTACTAGATGAGGCCGGTGTTTCCTAACTGACTACCCTGAGAAGAAACACCGAAACAAACTCAGGGGTCACAGTCTCTTTTAAAGTCCGTACAACATGAAAATAATATGCGAACCATGCAGATTAGTGTCTGAGATGGCCTTTTGAAGAAAGAACCATGCAATTTGAGTGGACCTGTCCAGTCAGTGCAAGCATTTGTCAATATTCGCAAAGCTCAACTCAGAACTACTAAGGAGCTCAACGACTTGACGAACAATACCAAAGAGAGGACATAATGGTTAGGCCACAGAAAACACTCAAATTGCCAGACATAAGTTAAAATGACTAAAAAAGAAAAAAAAAAGCAATCCACATAGTCCTCACATTCACAAAAAAGAAAAAATAATAATAATACAAAGTGTAATACTTAACAAAGTAAGCATTTATGTCAAACATAAATAAAAAAGAAAAAAATAATTAAAAAATGTCAAATTGTAAAGTAAAAATTATTTTACAATGTCAAATTGTAAAAAAGTACAATCGAAAATAAAATAAAGTAAGAAGATAAGACAACAGCTGTTGTAGTGCGCACTGGAGCGGGTCAATCCCAAGCCTTTACGTCCTGAACGTAGTCCTTTACAGTGTAATAAGCCTTTTGGCAAAGTTTTCGCTTAACAACAGATTTGAACTTATTAAGGCTTAGTTCTTGCATATGACTAGGAAGCCTATTATAAAAGCGTATACATTGACATCTAAATGAACCCCCTATTTTTTTGAGCCTGGTTGCAGGAACAACATAGTTATGTTTGTTCCTGGTATTAAAACTATGAATATCACTGTACTTTTTAAACATGTTTTTGTTTTTATGGGCGTACAAGATATTTTCGTAAATATACTGTGAGGGCACAGTCATCAAATTAATTTCTTTAAATTTAACTCTGAGGGAGTATCTGGGACTTAATTTATAGATTGAACGAATAGCCCTTTTCTGCAATACGAAAATTGTCTGGATATCGGCGGCATTTCCCCACAGTAGAATACCGTACGACATGACACTATGGAAATAGCTAAAATAAACTAAACGGGCTGTCTCTACATCAGTTAAATTTCTTATTTGTCTAACAGCGTATGCTGCAGAGCTAAGTTTCTTCGATAATTTGTCTATATGTGGGCCCCACTGAAGCCCAGCATCTAGAGTTATGCCCAAGAACACTGTTGCATCTTCAGGACTCAACTCTTTACCTTTAACTAGTACACTAGTTTCTACTTGCCTAACATGTGGCATGGTAAACTTAATACACTTTGTTTTTTTTTCATTAAGATGGAGGTTATTTACATTAAACCAGTGTATTATTTTGGAAAGAACTACATTTATATCATCAGTAACCGTCTGTTGACGTTTCATTTTAAACAAAAGTGAAGTGTCGTCTGCAAACAACACTATATTATGGTTATCCTTGATGAGGTAAGGTAAGTAATTTATATAAATAAGAAACAAAAAGGGGCCAAGAATTGAGCCCTGAGGGACACCCATTTTTACTACGGATCCGGGAGATCTTTTCCCATTAACATCGACTGTCTGAATCCTATCACTCAGATAAGAAATAAGAAGATTCAGAGAGGAGTTCCGGATCCCGTAATGGCGAAGCTTCCTGATTAATGTTTCATGGAGAACACAATCGAATGCCTTAGATAAGTCACAAAAAATGCCCAGAGCATCGCATTTGTCTTCCCATGCATCATAAATATGACCTAAAAGTTCAACCCCGGCATCGGTTGTTGAACGACCCCTTGTAAAACCAAATTGTTTAGTATGTAACAATTTGTGTCTATTGAAAAATCTTTGTAATTGGTCTAAAATGAGTTTCTCGAATATTTTACTAAAGGTAGGTAGTACTGAAATGGGTCTATAATTCGTGGGGTCAGAAGTACTACCCGTTTTAAACAATGGTATTATTTTACTACACTTCATTAAATCAGGAAACTGTCCACAATCAATACAATTATTAAAAATAAGTGCAAGACTAGGAGCTACAACGTTGATAATGGTTTTAACAACATCCACAGAATTTCCCCATAAATCTGTGGTCTTTTTTACATTCAGAGTATTAAAAGTTTTAATTATGTCCGCAGGAGTCACATGATCAAAATTAAAATCAAAATCGCAAACTTCAACATTTTCTTTAAGGTGAATGCTCCAGGTAGCCCGCGAAATTCAAATTTTCTTACGTTTTTTGCAATTTGCAAGCCAGTGGTAGGTTGTATGAAGTTAAAAATACTTAAGCGATTGTAAAACGTAACTAGTTACATAATTATAAACATAAAAATCATCAATATAAGCCTCCAAGCTCACTTAGTTGCAAGAACGTTTTTGACCTCGAAAAAATCGTTCCTACACTTAGGTGAGCTTGGAAGCTTGTATTAATGATTGTTATGTTTGTAATTATGTAACTAGTTACGTTTTACAGCCGCTCAAGTATTTTTAACTTTATACAACTTATCACTGGCTTTCAAATTGCAAAAAACGTAAGAAAATTTGAATTTCGCGGGCTAAGCTGGAACATCCCCCTTAAGTAGGGACTCTGCAGCAGTGGGTGATGAGATTTTGGGGATGAAATTTGGCATGCATATGGCCTTTGACATGGAAAAACATAGGATGCATTTTATCCCGATTCTTTTTTTTCTGAAGTCCTCGCAGACGAAGTCGCGGGTAGAAGCTAGTATTAAATAATTACGAGAGCTCTTCTCCGATGGGTACTAAATATTTACATATGGTGTTACATCTGGTAATATCCTTCGTACCTAACGTCGTCTATGAAAGTTACTTCTAATGTAATGCAAATTTGGCCTGTCCTAAAAGAACACATCCATATCCAGTAGTGCACTAAAATTCGAACCAGACATGGACACTACAAATAAATAAGTAGACGTTGCTAATGCATTATAAAAATCTTTACGGTAGCTTAAAAACATTCAATTTGAATTAAAAATAGTATGTAAATTCAAAATATTAAGTACTTACCAAAGCAGATTTTCTGTAAGTACTTGGACTTACATTGACTTCGTTTAGCCAGTCGATTTTCTTCAATACTAGAGAATGGAAAATTTACTTTACTTAGGTTTTCTATATGATTACATAGGATGATACTGATGATAGGATAATCACAGTTTCATTCAAATTACCGGGTAACTGCTCCTGCATTGAAGATTCATTATCTGATTTGATTACCGACTTGGGCAATTTGGTACCTACGAGTAGGTACCTACATCAGGTAATAATTACGCCGAAGAGAAAAACTCTGTATAGTTAGACGCTTAATTTATGAACGCCTCATAATTTTATATCTAATATCAGTAGGTAGGTACACACCATAGTTATGTTGTAGACTAATTTACATACATAATTTAGAGATATAATTGTACTGGTTCCCGAATAGTATCGAAAATAACTACATCAGCTACATGTACCATAAAAACATCACATAAAATTTGTATTTTAATTTAACTTATCTTCTATTCAATCTTGGGTTTATGTTACTAACTATAAATAAGATATGTAAATTAATTTGACTAGATCGGTCGGTCAAGGTTTCTTCGCGAGGTTATCTCTTATCAAACCGATAACAAAACTAACTTCTGTCCCACTGTTAGCTATAGGCTTAGTTGAAAATACTAAAACAGGCGCCTTTATTATATTTTGTTACCTTTTGAGCAGATGGATACTCGTAGTAAGTGCTCAGCAGAGGAGAGAGCACTGAAAAGCGCGAGGCTAAATTACTATTTAATGATACTTCACCTATCAGCCGCACAGCATCGATTTTGATGAGCTTAGTCTTCTTATACCGAGATTCCTCATTACCTCGAAAAGCACGTTAAACCGTTTAACTTTACTGTAGGGGCCCGGCAGGGCCGAAGCCTCTGGGTCCCAACACGTGGTATTCCTAAAGGTTGACACCGAGTCCCCCCCAGAACGAAGGCAACGAAGGAACGGGGTAGGGGTTTAGTCAGTAAGAGTCTGACACGCCCTCCCGCTCCGCCCAAGAGCGGGGGAAGTCATTCTGATGATTCCACAACCAGAAAAAAAAAACCGTTTAACTTTAATTTCGGAATCCATTGTTTCTGGTTTTGTTTGTCCGCTATTTAACCTATCACATACCCACAAAACGAGACACAATAGTAAAACAATAACAGTGCGGTCTCATAGGACCGGTCGGGGATTCATGAATTAACCTGGGTACAATGAAAGGTAGAGCAGGGATGATGAAGCAATATAGTCATTAGAAGGAAACAAACAACGATCTTATCGTTCGTTTATGATTCATCATAATGTATGTTGGTCGGTGGTTGTAGACTGCACCCAGCCAGTTATGTCATAGACTTAACATTGCAACAAAGGAATTGTATTAGGTACTAAATTAGAAATTGCAAGTCACACATTTCTCTATTGGCTATGTGATCAAAGTTCTCATTTATTACAACTAAGCAACAGGAAAATAAGGTCTTCTAATAAACCAATTCGTCTTTTTTTACAACGCTTAACTAAGTATCCTTAATGCAAGAGTGAGCGAGCTTAGAATTGTAACTCTTTGGGCACTCGGATTCTGGCAACCTTATCCCAAAAAGGTCTGCCACAGCAGGCCGGATATTGATGTTACAGTTCAAGTTAAAGAATATTTCTTTGAAAAAAAAAAACAGCTGCAAGTGCGCACTTGTACAAGTTGTATTTACGTTAACGCCAGTTTTCAATAAGCTATCTATCTAAAGTTGCAGCTAGTAAAAATAAACAAATCTATCCATTTGCCCTTACTTGCTTTCTTATAACCTACCGACGCGACGGTTAGCATTTCCTACCAAAAGTTGTGGATTGATAGATAGAATCTTACTGTTTATCGCGGATAGCTATCTATGAATTGCGGTAGGTTATTGAAAACGGGCGTTATTCGATTTGGTTACTTGCGAGTGTAGATGTGGGGCGTGTATTTCAGGCCTTTAGGTCTCCACCTTTTTCTCACTAAGTTTTATCAACATTTTTTTAATTTACATAGGTACTGCTGTAACTAACTAGTATTATGTAGTGACCTTTTAATTCTTGTTACGTTTAAAGAATGTTTTTAGTTTCTCTGTGACATACATTCTATTATGTAATTAATAAATATCATCTTAAAATCTAAAATTAAATAATTAAGCTCTTCCTTCTTTGACAAAACTTACATAACCAGATAATGGCTTGGGGGAGGCCTTTCGGTTGAGATGATGATGATGATATAATTATAGGTGCTTGATTATGGATTGCATTTGCATATTTATTAAAAGTGAGGTAGGTGTGCTTAAATACTGCCAACGAACTTTTTTTGTGTTGTCCTGCGTACAAAATTTTTATTCTTTCTTTTTAAAAGTTGGTGAAAGGAGCATTACTTTTAACTAGGTATATTTTGTTCTTCTGTCATTCTACTTACTTATTTGATAGTTATTAGTAAAGTTCTTTTCCTTCAGTTCTTGCAAAGGTTTTCTGTAAGATATTGTTCTGGACGATAAGACATTACACTCATGTTTTCTATAAATGTTTGTCCTGTTTCGTTATAAATAAATAACATGTGTAGGAAAATAAATAGCTGTTATTTTTGTATTATTATTATTGTCTATTAAGTGCTGTCTAAGTCAAAAGGACGTTTGGTCTGATAGATGAGTTACGTTTGTGATTAGTTGGTCAGCGTGTTCCCTGTCTCACAGCAATGTCTGTTACGACGACGCCGACGGTGACATAACAGTGGTGTAGCTATTTTTAAACCCGACATAACGTTCACTTCTAGTTTACTTGATGGAACTTGTTGAACTTGATTTACTTTGCGTGTAAATATTTGTTTGCGACTGCCGATTGGTTTCCGCGATCGAGTTGTAAATTGACCTAAGCCTGCAACTGTCTTTAAGCAAGTCTTCTTGTTACTGTCTAATACCAGAGTTCTGTGGCTCTAATAAATTAAAGTTTGACATCAACAATGCTTTTTCATTGTTCTTTATGGAGTGGGCTGCTGCAGCAACACTTTGGCCTATTTGCCATTTTCGCTCAAACAGGAGTATCGGCTGCATGGCAAAATCTCGATTCCATTCAAAATAGGTAGGGCTCTACAGAGAAGAAGTGAGCACTGTGTTAGTAAATCTGTCCAAAATGTCAGAGTCTTCTGACAATATCACAAGAGACACAGAAGCTTCACCACAGTTTTGCTTGCGCAGGAGGGTTTGCACGGAGCACCGTGTAAAACTGTAAGAGTTTTACCAACCACACGTACGGTGTTTCTTGTATAAACCTTTTTTTAAGGTATGACTAGGTATGAATCATCGATATGACTTTCCACCTTAAAAAATCGCAATCACTCCCTCCCACTCTGGGCGGAGCGGTAGGACGCGGAATTCTATTGACTAGAACCCACTCCTGTTCCTTCTTAACCTTCGTGCCAGGGTTCTTTTTAGAGCCTCTACATTTTGCTGACCTGTTTCTTTGAGCCCTTCCCACAGTTGTTATTCGCCATAATGGCACAAATACTTTTTCTTTCTTTTTTTTTTTTGTTGACCTGGAAATATGATTAGATTGGTAGACATCAGTACCTAGACATAGATATCTACTTGCAGCTGCACTCATTAGGTCTAGCCGTCTAGCCTATTGGAAAGTAGGAAGTAATAGTTAAGTATATTGACCAATAGTTTTATTTTTAAATAGAAACTATTTATAATTAAGTGTAGGCTTCCGGATTGCGTAAAATATATTTATTAAGTTGTCATTGCTACTTTTAATCATAATCGGTTAATAAGCCGATTACTTCGATATGATTTATGACGTCTTGAGGTTTTGTAACAAAGGTTGTTTTTATGAGATTGATTCCATACGAAGCTGAAAAAGTGAGACTAACAATTACATTTTTCAAAAACAGCAAAGCATATGCACTTCAGGTTCAAGTAGGTATGTTATCTAAACTAGCTGCCACCCGCGTGATATGCGTACTTTCCATTTATTGTAAATTAGGCATCATAAGTACGTACCCCATTTGGTAACGTGCTCCATTTGCCAAACTAAAACACGCATTTAAAATTACATAACCTACTTATACAATAAAATTTAAACTTGCGGTGGATAGTTTACCACGCCATCATACTTATAAACTAACCAGATCGGCCCAAATAAGCACTAAATTTTCAATACGTGTCTTGACTAATATAACTTCATGATATAAGTAAGCTATTTTGATATCGAATTTCACCTAAATCCGTTCAACCGCTTGAGCGTGAAAGACGCAAACGTACACACGCATATGTACGAGTATATCCACAAAGCTACATACAAACTTAGGCCTTTATAATATTCCTAACTTATACCCACGACTTCCTCTGTGAGGACATCAGAAAAGAATCGGGGTAAATAAAAGGTAGCCTGTGTTCTTTTCCATGTCAAAGGATGTCAAATGATTGGCATATGGATGCATGCCAAATTTCGTCCAAATTCGTTCAACCGTTTTTGCGTGATCAAGTAACAAACATCCACACTTTCACAGTATTTTATAATATTAGTTAGGATTGTTATTCCTACTTATATGCTTATCGATTGACAAATTAACAACACGTGTAGGTAGTACATACATAACCCTTGCCTGAAGGTAATCTCCTCAAGCTGTGTTGATTAATCAACGTATTTAGGTTTTTTTTTAGTACACTACTACTACGAGTACCTAATACGAAAGATCAGAAACAGAGAATTTGTTGAAGGTTACACGATTCAAAACGGGAACCAATTAGCTAAGTTTTGTTTGTGGGTAGCGTTGTCAGGCGTCCGGATAAAACTGGACACGGTCAGGCTTTTTGGTTGTGTGTCCAGCCAAATTAGGCGGAGTACGGCCTGTCCGGCTTTTGTTAGGATTTTTAAATTCAGCCATTTTTGATAGATTTTCATGTGTTCTTGCAAAAGCAAGCGTTTGCAGACCAGCAATGACTTGTTATGTCATTAGAATGTAAAAAGTAAAACTTCAGAATAGCTTTAAAAAAAGATTGTTGGCCTTTTTAATCAATTGTCCGGCTAAACTGGCTGGTTTGTCCGGCTTTTCGGTTTGAAGATCTGGCAACTATTTGTGGGGGCATTTTCTTTCGAAGAAAAGATTCTGTGTCTTTAGAAGTCGGTCGGACTATAAATAGCTATTGCGCAAATAAACACAATATTATCAGTAGCTAAAGTCAATGAACAAACAAAGATAAGACTCGGGCTCATAGAAAACAACAAACGCTACTTAGTTGATACTTACCAAGTCACGGACTGGCTAATCAATCATTATTCGCGTTATCACACTACTTTGTACAATGTAACCATAGGTATCACAATAGCAGGCCACGGGAATTTCTGAAAGGGTTACTGTGGTTCTTGAACACAAAAGACAACTTAAGGACATATGAGGTTTTTAGTCAGCACAATCTGGCACGGCCTCTCGCTGGAGTTCGACTGCAATAGTCACTGCATTCCCACCTAAATAAAAAGGTAACAATTTTTTTTCTACTGTGGCAGGTCCACAGTAGAAAAAGCAATTGTTGTACAAAACATACCTTTCTCTCCAATTTCTAAGCTGCTGATGCTGATGATGTATAATAATATGAATAAAATACTGTAGAGATGTTGCTGTCAGCAAGGGTAACAAATTAGCCTTTTTTTAATCAACCCAAAGGACTTCTATCGCTTGACTATTGCAGTTAGTTTAAATAATAGATGTCATAGGATATTGTAAGATTTCAGGGGCCTAAATCAATAAGGTTAGTTCAATAGGCTTTAGGGTAAGGTGTCAGATGAACCTGCCATATTTACAAAACGTAGGCAGATCAAAAGATGGTTTGCCACTCGCAACTACTTGCAACCTACTTGTTACCTACCTGATTGGACAGTTCAATGAAGTTCTGCAGTTCTGGCATGGAATCCCTTTTACCTTGAGCAACATCACTGACATGATTACCTAGGTCAATATTTAGCATTACGAGTATTTCTTGTTTTGTTACAGAGTCTCACTTTAATAATGTTACGAACGTGAGTAATTAAATGCCGGTTTACTAGCAGATAACTTTATTAACCACAAAACAATGACAAATTAGCCCAATCAACAAATAACCAATCACTATAAACACTCAGAGTTCCGTTTAGTATCGCTTAGGTCGCTAGGTATCACTTCAAGCACTTAGGTAGTTCGCTCTGTATCGCTGACGAAATCAAACTGAAAAGCTTCTAGCCGGGGGCCCGTATTTATATTCGAAGTCATCGAAATTTCTCGATACCGACGTTTCAAGGACATTCTAGCACAAAATAGTCGCATCGGGAGGCCATAAATCATTATTATTACTCTCGTAAGTAGGTACTTATCTACCACCTTACATGCGAATTTCGACTCTATTGCTAATATCGGAAGGTACAAATTCCCTTATCCACCCACATAACTACCTACTAATAATAATAGTGTATGTCGGACTTTTCTGGAATTTGCCAGGCCTGAGTATGTACTCCTATTCTCGAAGCTTCGCACAGCAATGCGTTTTAATTATTTGATGCTACCCTTGGTTCCGTCGAAGATATAGCGTACTCAAGTTTCACGGCGTAACAGTGCCCCCCTTTTAGTCATGCTCGTCCCGAGCATTATTAGATCCGTGATACGGCGCCAATCTATCCACGTGGACTACCTTAGGTTTCCCTCGTAACCCTTTCTTGATGCGGTAGGTAACGTCGTTGATCCTTTTTATCACGGTGTAGGGTCCCTCCCATCGAGCTTGAAGTTTCGGCGTCTTCCCTTTTCGTCGAAGTGGGTTGTGGAGCCAAACCAGTGCACCTTCCTCAAATCCCTTGGCGTTGGCAGTGCGGTCGTATCGAGTTTTCATTTTAACGCTGGTGTGCAGGCTATTCTCACGCACTCGTTTATGCACTTCATCCAATTGATCTTGGAGGTCACTTACGAAGTCCGTAACTGGCTTAGTCTTGTCAGGTGGCACGCCGGTTATGGTATCGACTGGAAGTCTCATCTCCCTGCCGAAATTCACTCTTGCTGGGGTATGGCCCGTGCTATCATGCACTGCTGATCGATAAGACATCAGAAATAGTGGAATATACCGGTCCCAATCTTTCTGATGGTCATCGACAACCTTAGCCAGGTGATTCTCCAGGGTCTGGTTAAACCTCTCCACCATTCCGTCCGACTGTGGGTGCGCAGGTGTTGTGCGTGTCTTGTAAATCCCCAGAAGAGTGCACATTTCCTGGAACAGCGCAGATTCGAAGTTGCGGCCTTGATCGGAATGGATCTCCAAAGGTGCGCCATACCGACATACTACTTCTTCGACCACCTTTTTCGCCACTGTCGTCGCTTCCTGATTGGGTATGGCGAAAACTTCAGGCCACTTTGTGAAATAGTCCTGTATCACCACTATGTATTTGTTTCCGTCATCTGTCACTGGGAAAGGTCCAGCAACGTCGATGGCAATGCGTTCCCATGGGGCTCCTACATTGTACAACTGAAGCTTGCCCCTGCTCCTAGTCTGTGGTCCTTTCACGGATGCGCACGCTGTACATTTCCGACACCATTGCTCTATGTCTTCTCTACAATTGAGCCAGTAATACCGCTGTCTCACTTTCAGTAGAGTTTTCTTGATTCCCAGGTGTCCACCAGAAGCGCCATCGTGTATCTCCTGAAGCAGGGGGAACACTTCACGTCGTGGTACTATCACTTGTGTGGTCACCTCCTTCCCATCGTTCGATTCCCATTTCCTACAAAGCACATCATTTTCTAGGACTAAACTGTCCCACTGCGCCCAGTAGCTCTTTGTGACAGGACTATGTGACGATACTTCATTCCACTGAGGCCTAGTTCCACTACGCTTCCAGTCCAGTATAGGTCGAATATCGTCATCTTCTTCTTGGGACTTCTTAAAGTTGCCTTCAGCCCTAATTAAGTTCACGTGTTCCCGGGCTTCATTTTGCTGGCAATGTCTACAGTCCTCATCACATGGACGTCGCGACAGGGCGTCAGCATTGTTATGCCCTTTTCCGCTACGATGTTCTGTCACAAAGTTGAACTCCTGCAGCTGCTCTAGCCATCTTGCAACTTGACCCTCAGGGTTTTTGAATTGTAGAAGCCATTTCAATGCAGCGTGGTCCGTCCTCAACGTAAACTGTCTCCCTATGAGGTACTTGTGGAAATGTTGCAAAGTTTTTACAACAGCCAGTAGTTCTCGTCGAGTCACGCAGTAGTTCCTTTCTGGTTTTGAAAGTGCCTTACTGAAGTAAGCGATCACGACTTGCCTATCTTCTTGCACCTGCGACAGCACTCCACCAATTCCTGTGTTGCTGGCGTCGGTATCGACGACAAATCTTCCATCTCTGCTCGGATACCCCAGTATAGGCGCTTCACATAGCCGTTGCTTTAGTTCGTTGAATGCTGACTCACAGTTCTTGTCCCAGATAAAATCTCGTTTATCCTCAGTCAGCTGATGTAAAGGTTTTGCAATGTCCGAAAAACTCATAACAAACCGTCTGTAGTATGTGCACAACCCTAGAAATGCACGTACTTCTGTTTTGTTCTTTGGAGCCGGCCACTGTTGGACAGCCTTTATCTTCTCAGGATCGGTTCTCACTCCATCGGCGCAGATGACATGTCCTAGGTAGCTGACCTCCTTCTTGAACAGGGCACACTTCTTTGGGCTTAGTTTTAGGTTAGCCCCCTGTATCCTGGTGAATACTTTCTCCATATTTCTCAGGTGTTCCTTAAAAGTGCGGCCCATTATAATGACGTCATCCAAATATACCAGACAGACGTCACCAAGAAGGCCCACCATGACTCTATCCATGAGGCGTTCAAACGTCGCTGGAGCGTTGCACAACCCAAAAGGCATGACGTTAAATTGCCACAGGCCGTTGCCAATTCCTGTACTGAACGCTGTCTTTTCCTTATCTTTCTCGCTAATTTCCACTTGCCAGTAGCCACTTTTCAAGTCAATGGTTGAAAACCACTTCATACCACTGAGCATATCCAGTGTGTCGTCTATCCTAGGCAAGGGATAACTGTCCTTCTTCGTTACATCATTCAGCATTCTGTAGTCTACACAGAATCTGGTACTGTCGTCCTTCTTCTTCACCAGAACGACAGGAGAAGACCATGGGCTCGTAGATGGTTCAATTATTCCGCTATCAGCCATATCCTTTACCATTTCTGCTACCTCAGTTTCTTTAGCCCAGGGTATGCGGCGCGGTCTCTGTTTAATTGGTCTAGCATCACCTGTATCTATCTCATGCTTGACGAGACCTGTTCTTCCGCAATCTTTTCCCGTTGCAAAGATATCCCGGAACCGTAGCAGAAATTCCTTGGCTTGCTGTAGTTCCGAAACTGATAAATTGCTCTTAGAATTTTCCAGAAGTTGCTGGATGTGATCAGGTTCACCTTTTATTGCGTCTTGTTTTACTGAAGATGTGTTGATTTGGCGGAGATACTTCACTTCTTCACATCTTCCAACAACACTGTTTTTCTTCAACTGGATCTCCTTTTTCCCAAGATTTACAATCCTGACCTTGGATCTTCCTTTCGTCATAACTAATGTCCTCGCGGTGATAAGTTCCGGGTCGCCAATGTCTTCAACCATAACACATCTGCGTTGCCTAATTTTCTTAGGAAATTTAACTTCGACTAAGGTTTCCGTTCTTGGAGCCAATGTGGTATCCTTTAAGCAATAGAGGTTGCATGTGTTAATTCCTTGCAGGAAGACTTCTTGGTCTGGGAATTTCAATACTCCTTTATCGATATCTAAAACACATCGGTAATTCCGCAGGAAGTCGAGACCCAGTATGCAATCGTCGGTAATGTTCGCAATTAACGCTGAATGGGTGTACACTTGATCACCGATTTTAAACTCGATTTCTGTATCACCGAGGACGGAGACTGTCTGGCCGGTGGCTGTCTGAAGTCGGTAGGCTGGGGTTTGTGTTTGCCACAAGATGGTGCGTTTCAGCAGCTCAGGTCTTATAATAGTCCGTGACGCCCCGGTGTCAACGGTGAAATTGCAAGCACGTTGATTCAGCGTTCCCTCGATGATCAAACTATTTCCGTTGTGGACTTGATTGATGGTGATGGTTGGGGCCTTCAGTTGACCAGCCAGCACCCGCCCCGCGGCCCTGGCGACATTTAGTTTAACGACTCCTCGTTAACTTGAGTTCCGGAGTCCACACTTCCCCTCTTCCTCTTGGGGCAATCGGTACGAATGTGCCCTTTTTCTCCACATCCATAACACGTCGGAATATAGCGGGACTTTGCCGACGAAGCCACTTCTCGGTGACGTGGTTGCACTGAAGGTGAGACCACCACTTCCCGAACTCTGTGCGTACGTGAGTCTTGTCGTACGGCTTCCACTTCCAAAGCGTGGGCCATCGCACTCTTCAGAGTTTGGTGGTGTCCGAGTCGCACCGTAGCCCTGACTTCAGTATCCCGTAGACCGTCGATGAATGCTTGCACCAGATTTACTTCCACCGTCTCCGGTGTCATCGACATGTATGCCCGCCGGACCAGCCGTTCAACCTCTACTCCCCACTGCTGAAGGCTCTCGTTCGACCTCTGCGTTCTCTCGCGAAGTTGCGCGCGGAAAACATGTTCGAGGTGCTTGTCGCCATAGCGAGTGTCTAGTCCCTCCATTAGACGCTCCAACGTCCTGCCGTCTGGAGGAAGGTTCTCTAGGACCAGCAGAGCGTCCCCTCGTAGGGCCAAAGTTAACGCCGCAAAAGACTGGTCATCATCCCAGCGGTTCGTCTTGACCAGTGTTTGGAATTGGTACTTAAAAGCCGTCCAGGACGACGTGCCATCAAAACGCGGCATATCAAATTTTGCGGCTGATGCACAGTGGGTGTGTGATGGTGCGCTAACAGCAACGGGTTCGCGTGCTTCGAGCTTGATAATTTTTTTGTTGATGTCCAGCAGGCGATCTTCGTGGCCATCAATTCTGGTTTCGAGGCTATCAGCTCGGGCGGAAACCTCCTTGACCTCTAAGGTGAGATTTTTCACTTTCTCGCCCAACGTGACGAGGCCGTGATCGATTTTTTCGAGGATCAGGTTCTGCTTAGCCTCTTGATCCCGGCGGGCTTCCTCCTGTTCGCGGCGGGCAGCTTCCTGTTCGCGGCGGGCTTCTTCCTGGTTAGCCGCGATTAGATCCTGGAGCTTACGCTGGTTAGCCTCTTGTTCGCGGCGGGCAGCTTCCTGTTCGCGGCGGGCTTCTTCCTGGTTAGCCGCGATTAGATCCTGGAGCTTACGCTGGTTAGCCTCCTGTTCGCGGCGGGCAGCTTCCTGTTCGCGGCGAGCTTGTTCCATACTAGCTTGCATGGCGGCCAACACTGCAGCGAGGTTCATTTCCGAGGATGGCCCTGTTGGCGCCTCAGCAGCTGCCGTTGCTCCCATACCAGCCCGATCTTCCGCTTCCAGACGTTGACGTGCAGCATCCATCTCCACTTGCCTCCTTGTTCGTGGTCCCTGTTCGTCGTCCCTCTGTAGTAATGGCATCTCACTTCTGACACCAGTTGTTACGAACGTGAGTAATTAAATGCCGGTTTACTAGCAGATAACTTTATTAACCACAAAACAATGACAAATTAGCCCAATCAACAAATAACCAATCACTATAAACACTCAGAGTTCCGTTTAGTATCGCTTAGGTCGCTAGGTATCACTTCAAGCACTTAGGTAGTTCGCTCTGTATCGCTGACGAAATCAAACTGAAAAGCTTCTAGCCGGGGGCCCGTATTTATATTCGAAGTCATCGAAATTTCTCGATACCGACGTTTCAAGGACATTCTAGCACAAAATAGTCGCATCGGGAGGCCATAAATCATTATTATTACTCTCGTAAGTAGGTACTTATCTACCACCTTACATGCGAATTTCGACTCTATTGCTAATATCGGAAGGTACAAATTCCCTTATCCACCCACATAACTACCTACTAATAATAATAGTGTATGTCGGACTTTTCTGGAATTTGCCAGGCCTGAGTATGTACTCCTATTCTCGAAGCTTCGCACAGCAATGCGTTTTAATTATTTGATGCTACCCTTGGTTCCGTCGAAGATATAGCGTACTCAAGTTTCACGGCGTAACAATAATATCGTCTCTAAGCGTTCCTACCGATTTAGAAACAGATGTGTGAATTGACGGATTTCCGTTCATGCGACATGCGACGGCTGACCAAAGTCAATGCCACAGATGCAAGTAGTGCCGGACCGGGGATCGTCGTCCAAGGTGAAAGACAAGAACGGCGCCTTTTTAAGGTGATCGCACACTTATCCGAGCCGAACGCGTCAAACGAATCGAAAGAAAACAATGTTAGATTTCTTTATAAGAAATCCTATGAAAACCACCACACCTAAACGCGTCGGACCGTCCGAATTTTTAGATAACATCATGATTTAAGATAGGCGCGTCTCCATATATTTGCAACTAGATTATTTGTAGAGCTACATTGATCCATGCCACACAACCTCGTTCTACGTACCAATCAGGTGTAGCCCACATGTCTAATACCTATAGCTCCCCCTTGAGTTAGCTGCGGGAGGTTCCTTGAGACCGAGAACCAAATAAAATGCAGTTTTATCTATATATTTAATATTTTTTGAGTAATAATTGATTACAATCGATAAATAATCGTGTTGAATGGGTTTCGGAATCGGATATTAACAGATATTTAACTGCAAGTTTGATAAATCACCGCACAACTTCCCATGTAGCAGTAGCGGACGCGACGTGGGCACTTCCTTCCGGTCAATTTCAACATCATATTTATGGTTACCTACTGATAAAAACTCAATAAATCATGAAAGTATTTAAAAATAATATTGTAAACGCGAAAGTTCGTATGTATATATCGATGTTTGTTACTCTTTCACGCAAAAACTACTTACTGAATTGATTTCGATGAAATTTGGTACACGCGTAGACTATATTTTGGAATAGCACGATACTTACGATAATTTTTGTCCCGTATGTTCCCTTGGGATAATTTTGTACTATTACGGTAGTTTTGTGAGGTAACAGTGCCCCTTCTATGTGCTGATGGCGATCACTGTGGTGATTTAGTGAGGTAAAAATCCCACACTCCCTTACTTATCCCCAAAGCCCGGGGGCCTGTTTCCATCATCATCTACCTAGCCTTTTCCCCAACTATATTAGGGTCGGCCTCCAGTCAAGCCAGATTTAGCTGAATACCAGTATTTTACGAGGAGCGGCTGCCTACCAGACCTCCACAACCCATTAACTGGGGTAACACAGTACTTCATGGCAAGACTGGAGTCAGATTTACTGGCTTCTGACTATCCGTAACGACTGTCAAAGATCTACAAATGACAGCCGGGACCTACGGCTTAACGTGCTTTCCGAGGCACGGAGGAAACTCATTATGTTAAGATGGTCACCCATCCACAGACCAACCTCGGCAAGCGTTGCTTAACCTTGAAGAGCGACCTGTGCGGCTGTTATTTATCTAGCCACTCGTAAGCAAAAAACCAAAAAACAGATAGACAGGAGAATATTTAGATTACTAATTATTGATAAATACAGGATGCCAAGTGTTTTTTTTATGAAATTTTCCATCACATTAGATATAATAGAATAGAATAAACTTTATTGTAGCTACACCAAAAGACGTAATAAATTATGCGGAACTTTTAGATTTAACTAAAAAATCAAAATAAAAAAGCAATAATATAATATCAGTAAGTCACAGTGAATAATAGACTTGTTGCAAATCAAATTAAAAGATCCATTCCAGATTGCCTGGAAGTGGTCGCAGAATGCGATTTGGCAGTCAATTGTATAGAATTTATGTTTTTTCAGTTTTAGGGTAAGTACCTACAGATAAATGGGTAAATAAGCTATTAATATTCAAACGAATTTACTTTGTGCCAGATTGTTGGTTTAGTATGATTTATCGGCTTAAAAATTAATAGGCACAAATACGATAAATCATCACCTATGCGTCACCGACACGCAATTTGTCCTTATTAAGATTGATATTTATATTCATTTAAAACTAACAAAGCTCTAGTTTCTCTTCTCATCTTAATAAGCTAGTGCGCCTCATCATATATGATTGCATCACTGCTTACCATCAGTGTAGTCAAGGATTAGTTTATTTTATAAAAAAAATAAATAAAAGGGCCTATCCATAACTATCTAACCTATTAGTATCTACAGGTTTTCACTTAATAAGTCAGTAGAATTTGAAACAACGTGCTATGTAGGTAGGAATAGTATCTTTTATTTTGTTTTTTTTTTAGGTATTATTGGTTACATCTAAATCCTAGCCATCTGGCAATGCAGCAAATTAATTTAAGTATCTAAACCATTACGGACCATATTTAACTTGGAGCGAGAAGTTTTATGTCTCTCAGTCTATAAAATAAACAAGTCAAGGGTAGAGCAACTGGTTCGTTATTAATATGCAGGAAATTGAGGGTCAGGGTTATACGTTACATATTCATATGTTTACATTTAAATCCGAAAAAAGGTGTAAATATGCCGTATGTGTATCTCAGGTCAATAAGATGTTTTTTATTTTAAATCGTTCCCGTTGGGGATCGGACCTACGATACAGTAGGAATTCCTAGTCTATACTATAGTCTAGTCGTCACTTTAGGCTGTATCGTGGTTGCGTTCTTGACTTACTGACTTAAGATCCTATATCCCCTAGCTGGGGCAGAGGGCATCAACGGTAGTCTCCCATCGCGAACGGTCTTGCGCTTTACGCTTGACCTCTCTCCACGTCAGTTCGATGGCTTTTGCTTCTGCCAATACGGTGCGTAGCCAGGTCTGCCGGGGATGGCCATGGACGCTTCCGTTTCCCTTTGGGGATTCCAGTCCAGCGCCCGTTTAAGTAAGTATATGATCTGGATCACTCCTAAGCGTCTGGCCAATCCAACTCTACTTGCGACGCCTGATCTGGTGGTTGCGTTCACAATCATGTAAATCCCCATACACAAGACACCCAGACTCTGACACTCAGACCCACAGAAATCTAAATATTGATTTATTATTTAGATTTCTGCGCTCAGACCCCAGGTCATATAAATATTTGTTCCGTGCGTAAATCGAACCCGCGACACGCATCGCAGCAGTCAATTGCTCAACCACTGCATCAACCATAAGAGCACAAGATTCACGTGTAGGTACATTGTTTCTGTGTCCATGAATTTATTTATGGTGTATGTGTTTCTCATTGGGTAAATATGCGTGTATTCGTTGTATCTGTCTTGTAAAAAAACTACTGCACTTATTGTAATTTTCATGACTAGGACTTGTCATGCATGTCGGACAAGGCTATCAATTATCTATGTATGCCCTCCATGGTTCAGTAGGTTAAACTGATTGACTAGGAATTGGTGTTTGTAATTTTATTTAAGAAAATATACGGTACTCGTATTTAAGCTGATACAAAACAGTGAAAGAAAATTTACATTATACCTTTACATATTACTTTAAGTATAATAGGAGGGCCTATCCCGCCCCGTTTATCTTAAACCTGTGCATTTTTTAAAGGCTTATGTTTGCTCATCCAACGCAATCTTTGATAAAGAGACAACGCGAAAAAAGGGAGATAACACCTGTATGCTCTGTTGCCATTCGAAAATTCCGTCACGTAGGTAGTCGCATGTTTCAGAAAGCTAGTTTTCTGAAATATTCGGGTCCGAGTCCTGGGCAAACCATTAAAGTTTTTGAGAATAAAATTTCGTCATTAAAATCCTCCCAATATATTTATTATCATAATCACGTAAGAGGGGTTGTTGTATGAAAAATAATGAAAATGAATCTCGGTTTGGACGGTATAGGCCCTTTATACATAGTTTTAATTCAAAATGATTTCGCCATCGCGCGTTTTGTCGAGGCAGCGGAGTTTTGCAAAGAGTTGTACTTCCATAAGCTGGTTGTGCATGTGTGTAAAAACTGTTGCCTCCTAATCCCATGACGGCAGACCGGCTAGGAGGCTAGTCACTTCGCGGAAGACTGTGCGATATACCTACCTGCACCATCTGCACGGCTAAGAACCACAAGGACGCGTTCAGCTTGCGGGCCGGTCACTTCTGCAATCATCATCATCATCATCTCAACCGAAAGACGTCCACTGCTGGACATAGGCCTCCCCCAAGCATCACCACAGCAACCGGTCCTGTGCGTCTCGCACCCATCGGATTCCCGCGACACTCGCCAGGTCGTCGGTCCACCTTGTGGGAGGCCTTCCAACGCTGCGTCTTCCGGTACGTTGCCGCCACTCTAGATCCTTCAGTCCCCATCGACCATCTGTTCTTCGAACAATGGGCCTTTTTTGGCAATTCTTTGTGAAATCAAAAGTTTGGCAATTCTTCAGGCTATGTTGGTAACCTTACTTCTGCAATGACTAAAGGAATTTACGTCTGTATGTTCGCATGCTTATTGACTTGGTAAATACATTGTAGACAGGTATTTAGGTAGGTACCTAGATTATCTACCATAGAAATATAAAAAAATTATAAGTATCAATTAGAGCTCCAACACACGAACGGCATGTTGCCAATGGCAGATATAATTGCAGCCGTCGTCATTCCAACTAATGAAGATCAGCGGCAGCCATCGTGTGTGTCACTATAGGTTGACGACAGCCGTTGAAGTGTCGACGGCTGCAGTTACCTCTGCCGTTAGCAACAGGCCGCTCGTGTGTTGGAGCTCTAATCGATACATGTGTTTTTTATAAAGGTGTTTAGGTTTTGGTATTTTTTTTCCTAATCCGGTCAACACCACGTTGAAATTTTCTCCATTCAAGTCTTTACGTTGAAGGCTTGAATGAAGAACGAGGGGAATTACTGAAGCGATATTAAATACTTAGTAACTAATGACGTGAAACATGCGTGTGCTGAATATAATCTGTAAAATATTTGATATGCGGTGATAATTCAGTCAGCTGGGCCGGTAATCAATCACGTAGCGATATGTAAAACACGTGGTTAGTAGGTGTCATGTAGACGCAGACGCAGCGTTGGAAGGCCTCCTACAAGGTGGACTGACGACTTGGCGAGGGTCGCGGGAATCCGATGGATATGAGACGCACAGGACCGATCGTTGTGGCGACGCTTGGGGGAGGCCTATGTCCACTTGTCCAGCAGTGGTCGTCTTTCGGCTAAGTTAATGATGATAATGAGGTGTTATGTAGAAGAGGCGACGCTCTTTATGCTCTTAATCTATCTATTATATTGTAATATGAAAATGTTGTAAAATGAAGATTTTTTTGAAAAGAGTAAAAGGAGTTTCTTAACAGTTCTTCTCCATAAGAAACGACTATTTGAAACTGTGCACTAGCTTCTGACGTGTTATGAGTGCCTCAGTGAAATAAAAATATCTTTGACTTCATATAATGAAAAAACTAACTTTTTTGAAGCCTGTTTTCTGTTCCAAAAACAAGAATTCTATTATGTAAGCAGGTATTACTTGTTTCTAATGCATTAACATTATCTAGTGAATAATTTATTAGATAGGCCTATTACTGCCTACCGACACTACAACATAATTAGGTACATTAATGCCACATTCATTGATAATATTATGAATAACTAGCAGCCCGTCCCGGCTTCGCACGGGGTAGACAA
This sequence comes from Mythimna separata, assembly GCA_030763345.1. Taxonomy (NCBI): domain Eukaryota; kingdom Metazoa; phylum Arthropoda; class Insecta; order Lepidoptera; family Noctuidae; genus Mythimna; species Mythimna separata. Next base: position 7,664,142 of record CM061175.1, read on the forward strand.
TTATTTATTTTTGGAAATTTGGATATTAAACACTTTTTTCACAAATATTTTTATTTATTAAAAAAATATTATTTATTAATTATATATTTAAAAAAATCCCTCAGTTATATTTGTATGTAAGTCTATTTATGTTCAATTTCTTTGATGGTTTAAGTGGCGGGCACTTAAATAAGTAATATTTACATAGGAAACAACGGCCACGGCGCTATGGCGGTTTTGTTTACTGTTTGATTTTTTTAATTCGTAATATCTTTTGAATGGACAGTCCAATTTAAATAATTTAAAAACTATTTTATAGGTAGTTAAATGGTCTTGACCATAATAGTAGATTATGTGACTAGGGAGTAAAGCAGTGTCTTTAAGGCGAGGGCGGCATGTTGAATTCCGAACAAAACGAAGGTTGCTAAGTTTTAATCCCGAACGTTAGTGAGGGATTTATATAATTAACTCCCGAGCATTGCGAGGGAGTTAATAGAGAAACCTGAGTGAAGTGAGGAATTAAAGCCGCCCAAGACAAAGACAGCTTTACTCCCGTGTTGGATACTCTACTTTTTACACCATCTGTGAGATAAATACAAGTCTACTACGATTAATTAACTAGGTACTATATATCGTATAAAACAAATTATAAATAAATTAAAAAATATGCAACATTATTTACACGTTAATCTCAACTCCAAATTAGAAGCAAACAAAATTCAATACTTCAATATTACTCTATAACTTTACTCTGTTTTAGAACCTCCTTAAACTTTTCCTCAGTACGTAACCACATTTATTATTTGGTTTAAAAACTCCAACCAAACCACCTGGTTTAAAAAAAAGTGAAGAACATCTTATCACATATAAAAGTGGCTACCACAAGACACAGATTGACTACTTCTTAGTAAGGCGCAACAATATAAAGCACGTCAAAAACTGTAAAGTGCTACCAGGAGAAGATCTAGTCTCACAGCATCGACTCCTGGTTATGGTGGCAGTAGTCAAACTACAGTGTAACAAAGGCAAAGAGCGTCCTCCCCCTAAAATAAAATGGCATATGTTAGAGAAGAATGATTGTTCGAAGAAATTTAGAGAGCGAGTGGTGGACAAAATGATAGAGATGGGAGATATGAATGATCGAAGTATAAATGAAAGCTGGAATGAACTGGCGGAGTGTATTAGGCATGCAGCGAAAGAGATTTTGGGAGAGACAAGAGGGAAAGGCATAATAGACAGGGATACATGGTGGTGGACGACAGAAATTCAGAATGTGTTGAAAGAAAAGAAAAGAAAATTTAAGGAATGGCAGCGTGTAGATCCAGATAACGGTAGTATGAAAGCTGAAAAAAAGAGTGAGTATGATCGTTTGAAGAAAGAAGCTAAGAAAGCTGTGGCACTGGCAAAAGCAGAAGCCCAGGACAAACTGTACGACAGTTTGGACAGTCCTGCAGGCCAAAAACAGCTGTACCGGCTTTCCAGAACAAGAGAGAGAAAGGCGAGGGATGTCTGTCAGGTAAAATGTGTAAAGAATGAAGCTGGAGTGGTTCTATCGGATGATGAAAATATCAAAAAGAGGTGGAAGGACTATTTTGAAAGATTGATGAATGAGGAGAATGATTGGAGTGGCATTTTAGAAAGCAAACCGGTGAATGTGGGGTTAGTGAGAATGGTTAGCATAGACGAAGTCAGAATAGCAGTGAGTGGAATGAAGAATGGTAAGGCCATTGGGCCTGATGGAATACCTGTTGAAGTGTGGAAGTTATTGCGGGTGGACGGATGGACGTGGATAGCTTTATTTTTCAATAAGTTGTTGCGGGAAGAAGCCATACCTGATGATTGGTGCAACAGTTCTTTGGTGCCCATCTATAAAAACAAAGGTGATGTGCTGGAGTGCAACAATTATAGAGGAATAAAGCTAATGTCACATACTATGAAAGTTTGGGAGAAAGTTATTGAGAGGCGGTTGAGAGAAGAGAGTGAAATTTCACAGAACCAGTTCGGTTTTATGCCTGGTCGGGGTACAACGGAAGCCATTTTTGCTATACGCCAGCTGTGCGAGAAATACAGAGGTGCTCATAAAAACTTGCACATGGTATTCGTTGACCTCGAAAAGGCATACGACCGGGTACCTCGTGAGGTTCTGTGGTGGGCCCTTAAGGAGAAAGGTGTGCCTGGGAAGTATGTGCAGTTGATCCGAGCTATGTACAGTCGCTGCAGTACTCAAGTCCGGTCTACAGTGGGCACCAGTGGCAGCTTCAATGTGGCGGTCGGCTTACATCAAGGGTCGGCTCTCAGCCCTTACCTCTTCCTGCTGATAATCGACGCTTTGACGTTAGATATCCAGGAGGAGGCCCCTTGGTGTATGCTGTTTGCCGACGACATTGTGCTGGTTGCTGAGAGTGGCCTGGAGGTCAAGAGCAGATTGGAGGTGTGGTGGCATAGACTGGAGAGTGTTGGTCTGAAATTGAGCAGAACCAAGACGGAGTACTTGTTCTGCGATTTCGGCGGTCTTTCCAATTCTGTGCCTTTAGCTCTTGCTGGAACGCCCATACCAGTCTGTTCCGAGTTTCGGTACCTCGGGTCGCTTGTCCAAGGGGACGGCGAGGTAGACCGGGACGTAACACATCGGATCAACGCAGGATGGATGAAATGGCGACAGGTCACGGGAACAACCTGTGACCCACGGATGCCCCTCAAGCTGAAGGGTAAAATTTACAAGTCCGTGATAAGACCTGTCGTACTGTATGGATCAGAATGTTGGGCTGTGAAAAAGAAGGATGAAAAAAGATTGCATGTAGCGGAGATGAGGATGTTGAGATGGATGTGTGGTGTGACGAGAATGGATAAAGTGAGAAATGAGTATATTAGAGGAAGTTTGAAAGTGGCACCAGTGACTGAAAAGCTGAAAGGAAACCGTTTGTCTTGGTATGGTCATGTAAAGAGGAGGGATGAAACACATGTTACCAAAGCAGTTATGAATTTACATGTGGACGGATGGAGGGGAAGAGGGAGACCAAAGAAAAGATGGATGGATTGTGTGAGGACTGATATGAAAGAAAAGGGAGTTGATGATAGCATGACGGGTGACAGGACAGAATGGAAGAAAAAAACATGTTGCGCCGACCCCAAGTAAAATGGGATAGGGGCAGGAAGAAGAAGTAACCACATTTATTATTCTTTTTTTTTGTTAGTGGCCAGTTTCATTTTTGAATAAATTTGTTTGATGCACGTACATTTTAAATGACTGAAGGCGTATTTGAAGTTCTAAATTAAAAAAAAAACCATTATGCCCTAGGGATCGGCCATACTGTATTATCTCCCTAGGTGATAACGAGTTGCTTTAAGTGCAGGTTACATGACACATAATAGGGTCATTATCGAGAAGGTGGTGTAAAAAATAAGTCATTTGGATAAGGATTAATATAAACACATACATAGCATGGTTTGAATTTGGTTAGCATTTTCATTAATGTTTAAAATGAAAAAAGTTGTTGTAGTGACATAACTACAATAGTTGGACATATGCTACCGCGGAGTTCTTTGTAGACATTATGATGTTCTTCAATATTGTTATACATTATTTTGTTCTATCGCTAATAGTTTCGGCAGCGCATTCGACGAAAGACATTTTAAGACTCATTTTTCTACACCTTCGGTTACATTGTTCAAATTTTACCAAGGATCCCTAATTTTTTTCAAAATGCAATGTAGCCTATGTCAAATTGGAAGAATGTAGCATTCTATCGGTGAAAGAATTTTTTAAATCGGCCCAGTACTTTTTGAGCCTATTCATTACAAACATACAAAAATAGGTACAAATCTTTCCTCTTTATAATATTAGTGTAGATTAATCAGGACCAGACTAGTTTAAAAAAACGCTTGCCAGATATGATTCTCTGTGAGGTGGTTTTGAAACTATTTCCGCAGATACTTTTCGAGACTACAGCAATTAATATTTTAGAAAAGCATAAGCTGTAACATTTTGTTAATCTGTTTGTGCTGATCCTAAGATAGAAGATGTTTCTTAGTAGTTTGTAATGGCCTTTTTAGTAGTTGGCACCAACTTTGTCTTCTGTCGAATTTTTCTGACGGTTTACAACCATGGAAAGTGAAACGAGATATGCTACCTATACAACAGTATTGTTGCTGTAAGAAGGAAGGGAAGACTATACTTAGTTGTGTGCTTGAACTTGTTCTCGGAGGCGGTCTTAGAACGGGGCGATGTCAATATGGTCAATTTCAATGCTACTAAAACCCAGGCTTGGCTGTTTTCTGCTAAAAGGCGCCTATGCAGCCCTGCTCCAACTTTCCGTAGTGTAATTCTGTGCCGTCTTGATTCTGTTCATCATAATTAATATCGTTAGACTAAAAAGTCGATGCATGAGAGCATCTTTACTGTCGTCGCCCCGCACTATCATATTTGACAGTTGAACAGAGAATTGCGCGCCTTTTTCATGGTGTTATCCTTTTCAATAGTGTGAAATTCTAATTCAATGTTTGAAGTGTTAAAAAAATGTTTATCCTCAATAATATGTACCTCTCTATTTAAATAATTATGTCTGTTTGTAAGGTGACTCTTTGTCTGTAGCATGGTTCTGATCGAACCATGATTCTATTTATAAGTTGTCAATATTTGATTTAGCACGCCATTTGTCGTGCAAATTGTGTATTTTACGTGCTAAAGTCGTATTGAGGACTCTGCATTTACATCTATGTGCTAAATAGGTATAGGACCTAGGTATTTTTATTATTAGTGTACCTATTAGTTTAGCAGAATATTAACGGAGCAAGGGCAGATAAAGTACATCATGATTTTCCTGCCCTTGTCCCGTTTTGTTTGCGGTCAGCGCAACACGTTTTTTTCTTCCGTTCTGTCCTGTCACTCGTCACGCTATCACTAACTCCCTTTTCTTTTATATCAATTCTCACACAAATAAAGTACAAGCAATTTATTTGGTTTTTTTTAAACTGTTTTTAACTTTTTCAAGGAATATCATTCACGCCTTAACCTATCACATACCCACAAAACGAGACACAATAGTAAAACAATAACACCGCGGTCTCATAGGACCGGTCGGGGATTCATGAACTAATCATGCATCTGTTTATTTCTTCAGATAATCACACTGAAATGGGACGAGCTAATGATTTAAGTAGATAAAGTCTGAGGCCTTTTTTTCGAGAGATATGTTAATATGATGCGTTGACGGCACGGTTGACGCAGTTGTTGAGCGATTGGCTGCTGCGCTGCAGTAGCGGGTTTGATACCCGGAACAATTATTTGTATGGCCTAGAGCTGTTCCGGGTGTGGGGTTCCTAGTGTGGGACAATATTTAAAAAAAAAAATATCTTAGTTTTTTTATGTTGCAAAGGCTCTCGTTTATCCACCTGATGGTAAGCGACAATGTAGCTGACTACGGAGCACGCTTGCCTAGACCGTGTCTAGAAGTAACCTATTAACTCTTGACTTAGTCTTATTATTTCCTAATTAAGTCGTTGTGAACAATAATATCACATTAGTGCTGTAATTAGCGGGAAGGTACATACCTACTTACTTTTTGCCCTATGATTCACAATAATACCTAATTGATTAAACAGTAATTATAACTGTCCTTCATCGCCTTTATTTCCTCCATAATTAAATTAAAACAGCACACATAAATCTTATTAACACAATAATCTGCTTACAAATGGCTAATGGTCATTTTTTCATTAGTTAAATTGCGCTTCTTGGTCTAGTGACTTCAGGAAGTGAACTCATCAGACCACGACTTGGGTTACTTTCGTAGATAGTAGACAGCTTAGTTACCTAGTACAGTGTGTTACTGTGTAACGTATATGTTGATTCGTTAAATAATAGGTACGTGATACATATCTATATACTCATATACGAGTAAAAGGAGAAATTGACTGACATATCAACTCACAGCCGAATTTTCTGGAACTCGGAGTGTGAAATTTTGCACAAGGTTTCATTTTATGGCATGGGCAAGCACGCGGGCGAAGATGCTGGCAGAAACTAGTTAATACATAGGTATCTTATTCATTTAATTTTATTAATGTTAGTACTTTCACTGAATCTTACGAGAGGATCTACGCAGTAGGTAATGTAGTGCAGTGGGTATCTTATAGAGCTCCGTAACCGTAGCCGAAACTGATATAAAAGTTTCAGATAGTTTTTCGCATAAAGGCGTCTAAATTACAGGTTACCTACGGCAGGTTTTTGTTTGTTTTGTCCGGCCAAACTAATGATAATCTAGACTAGAAATAAAAGTTTAATCTTGCTATATGTTTTGCTTTTAGAATATTTTAAAATTCTTTGGTAGTTTATCCTTAAACGTTTTTTTTTTAATAAGTATTATTTTTATTTCTGTATCTAGATCCGAAATTTCATAGTCATAACATCGTTACGAGCTACATTTGAATAAATTAGTTTGATAACAGTGTTTATAATTCTGGTATCTACGTACCTACTTATTTTGTGTGATTAGGTAGGTACAAGCTTCTGTCCATGGCTTCGCCCCCACAGTACCTATGTCAATAAAACGTTTCCTATAGAAGGGCTTCTACAGCCTATGCCGTCCTATACTACCTTTTTACCTATCTAGCTGTTTATCCTTTAATAGTTCCGCTGCTAGGCCTTAGGCCACATCACCAGGTAAGTGAATAGGCCGTAATCGCATTGCACCACACTTACCTTGTGCGGTTTTATTTTAACTATCTTCTTATACATCGGTTTAGCGGCTTAAAACTTTAACAGACAGACCGCTATTTACTTTCGAATTATAATATCACTAGCTTCTGTCAGCGGTTTTGCCCGCGTTGAAACGGGTTTCCCCATACAAATTTTGGACTACCTTTTCATGCCCTTAGGGGATAAATTTTCCTAAATTTGTGCTCGCTTACGTCATAAAAGGAAAGCTTGTGTAAAATTTCATGTTTCTAGTCTTAGTAGAGTATCAAATTTTCTTTGGGATTAATCTGCTTCACTATTTTCAACTACAGCAGTTGCTGTTGATGCTCCTGAACGATACAATCATCCTACTTGAAAAATAAATACCTATACTATAGTCTTTTTTACATAGCATGGTTTGGGTGACAGCAGGACGAAAATATGCAACTTTAAGATGAGAGAAAAGGATAGATAGCTACATTGAATGAATCTGACAGCTGTCACCGATACCATCCTATAACTAATTTAGTGTAGTGCATAAAGGGAAAGAAGGTCTCTGTATGTTAGTGGCTGGGTCAGAGAAGACAACACAAGGAAAACCACCGTACCGTATTCAACATCAAATTAAAATGAGGACACGGTTAAAATAAAACATTTTACTTACATAAGTATCTAAGTGAAACTAAACAAAGGAATACATTGCTTTGTCTCTTGTTAGAGATAAGTAAGTAAGTAGGTATATCTGTCACGTACTGATCTTTGTGACCATGACCCAAACGTGGGTAAATACTTAATAAAAGATTATTAATATAATAGAGCTATTTAAATATTAGCACGAGTATGAGTAAGTTGTCCGTATAAACTAACATTGTTGCAAATTGCAATGGAAGATTTTTAAATAAGAGTATTTGTTGAGATAGTCGTCAAGCGAGAATCTATCATCATCATTTTAGCCGAATGACGTCCACTGTTGGACATAGGGTTCCCCAAGTGTCGCCTTAACGAACGGTGCGTGGTCCTGTGCGTGTCTCGCCTTCATCGCATTGCCACGACTCTGGCACAGACGATGAAGGGGGATCCATATCCACCTTTTGGGACCGCGAACCTATGTATCAATAATAATAAAAAAAATGTAAAAGCTTTTGTAAAGGGCAATGTTATAAGTTGCTGCATGCCTTAGGTAACAATGTCAGTATAATCTAATTTCCATATTAACTTTAAAGTAGTGATTGACAAAAGGGTTTAAAATGTAACCTGAATGTAAATATTGACTCGTCTTAGATATGTTAACTAGCTTGGGTCAGCGGCTTCACCCGCTTGAAAATAGGTTTCTCCATCCATTAAAATTTTGATCCCCCTAGAGGGTGAATTTTAGAAAATCTTCTCTTAGTGCTCGCCTACGTCATACAAGGAAGCTTTGTGCCAACGCAAAATTTCACCCTCCTAGACATAGATGTTTCGGCTGTGCATTGATATGTCAGTCAGTTTCTCCTTTATTTATATATTTCTAGATTTATCTGACCCATCAAATTATATCTACGTCTTAACTTTGTACCTAATTTATAAAACCTGTGACTTAAACCAGAAAAACAAAAACTGGTTGTAAAAATTCTTTGACAGGGTTATGTCAAGTACCTCTAAATCGAGTCGTGACAGTCAAAGTAAACGACTATATCACATCAATGTCACGAGATTTTTTCAAAATAAATTCAATTTAGGTACGCAAACTTGTAATAAATGCCTTTGACAAAAACCTGTTTATCTGACATCAGTTAAATACGAAAGGTTACCAGCTATATTCAAAAAAGTAATATTCAAATATATTCTTAGGTATTTATTTGAATATTACTTTTGGGAAATTCAAAGGCCTCTTTTTTCGGTTGTAAATTTTTATTAGGAGTATGTCTTAATATGAATAGGCAGGTATAGGCTATGGTATACCGTATAGCATAGACATATAGTATTCCACTAGAATAAAAAATGAGATCCAAAACAACACACAGAGTATTATGAGCCTTTGACGACCATTTAATTTTTCAAAGCAGAGGGAACTTTTTTTTCGACACACTTGCTCATAAAGTGGCTGTTATTGCACTGTACTTAGGTATATAAAGGGGCTCATTACCATACTGTGACATTTTGATTACTATTATGCACATGTGCGGTAATGTAGTTAGAACCTTTTTATTTAACCTCTTTTTTGTCAAAAAGAGTTTTAAGACAAAAAAACAATAAAATTTGTTATTGCGTTCAATAGCATAAATTAGGGTTTTACTTACTTATTTCATGCAATTTCGTGTTTAAATAAACTATTTAAAATTTTACATATTTAATTAAATTAATCTTTAATCAAGTTTTTATTTTCTATTAATATGCAACCTCATTCTTATTTCTTCTAAACTAATAGCTAGAGTAGCTAGTCTATGGCCGTTATTTTTCGCGCATGCGCGCGTTTAAGAAAAGTAAATTTTTAGCCGCCATATTTAAATATAAAATACAGATTTTATAAATATGTCTACAACAACTATTTATGAGGAAAATGATTTGTTCTGTACGCAAGAAAATCTATGTCATGGGACCACTATACAGTCAAAATAGTTAATTATAACTTTACTGACTGCACATTTACGAACTGTTTGTTTAGATAAAGTTTTCATATACCTACTAAATAAAGTTGACTTTTAATTTATTTTCTTCACAAGTGTGTCGAAAAACGTCGTATGATACACGTGAGTAATTGGTCATTATCGTTCTTGGTTCTCTTAAGACCCTCGCCATGGCTCGGGTCTTAATACCACCGCGACCATAATGACGCACATTACACACTTGTATCATAATGTACTATTACCAAGATTTGACTTTTGACAATCTGCATCAAGGATTTTGGGTTAAAAACATGTTGCCAGATTTATTAGTCATCAATTTTAACAAAAATCGATTGCAAAAGTATCACAAACACACACATCAGGTATTAAAAAAAAAAGAGGACAGCAATAGACATTTCATTTTTGTTTATTTCCTTCTTAAAATAGCATTTTTAATCACATTAGATATGACCTACGAGTATATTGCATAAACCAGATATGCGGTTTTTTTAAAATAGATACATTTAAACATGGAACTAGTTCTTAGGTCCATGGATATAAATAAATATCCCGAAATTGATAAATAATATAATTAATCATTTCAGCCCGGGTATAAAACCGTCCAAACTAGCTACACCCGTGTAAACTAGTATAAATATCCAGTTAATATCACATTTTTGTTCAGTTTCTTAAGTTCAATTTAACCCAGTACTCTGGGATCGTGGTGAGGATGCCCTGGATCCTCGGAGACAGTTTTCTTGGTTTTCCATCGGCTGTAGATACTTTGAAAGTTTGCATGAACGCGGCAAAGACCTGGAACATGGACTGCCGAGCGTAGGTCTCACCTGCACAAAGTCTTCTGCCTGTGAAAAAAATAATTAAAGAAGTATGAATTAGAAACTGCAGTGTCACGAAAAATAAGTGTGTTTTTAATCTTTGAATTTGAACACCTTGATAGTTGAAACTATATAATAAATAATGTAAGACAGTTGAAGGTAAGGGATCTTGCAAGCTTGTAACACAACTCTTCTATACATTGCAATTAGTAGATTAGCACCACGATAACATCTCTTTAATTCATGAATCCCCGACCGGTCCTATGAGACCGCGCTGTTATTGTTTTACTATTGTGTCTCGTTTTGCGGGTATGTGATAGGTTAATAAACACATCACATTAAATCTACAATAATATTGAATTCCGTGAATTGCGACTTAGCCTTCTCTCCTAATTTTGCTGTTCCCGACAGGGTCCATATTACACAATTTATACAATTTTCAATACCATCTCAACATCTAAGGCAAATTTTTGTATTGCATAATAATTATTAATAGCAACTCATTTAATTATATAGGTACATAGCCTAATTTATTAAAATATACCTACTTGCTAAGATAAAGTGTCGATACAATCACGTTAATAGGATTATAATGATATTATAAATGTTTTATTTGTAATTCGATTATAAGTCTAAACTCAATCAATTTTTCCATGTTACCCCAGGGTTGTGGAGGTCTGGTAGGCAGCCCCTCGCAGTAAAATACTGGTATTCAGCTAGTCCGGCTTGACTGGAAGTCGACCCCAATATAGTTGGGAAAAGGCTAGGCAGATGATGACTCAATCAATTTTCTAAGTACTGACCGAATGTTTAAAAAAAAATCTGTTTACTCTGACCAAAGCGGGAACTACATTAGACCGACGCACACGTGGGTCTCGCCTGATTTGTACGTAGAAGGAATCACTTCGCGTGGCGTGGATCTAATGTAGAGCCTCTACAAATCTAGTAACCATATATAAAATATATGGAGACCGACGCGCTTAGATCGGCGTACGTGGCTCATATGGGCCTAATGTATGGGCCTAGGTTGACTAGTAGAGAATGCCTAAGGCATTCAGTCCGCCTTTGTACTATGTGTTGCATAAAGAATAAATCAATAAACGTAGTTCCTTTACCTTGACAAAGATCGTTGCATAATACCATTAAATACCTATAAGAAGGTAATTACAGGTATTGTTCACCTCGTAAGTATTTATTTATTTTATTAAACTATATGCACTCGTAAATAACACTGTAGGTACAAACGGGAAATAATGCCTAAGGCATTTTCTACCAGTCGACCTCAGGGTGGTGCAGAAATGCAACATGGCAGGTGCAACTTAATAAATAATTAGATACGTACAAATATACTTAGATATCTACATTACATAAATAATCATTATGATTGTGAAAAAACTAATCCAGGTAAGTAGGGAGGTACCTATATAATTATGTTACCGCCAATGTTCTTATCTAAATCAGTTAGAGTGCAGATTTTCTGCATATGAACGGAATCTACCTATCGTTCAATCGCGGAAAACGATGGGCGGAACACTTTTGTTCCCTTTTAGCTCGATGTTAACCCGCCGCACAGGGCTCCTTCTTCTGGCATGGTTGGTTATAAAAAAAAATATTACGAAGACTAAGGTGCGAGCGGTACGGAGCGCAGCTCCCGCCTTAGCTTTCTTTCCTAACCTGTCTGTGTATGAGTGCCCTAAAAAGTATTAATTCTTCATCAGCTTTTTTGATTATTATTAAAAACTAAATAATTACAATAGGTACATTCGAATGTTTTATTAAAGCAAACAACCTAATTTGTAACTTAACAGTATTCTTGACCGTTAGTCTACAGATTACCTAGGAAATCTGCAGAATATGTAGTTAATCTGCACTCTAACTGATTTACGCACATCAGCGGTAGCATAATACATTAGACAAGTACCAATTGGCGTTGCCTAAGCCATAATTTGTAGCAGTTTTTTATCCATTTCGCAGCTAACCGTAAGTACGTATTGCACAACGAAACTGTGACAGGTTTATAAACTAACGTATTACCTAGAAACTATATTTCTTATGTATTTTATGCTTTGAATGAACTCGCAAACCTGCTTCTTTCCTAACTTTGTTGCATTACAAGCATTGAGGAAAACTAGTCGTGAAAATGTCTTTTATTTTAATAATTTAGCTAACTACTGACATAATAAAAAGTGTAGGAACATCAGTCAAGTCATGTGAATGTCAGTAATAAAATATAGTCAAAATATATAATTATAACCTTGTTAAGAATAAAGGTCACTTATATCAGTCTGTTCCATCTAATTGCAGCATATTATTATTTTTACTTTAAAGATACAAAAACAACGACTGGTCTAGAAGGAACGAATTCCGCTGGTAGCTACGTTTAACTTCCTAGCGCCTACATTAATATCACATGTAGACTATATGTGCTCTGATCCGTAATCTTTCTTTTTGGACATGGCCTATCCCTAGTGGCGAATTAGCAATGCAAATGCCATGGGCCCCATACATTTGGAACCCCACGTTTGATGTTCCCGTACTTGATCTTAACGAAAATTAGGTAGTAGATAGTGAAAGTATGTATAAATCTAAATAAAGCTACATTAAATCTAAATACAGCTGATTACAACCAAAATTTAATATTTGATGTGTATTAATAAAAAACAGTCTATTGGCCCTTGATTGAAGTTTTTACAGTCCCCGCGCAGGGTTAATGCGCCACTAGAAATCTGCTAATCATACGTACATACGTACGTTACGTAGGTATACGTAAAAAGGGTCGTACCTGCTCCAAAAGGCAACGATTTGTCGAGGGAGAGGTCCAATTTGCCATCCCTGAGGAAACGTTCAGGGTGGAAGTTTTCAGGGTCACCCCAGATCTCTTTGTCCATGTGCAGCATTACCAGATTGGCGCTGATCATTGTGCCCTGGAACCATACAAAAAAACCAATAACCAATCAATCAGTTAGTCTTCTCCAAATATCATAAGAAAGAGGTCACATGGTGAATCATTTTTATTGTAGGTATTACAGGTAGATGAGAAAGAAAGTCTGACCATCAGTCTATCCAAGAAGTATCTGGTTGTCCAGTAACTGGGTTGCGAAAGACTGATGGGCAGTCACTCCATATAAAACACAGGTATTCAGCCGCATTCAGTTAAACTGGAAGCCTCTAAGGAAAATGCTCAAAGTTAGCCCAAGTTAGTCGGGCAAAAGCTAGGGAGATGATGAGGCCCAGTAAGCTCCCTTGTAGCACTCCATTACAACGCATATTTGACATCTTAAGGCGATTAACACACGGCACCGCGCACCGCCGCGGTTGGCGGTGAAGCGGATCTCATGTGGCATTGATCTCTATTAAATCCGTCGATGCCTAACACACGTACACCGCCTGACCGCGCGTTCGAGCGGTGCTCTCACCGCCGCATAACCGCGCGAATAATACAGTTGTTTAATTAATTATTTGTTGTAAAATCAAATGAAGAAGTAGACATTCGCGTATAATTGAAAAATTTATCTTCGTGTTTTCTCAAACTTTTATAGAATAACATGAATGTCCTATTTAGTGTTTTGCTTCGTAAAAATGGATGAACCCAATATCTTCTTTTTAATTTCTTTTTACGCCATAAAAGCCAGATTATTGCCACCACTTCAGCGTCCATTCTTGCCAGTGTCTGTGATCAAACTGGTCAAATCCGCGTTAAATCCAACCGCGCGGACAGGCGCGTAAACCGCCTTACCGCGCGGGGTACCGCTACGAAATCCGCTTTACCGCCACCGCCCTCCGCGGCGGCGCCGGTGCCGTGTGATAATCGCCTAAATATTTATATTTAAGACTGTAAAAACCATGACCGTGACTTTGCTTTGGTAACAGGTAATATGTAATTTTATGACGATATTTGCAAACATGCCTTTTTTGCATCAGCAGTTTATCTACTTTGTATTTTTCTATTTATTTTGCTATAATTGGATTTTGGTTTTTTGTCTTGGAGAATTGGGTACCTTGTCATATAAAAATTATGATAATTTTACCTCTGGATGTACTAGAGGTAAAATATTAGTTAGTCTGGAAGCTTTTAAGGGGAATGCTCAAGTTTAGCCCAAGTTAGTCGGGGAAAAAGCTAGGGAAATCATTAGCCCTAGTATGCTCCCTTGCAGCACTCCATTACAACGCATATTAAAAATGTCTTATAACAAGCAATTTTATGACGTGATTTGCAAACATGCCATTCAGACGTTTATCTGTTTTTATCTACTTTGTATTTTTCTATTTATTTTGCTATAATTGGATTTTGGTTTTTTGCCTTGGAGATTTGAGTACCTCGTCGTATAAACTATGATAATTTTGCCTCTGGATGTACCAGAGGTAAAATTTGAGTTAGACGCTTCCAGCGTTTAAGAGGAATACTCAAAGTTAGCCCAAGTTAGTCGGCAAAAAGCTAGCGAGATGATTAGGCCCAGTAGGCTCTCTTGCAGTACTCCATTACAACGCATATTTAAGATAGACTGTACGCGCCATGACCGTGACAGTGTCTTGGTAACAAGGCAACATGCAATTTTATGACGAGATTTGCAAACATGCCATTTTTGCATCCGCCATTTATCTGTGTGATAAACAACGTAGCTTAAGTACCTTGTTTTTTTCTATTTATTTTGCTATAACTGGTGTTGGTTTTTATAGCCTCGGAGATTTGGTAGGTACCTTGTTATTTTTATTTTTTTTCGAATCGGTGGTAAATTCGTTAAATTGTTTGTGCCCAGTAGGTTGCTACGTTAACTGCAGTATCGGTGGCATACATTAAATCCTCCAAAGTGCAGGTGTATAGGCACTTCAATCACCTCGGCATCTCTTTAAAAATTATGATAATATTACCTCTGGTACATCATAGCCTGCTAAAGTGGTGTCCTTCATGGCTCGGTGTGGTATGGTGAGAGGGACTGTGGTGTCGAACCTCATAGTTTCGCGAAGACACGCTTCGAAGTAGGGCATGCTGCAACAAATTAAGGCTGTGACATGACTACTATCAGAAATCAAAAAACTGAAAAAATATCGCACCGAAACAATGTTAATATTTTGCAATAAATTGTAAATAATTTATTGCAAAATATTAACCATCTACTCGAAAACGAATTGGTATAAGTGCTACAGATCTGAAACAATCAGTTTGGAAGATACGCTTCGAAGCATGCTTCAAGAAATTAAGGCATGTCAGAAGTCAGAACACATATAAAAAAAAACGCAAAGAAACAATGCTTGCAATTTATTGCAAAATGTTAGGTACCAATTCACTCAAAAACATTTACTCAAAAACAAGTTGGTATACTAAAAACTTGAAACAATTAAGTTTATATTAAGTCAAGTACATTCAAGGTAAGTTTTAATATTTCTACCGGTTTTTTTTACAACGTGTTTCAAAAATAACCACGTTCTCAGATAGTTATATAGCTAAGATTGACGTGTATTTTTTCGGCAGCTTAAACTAAGTACTGAGCTGCGAAAAAATATACAAGTAATTTAGCTTTTTTATCTTTAGGCAAAAAAAATAGACAGCCGCAATTTTCAAGTTTTTGCTAATGAATTTGATTTTTTTTTTCTGATTTTCAGGGTCATTCATTTTTCATTCACGACGAAGTAAACAAGAGAATACTGGATATTATAAAAATAATTATTTGAGGATAAAATACATGGTCTAGTTAAACTAAAACCAGAAACACGGCTGTTGAAACTTTTCTCGATAGATATATTTTGACAGATCAGAGCTGTCATTTAAAAGCTGTGAGTTACATCAATACATGCTCACTCAGGAGTGACAATATTTGTACGTGGTGGAGTTGCGCAGATGCAAACAGTTTGTCAAAGTGACAAAAATGGGCACGGACGTTAAGTCTGCGGATTAGATTTATATCTCATCCATAGACTTGACGTAGGAAAATTATACTACATAATGGAGAATCATCATCATCATCATCTTTCTGCCCTTGTCCCGTTATTTGGGGAATAGGCATGCATTTTTGTTATATGCTTATACATATATGAAGGATTTTTCAAAATATCTTTATTGATAACGAAGTTATAAAGCTTCGAAGGTGCTAATAAGAAAGAGAAGGCCGAATGTAATATGATGTCATATTACATTGCGCCCGTTCGACTGCCACAGAAAATGTCGTTTTGGCGAGAGGGATAGATATATTTGTTTGTAATGGCTAAGTACCTATATCTCGCTTACTTTTCTACTAATTTCGATTTTGTTTTCACAGTTAGGGCCTGTTTCACAATGTCCAAGTAGGCACTACTCACTGAATAAATTCAAAAATGGAACAGAATTTGTATGAAATTATCTGCCAAGTAAGATACTCGAAACTTAATCATAGGTGGTGAAACAAGCCCTTAGTATTCTATTTTTGTATCTTTACAATGGTTACATAACAAATATTTTTTTAATGCTTATTATATCAAAGCTATGTCCTTAACCTTAATCCACCTTACATTGCGTGACAGACTGCCAATGTCGACAGGTCAGAGTTCAGAAGTAGAAATATGAACGTAAATAGCAACTAAGTTGCGGTTTCTATGGTTACTATGCGGTTAACATTATGATGCATACAAAACCACTGTGCCGATTTCTTTGCAATTGCTTTTGATGGATGGCTGTTGGCTAGAATGGTTCGAGTCGGTAACTACTAACTAGCTGTTTTGTGGTGCAACGCGTTAGCCGGTATAGAACCGTAATGACCAAGCCGTTAATAGCTTCGAGCCGTCAGTATTACTGTACTTAGGAAACCAATTACGGTCAAACCGTTACATTATATTACTTAGCTATCTACTCACATCTATCGGAAACAATCCCAGTTTTCTTACCTAACTTTTTCTGGTATCAAGCTGCAGAAATACTACTGACCCATTTAAATATGCGTCTAATGATCTGGTTGATCCCATAGAACACATAGACTTATTTAGATTTATTTAGTTGGTTTAATTTATTCTTGGCCCTTTTATGTTTATGTAAGAATCAAATCTTCTTTACTACCTGTCAGGCCTGTTAGATTGTTTGAAAGAGTTACAATAATCGTCATCCGCAAGAGGCAAGTTAGAAGAGCGGCCTTCTTCCGGTGCGGAGTGAAAAGTGTCAGACTTTTGATGATTTCCTCCAAAAAAAAATTACTCTACTACCCGAGAAAATATGTCTTACTTATATACGTAAGACAAAAAAAAGAGAAATTTCTGATCGAAAAATTCAGTA
Source organism: Mythimna separata (assembly GCA_030763345.1). NCBI lineage: Eukaryota > Metazoa > Arthropoda > Insecta > Lepidoptera > Noctuidae > Mythimna > Mythimna separata. Next base: position 7,681,455 of record CM061175.1, read on the forward strand.
AGTAATTTCAGTTCATAGAATTTTTTAGATTTTATCTACAGCATGCGATATTCTAATTTTAGAATATTTCCAAGAGTTGGATTTTAATATTTTTACGCATGTCGTAAACAAGAATCAACCTTGATAACCCTTATCAATTGATTTAGGCACGTACGCATTTTGTTAAGTTTAGTATTTTGAACAAAAATACTTAGTAAGTAGGTACACGGGTAAAATAAGTCATCGATTTAAACTATCCAAAAGCAAAGTCAGGGTCGCGTCAAACCACGAAGGAGATTGCGCGACATACTTACCTAATGGGCAAATTCCACCAAAACTGGCAAGAGGAAGCGCGGGTCTGCGAAAGATGGAAGGAGTGGAAGGAGGCCTTTGCCCAGGAGGGAGTGGGACAGCATAGTTACAAAAAAAAAAACAGTTATATAGGACTCAACTTATAAGTTCTTAACTCTTTATAATCGATGTTAAAACAAACCTACCTAGTGTGTAAATGACTAGTTATTATTTATTTATTACTTATAGCTTATAATAAACCTGTTTAAAAAGAAAACCAATCATAGACGACATCTATGCAATTACAAGTCCTCACGTTTAGTGTCAGAGATAATTGCGAAGTGAGCATAGGTATACAGACCTTAACACAATGAACTAATTAAAAGGTTACTTACAAGGGTTAAACGAGTAGTTAACTGAAACTCTTTAGTTAACTGTGAAATGAGCAATAATAAAAACATTATAGAAGAAAATATTGTCATAAGTATGTACTTAAAGAAACCCTGATTCCAACTTAGGATTAACTGTTAATTGTAGCTCTTGATAACCTGAATAATTAGATACTTCCGTGAGGAAGAGACTAGAGACGGTAATTTCTAATACAGTCATTTAATGCCTAGTTCAGACACCAGGTCCCCACATTTATAATTTTGTGGCATTTGCCTTTAATAAGACAGTTCGTCTTCTTTTTATGTACGTAGATACGGTATAGGCACATAGTACCTAAGTTTGGGGTTGTTTTCAGACTTCGACGGAACTGTCGAATTCTACTATCTACTATTAGTCGTTACTTGTGTATTGGTCGTTTGCATAATTTCCACGATATTTCATTTTTAATTTAAAATCCGATATTTTATTAAAAGTTCTCTTTTAAATTTAGTTTTTCTACGTATATAAGTAATAAAAATTTATCGTGCCTACAATTCTTTGATTAAAGTACATTTTGTATTCGAGGCATAGTTCGAAAATATACATGCATTTGGCCAGTCATATCTATGCCGACATTCTCTTTAGCAAAAAAAGAACAAAGCCAAACAAACGGTTTATCTGTGCCATTGCGATTATAAGGCCCAAACAGTCGTGTAAAAAGAGCAAAATCATTGAATCTAACGGAAATGTAGGTAACGGGTACATGCTGTACAAGTGTACCTACAGAATCTAATAGTAGGAGGTCATGTCCGGGTAACAGTAGAAAGATGATACTACTTAGAAATTTAACTTGTCAAACCCCGTGCGATCGCGAATTAAATCGCGATCGCGTTAAAAAGAATGAAACAGTTTTTTTTTTTTTGCAAAAAAACAACTCTGACTTTTAATAAAAAACTAAAAATAATGATTTATTAAAAAACTATTTTTCGTAAGTATTTTTTCTGTTTTGGCATGCGAATAAATTGCAAACGCGTGAGGTTAGTTAACGTTTGAATCCCCAACCGGTCCTATGAGACCGCGCTGTTATTGTTTTACTATTGTGTCTCGTTTCGCGGGTATCTGAGTAATTAAGGTAAAATCCGCCATCTAAAAAAACCGTCGTCGCCTGGCTATGGTGCCTGTGTACCACTATTTATTTATTTATTTATTGTAGGTACATGAAGTTTAAATAAATAAATATGGCACTCATGAACTGCAGCTGAAAGCGTAATTTTGTTTAATTTTATGGTGTTTCCTTTCTTGTAATTCCAATAAACGTAATTTTCTTTCTTTCTACTTTAATTTTTCTTATCTAAGTTATACCTATATTTGTTATTGATTACTATGTGTTTAAAATTATTTATGTTGTGATTTACACTGCCAGCACTAAACCTATCTCCTTTCGTTCAGTCCATTCGAAGGTTGTCTGTAAGACATTGCCCTATACGATAAGACGCTAATTTTTATACAATTTTCCTGATTTATTACGACGTATATAATAAATTAGAGATAAATAAACTAACACTTTGCCAGCAATTTCGTACGTAAGAATTATGTTATTTATTTACTTTTATTGACCTAAAAAATAGGAATTGTCCGTACTCTTAACATCCTCTAAAGGTTTTTGGGTAGAGTTGAAAAACAAATAATGTCAATTTTTATTATTTACCTACAGCCTACAGAAAACGATTTTGAATACAAATAACATTCCCCGTTTTCACTTCCTTATAGCTCGAATTTCCAGTGTCCACATAACGTCTACACCATAAAACGAAGCCTTATGCAAAATTTTACGTTTCTGAAGTATAAAGTAATAATAAATACAGGGTCGTAATATATCGTTTTAGTACCTACTACATTATTTCAGTATAAGAGTGAGAGAGACGGAGCTATTGGAGTTAAACATGACGATAACACCATCACTTTTCGAACTGGAACCTTGATGGAATCAAAACTTCATACGGCTCTAGTACGGCCAGCCCACGCCCACGATGCCATGCTTTTGTTCCGTTTTTTTTTCTTTTGTTATGCGGTCAAGAACACCTTTCAAATTTTAAAAATAGAAACAATTTAAACCGAACAGGTGAATGGCCTGTTTCTATGGATTTAATTAATAGGTAAGCAGGTTTTATAAATTTAGTTCCATTTTCAATTTAATGGTTCTACGATAAGGTCTGTAATTATGGGGGTTTTTGGCGGGATTTTTGCGAGTGAAGTTCAGCGGCTGTTTTAATTATTCGCAAATTGATTCCTAGTTGTATCTCAAATGTTTAGACAGCTGGACAATATGGGGAATCATTGAAACGGGCGTGATTCCGGCAAAATAAAGCAGACAATGTTATAGGTAATAGTAATGATTACGCCAGCGAAGCTTGCCAAGAAAGCTGACTTGGTACATTTGCTGCCAAGTACTGCAGAAACATCAGAATGTGTTACACCCGCATAAGTGTCTGAAAACTAAATACTTTCTAAACTTGACACTGGCTAAATGCACAAAAAGTGCCAAGCTAAAAAAAAATTTTTACGGCTTTTATCTAAAAGGCTAACATAATCGAGACGGAAATGAAATTCGAGCAATAATTATGCTCGCAACTTCATGGTCGTGTTGTTGATTGTGACCTATCTCAATAGGAACTGAGTTCAGTATCTGGCATTTCCAACAGATATTTAGCTTAGACGATATAATTAATTCTTAATTTGCGATAAACATTTCATTTGATTTGATTATGATATACTTAGAAATACGTTTTCAATCACACCTGCCCAGGAAGTTGACTGTAACCTATCTTAACAGGAACTGAGTTATTTATCTGGCGTTGACACCAGACGATATAATTTGGCTTTAAATCGCGATAATCCTGATTTGCTTCAAGAATGCATTTTCAATACTACCTATGTTCTTCACACACCTATTAGGAATTTGCATTCCTCTAACAATCACTTACTGCTCTGTCCTTCTCATACTTCTGATTTTGTTAATTCCTTGTTCTGTGGAATTTAATTCCTTTCGATATCAGAACAGGCGCCCAACCAGTTAGTAGACATTTATGCAGAAGTTGCGAAATTATTTTCGATATAGACTAGGTATAGCAAAATCATCTCAAATCCTTGTATTTCTTTTAAGTTATATAAATATAAAACGTACTAGCAAAACATCGTTATGCCATATAAATTATATAATACTTAATAGGTATATGATAATAATAATTTAAATGCATGAGAAATTACATGCATTATAAATAATTGAATTTATATTTTAATTGGTGGGATCGCAGTCAAGCACTAGTTTAAAAAATGTATCTTTGCTTGCTGATAAAATACAACTTTAAAGCAATGTGGGTACCAAGTTACTTCTTGTAAAATGAACAATTTCATTTGTTTTTATTTGAAAAACAACAAAAAAACCTATCCAAAATCGTCTTTTGAACTAGGTACGTTAGTACAGTTGTCATTGGATTATTACAAAAATCGTAGGTGATGTGTGTGATTGTGATATTGGGATAAATCTTGCGATATGTTGTTAAACTTCTCAGAGTATCAGACTTTTACTCACTGAAACGAGTTACCACGATTAGTGTTGCAATCTATTTAGATTTCGGAAGGGGAGAATATTTCTGTAGAGATTTGCGAACGTGGTTTTGAAGGCCCTCAAAGCTAAGGAGTCCCGGGGTACTGCCCCGCTTAGTCCTTCGGTAGCTAGATTAATAGCTAGCGGTCGTAACTTGAAATAAATAAAGACTTAAATATAGATCATCATCATCCATCACCTCTGCTTTGCTTACCAATTTAATCTGACCCAGTTAGGATAAGACATGAAGAAACTGATAAATTATGCGCGAAAGCGATACGATGTGCAAGTTATTGTGATTTTTATTATTATTTCTACTGCGCCTACTGTGAATAACCTGTCTGAATTAATCTAATTCAAATTGGCATCCGATTAAAGTCTGAGTTTTTCATGAATTAACTTTACAGAACTATAACCGTGTCATCTGCTGTGAGTACATAGGGAACTTGTTTCATCATCCTGTCCAAATACATTACCAAATTCGACTGCAGCTCCATATATGATAGTCTAATACGAAGATTCAAGATGAATGCATGACTTTTACGCAATAGCGAAAGTTAAAAGTAAACGAATAAAATCTGATAAATACTTATTTGAAACTAATGATTTTCCTACATACCTATTTATTCATAATAATTATGTGTTTACGAGTATCTATCAAATACGCACATAGCGCACTTACCTTTACTCATAGTGTCAAACACTAATCGCAGATTTAATACAGAAGAAAAACAAAAAATATAAAATTAAAACAGTCCCAATTTGTGAAAATCCTTACTTCAGGTAGGTAAGTAGCGCCATCTGTCTATTAACGAGCAAATCTGTTATTTTCTATCTATGCTGATATCAAAATAATCAACGATTGTTAGTAGCTAAGGCTGCCATCAGACGGGCTGCATCGCAACAACCGCGCGCAGTCGTTATATTCAACTGCTAGCTCAGATTTTTTTAAATCTGAGACTGCATGGCAGTTATCTGCATTCGGATCTGATGTGCGTAGTTGACACCATGCATCTGCACAGGTTGGTATTAGTCAGTAAAAGTTTGATACTCCCTATGGCTCCACCCTGAGTGTGAGGCATTTTGATACTTTCCCAATTTCCGTTTGTGGTGAATAAGTAGATACAGCTAAGAAAAAAGCGCTATATGGCAACAGAAATTCATGATAGGTTAATTAATAAGTAATTATTGTTAATTGGTATTTTAAGCATGTCAATCGAAGGATCAAGTCTTTCGCTTTAGGTATACTACTACCTTATAGGCTAAGCTACGGTAGGCACCGAAATTTATTTATTTTTCATGCAACACAAAGTATTTAGGCGGATTTAATGCCTTAGACATTCTCTACCAGTGAACTTAGGGTGGTACACTTCACGTTACCTAACTTGTACTTATTTCTCTTCTCTAGTCGTGACTTCCTCATGGACACATTGCCTCTAGCTTAGCTTATCTACTAACCGTTTTAAGTTTATGAAACAACTTACAAAAGCGGTAGTAAAAGGGTGCTTGGCTATATAATTTATCGAATAACAAAGGTTAACTGGTCCATTAAGTTAGAATCTACCTAATGTTGCTAAATTCTGATTAAACAACAACAAATATAAGATAGATATTTATTTAATCGTCTGGGCTCTATGATTGGTATCTGCACACACTATAAGAGCTATTTAGCTCTTTTTTACGTGGGAAATCTTCCAACGTTCGATCTAGGGTGGAGCGGGAGGGCGTGTCAGGATTTTACTGACAAAAACCCTAAAAAGAAAAAAAATAGGAATTCCTTTTATGCCTTGCGTTCCTCGTTCTTAGGATTCCCTTTCGGAAGCCAACCTACCGTCCGGAGTTCGGACCGAGTGTCCCACGCGCGCCTCAAGGAGATAATCAGCAAAATTGTAGAGGACCAGCAGGGTCGAAGCTTACTGAAGCCAAGGGTTGTGCGAAAGAGAACCTTGGACCCCTGGAATGAAGGCAAAAAAGGAACAGGAGTGGGTTTCAGACAGTAAAAATCTAACACGATCATAGAAGACATAGATTATAAGATGGCCAACAAAAATAAAAAAATATGTATCCAGATACGCATTAACATCCCTGGTTGATGTCACATGTGGGGGCGGTGTTCAGTGTCACTGACGCCGGACGCGGCGACAGTGCGATACTACCACAGAAGCGATACTACCAATATCGAAGGACATAGAGAGAGATACTACCCGCCGTCTAAAAATAAACATACCGTAGGTTGTTGTATGTACCTATCTATTTTTAGTCAGCCGGTTATCTAATCGTTAATAGCAGTCTCGTGGTAGACAAGGCCTCCTCAAATCACTCTTCATTAAACTTGTTCTTTGAATATCTACTCCTCTACATTTACTCGTAAATATTTAAAAGTAGTAACTAACTAACTGACATATCTGCCCACAGTCGAAACTACTGGGATAACAAGCGTAAAATTGTGCACAAGATAATTTTTTAAATTTACCACCTAAGGGTAGGTTCCTTCATGCAATCTTTGAACCTCCGTTTAGGTTCAAAGTTTGTATAAAAAAACCTACTTACACGCGGTAGAAGCCGCTAGCAGAAGTTAGGTAGTCTATAATAAAAAGAAAACTGACTGACATATCAACGCACAGCCAAAATTATCAGGACTAGTAGCGAAAATTTCGCTTATGGTTTCCTTTTTAATTACTCAGATTCCCGCGAAACGAGACACAATAGTAAAACAATAACAGCGCGGTCTCATAGGACCGGTTGGGGATTCAAACGTTAAAACGAAGTCGAGCACTAAAACAGGATTTTCCAAAATTCGCTACAAACTTGACTGACATACTCGTATCAGCATACAGCCGAAATTACAGGAATGTGAAATTTTGCTCAAGCCTCAAGATTGCCTTTTATGATGTAGGCAAGTACATGTGGATGGATGGAGAGGGAGAGGAAGGCCAAAGAAAAGATGGATGGATTGTGTTAGAAGTGATATGGAAGAAAAGGGAGTGAGTGATAGCGTGACGGGTGACAGGACAGAATGGAAGAAAAAGACCTGTTGCACCGACCCCTAATAAAACGGGACAAGGGCAGGAAGATGATGATGCAAATACCTACTAAGAAAGATTTTTTTTTAATTCACCACCTAGAATTCTTCATAAAAACTTGGAATTTCCGTTTAGGTTCAAAATTTATTTGGAGAAACTACACTCACGCGGGCCACAGCGAAAAGCTAGTATTAGATAAAAACCGTAAATCAAAATGGCACTTACTTCTTTCTATCATCCAGATTAGGCAGACGGTCTCTGCCCACCGCGCGGTCTATCTCCTCATGGATCTTGTCCTGGATCTCTGGTTGTACCAGCAGCCTCTCCACTAGCATGGACAGCACGATCTGGACTGCTGAGGCCGCGGGGAAGGTGTAGTCTGTGCACGTCAGGATCAACTGGTCCACTGGAAAATAAAGAATTAGGAAATCAGTTTTGTTATTGAAAGGGGTGAAAGATATTGGGCAACGCTAATCTATAATCATTTTTATTTCTTTGAACCGTGTGTTTCATCAGTTTCATGCACTGTTGCTAAATAGATCGCTGTCATAGTTTTCTTTTTATTTGCACTACAGATTGGCACTAACCATGTTAAGTTTCAGCACCATCCTAAGGTCGACTGGTACAAAATGCCCAAGGCATTAATTAATTAGTATTACAGTGTTTACTGGTGCATAAAGGTTCAATAAATAAATAAAATAAGAACTTATAAATTGTAATTACAACGTTTTATTTTCAGTAAATTTCAATTACTTAAATTAAATATTAGTTTTACATTTGCCCATAATTTAAGAACTAAAATCTTCCGTTTCATTGGCTCAAGCGAAGCCTGTGTAACAAACATCAAAGATCGTTAAAAAATATTTATGAATGAGATCAATATGTAAATATCAATAGTAAACATATTGAAATGTCGTTTGTAACTTGTTTTAAGAGCCGGTTATTGTTATTTGTCATCGTTAGACCGTTTTCACATTTTCCGATCCGATATCGGTATCGGACGCCGATACGATATCGGGGTAAGGTAAATGTATGAGATATGTACCTGTCTTTCATATTGTCCGACCCGATATCGGATATCGGAGCACAGCATTTCATACATTTTACTTACGCCGATATCGTATCGGCGTCCGATACCGATATCGGATCGGATAATGTGAAAACGGTCTTAGGGTTTATTTAGACGTACCACACCCACACCACAAACATGCCACAACAAAACAAAAACACATAGTCGGGCACCATAATTTTATTTTAATAAAATTAATTGTTTATTTTACACTGACCACATTTTGTCGTTGTTAGGTTGATGTCTACTATAATGCTACTATATCGTATCAACAATACAACCACCAGCGACAGTGAAATTGTCCGATAAGATTGGCTACAACGTAACCATGCAACTACTTCGACATTTGTGGTTAAAAGGTTTTAAAGAAATGAATGCAATTTGCAGTTGTTATTGCTGTTAACTGTTGCAACTGTTATTGGCATTTTTTTTAAACCTTTATTTTTGTACGAGTTTTCAACCGCTAAAATTCGCAGAGCCTAACTTCAGACTTGCCAAGTTATAACGCCGTTCTGTACTTTAATGCAACTGCAAAAAGCTGCAGTGACACTATTGACACTAAGACACGCAACCACTTTTGTCGCTGCGATGAGTTGAGGCTGTGGTGTGTGTGTATAGAGCCTAATGGCAGCACGTGCCCAAGCGCTTTAGTGTCAATGTCCATCAAACCAATCTAATCTTTTGTTTAGCAACATCACACTAATAATTGAATAAAGGCGAAAATTGGTGAGTATATTATGTATTTGATGTGTATGTTTGTTATTTCCTCACGAACGAACGGAAGTTTGGAAGAAATTTGGCACAAGAAAAGAATAGATCCGGGGAGATTCCGGGAGCATGTTCCCTTGGGACTAATTTCCCCATTCACGCCGGCGAAGCCGCTGGAAGCAGCTAGTGTAAAATAATAAATCATCATTTTTTACACGACTGCCCAAAAAATAGTGTTATTGAAGTAGGTTAAAATTAAAGCGCTTTTTATAATATTTCAAGCATTCAACCAGTTTTAAGATACGTCTTACTAGTCCGTATGTTGATAAACCATTTTTTTTGAGTAGGTAGATGCAAGTTTTGTGCATTTTTATCACCTCGGTGCCAAGTTAGAGTTTGTTTACGTTTTCATGATTAACATAGCATCGGCATGTGTTTGGCACTCAGATTGGTCCGCTCTAAGCTCTTAACCAATTAGAGAGTCAAATGCAGTAGTACAAGTTTAAAAGCACTCGCATTAGCCAACTTTTTTAAGATGGGGTATCGTCTAGTGACTTTTCCCTTTGTGCACGAAGCTGGAAGGTGTGCCAGACTTTTACTGAATAAAACTACACCTGTGTCTTTTAGTTGTCCTTTATTTTTTGCTGTATGGCACCGATCAGCACATGCAAAGCAGGTCGACATCGCCCTCAACGAGACGTGCCGGATTATATCGGGATGCCTGAAACCGACCCCGCTCAATAAGCTCTACCCGTTGGCAGGTATTGCTCCACCAGCTGTTCGTAGGGATGTCGCATGCGCGATTGAAAAGAAAAACCAGGAATCCGATTCCCGACATCCCCTCTTCGAACACAAAAAGTCCCAGGTAGGCTCAAGAGTCGAAAAAGCTTTCTACGTGGAACACAGGCCATCCGTGACCCTCCTCCCAAAGAAAGATTAAGGCTATGGGAAGAACATAGTTTACCACCACCCGACTTCTTGAAACCCCAGGAACGTCTCCCGCCTGGACATGTTATTGTAGGTACCGCTGCAAACACAATTTGGCCAAATGGGGTTTCAAAGACCCGTCGGATACCCAATGTGAGTGCAGTGTTTCTGTGCAAAACATGAGTCACACGTTGGAGTGCCCCAAGTGCCCAAACACCTGCACTTTGGAGGATCTGATGAGTGCCACCGATGCTGCAATTAATGTAGCTACCTACTGGGCCCAAACAATTTGAAGAGTTTGCCTTCGATTCGAAAAGAAGAAGAAGAAGAGTGGTCGTTTGTGTTATAAAGCTACGGGCTTCCTTTTCAAAAAATTCCAGCGGCCCTAGCTAGTATTGGCCCTGCTGGGCCCCTACGGTTTGCTGACATCTCTTTGAGAAGCGCGAGGATTATTAGGCGCTGGCGCTGTCGACAATTTGGGCTCGGTCCGATCGATCACCGGACGTCAGGACGGCGAGTTTCGCACTAAGCACCTATACTCCGTCGGTTTAGGTAGTTAACTAAATGTAAACAATCTTGGCATGTTTTTTTATCTAAAAGTTGTCTATAAATTGTATGTAAAAATCTTTGCAAATAGGTATTTACCTAAATCGATGTTAACTAATAAACTAAATTTAAATAATCTTTGTGTATATTATATACGACCTCTTTAATATAAAAAGACATACCAAGATTGTTTACCTTTAGATAACTACCTAAACCGACGGAGTATAGTATGCAAAAACTATTCGTAAATCATAAGATAATTATAACGGTGTCATTATAATAAAATATAATATTGGACGGATCCGATAATTAACTCAGCCGCTCAAGATTTTATAAAATGACATAATAAATGATTTCCTACTTAATTAATTAATATAACCCAAGGTAAAACGTAACTGGTAATAAGATCACCAAAAGAGTATAGATATATCATTTACCAATTAATTAATAAGTAGTAGTTGTCACTCACAGTAATATTTGTGTAATGTAAGTAGGTTGTACCTAGTAATTTATAGCTTTAGATTTATTCTGCTAAAGTTTTTGGCCACATAGCTAGGTAAAATAGCCACAGCCTTGAATAGCTCATTGTAACTGGTATGGTTGATGACAAAAGAACAAGGGGTCGCAGACCAAAAAGATGGGCAGAGCAGAGACTTCAATAGAATAAAGCTATGTTGGGGTATAGATCCTTCCCTCTGTCTCGCGCAAGAACTAAGATTTTAACATGTCATGGTAAGGCCAATCAAATCTCCACACTGGACACCAATTGCATGTCTAGCTCTATGACTCTACATCCAGATACAGATATCTAAATGATTTATGCCTTGATGAAATCAGGCAATTCATTATTTGTTCATCTCCTAGGCCTACGCTATATGTACGGGATATGGTAGTATGTCTCTAGATTGGAACAAGGTGTAAATGCATGACCTACAAATGTGCATATTTTTGTCAGATGGAGTTATGTTTTCCTGATTTGTATGACCTACAAGCGTGGATGTCTTTATCAGATGTTGTTATGTCTTTGAATATTTGGTTCTAGGACATACCTACCGGTTTTCTCACGATATTTTCTTATATCGTTCTGAGAGCAGCAAAATAAAGCGTCTACAAAAACTATTCAGCATTTATTAAAATCAATTCGTTAGCTACCACATTTATGCTGGGTACCTACTTTTAATACTTTTCAGAAGAGACCGACCACAGAAATCTAAATAATAAGTCAAGACCGACTGAAACTCGGTTTGTAACACTTGGAACGTATGTAAGTATATTGCATTTCCATTAATTACCTGAGTATGTAGTGCGTTCCTTGTCTCTAAATTCTTCTTTCATCTTAGTGAGGTACATGTCCAGGAAGTGACGGTCGTAAGTCTCGTCGTGGGTTTCCTTAGCTTCGTTCACTACTTTCTGAAATTACGACGTTTTTATTGAATAAACTTAGCAAAATGTACGTCATGAGCAATCACCAATCTCATGTCATTACTTCTTTTTTTTCTGTTAGGGATGATCATCAGAATGACTTCTCCTGCTCTTGGGCGGAGTGGGAGGGCGTGTCAGACTCTTACTGACTAAACCCCCACCCCGTTCCTTCGTTGCCTTCGATCTGGGGGGGACTCGGTGTCAACCTTTCGGAATACCCATGTGCCCCAGAGGCTTCGGCCCTGCCGGGCCCCTACAGTTTGCTGACATCTCCTTGAGGCAAGCGTGGAACAGAACGCGCCGTTGACGACTGGGCTCGGTCCTGATAATTTCCAGACTGCCGGACGGCGTGCTACCCAGTGCTCGCCGTCCGCGAAAATTGGGACCGTTCCCTCACGCGCTCGCGATCAGCAGCCTCCTTCACGAGCATTACTGCTTCGCAGAAGGAGGCGACCGCATGCCACCCCTCCTCGCTCCAGACCATGGCCTGAACCAGGGCCCGGCACGAGAATCTCATGTCATTACTGACATCTATTTAAAGCACTGGCGTAGCTACTGAAGGGCCGGGCTTGGCAGTGCCACAGGGCCTCTAAGCTAACTAGGGTCTCCTAAAAACCTGATTAGCAAACCATTGAACTAGCGATAAAATCTCCCACCTTCGAAATATAAATAAACTAGATTCATCGACATAACATCTATCAATCATAGCAACTATTTTTAGTCTGTAAAAGTCTGACACTTCCACCCACTCCACCCTGAGACGGAGGAATTATTAGAAGTTAGAAGATTTCCTACATACCTAAAAATTAGAGGCCCCAGCTTTGTTTTTGCCCTATTGATTAAAAGGTCGTGAATGTCAAAAAAAACATTTAAATTAGACAGGAAATTACAAAAACTGGAATATTGAATAAATAAACTTTAAAAGATTTTTTCAACATTCGAGGTTTTGTGTTCCAAGTGCATGTATTTTGGCAGCCTCGTATTCGGAGAAGTGGTGATTAATTATGAAAATCTAATTTTTTCAACATTCGAGGTTTTGTGCTCCAAGTGCATGTATTTTGGCAGCCTCGTATTTTGGGAAGTGTAGATTAATAATGAAAATCTAATGTTTTCAACATTCGAGGTTTTGTGCTCCAAGTGCATGTATTTTGGCAGCCTCGTATTTTGAGAAGTTTAGATTAATTATGAAAATCTAATGTTTTCAACATTCGAGGTTTTGTGCTCCAAGTGCATGTATTTTGGCAGCCTGATATTCGGAAAAGTGTTGATTAATTATGAAAATCGAATTATGTCTTTGTAGATTTTCATCCAGAATCCTCGGGTCCTGGATCATTGGAAGACATATGAGGGGCTGAAGCCATCTCGCAGAGGAGGTCTTTAATAGAAAAAGCATTAATAACTCTAATTTTCATTATCACATTCATATAAAATTATTTTTTTACACCACCTGCTCGATAATGACCCTATTATGTGTCATGTAACCTGCACTTAAAGCAACTCGTTATCACCTAGGGAGATAATACAGTATGGCCGATCCCTAGGGCATAATGGTTTTTTTTTAATTTAGAACATCAAATACGCCTTCAGTAATTTAAAATGTACGTGCATCCAACAAATTTATTTAAAAATAAAACTGGCCACTAACAAAAAAAAGAATACTAAATGTGGTTACACACTGAGGAAAAGGTTAAGGAGGTTCTAAAAAAGAGTAAAGTTATAAAGTAATATGTATTGAATTTTGTTTGCATCTAATTTGGAGTTGAGATTAACGTGTAAATAATGTTGCATATTTTTTAATTTATTTATAATTTTTTTTACACGATATATAGTACCTAGTTAATTAATCGTAGTAGACTTGTAATTATCTCACACATGGTGTAAAAAGTAGAGTATCCAACACGGGAATAAAGCTGTCTTTGTCTTGGGCTGCTTTAATTCCTCACTTCACTCAGGTTTCTCTATTAACTCCCTCGCGATGCTCGGGAGTTAATTATATAAATCCCTCACTAACGTTCGGGATTAAAACTTAGCAACCTTCGTTTTGTTCGGAATTCAACATGCCGCCCTCGCCTTAAAGACACTGCTTTACTCCCTAGTCACATAATCTACTATTGGTTCATTGTGATTAAGAAAGATAAAGTCCGTGTTCTTAACCCGAATGACAAAATCCTTTTGCCGAGCATAAGTATTTACATTATCTAATTATTACAAGGTACCTAGTACATAACATTCATGTCTCTTGCCTATTCTATCACGAGTACATGGATCTGCTGGTTATCTGGTAAGTATTTTGTGAAAGTCGTCCTAAAACTTTATGATGTTTGTTTGAAGATCTTAGGTTCGTTCTTTAACGAATTTATAGTAGGTAGTTTATCAAAGTATAGTTCGGCCATTCTCCAATTTTGCGTCCTTTGCCTATTTACCGTAACCTTTTTTATTTTTCACTGATTTGGCTTAAACACATTAAAATATGAAACAAATCAAAGATACAACAATTCTCATTAATTATTTTATTTGTTTCATATTTTAATGTGTTTAAGCCAAATCAGTGAAAAATAAAAAGGTTACGGTAATCAGGCAAAGGACGCCGAATTTGTAGAATGACCGAGTTATTGCATACATACCGAAAAATAATCCAGCAACACCTGATTCCCTTTCACCAGGTTATTATAACCACTGTAGTTAGGCAGCACATCTTTAAGCCAAGGAGTAAGTGATAAGGCACCTCCCATATCAGTCGAGTTCCTCAGGAAAGTGAGGGTGCCTTGAGCTAGGGTCCTCAGGGAATGGTACTCCGACCTTGGGAGAGTGCTTCTGGACAATACGTGTACCATTCCGTTGATGAAGGGGATGGAGAAGAAGAATGGCATGTACACGAGGTCACCCTTGACGATTTCCTGGAAATATGCATAAAAATAGGTATAATTAATAAATGGTCTGTGATAAAAGTTCTCACGAGCGTGTATTCTTTGACTTATATCGCAGTGGGAATATCGTTTTATACATTTAATTTGTAATAAGTGTGATATTTATGTTTAGTGCAAATTAAAATAATTATATTGCTCTTCCCAATACCTAGTATAGATCGTTTAAAGTAGTTACCCTCCACGTGAACGAAGCCTATCGAATTATTCCCATTTGTCGCCTCTAGCCCTGTCCTCCGGGGTGACAATTGGTGCCATTTGTCCCCTTTGAAAATTGCCTAGAGGGGACAAATGGGAAGTTTTTTTCCCAGTTGTCACCGGGGGGAGGGGTGACATTTGCTACAATCACTTCCTTCCTACAAAAAATATGTAATTGCCATGGATTTTACCTTTTTCATTTCTTATGCTACATACAATCATTATGACAATTACATTAGAAAAATATTAACTATGAATTAAGTAAATAAAAATATTTAAAAAAAATATATAGAATCAAATGAGAAAAAATCAACATTACGTTTCCTTTAATAGCTACAAACTACAATCACAGATTATAAACTTTTATTAATACTAATCGTATAATCACAGATAATCACTAAGGGTAAAGTTGCACGTGCTTATTAGTCGTATGCTTATTCGAAATCGAAGGAAGGAATTGTAGCAAATGTCACCCCCCCCGGTGACAACTGGGAAAAAAACTTCCCATTTGTCCCCTCTAGTCAGTTTTCAAAGGGGACAAATGGCACTAATTGTCACCCCGGTGACAACTGGGAAGAAAATTCCCAGCTGTCACCCCGGAGGACAGGGCTAGAGGGGACAAATGGGAATAATTCAGCCTATCAAGATCCACACCTTGCTATAAAATATCAAAGACCTACAAACTATTCACAGATACTTTCTAGATATACATAAAAGTATTTCATAAACTTGGTCAAGTCGTTTCGGAAGAGTTCGATAACAAACACACGATCATACATGTAGAAGTAATAAGAAGACATAAGGAAAAAAAATACTTATTTGAGTGCTCTCCCTAAGCAGGATCCGTGATTATTTTCGTTCTAGACTGCAATATTCATACCATTTTATTACTGAAATTGGTTCATACCATTTCACCTGGGTACTTGGGTCCACTGAGCCGCATGTCCAGCATCTCGTTGATCTCCTGCGACATGACCGCCTCCAGCGTGTCGTCGCGCCGCCCGAAGCCGTAGTCGCGCAGGTACCGCAGCGAGAACCTCCTCTGCACGTGCCAGAAGTAGCCGTCCGTGAAGAAGATTCCTGAGGAATTTAACAAAACAAACGTATTTTTAAGGTTTCATGCCTTAAAAGGTAAAAAAATGGAACCCTCATAGGATCACTTTGTCGTCCGTTTCTCTGTCTGTAAAGATTGGTGGAGGTATCCAGTTGAAATTAAAACTATATACTTAGGTCTGTAATTCAATCAAACTAATAAAAACGTATATTTCGACACTCTGTAGGGAATCAAAATAATATATTTGCCATTGACCTAGAATCTAATATAAAGTAAGGCAAAAGTTAGAGCTGAGCTGCACAGACATGATTTAAATAAAACCTAAGTATGTAATAGAAATTAAACTAGGAAAAGTAAACAATATAATAAAAACAGCTACTACAGTTAAAGAGTGGAATTCCCTGCCGGAGTCTGTGTCTCCTACTGATGTCAGCTACAACCTGGAGATCTGATCAATTCTAGGCAACCGTGCTCTATCAGGTGAAATAGTGGTTAAGCGCGAACCGATAAACAGTAAAAAAAAACTTTAGGAAGTGACTTTCAGAACACCAAAGCCTCAAAAACAAACTCTTTAAAAAAAATTGACGCAGTTTCCTCAAAGCCAACACCGACAAACTCAAAAGAGGATTTTGCTATGCCTATTACTAAGTTCGCTGGGCTACATAAGAAGCCAATTAAGAAGCCATAAATTAAATTGTTATCTTTTCCAATTAAAAGAGAACGGTTTCCATTCAAATTATTATGTATATCTACCGTTAATTCGTGCCTACCTATCATATTTGTTCACAAATGATTGACGTATTCGAAACGCCATCATAAACATGGTAACAGGGCCACAACTCAAATTAAGTTCAAGAGAAAGGTGTTAAAAAGTCAAAAAGCTAACGGTTCTACGACTTTGTGTGTCCAAAGCCACAACGATTATATTCGCACCACGCAATGTTTGCGTTTGACAGTACACGCACTGGTAATTAGCATGGCAAACCATGCTGTTTACCTGGAGAAACAGTAAAAAATTTTTTTGGGCACCAGTATAATCGTAACTACTAATACAACTACATAGATAAACAAGCGTATCTTAATCGAATTTTTTAAGGCATTTTTAGGAATTCCAACGGCTAAAAAATAGCTTGTTATTTTGCATAGACTCACATACCGAACCACATACACATTTAATGATTTAAATGAATGAATTCAAAATCAAACTATATTTTAACTAAGCCAGGTACAGTAATATGGCTCTAATCAGAAGGCTTAAAGTCACCCAAAGGGCCAAAGAAATGGTTATGCTCGGAGTTTCCTGCGTGATCGCATCAGAAATTCAGAACCAAGAATAAATAAAAAGAAATAAAAAAAAAAAACGAAATCCGAAGAATATCCGCAGGAAAACCAAGTTTACCGACATAATGCTTAGAATAGCATGGTAGTGGGTATTGCACGTTGCACGCAGAACCGATGGTCGATAGGAACGCAAGGTTCTGGAGTAGCGACCACGTACTGGAAGACGCAGCTTTATAAGGCCTTCCAGAAGGTGGACCGATGACCAGGTGAGGGTCGCGGGAATCCGATGGATGCTATACGCACAGAACCGTTCTTTATTTGGTGGAGCCCTATATCCAACATTGGATGTCTTTCGGCTGAAATGATGATGATGATAATAATGATGAGTCTGCCGTAACAAATTCTAAATGGTTACGTCAAGTAACTTGCATGCTATAATATGTGTGTTGCATTATTAAGAAATAATTATCGTTTTGGGGTGAGTCTGGTTGCCAATCACAAGGCGATTAGATCAAATGATTTTTGAAAAGATAGTAAAGATTATTGTTCGTACAACAAAATACTTAGATAATTAATTTATCTTAAGGAAACTAATTGTATAATAGGTGGGTATCGTTAATTTTATTATCTTAACGGTTGATAAAATATAGTTATTTTTAATCTAACATCGTAAGTTAGAGTACTAGAACCAGTGGCCGCCATTAGAAGCTAGGCCAAGCGGTTAATAGCAGCCAGCAAAATGCCAGAAATACAAAAAATTGGCCACTCTCTTATGAATGATTTATTGTATATATATTGTATAAAGAAACTGATTAATTTGACAATCTCTATGTTAGCTTGAAATCTTCATTGCGGCGAGTTTAACTGACAGAATGATCGCGTCGCGTGATGTTATTTGAAGACTCTCTTACACTAGCTCGAGAAAATGACGTCAGAGGGTAACTGAAGTCGCTTAGGTTGCCTCTATATACGTATATAAATGCGACCGAACCGCTTTCGGCTCACATAAGTCGCTTTCCAACTTTGGCGATCCAGTGTAAACAAAGCCATATGATGCAAGCGCCTGACTGTTTGATCACTTCAATCATACTCACAGATCACACAACAGCTTACAGCAACATGTCGCTCAAACGCAAATAGATAAGAAAATTTTTTTTTTTCAGAAATAAATTGAGTGGATGGTCTAGAGGATGGTTGAGCATAAGGTGGAGTTCTGCTTCCTTTGCTCGGAGTATCACCGGGATTTTGTGGAAGAAATCGCGTTTGCGACCTTCCGCCCCCGGTCTTGCCACAGGCTCGGTATGGAGCGAGCGGACATAGGAAGCAGATACCTGCTTCCACAAAGTAATACCTACCTAATGTATACAAAGGACATGGCGGAAAGCGTGAGGAGGAAACATTTTTCACGCTCCGGACCTCGCAAGTTGGTAGTTGCAGGGTGACTCCCAGCCAGCGCAGATGTGAGCTTGCGAATGACAAGCAATGCGTAGCGCTCAGCGCATGATGTATGTGCATGAAAATGGGTAAGTTTAAGTTAGTAAAAGTCGAACACTCCCTCACGCTCCACCCAAAGCGGGACAAGTTATTTGATGCAGGACGTAAACTCACCAAGTTTCTTCCAAAAAGATCTCAATCGAAACAGGATGATGTCCATTCGTCCATCAAACTCCTCACGGGTCAGCATCTCCTTGATGAGAGCCGGGTCGTTTATAACTATAGTCGGAACTGGCCCCATGAAACAGCCAATGACCTTCGTCTTGTATTTCTCTCCCAACTTCTTGAAGGCTGTTGAGAGGTCATTGAACCCGTGTGCCAAAACAATCCAGAAGGCACCGTATACTGGTAAGCTAGGAGGCCCTGCAAAAAAGTTAAACAAATAAAAACCTCCAAAAACCAACAAAGAAGAAAACGGTTTTCAAAAATATCTTGACTACTCCAAACTTCATTAGCGAGTGAGTATTGCGTATTTTTTCGAATATGCGCATAGCTCGGACCGCCTTACTTCAAAGTGGCCGACTTATTTTGACTGTACTGTATACGTCGCAGGAAAATGAGGGTATCAGGGATTTCATGAAATCCCTAGGGATATCACGAAATACCGGTAGTTGTTGAATATATTACGTCTTTTTACTAAAAATATCTAGTGATATGACAAAATCCTAAAATAAAATAGTAGATTGTATCATAAGGAAGCAAAGTTATATTTTTACGGCGAGGGCGTTTTTTTAATCGAAAGCGAAGTGAAGGATTCTTATATTTGAAATATATTTGCGCCCGAGTCATACACTCTACTTTTCATCACCCTCTATGAGAAAATAAAAGGCGCTTCATCATTTTATCATTTGTAATTTATTGTAAATTTTTGTAATTTTTTGTAATTTTAGTCACTTTTAGTCTATCTTTAGTATTTTTTGGTGAATAAATTAATATAACAGAATTACAAATTAGCTAGTAAAATCACCGATATCCTCATTTCCCTGCGACATATAAATAGAAGAGATTTTTTTAAGAACATGCTAACTAGTTCTTTCTTACGAATGGAAGTTTGTTAGTCATTCACGCAAAAACTACTCAATACATTGCAATGAAACTTAGTACGTGGGTAGACCATGTCCTGGAATAGCACATAGAATACTTTTTATTCCGGGCTTATGTTCCCTTGGGTTCATTTAACAATTTTATGCGGGCGAAGCCGCTGACAACAGATAGTAGAACATAACTTTTACGTAGAATACTTTCTATTCCGGGCTTATGTTCCCTTGGGTTCATTTAACACTTTTACGCGGGCAATGCCGCTGGCAGCCAGCTAGTAGGGCATTTAACAACTTTGTTCCTAAGAGAATAATTAACATACCTGGCGGGAAATTATCCGGTCTTTTATATGCATTCCTATAAAAGTACACAATTAAATAAGGAATTAACAAAGCGATGACTATGGCGGCAATCATTGTAGAGTCACTTTAACGACACCCGATAAAATAATAATTATTTATAATATTTTAGCATTTAATGCGACCGGTGCATTGTATGGGTGTCTCACACGCAAACTGTATAAAAAATAACAACATCCCGAAACTCCAATACTTTATCATTCAAGCTACGAGATAAATAAAGGATGGCCAATGTAACTTGACATGCAGCCAAAGTAAGGAAATACCGCAAAAGTACGATTTTTTCTTTACCAATCAGTGCCAATCAAGTTGCAAGATAGTCTAGTTTGCGATTTTATTGGCTAAAAAAATATGTAAAGCGATAATATCTACGATTATTCAATAAAGTCTCGTGTTTTGTGCATTTTATGTGGTAATAAGAATAAGATAATAGGTAGATACCTACTTAATCTAATTCATAATCTTCAATCAATTACTCATCAGGGAAGTTATCGAATTCGATAAGTTTGCGTTTTCTTACATTTTCTTTTTACATTTTCTATTATAATTGGGAAATACGAATGTGATGTTATTTTTTGGTGGAATGTTTTTTTTCTAAACTTGATTTACTACTCGTCATCTTTTTCATCCGATACCCGGGCGTAAATATCCCCTTGCCGAATCTGAAATAGGAGCCTTCCGTAACAACCACGTCCAATGAGAACCTATATAATATGTACGACAGGCGGAAGGCCAAACTTCCTGCAAAATTCAGATTTGCAGCGGTCTTTACTGGATTACTTTTACAGAATGTATGTTTTGATTTCAATAGAAACGAAGATAATATCCACGAGAAATATTTGTTTCCAAAATATCTTGAGAAAGATATGTAATAATGTCATAATTCAAGTGCACCCGACCTGGTTCTTTTATTTCTACCACTTGAAGTTCTCTATACCCGCAGGACCAACATCAGCAAGTATGACGAGCTAGGAAGACGGGATGGTGTAAGAGTATCGACACAAGTCGCGTCCCACACTAAAGGCCTAGACATCTTTATACGATATGCCATCCGTTCTCTTATCATTGTCGCAATCTTATTTTGAGCGATTTTTACACTTGTAAATAAAACGTGTTATTTGATTACAGTATTACACAGTGCACGTGTGAAATGCACGTGCGAAACCAGGGCCGGCTTTACCTATGATGCAGGCCCGTGCGATGCATCTTAGGTCTTAGAGGGCGCCTGCTACTATTACTTTCCGACATAATAAAAATTGCATCATTCGCATTATCCCACTAGAATTTCCATTTGAAAAAGGTGGCCGTAAAAAAATATTTTTAGCATTAGCATTATCGGCCTTGTAAAGTTCCCATTCTGATGGCAATTAGGTCTCCTCTCTAGGAGAGAGCGGGGGTGATCCACAAATCTCCACCGGGCCTGCGTGGCCCATATCTTCTCCTAAAGAGAAGGCCTAAAAGTGACCTTAAAAATAGAAAAAAATCACTTTAACCAGTCTGACGCAGTTGGTAGAATTTATTTTAGTTCAAACATAGAATAGACGCTTCAGACTGTTTACCGTACATATAACTACAGGGCGCCAAAGTAGGCGCTCCGAAGGCCAGAGCCGCCTCTGGGCAAATCTGCAGCTGCAACGTATAATTTACTTCATTTCGTAAAACGCAGGTTGAGATAGCATGAATGCTGTCTCGATTATTATCACAATTTGTAGTTGCACGTAGGAATTATCTTTAAAATCTGTATGTATCATGTGGTGACATGCATACAGTGATAAACACGTGCACACATTTAGATATGTACGTATTTATTTATTATTAGCGTCTAGCGTCGCAATATTTATCCAAAACAAATAAATCTGCTCAGCTTTTTCCCAACTACATAGGTTACTGTAGCCTTAGATAAATTAAGGGACAACATGTTGCCAAACATGACGCGAAACGCTCAATTGAACGCTGCAAAGTTTCCCAGTGTTCCGCAATTTTGACGCGGGACATGTTGTTGGACTATTTGACAGCGTTGCGCGTCATGTTGGGGATATTTTATTCCCTAGCGCATCTGAGGCTTTAGTCTAACCAAAACACAGTTGAATACTCTACATGAAGAGACTTTACATATCTGATCTTTACAACCTGTGCTTGCAAGAACAAGCTGTGATTCACGATAGTTTTTGGCAAGACATGGGTTAGATTTTCGGGCTTCAGAAGTTTTGATCCCCGTAACGATTTTCGAAGATTTACAAATTACAGCAGGAAGGAAACGTTCTTTCCGAAGCATGAAATAGCACCCGGTACGTAATGGTGGTCGCCAATCAACCGCTCAGCCTCAACTTTATTTCTGCAACTTATAAAATTGGCTGATCTAGCCGCACTTAAGCGACATGTTGCCGCGATGTTGGATAGTTGTGTGAGCTCCGAGCACGTTTGAAAATGTGGTAAGATGGTCAGGCGCTTGCACCTAATGGCTCATTTACTTGGAGTCGCTGACGTGGCAGGTGAATTGCACATGGATTTTTTTTAGGGAAGACTTGGGACGAACCAAATATATTATTGTTGTAAAGTCTAAGACTAAACTAACAGTATAGTTAAGTTGTAACTGTCCTTCAATTTTCCTACCCAATTGTTTTTATTTCCTACCCAAGTGACCGTTTTTTAACCACTCATGTACGTCTCGCTTCCATTGGATTCCCGCGACTCTCATCAGGTCACATTGTGGGAGGTCTTCCAATGCTGCATTTTCCGGCAGGTACGAAGTCGTCAGTCTAAAACCTATTGCCAATTGACGTTAAAGTTAAAATAATATAAAAGAAATAACAAAATAAATAGACAAAATTACTTACGCGTTTATGTCACCCCGCTATGCTAGGTCTCGGTGTGAGCTGACCCTACGCGAACGATCGTAGGGAGAAAATAAAATAACTCTTTATTGATACATAGTTTACTTTTCATATTAAAAAGTAACATAAGTTTTATAATGCATAGATTTACAAAATTAACGTAAACACTATAAGTATTACAAGACATATGGATTTAAGATTTACTTAGAAATTAAAGTTATTAGATAAGGTTGACTCGAAATAAAGTAGGTATATATTACACTGAATGGCACGAAAAATAAAAGTTGAGACATATACCTAAGTATCAATCTTTTAGAAATAAAAATATTTAAAACAGCTGATGTATGTTACTTTGTAGGAAAAAGAGGCAGATAATCTAATTTTCACTTACAGTTTTTTAAGCCTGTCAAACTGATTACAAAATGAGGCCGTAATTTAAACGTTGACTTGCACCTTATTTATAGGTAATACGTGATAATATATCTTTCAAAATATATTATTTATATGTCTAAACCCATTAAATTCCAAATGAAAGGGTAAAATATACACGCGCCCCTCTAAGAATACTGTGCTCATTTGTGTACAGCAACAGGTTACAGCAAAATTCAGTTGGAATTTAGCTTTTAAATATTTATTAATTATAAAATTTTCGATTACCTTCTGAATTATACATAGAGATTTATTCTGTAAAAAATATAAACATTAAATATATTCCAGACTAAAAAATCTTAAAAAATATTTTTTACGTTGACGGTCGCATTTTGGTTACTAAAAACGCTTTTATTGACTTCAAATTAGAAACTAATCACGATACTAAAGTCCTAATTATAATTAAACGTGGTAAATAACAAACATGATCGTTTAAAAACTTATGTAACCTCAATTGTTTTGACGTACACAGATGATTACAGCGGCGCTAAATGAGTATTTTGAAATATTGATATAAAATTGTGACCAATAAAAACTGGTTGAAAAAATCCTTTGACAGGGGTCGCACTCATTAAAATTAATGACTATATCACATCAATATCATGTGAAATTGTGGAAATAAATTCATTTTACACATACTTTAATAAATACTTCTAAAAGAACCTGTTTGTCTGGCATCAGTTCATACTTTTTACCAGCTGTAAATAAGATAGATATTTGTACAAATACTTTTATAAGAATTTTAAAGGCCTCTTTTGTATTACAATTCTTAATTTCGAGTACTTTATTGTTATTTTAGCTTAGTAATATTTAAGTTTTTGCCGATAAACAGACACACGAGATCCAAAACACTATTTTCCAGAAAAAAATCACATTGCGTTCAGTCCCTTAAGTTCAGTTTGACCCAGAACTCTGGGATCGTGGTGATGATGCCCTGGATCCTCGGAGACGGTTTTGTCATCGGTTTTCCATCGGCCGTAGATACTTTGAAAGTTTGCATGAACGCGGCAAAGACCTGGAACATGGACTGCCGAGCGTAGGTCTCGCCTGCACAAAGTCTTCTTCCTGTGAAAAATAACATTTGTTTATAAACAAGTATTTCAAATAAAAAAAATTTAGAATGAGTTTGATTACCAGAGATCGAAATAGTAGTAGACATAGGTAAAGAATATATAACTTAAAGATCGAGGAAGTAAGCAACATAGAGTTAATAACACCTCATCTAAAGTCCTAGAATGATAAACATGATGATTAAATCCTGCGATTTATGAAGTTGCAAGTCTGGTTTTAAGACCTTAATCAATAGATTAAAGTTATTAAAGCAGTCCAATCCATCATGTTGCTAGTACTTCCTTTGACGCTAAATAAACAAACAATGACTGGTTTTAAATAATTTCACCGGTGCGACATCACGTTTAAGTACCTACTTAGCGTTTACACGAATAACACATGTTGATGATAATTATTTGGTCTGGTCTACTTATTGAACTCGCCCTATCCAACTCCGACAAGACATTTACTAACCAAAGGTACTATACGAAATTTAGAGGTTCATACCTGCACCAAATGGCAATGATTTGTCAAGGGACAGGTCCAACTCGCCGTCCCTAAGGAATCGTTCAGGGCGGAAGTTTTCAGGGTCGCCCCAGATCTCCTTGTCCATGTGCAGCATTACCAGATGAGCGCTGACCATTGTGCCCTGGAACCAGAAGTTAAAAAACCATTAGCAGCCTTCCCTAGAGATCATCAGACAAAGAAGTATTGTGTTGAAATGGTTTTCAATGTAAGTATAAGAGTAGATAAACTAGGGGTCCCAGTAAGCTCCCTTACAACACTCCAATACAATATATTTGAAATATAATACTTATATAATTTTTAACCTTTGCAAACAAGTTATTTTTTAATTCGTCGTCAATGTGTTTATATCGCTATCATTGAGTCTAGCGTTGATTGTAGCTGGCGTGTGGTGTGTAGGTTTCCACCAAGTGCAGTAGGGACTAGGGACCAAGTTATAAAAGTTATAATAATTTTACCTCTCCCACATCATATCCTCCTAAAGTGGTATCCTTCATGGCTCGGTGTGGTACTGAGAGTGGGACCGTGGTGTCGTATCTCATAGTTTCACGAATACACGCTTCTAAGTACGGCATGCTGCAACAAAAAGCCGTGACATGACCTTAAAGCGCTGTTATCTACTGTCGGAATAGAAAGAAAGTGATGGAAAAAAAGATGGATTAAATATGATGTGTAATCACCATACTTTTTGCTGTTATAGAAACTGCTTAGAGCTTACAATCATTACAGCTTATATGGTGTTAAAACTTTCAATTAAAATGGGACATACTTTCTTCTATCGTCCAGATTAGGCAGGCGGTCTCTGCCCACAACACGGTCTATCTCCTCATGGATCTTATCCTGGATCTCAGGCTGCAAGAGCAGTCTCTCCACAAGCATGGCCAGTACAAACTGAACTGCTGAAGCCGCGGGGAAAGTGTAGTCTGTGCACGTCAAAATTAACTGGTCCACTGAAAACAAAAGGACAGAATTAGGGAATCATTTTTTAATCAAAAAGTGGCAAATACTTTTTTACTTTTCAAATGAAGTGTAATTCGTGATTTTACATTTTATCACCATATAATATAGAAATCTCAAACATGAATAAGTAAATTTAACAATTAAATTCCCGGATTTAATTGTCATCTTTATGATTTAGGGGTACATGAGTTGAGGTATTATCAACTCTGTGTTACTTATTTCCTCAAACAATAAATAAAAATACCTTCGATCTCTGATTAAGTGATCATTTTCGTTGAGACATTTTATTAACCAACTTCAAAAAGGAGAAGGTTATACGTAGTTGGTTCAAGAAAACAAAACTCAATTAGTTAAATTCATCGGAAATTACAAAATTAACACGAATCATTTGATTTTAATTCTACATTACATTTTATTTTATCGGGTCAAACGCAACGTGCGTAACCAACATCATCGATCATTAAAAAATATTTATTAATGGGATCATTTATACGTAGTAGTAAATAAGCAAATATATTAAAATGTCGTTTGGAACTCGTTTTAAGACCTAGTTCTTGTTTCTTGTGACTCATACAGCACGGGGCATTGGGGTCATTATTGATAAAAAAAACCAAATGGGTTTTCTTTCGTTTACCAAAATCCAACCTTTTTTTTTTTCGTTTGACCAATCCACCAAATAAAAAAATCTAGCGTGACGAGTGACAGGACAGAATGGAAGAAAAAGACGTGTTGCGCCGACCCCAAATAAAACGGGACAAGGGCAGGAAGATGATGAAATAAAACTCATTAGGCATATCAATGCACAACCGACACTACTAAAACTTAGAAGCTTGCAATTTTGCACAAGGCTCCCTTTTATGACTTAGGCGAGTACTAAAAGAGGATTCTCCAAAATTCACCCCGTAAAGGTATGAAATGGGGGTCCAACGTTTGTATGGAGAAACCTACTTTTACGCGGGCGAAGCCGCTGGCAGAAGCAAGTAATATTAATAAAGAATTATTAAAAAATACTTAATATTAAAAACATGTAAGAGTTAATTTCTAAAACTTGTAAACCTATTTTAGTAGTTTTTAGAGATAGCCTCCTTTCGATTTCGATTATCTAGTTTTTTGTTTGTATGTTACGATTTAACTCAAAAAGAAACTTGACCGATTTCAAAAATTCTTTCACGGTTACATCTTCACTGAGTAACATGGGCTATTTATTTTCTACTTTCATGCGGGGGAAGCCACTGGCTGAAGTATTCAGGCAAGCATTATTATATGTAACTAGCTTTTACCCGCGGCTTCGCTCCCGTCAAATGACTACCCTACATATCCTACGCTACCCTACCCTACCTTCCCTACATATCCTACGCTACCCTACTCTACCTTCCCTACCTACCCTACACTACCCTACACTACCCTACACTACCCTACACTACCCTACACTACCCTACACTACCCTACACTATCCTACACTACCCTACACTACCCTACACTACCCTACACTACCCTACACTACCCTACACTACCCTACACTACCCTACAGTACCCTACACTACACTACGCTACACTACACTACCCTACACTACCCTACACTACCCTACACTACCCTGCACTACCCTACGCTACCCTACGCTACCCTACACTACCCTACACTACCCTACACTACCCTACTTTACCTAACTTTTTTTTTTTTTTTAGATTTACACTATCCTATCTCTCAAGTTGGATCGAACTCATCGAACATGGTGTGCGAATTTTATTATAATCGGTTAAATGGTTTAGGAGTCCATTGAGGACAAACATTGTGACACGAGATTTATACATATATATTAAGAAGATAGGTACATATACATAATGGTACCTATTTGTAAATCAGTAGACACTGATAACTCCATTTTCGCATACGTTTATGTATAAAATAGTGTCATTAAAGTAAAATGTTGAACGGACCCGATAATAAACATTGTACTCGTCCGCTCAAGATAAATCTTTACAAATGTGCAATAATTTTGTAACTAATTAATCTCTATTTATTATTTCTCAAGGTGAAACCTAACTGATAATAAGGTCGTAGAAAAAATATTTATATCATTTAAAAGCGAATTAACAAGTAAATTTATTATTTACAATAACATTTATGTCTTTATAAGAATTTATAGCTTTTGGTTTGTTTTAAGTAACACAAATATTTCTAAGTAACGTTACTCCAGTAATTATTATGGTCATTAATTTATTTTAATAAGCAATCGACAGATGTAGGGCGCGCTAGCGACAAAACAACAATTATCACTAATATTGTAATTATTTGTCATAACAAGCCTAGAACAATGAACTTTGCGATGTAGTTCAGCCTATAAATAGGTAATTATAGTTGTTTAAGGTACGCTTACTATCTAATAGCAGCTTAAAGTATAAGTATTGAGTATAGGTATAGGGCGAAGACAAGGCCTTATTAGCAGAATCTCCCATACTGGCATATAAAGTGGGGATGGATAGGCCGGATGACCAGTACCCACCCCAAGATGAACTTTAGAATCAGTGTTAAGTTATTTATGAATAAGTTAGGAGAACTAGACTTTACTGACTGTACAGTAAGCGTAGACATTTTGCTATGGCAAATCAGGGGCCCGGCCGGGACCCTTCTGAATTAACCGTAGAATTCGCCAAAGAAATCTTCTGAAGCAACACAAAGTTTCAACTCAAGACTTCTACTTTGTAAGACTTGTGCGGATATCCATTCGTTGGGCTATAGTTTGACGCACTCCTTGAGTTGGGAAAAACGTCTATGGTTATAGAGAACATACTTCAGCATAGAGTAGGATTCACATTATTGGAAAGGGGGAGAAGTTACTTTGGTACGCCAAAACTACGATTAACTAGAACTACAAGTCTAGTTGCCATATTAAAATGTATGAAGACCGTTGCGATCAGATAACATACGTTACGTAGCCCACGTGAGCGCAATGCGGTTCCTTCAAGCGCATAATATGAAGTATTTAAGCCGTTGTAAGTGAACGTTTTGATTAGGTAGTTAAATATCGTTACTGTTGAATCAGTACCTACTTACTCTTGTAGTGTGTGTGTGTGTGTATGTGTCAATTATATTTACCTGAGTATGTACTGCGGCCCTTCTCTCTCATTTCTTGTTTCATCTTAGTGAGGTACATATCCAGGAAGTGACGGTCGTAAGTCTCATCGTGGGTCTCTTGAACTTCGTTCACGATTTTCTGAAATTATAGTAATGTTATTGTTAGCTTTGTTTGCTAAAGTTAAGCATCCTAAAGCTATAATTTTAGGCGTGAAGAATCTGTAAACGTTTAAGGAATATGTACGTATTGTAAAAAAAAAATATCTCAATAAAAGTAGATATCGAAGCATCGTACCGTGAAGAAGTCCAGCAAGACTTGATTTCCTTTCACCAGATTGTTATAACCACTGTAGTTAGGCAGCACATCCTTAAGCCAAGGAGTAAGGGACAAGGCACCTCCCATATCATTAGAGTTCCTTTGGAAAATGAGGGTGCCTTTGGCCAGAGTCCACAGGGCATGGTACTCCGATCTCGGGAGAGTACTCCTGGAAAAGACTTGTACCACTCCGTTGATGAAGGGGATAGAGAAGAAGAATGGCATGTATACGAGGTCACCCTTGACGATTTCCTGAAAAGAAGGATGTAAAAATGTTATTAATAAATGCCCTGTGAGGGAAGTTCATAGTAGCGGATATTTTTCTGCTGATATCACAGTAGTAAGACTGTTATATGTATGTATTTGTGTGATATTAATAGTTATTTTTACTTGACTGCTAAGAAGAGACATATTAAATAATTTATGCTAAAATCATTCTATCCAACCACGATACAGAATTAATTCCTTGTTTTAAGTAATTAAAAAAAACAAACTTGGCAACTACATAGCTACCATGTCCTAAAGAAGGACACAGGATATTCTTATCAACATATTATGCTGGTGAAGTCTCAGGCAAAACCTAGTAAAGATCGCAAATCCATACCATTTCCCCCGGATACTTGGGTCCACTGAGCCGCATGTCCAGCATCTCGTTGATCTCCTGCGACATGACCGCCTCCAGCGTGTCGTCGCGCCGCCCGAAGCCGTAGTCGCGCAGGTACCGCAGCGAGAACCTCCTCTGCACGTGCCAGAAGTAGCCGTCCGTGAAGAAGATGCCTGAGAAGTGAGGAAATATAAGATTTAGTAAAATTAATCACGTTTTTTGACGGTAACACCGTCCAACCGAAGTTGAGCAATCTAAATTTCAGTTAGCATGAAAAAAATATTTATATGGCCAACAGGCAGTTGTCCTGGGTCTGAGTATCTTGTGAATGTGAGTGTTTGTAAACTTACTCACGATTCAAAAGTAGTTCAAAGTGGATGCCGCTGTAGTATTTGACTAGATGTCTAACATCTAACACGAAGTCCCTTTGCAAAACTGGTGTCAGTTTTTCTCTGGCTACTGTCTATCCATACTTTTGTACTGTCTACAAGTGAAAACTAAAACCAATAGTCAAGTGCCTGGGGCGTTAAAATTATCAAAACCTTGATACTGTAGATGAAATTTAAAACAAATATATGATATTGACGTCCCCGGGCAATAAGTTGGTAATCGCAGGAATTAGTTTTTCGATTACCGACTTATTGTCCGGGTAATAAAAGTTGTAATCAAAAAACTGACGATTACCGACTTATTGCCCGGGGACGTTGTATTTATGTTTAGCTAATAATATGTCTAAAAAACTTTGCCTGTTAAAAAATTAAGATTTGATTTTGAAAAAACGTGATGATTACAATATTTGAACTAGTATCTCAGGCACTTCTTGTTTGAATAGAAAAATTCTTTAAGTGTTGGATAGCCCATTTACTGAGGCAGGTACACTATAACATCATTCACTTATGCACAGACGGACATCGGCAAGCATTGCTTAACCTTGGAGCTTGAGCAGTGCATCCGTTATCATTCCAGGCACGAGCTCCTCAGTAAACAACATATATTTATACTTCAATAATGATATTGCTTAAGGAAGTGATTTCCGGAATAAGATAAGCTCTTTATTGTTATTGTTATAGTTCATTAACATTCATCCTTGATGGACGTGAGCGGGCGGTCACCTCTATTGCTAGCATTACTGCTTCACAGAAGAAAGTAACCGCAAATAATAAAAAAAAAACACAATAATCAATAATCCTAATCTCAAGCCCAACCCAACTCGTGACCCCAGAACGGAGGCAAAGAAGGAACGGGGTAGGATTTAGTCCGCAAAAGTCTGAAAAAGAGCGGGTGAAGTCATTCTGATGATTCTCCACTTGAAAAAAAAATGCCCAACCCCACCTACGTGGTTCCACTGTCCCGATAATAATCATCAGGCAGTTTCCCACCAAAACCAATATGTACCGATCTAGTCGGAGGATCCTCCGCTTGTCAATGTATGTGCAACTTGTTCCGCATGCCTGTAATATAGTCATACAATGTTTACTATATTATTACGACGCAATTTACACACTAGTATAATTTTGAGGTGTGTCCTGTTTCAAATCTACACACTTTGATTATTATATTAGGGAAAATAAATAATAATAATTTATTCATTGACAAGTTTGGTCCATTATGTTTCTATCACATATTTATGTTAGTTCAATGATATTTTACAATAAAAATTTGGTATTTCTACAATTAAACAAATTGCAGATTAAATTAAATGGCATGAAGAATATTTTATCTTATTTACAGCTGTTTCAAATTAAAACATCCTCAGTTATCGTGTCGACTGGCCTGTTGGTCTAGTGGTTAGTGACCCTGACTGCTATGCCGGAGGTCGTGGGTTCGATTCCCACCCAGGACAAATGTTTGTGTGATGAGCACGATCATTTGTTCTGTGTCTGGGTGTAATTTATCTATAATATGTATGTATTTAGAAATATATAAGTATGTTTATCAGTTGTCTAGTACCCATAACACAAGCTCTGCTTAGCTTGGGACTAGATAGCGTTGTGTGAAAGTTGTGGAATATTATATTATATTATATTAGTTATTGGACTACCAGTCCTCGTTTAAGGCAGGTTTTAGCGACAGCAAAGTGTCAAACAGACGCCAATTTGGTCACCATTTTATCGCCAATTTCGGAGTAAATACTCACAATTGGTCAAACTCTAGTCTGAAATCCTGAATTTCTGGAAACGGCAAATTTAAGCGAATAAATAACTAAGAAAAGGGGGTAACTTGAAATCGAATGACGTTAGCTATCGTTCCATTTAAAAAATTATCTTCCCTGGTCTATAGGTACTCGGTACTTCAATAAGTAGCTATCTAGAATTACACATTTGATTCAAGGATTGTACACCAGCTGTATGCACAACCCTCCACAAAAATTACAGACCCCTACAAGGTTTGTACCATGAGCTGATCATGGGTTTGGCTCATAAAATGGCACAAGTCCGCGCCCGTCTATTATATCAGTATCGGGAACGAAACCATACCGCGATTCAGAAACATCACGCGGACCTAACAACGCCATCTATCGAGCTGTGAGGCAACTTTGCGCCAATAGCTCATCATTATAAAGAGGTAAAATTTGTAAGTTTGTATGTAGGGGGTAATCTCTAGAACTACTGGTCCGATTTGAAAAATTCTTTCAGTATTAGATAGCCCACTTATCGAGGAATGCTATAGGCTATATACCACGCTACGACCCACGAGACCGGAGCGGTAACGAAAAATGCGGGTGAAACCGCAGGAGACAGCTAGTATTCAATAGTTCAACAAAGTTAAATTAATAGTGTGTATTGGCCACAATTTTTTTAGATTCAGTTTCACACCGTTTGTTGATGATCATAGGTCCGTGTGCGGTGCAAGATGAAAAGTGGGCAAGAAATACTTAAGTACTGAGTGCATTAAGCCTTATTGCAGGGTTAAAGTGTTCTGTGGTTAAAGAAGTCTTGTTTTATGTGGCTTTCCACAATTGCAATTCAAACAAAGTTTAATTAATTTAGTTTATTTAAAAATAATAATTAAAAATGTGATTTATAAATAAATTTTGTGTTTTTCTTGTATTCTTTAGAAAAAGTATTCAGCATTATATGAAGCGTGAATTAATATGCGATGCGTTTAACACTCGATCAAACAAACATTCGTTTATAATGTTCGATTAATTTATTTGGAATTCGATTTGGCATAGTACACCCTGGTCGATTGGTGACCAACTATTACGTATCGGTACTCTTCCATGCATCGGAAAAAAAATAAAGAATCTCGCCTGTCAGTAGTAAATAGTCACGTTTCTGTAGTCAGAACTTCAGAAGCTCAAAAATCTGCCACCAGTTTTCATCATTATCAGTTCAGCCGAAAGACGTCCATTGTCAAAGTCCAAGTGTCGCCCCATCGACCGGTCTTATGCGTCTCGCATTCATTGGATTCCCGCGACCGTCACCAGGTCATCGGTCTACCTTGGCGAAGGTCTTTCAACGCTACGTTTTCTGGTGCACAGTAACCAGCTCACACCAGTTTTGTCATGGGCCTAAAATATAAAAGGAGAAACTGACTGACTGACATATTAAAGCGCAGTCAAAACTACCGGACCTAAAGTTATTTTTTTAATCTCTGAGACCAAAATGACATTACGTGGGTTGACACTTGTCAAAACACAAAAAAACTAGCATAATTTTTATTGTAAGTTTGATATTTGCCTGTGTCAATTTAGTCTCAAGCATTAAAAAATAGACTAGGAGCGTAACATTTTGCACAAGGGTTGTTTTTACAATGTAAGCCAGCAACTAAGAGAGGATTTTCCAAAGTTCTCTCCCTAAGAGGATGAAACGGGATTCCAAAGTTTAAA
This sequence comes from Mythimna separata, assembly GCA_030763345.1. Lineage (NCBI taxonomy): Eukaryota > Metazoa > Arthropoda > Insecta > Lepidoptera > Noctuidae > Mythimna > Mythimna separata. Next base: position 7,715,370 of record CM061175.1, read on the forward strand.
TGGAAAAACCTACTTTGACGCAGAGAAAGCCACTGGCAGAAGCACTAGCTTCAAAAAGCAAAAATATTTGCTTAAGTAGTCGTTGCATTGCGTTGCTGACGCGCCAGGCGCTAATAACGCGTGAAGGGAATAATTATAAAAAGATGTGCGCACGTCTATATTACCATATCACCATATGCATGACACATACAGATGTTTAACGAGTTATCTACATCAACTACAAATTGCGATATAATCGATTGAGATATCGTTTATCGTATCTCATTTTACGTTATGGGTAATTAAGTTTAACACTAGGATCTACACGTGCAGAATCGGCACTAGCTCTTTGTAATATTGTTATCGATTACCATTATATGTTATTTACTAGTAAAACAATGATAACACGCTATAGGATAAAAATGAGCTTACATAATATTAAGGAGACATTTTTGAATATTTTTATAGCCGAAAACGACTATCCGCCTCAACACGCGTTTTGTTGGAGGATCCTCGCTTTTTAACGGACGATCGCGGGACTTTTTGTTCCGTATACTTAGGTACCTACCTCGGAAACATTCATGGCTATACTGACGTTTACAATCGATTCTTAATTACCAGTTTAAAGATCTCCTTGAATATGAGATCAGAACTAAAAGACATCATCTCATCATCTGCCTAGCCTTTTCCCAACTATATTGGGGTCGGCTTCCAGTCACGCCGGATTTAGCTGAATACCAGTATTTTACGAGGAGCGGCTGCCTACCAGACCTCCACAACCCATTAACTGGGGTAACACGGTACTTCATGGTAGGACTGGAGTCAGATTTACTGGCTTCTGACTATCCGTAACGACTGCCAAAGATCTCCAAATGACAGCCGGGACCAACGGCTTAACGTGCTTTCCGAGGCACGGAGGAAACTCGTTATGTTAAGATGGTCACCCATCCACAGACCAACCTAGGCAAGCGTTGCTTAACCTTGAAGATCGACCTGTACGGCTGTTATTATCTAGCCACGAGCTCCTCTCATCATAACTAAAAGACAACTATGTTAATTGATTTTCTTGAAATATTTACAGAGACGGCGCAAATCTTATTTTAATAATAAGGAAATATGCATTATTAATATAGCTGCGATCGTTAACTATCTCAAGACTGCAGGCCCAGGTCTAGACAGCTAAGTACGTAGACCAACCCGTTTTCACTTAGGTATCTAACTTGTATACCGTTACTAACTAACTCTTGAAATGGTGTTGCATTACCATAAAAAAAAAACACATGCCTTAATCGTTTCTGATAGGTAGTCGTCTTGCCTTCTAACTGAGATGCCTTAAGTATCTCGCATTAAAAGAGTGTAGAAAGTTATCTATCCCTGACCCTCAGCTTCATGATATTACAAGACAAAATACTAGTTTTATCTTACTAGAGTGAATCGCCACAAACTTAATTGGCAGTGGGCACACATTGCTCGTAGAACAGATAGTTGATGGGGACGAAAGGTTCTAGAGTAGCGGCCACGTACCGGAAGACGCAGCGTTGGAAGGCCTTCCACAAGGTGGACCGACGACCTGGCGAGGGTCGCGGGAATCCGATGGATGCGAGACGCACAGGACAGGTCACTGTGGCGACGCTTGGGCGAGGCTTATGTCCAGCAGTGGACGTCTGTCGACTGAGATGATGATGAATAGGCTCATAATAAACTAGTGCGCCTCACCATTAACAATTGCATTACTGCTTACCATCAGGTGGGTGGGATCGCAGTCAAGCATTAGTTTATATTACTTAAAAAATAATAATATAACTGTTCCTAAAAATACTTGTGCAACAGTTTTGACTAAAAAGCGCATTTTTTTTACTTTTCTCCACTCTAGGAATTACTTCTGTATCGTAAGTACGTTAATACGTAAATTGACATACATAAGACACCCAGACCCGGAACAACTACATGTAGACTAATATTTACCTAATACAAGAAATTATTGACATGAGCAATGATAAATCGATTTTAAACTTTGAATGATAATGATTACTAAAGTATTGTACACCTTGTGCATGAGACAACTACAATTGCATTTTCTGCAACAGATGCAGAAAATGCAATTGTAGTTGTAGTAGTAATAAGAAATAAACAATGAATAATTTTGATAGATTTGACTGAAAAATAAACATTCACAAAAGAAGTTAACTCACCAAGTTTCTTCCAAAAAGATCTCAATCGAAACAGAATGATGTCCATCCGTCCATCAAACTCTTCTCGGTTCAGCATCTCCTTGATGAGAGCAGGGTCGTTCACCACGATGGTAGGAACTGGCCCCATGAAGCAACCAATCATCTTCGACTGGTATTTCTCCCCTAACTTGCGGAAGGCTGTAGAGAGGTCACTGAACCCGTGTGCCAGGACGATCCAGAAGGCACCGTATATTGGAAGGCTTGGAGGCCCTGCGAAAAGGAATGTTATTGTTAAAATCGTTGAAACTAATTTTGTTAAATAAATAAAGAAAAAATTTGGTTTGTGTACAGAATCTGTGGATGTAATGTAATAATTGTGGCAATAATAATATGGTGATTGACTCAATTTTATTAAGTATTATTTGCAAGAACATATCAAAAAGTATCTTAGAATAAAATCCGAATTTGTTAGAAACCTTTTATTAAGTATTATTATTTATTATAGCTTCGAGGGCTTATAAAGCTTATAAAAAAATATGATTAAAAAGAAAACAATCATAGCCGATAGCAAACCAATAACAAATCCTCACATATTATAGTGTCAGACTTAAAATTGAGAAACCGTTTTGTATAGGTTACGGAATAGAACGAGTTAAACTTAAAATCTCTTGTAGTCGTAACTAGTGTCCCATAAGGGCGGCCCCAGTACTGAACCCTGCGGAACACCGCACGTCTTATCTCACCGTTTTTACTTTCCCCAGTGACTGGGGTATTGGAACCAATGTCATGCCACTTTACGAATACGAAACATGGAAGGTACCTAAGAATATCTCACATCAAATCTAAGTGTTCTATAACCGATGTCATAGTCGCATCCTCAGAATTTACTAACCTAAGAATATTTCTTACGTACAAGTCACCAATAGCTATATTGGTGACTTGTCACGAAAGCTCAATCAACCACCAGATTAAACGTCGTTAATGAAGATGGATTAATCACACGCTTTAGAGGGATTCCGATAACATAGTTACAGGCAATGGATTGTAAATCCTCAATGACATGACCGTCCATCACAAGAAACAGGATTTTAAATAAATACGGCAATGAGGCTACGGGAAAACACCATAATTTTCTATCATCCGGCCACCAGACTTATGGCGATGCGAAACCGGTAGGTACATGGTGAACATCCCATCCGCAAGCATATTCATTGTTCGTAAAGCTACGGAGTGGAAATCCCTACCCCAGTTTGTTTCCTAATAGCAACAACCTGAGGTTATTTAAGTCAAGAGTGAATAGATTGCTTCTAGGTAAGGATACTGCACCATATACCATAATATCATTTGTTTGCGTTTGACCACTATCACACCAAATGACAAACGATCTCGTGAGGTGAGATAGTGGTCAAGTGCCAGCCTATCAATAAGAAAAAAAATGGTCAAGTAATATTTTCAGCAGAAAGCGTGACGAAGTAACCAAATAAAGAACCATCATATAGAGATTGCCAAATAAGTACATAGTGATTAACTAGAGTGATCTCTGATCTTTAATACACGCTGTAGGTTGCTAACGCGAGTTTCGATGAGATTTGCTCTACGTAAAATAAAAACGATCTAAACCGCAAAATAACCTCTTCCTTTTTGCAGTCGGTTAATAAATCTGTCTGTAAGATGTGAATGCGCGTAAAAACTTGAAATCTATGCACCACGCCTCGTAATGCTATAGTTTTTTATTCAATCGTTTTAAAAGATTTACGATCTTCAGTGAATAAATCACATACCTACCTATAAATAATTTTAACTTTTGAATTTTGTTTTTGCCTGCAAGCAATTTGCAGTTTTTGCTCTATTGCTCATATAAATTATGACTAGTTTATTATTTTTGCCTTTTAGAACCTGAGACCAGTTTAAACTAATTTAAATGTCTATAATTTGATATGTTTACTCGTCACATCGTTAAGCTCCATGAAGGTCTTTTTTTGAGGTCTAATAACTTCTCCCGTTTAGACTGAAGAGAGAGGGCTTGTTATACTTTTACTAAAACCTAACTGTGTCGTTCAGTTGGTCTTTGCAATCTAGGGCCACGGTCAGCCTTTCAAATTTTCCCCCAGTCCTAGCCGGTCGATACCTGAAGGGGCTCAATAGCGCTCCGTACCGCCGTTTCGGACCTGGTCCTTACGGGTGGCGAGTTATCCATTGCTCGTCGTCCGTAACTCCATACACATGGTGGCCGGAAATTATCTAATGATTACCAATGTCTGTGGCGTACTGCTTCGCAGAACGCAGAAGGAGGTGACCGCTTCCCATTCCTTCTCACTCTGGACCATGGCTTGAACCAGAGCCGGGACGTTCGACTCTGGTCCAGTCGCCATGCACGAGGGCATGGCGGTGCTCCACCCAGACGTGGCACATCTCCACTGTATGCTGATCACCTCACTATCATTAAAACTTTAACTATGCAAAATTTAAATTGTCACTTACGGGATATCTTCCGTGATTGTTTGTTGTTTGCAATCACGCAAGATATCCCGTAAGTGACAATTTAAATTATGAAATAAACCGTGATGCCTAAAACAGTGTTTAACTATGCAATATCTGTCAAATACTTGCCCTTTCTGTACAGATTCATACAAAAAATCTGACCACCTCAGACATGGACATACATGGTTCTCACATAATTTGCCCATGTTACAGTATGGGCTTTAAAATATACCTACTTCAATCTTTACGTTTCTAGTACAGTAGAGTAATCAGTTTAAAAAAACTCCGGCATCATAATTATAATTTAAATTGACGAAAAATGTCACGTGCATGAGTGTTTTTTTAATCAATTTGCACTATGCAAATTGATTTAAACAAGACACTCCTAAAAACTCTAATTCTCAAAATGTCAGATTCCCAAAATGTCAAAAGTACTGTCGGCTTCAATATTTTTATAAACTTGCTAATAAAAACGATTTAGTAAAAAACTAAAAAACTGCGGATGTTATAACTACGTGTTAATATTTTTAGAATAAAAAACTGATTTATTTAGTTTCACAAAAACTTTCCAAAAAACTAAGCTATGCAATTAAATTACAAATTACATACGAAATGATTACATAACACTCAATTATCGTAATTAATGGAATATAAAATTACAGCATTATTTTTGTGCAAGGCTATTTTTTTGCAACACATAGTAATTGGTTTTGCATCTGTATGTCAAGTCAACTTTTTTGAGATTTAAATCATCAAAATACTTCTTCCGCTTCGGAGTGAGAAGACATGACAGACTTTCAATGACTAGAACAATCTGTGTCCTTTAGTTACCGGTACGGTAACTCTTTCAAACAATGTTGTCGTGGCCCTCTAACAGGTATTGGCTCTTTCTCTTCTTCTCATCTTTGAAGCGCTCGTGGAATAATACGCGCCATCGACGATTCGGGCTCGGTTCTTAGCGGATGGCCAGACTACGAGCTACTCATTGCTCGTCGTCCGTGCATTGGATGGTCGGGAACCAACCAGCTACTCCTGGCGCTCGGAGCTGTGGCAGCGGTTGAGACGTGAGGGTCTCCTTTCCCTCACGATTACGGCCATCTCCTTCGCTTACAGCGCCTCTACGAAGACACGGCGGTGCTCTGCCCAAGCGGAGCAGGCTTACACGGTATGCTCCACAGTATCCTCCGGATAGTCCTTACAATGGTAATATAGGAAGAGGAGTTTCTACAGACAGAAAGAAAAGCCCATATCTGACCAGCACGAAAGGTGAGGACTCCATGGCTGCTCTCTAGTCATTCCTCAAAATGGGGACTTAACGCCGCGATTATGGCGGGTCCAATGTATGATAATACAAAGTTTAAAAAAAATCACCTGCAGATTAATGGAAAGGAAAATTCCTCGTTACGTAAGTGAAGTATCTAATAGTAAACAATAATATATTTAATATAGGCAAACATTGCACGTAGGTTTAATAACTATAAAATGCTAAGTATCTACAATACTATTATTTGCACATAAATGTTACAGTGACGTTAATGGCGCAATTTCATTAGTCGATAGGGCCCGCATGCGGGGTGCGAGAGATTACTGGAACGCGTGTCACATGGCCCACATTCGGGGAACCGCAGACGGTATAACGAACATGTTACTTTCATTGGTTGTTATCCCGCATGCGGGGACTCCCCGCATGCTGTATACCGAACGAATTAACGACTAATAATAATGCGCCATTAAGATATCAGATTATTTTTATTAACAAACTAGCGGTCCCGAAAGACGCTGTCCTGACCGATAGCAGGCTTTTCGTCAGAAACAAACATAACGATCGATTGCAGCGCCACCTATTGATTCCAATTGTTTTTTAGCCCATCTGGGGATCCAGTCCATACATCCAAATGGATCAAGCCGTTCGGACCGGAGGAGTTAGGAGACAAATATATACACAATATATTTAGATCACGAAATTAAAAAAATCACAGCAAAATTGTGACATTGGTGATCACAAACCTTGGAAATGCGACCAAAGGTGTCGAATTTCAACTTTTTTTTGTATGTCTATTATCGTGAACTGAGTGATATGGATTTTATTTTTTATTTTTTCCAGAACTAGTGTAGCTAGGCCTTTCATCCGGTCCCAGATTATCGTTGAGTTTTGGGACACCCTGTATATGATAATTTTTAAGAAAAGTATCTGCCCATCAGTCGAGCATGCCACGATACTGTTTCAAAACATTTGTCAGTAAATTCAAAAGAGATTTTCCTAGACACAATTTTTCAAAAGAAATAAATGCTTTTTTCGAAAAGTGTTTAAAAATATATATTTATGTGAATTTAGTATTTATAGACGTTTCCTAACTCTTTTAGGAAACTGCTGAAAAAAGGTTTGCACCAAGTATCGCAGTTATGTATTTTTTGTCTGTAAAAATAATCTGCGATATGGAAAATTTATCTGAATATTGAAAGAATAAACGGAAAACATATCTGAGAAGCTCTTCTTTACTGAAAACAAATCCTATACTTACTTTTATTTATTTACGACCACCAAGAGTTATTATTTATTAGGTATGATATTTTAGTACCCCAATGTTCATTTTAAGTTTGTTGAGTCCATTCTGAGGTCATTTGGTACCTTTTTGATATCATTATCAGCAATAAACGTTGTGCGAACTACACAAACACTACTAATTTTATATACTAATCAGAATTATTAATTGAGAAGCTTTGTGCAACCGTTTATTTTCCCTACGACAGAAAGAGAGAAATAATACCACGAAGAATTCAGCAATATTGTAAAATGTCTGACTGACATATCAACGCAGAAATGACAGAACCCAGGAGAGTAAAATTTTGCACAAGGTTTTCTTTTATGTTGTAGGGGAGCACAAAGTGTGGATCATCCCTAATTCACCCTAAGGGGATTCAAAGTCTGTATGGAGAAACCTACAAACGCGGAGGCAAAACCGCTGGCAGAAGCTAATTGAGGTATATTCTATTTTCAACGAAGTGCATTGCAAAATAAATCTAGAAATGTTTTTATTTTCAATCGTTCTAAGAACTTATATTATTAAACATGACATATCAAGGAATTTGAAAGTCATAAAATATGTTAGAGCTTTTTTAGCACCTAGACCTACTTCAGAATCTAGTTCAAGAAATATTCATTCAATGTCATCACTAATTTATCGACAAAGGATTTTTTAGAAAAGAGTAATGCGCGGCGAGAAAGGAAAACATAAAGAAAGTGCAAGAGCTGTGTGAAATTTGAATTGACTTTTTTTGAACAATGGTGGCACAGTAGTGGCCCAGCGGTATTGATCCTATCGTATGGATTGTGGATCACGGGTTCAACACTTTTGTTTGTGAGTCGTGTTTTTCAGGAATATTATTATGTTGTTAACAAATGTTTTGAGCCCGTGTCTTGGTATGCTCGACTGACTGATGGGCCGCAGTTACTTTTCTTGAAATCTATCATATGTAAAAAGAGCGAGCTTGCATGCTTACCTGTCCCGAGAAATCGCCCCCGAGCAAGCTGGATTCGTGAGGGGCCGAGGCACAAGAGAGCAGCTACTCATAATGCGACAAATCGTGGAGAAAGCTAGAGAGTTTAACATCGTCCTCTATGTGTGCTTCGTTGACTTCAGGAAAACTTTCGATACCGTCAAGTGGCGGAAACTCTGGCTAGTCCTGACGGAAATGGGTGTACCACAACACCTTAGTCATCTCATTAGACGTCTGTATGAAGATGGCACAGCCGCAGTCCGAGTTGACGGTATTGACTCTGAACGTTTTAAAACACAGGCTGGTGTCAGACAGGGCTGTATATTGTCTCCTCTGTTATTTAACATTTACACGGAGTACATCATGCGGTAGTTCTCGAAGACTGGGACAAGGGAATATCTGTAGGAGATCGCAAGATATCAAACCTTAGGTATGCAGATGACACTACCCTCCTAGCGTAAAGTAGAGACGAAATTGAGACCCTTCTCGGCCGTCTGGAAACTACAGCGTTGGATTTTGGACTCGCAATCAACCGCGATAAAACCAAAGTGATGATTGTGGACCGTGCTGACAGTAATCAACCAGACGTCAAAGATAAAGCCGGATGTGAGGTGGTTAACAGTTATATATACTTGGGCTCCACTATCACAAACGACGGAGGCTGCGAAGCTGAAATTCGGAGACGCTGTGCCATGACGAGATCTTAAGTTGAAAACCTCACAAAAATTTGGAAAGACCGCAGAATAACCAGAAACACAAAGGTTCGATTATGAAGTGCTTAGTCTTTCCAATTTTTCTATATGGAGCTCAGAAGTGGACGCTGAGAATGCGAGACCGTCGCAAGATTGACGCTTTGGAAATGTGGTGCTGGAGACGCTTGCTTAGAATACCATGTACCGCGCACCGAACCAATATTTCGATCCTGAAAGAACTCAATGTCAAAGAGAGATTATCGTCGACTGTGCAAATACAAATCCTCAAGTTCTTCGGGCATATCGCCCGTAACGAGGACTCGATGGAACGATTGGTGGTGCAAGGGAAAGTTGAGGGCAAAAGATCACGCGGACGCTCTCCAACACGGTGGACTGACTCCCAAGCCGCCAAACACAGAGCTGCATGGCGTCGTATCGCGAGAGAGGCGGTGGCGCAGGACTCGACCGAAACATGACCACGACCACTCTGTCAAGAGTGCACGACTAAGAAGAAAAGGAGCGAGTACTAAGAGAGACTTTTCCAAAATTCAGCCCCTAATGAGATAAAGAAACAGGATCGAAGCTCTAAAGTTCGTACGGAGAAACTTTTAAATATATTACGTTTAATTAACGGCTGGCAGAAGCTACTTTGCTTATAAAAATATGTAATCTACATAATATTCTTTATAATCACTGTAGGTAACATACGAGTATGTACGAACCGGTACCTACAGATAAGTATTGTAGATACCTAACTTTGTATGGGTATTATTAAATATACGTGCAGCGTTTACATTAATGCTGTTTACTTATTACCTTACTTACATAATGTGGAATTTTCCTAACCATTATTTAGTACGCAGGTGGCATTGCACATAAATATAGATGTAAAACAAAATTACAATTTGTTGCAAAACTTGCATCAAAATAATGTTGTAGTAATAAATGCTATTAATTGCGATAATTTGGTACCTAATATGTAACTATTGGGATGTTTTTAGTGAAACATTTAGTTTCAGTTTTTTATAAAAATACGACTTCATTCAATCCATGCAAAAAAAACTAAGAAGTTCTCTTAATAAGTTTAAGAAGCGTCTTAATAAGTTTAAAAGCAATAGCATCGATAAAAGATAATAATAAGTTAGATTAATATTATAAATAAATATTTAAACAAGTTAAATTAATAACCTTTTTATAATAGTTTTATACTTAAACTAAAAATATCAATAGTAGCTACATAAATAAGCTTCTTTTTATTTTTTACTTTATCAGCGTTGTTTGTAAGATTTAATAAAAAGTTCTTTTGACTATTTGTACCTATTAACTTTTTACAACTCATGTTTTACCAAAATAAATAATCTTGTATTTGTAGGAAAACGGACTCGGTGAGCTTGAGGTAACTAAACTTTAACGAAAAAACATAATGGCGATGGGTGACCACGCTAATCCAGTTAGCAATAGCAACTTACATATTATTTATTTTACTACCGAATAAGCTTTGTCACATATCAAATTCTAGATCTTCGACTTGTATTTTATATTTCAGGACAATTTTTTTATTTAATCTCCTATGAAAATTCATTTAAATTTTCAGTCCTTTTCCCTGTTTGATTTAACAAAATGGAAGCATCCTGACTTGAATTTAGCTCGTGAGCAAGGAAGTTGGCACCAATATCTGCTAATATATAATTAATTTAATTAGCTGTGCCCGCGATTTCGTTCGCGTGGATGTCGGAACTTAACATTGTATTTTTTAGTGCAAAGCGCTGTTGGAGGATACCGATACAAATATAATTTATTTATTCTAGTCGTTCTTTATAAACAACATTAACTGTGGAACCATCTGGAGCGTACCTACACAAAAAGATTATTAGAGTTGTTTACCCGTGAAAGAACTACGTATAGTTGACCATAGGAAAACCATCCAATACTTAGGTCCACCCCCGCAACGGATAATGTCAGGCTCTGAGCTTTATTAATCGTCATAGCATGACAGAGACTAACTGGGAATTGCACTCGTATTAAGGTGAATGCTTCAACTAGCCCGCGAAATTCAAATTTTCTTACGATTTTTGCAATTTGCAAGCCAGTGGTAGGTAGTATGAAGTTAAAAATACTTTAGCGACTGTAAAACGTAAATAGTTACATAATTATAACCATAAAAATCATCAATACAAGCTTCCAAACTTATTTAGTTGCAGGAACGTTTTTGACCTCGAAAAATTAATCGTTCCTGCACTTAGGTGGGCTTGGAGGCTTGTATTGATGATTTTTATGTTTATAATTATGTAACTAGTTGCGTTTCACAGCCGCTTAAGTATTTTTAACTTCATACAACTTAGCATTGGCTTTCAAATTGCAAAAAACGTAAGAAAATTTGAATTTCGCGGGCCAACCTGGAACATCCCCCTTAATTTAATAGTAAAAGTTTTCTTCAAATACCTAGAAACTGTAGTCGTGGTAGGTATATCTCATTATCAGACTTTGTCCACGTGGAAGTATTGTAACAATAATCATTATTGTACTTGTGATATTATCACGTCAATCACCATCTTATAACACGCCACTTAAATACTTAAAACATGCCAGATCACACTATCCAACTAATATCAACAATCAAATTCAGACTTTTTACTTTGCAGAATTTAATTGTTTAACTACTGTTTGCACTTACTATTGTACTGCTCAAAACGGTGAAAGAAAACATCATTCTTGACGATAACGGCCGAATTCAATAACCTATCTATCTCCAGCTTTGGCGTACTTACAGCCGAAACCAATAACCTATCTATCACATATCGGAGGTTGAAAAACAAATGAAACAACAGAAAACATGTATAATTTTTGTATTGTATCATTTGTTTTACTATCTCCGGTATGTGATAGGTAGGTTATTGGGTTCGGCCGTTACTGGAGATAGTAAAACAAATGATTCAATACAACAATTTTACATGTTTTCTGTTGTTTCTTTTATTTTTCTATGTCCGGTATGTGATAGGTAGGTTATTGGGTTCGGCTGTTAATGTGACAGATTTACCAACCTGCTGTGGACCCGCGTGGTAGATTACGGTTCCTTCTCTCTCATACAGAAAAGGCCTGAGTCCAAGCAATGAGGCTCATTATAAGGCTTATTATGCAATGCTATTTAATACCTTAAAAAGTGTTTTTGCATTTTAACCTATCACATACCCGCAAAACGAGACACAATAGTAAAACAATAGGTAACAGCGCGGTCTCATAGGACCGGTCGGGGATTCATGAATTAAACGCTGGATGGTTTATTTAATTTGGCGCACCAGTAATGTTAGGGACATTTTTTCTGTAAGAATGTTCTGATAGTTTGTTTGTATGTGTGTTTTAATGTTTAAGGCCTCTTCACGCTCAAACGATTAAACTGATTGGTATGAAACTTACGGGTGGACCATGTCCCAGAATATCATTTAAGATACCTCTACCCCGTAATTTATATAAGCTCACTTAGAGTAATATTATTTTGTACTTTCACGCGGTCGTATTTTATACTTTTTGGCAGGAGCAGTTCGTCATTGAACAACAAATTTGGAAAATGGAAAAACATAATAAATTTTATATTATTATTGGATATACTATAATAAAAACACGTCATTACCTCTATCAGGATTCAAGATTTTTTTTATTGGAACCAATAAAGATGTATATCTTTTTTGGTTCTAATATTTATTTTTGTAAAACCTGAGCACATAAGTCGAAAATAGTCGAAATAGTATAATTATTTTAAAAAACTTGTACAAAACGGTCGTTTGAATACTAATATATAATAAAATTATAGAAGTGTTAACTTTTTGCTTTTTGTTGCTTTTTCACGTGTCACTTATTTTAAATTAATAATCAATCCATCCTTAAAGTTATTTGTAAGATATTGCCCTGGACTATAAAACGTTATCCGCTTGTTTTTATAAATATTTGTGATGAGGCATACAATAAAGCATATTACACTAATATTTTTAAGACCAAGGTTTGTATGTATGTGTGTGCGCACAATCGCATGTTTGTTACTCCTTTACGCCACTAATAAATCAATAAAGCATTGTTTTCATTTTCCTATCTATATACCTAAATGATTTCTATATAGCCAATGCAGGCCGTATACGTATCTACATAAAAAATCTTCAGAAGCTAGAGTGCGTTTATATTCGTGCATTTACAGTGTATACTTGTAACTAGCTTGTAAATTTCATAACCGTGATCAGATGACTAAGTGCGAGTTCTTTTTACGTTAACGCGATCGAAACCAAGTGCGAGTTCTTTTTACGTAGACGTACGGCACATTTACCGCGTTTGACTCTCTGGTTAAGAGCTTGGACCGGGCCAATCGTAAACCTACCTCCTCTTTATTTTTGCCTGTCTATAACCTAGTTTAAACTCGTTTATTGAATCGCTACGAAACTATATCTTAGTAAAAAAGTAGCAGACATCATTGCCTTTCAAGCAGTTTGATGAGGTTGTCGAAATCAAATCAAAGGTTAAGCTTTGTACAACTGCCAATAATCGCATCAGGCTCTTATTCAGGTCGAAACATTAATCTATCTTAATTATATATTCAGTTGAAGCCGGAGGCACTAACTGTAGGAGTATAATAAAAACCAATCTATCCTATTCCAAAATCATATCATGATCTTTCACTTTCTACCCAATAATTATTGTTTTTAATGGTCCGAGCCCCGTCTCAAGCCTTGACTGAAATCCCAAGTATGGTTATTGTTACTGTATTCCACTAGGCTTGCTTAAAAGCATACGTCTCCCGTAGTGTTACTCAAACACACTTCAAGTAAAATAAAGAAAAAGATAATATATCTATACTAATATTATAAAGAGGTAAAATTTGTAAGTTTGTAGGTTTGTAAGTTTGTATGTAGGGGGTAATCTCTGGAACTACTGGTCCGATTTGAAAAATTCTTTCAGTGTTAGATAGCCCATTTGTCGAAGAATATAGCTATAGGCTATATACCATCACGCTACGATCCACGGGAGCGGAGCAGTAACGAAAAATGCGGGTGAAACCGCAGGGGACAGCTAGTACTATATAATAAGATAATAACCAGTTATTATTGAAATTCTTAAAACCGATGTTTCTTTTTGGCCTTACTAACCCTAACACTAAGAGCGGGAGAAATCATTCTGATGATTCCCCTTAAAAAAAAACCCTAAAACTTACAGTCTGCAATCTATGTATTTAGATACCTTTTCCCAACTATATTAGGTTCGGTGTCCAGTTAAACTAAATGCAGCGAATACCATTATTTGACTTGGAGTAACTACCTATCGGCAGTAGCGTAGCTAGATGGGTAACGGGCGTGGACCAAAAAGTGGCCCTGTATTTTTACTTGAGAAACTTTCAAATAGGTTTTACTTATCAGTTTGGAGTGGATGTAAGTGACAGACATAACGAGTTGCCTATCTGTAGTTCTATTTTATTTAGATTTTGAAGGTGGGAGAATTTATTTTGCTAGATTCTAGAGGTTAGCTACTCAGGTTTTCGCCCCCTGAGCTTAGGGCTGCCCCGCCCAACCCATCGGTAGCTAGTCCAGTGTCTATCTGATCTTCAGAACTCAGTTATTGAGTAGCAGGTACCCCTCGACAATACTAGGCAACTAGCTTCTGACTACTCGTATCCGATGACAAAGATCTACTCAAGCTAGCCAAGACCAACGGCTTAACATGCTTTTGGCTTTCTAATATCAGTATATTAAGATGGTCACCCATTATCAATCCAACTTCTGCCAGAATTGCTTAACCTCGAAGATCGACATGTGCAGCTGTTTACTCTAGCCACGTGTTATTGCACTAACACCAGTTTACTATACAAATCAATATATTAAAACGTTTTGTGCACGTTTTAGCGCCACTAAGCTAATAGAAACCTATTTATATTTAGGAACTGAGGTCACATTGGTTTTTATGTGTCTACACTTTAATTATGTACAGCACGTTTAAATGTTTACATTAGCAAGTCTAGCTTTTAAGGCATCTAAGTGGATACTTTATTAGGTAGTTATCAGGTAGGTATTAGTGTTCACGTTTATACCTAAGTTATGTATAAAATGTTCACATTCCTGCATATATTATTTATTTATATTGACATATTGCTAATCAATGTCACACACTCGTCCCGTCTGTTGAACTCAATAATTACTGAACCGATTTTCATGCAGTTTTCACCGAGTTCATGAGGACTGTTTGGTCCGAATGTGGAGTGATATTCTCTAAAAAAACAGCCTTAATTCATGAATCACCGACCGGTCCTATGAGACCGCGCTGTTATTGTTTTACTATTGTGTCAGCAATGATGAAATCCAAATAGGTATTCGCTGAACTGTGAGAAGCTTTTCTCTAAAAAAAACAGCCTTGCCGGTAGGGCTGTGCACAAGGCTGTTTTCTCAGAGAATAGCACTCCACGAAGAACTCCTGAATAAAGAATTGTAAAATTCTTTTCTTTCGACGCGTTCGGCTCAGATAAGTGTGGGATCACCTTAAAATGGAGAGAAAGGGGCAATTACCGTTAAAGGACTTAATTTTCTTTTTGGGTCCACAAAAAGTGTCAGTCATCAGTCAATAATATTATCAAGAGATAAAAAATATGTTGAGGTGAAAGCCCCAAAGTAGTCCAGAAAATTCAAACTTTCTGAAGCTTTTTGCATTTTGCATATCAGTGTCAAATTATAAGTCAATTTAAATAGGATTGACGGACATAACAAGTATTTTTTTATGGACACAACCCTCTCAGTTCGTTAACCGTATTGAAAAGCTATTTCATGAATATGTACGACCAAGAGATGTCGCTGCCGCCGATTGCATCCCGAGGATACGGCGGTGCGTAATTAAAAATTAGAAAGATTTTATACAAAAAAAAACTAACTATTTTTTTAATCGAATTTTGACGCGTGGTTGCGGCCACGAAGGCGAAACTGAGGAAAACAGCTAGTATTATCAAAGATCATCATTGTTTTTTAGTTCATTAACCTTGTATTAGTTGATAATGACGTATAACATTGATAAACACGGTTAGAAACAATCTAATCATAATAAAACATTAGATACAATTGAAGCTTAGTTCTATCTATCACTTCTACTTAGAGGATATACGCTATCAGCTGAAGTATGAAAAACTTGAAAGTATATAAGTATCGGTACCTAATAGATATCTAGTAATTATAATGCTCTAACTATTATCATCACCATCATGTACCTAGCCTTTTCCCAACTATATTGGGGTCGGCTTCCAGTCAAGCCGGATTTAGCTGAATAAGTGCGAATAAGGAGCGGCTGCCTACCAAACCTCCACAATCCATTAACGTTTGAATCCCCAACCGGTCCTATGAGACCGCGCTGTTATTGTTTTACTATTGTGTCTCGTTTCGCGGGTATCTGAGTAACTACCTGGGGTAACACGGTACTTCATGGCAAGACTGGAGTCAGATTTACTGGTTTCTGAATTGATCTAACTATCAAAGAACTAACAAAAATAATCTAAAGTAGGTATGTCGTCGAAAAACTCCTCCGCATCACTGTCAACTGGTATATAATGTACACAAAAGACTGGCGGTATTGCCACGCTGATTATAACAATAGTTAAAGTATTTTTTTTATATATAGAGTGCTAGTTTATATTACTATCAAAGTATTTAGATACCTCTTGATGTTAGAAACATTGGGTAATAAAGATAAAATTACTATAAACAAAGAAAGATCAAGAGCAGTCAAAGTAATTCGACAACGACACAATACTGATACTAAAAAATTTAGCAAATTCAAAACAGGACAGATTCATAAGAGATTTTCTTGATTCCGCAACCGTTTACTAAGACCGGCCGTCATTGATCGATCGATCGATCGTCATTAGACTGTTGGTCGACAGAACGATTCATTTATTTCCTTTTCGCCAGCGGAATCTTTCATCTGTGAACATTTTGCTGAAAGTAACTTTCATCTACGAAATTTTCGACGACAGGCTCCAAAAAAGGAATAATACCTAAATTAATTAAAACAAAAGATCTACAACTTTTACAGACGCAGTGCAGCATAAATTCAAATGCTTTTGAAAATTATCTAATCTTATTTAGTATCGTGTCTTGATCATGTCATGGTCGTTTTACTCATGCGTTTTATTTTTCTTGACATGCCTTTTTATCTCAAAGTTTTTTAGATTTGACGGGCTTTAGGCTGACCTCATTCATCCGGAATGGCTCTCTTATATACCTAAATGCCTCACACATATCTTAAAAATTGAGATTGATTAGTAGTCTTGTGATTTATTAGTACTAATCGTATACTTTTTGACAGTGTCAACTGAATTAATTGATACTTTGATACATCCTAGAATATGTGTGCCGCTCTATTAAAATTTACGGAAATACGCGCTTTATAAAATTATAATTCTGTATTCCCGATAATCATAATTTTGTATAATCATAATTCCGAGCGCTCGTCAGAATCATTCTTTCAGATCGATCTGAGAAGTTCATAATCTGAAAAATATTAATATAAATTCAGTAAGCCATTCCGGATGTATGTGGCCAGCCTTAAAACAATACGCAGTAATCTACGAAACGAAGCAATCAAATTAGGACAAAGATCAAAATTATAAGAACGTCTATGTCACTTATGACCCCCCAAACACTCATACCTCACTACAGATAATGTCCTGTAAAAATAATTATACCTATATACTCATATATAAAAAGGAGAAACTGACTGACTGACATATCAACGCACAGCCTAAACTTCGGGGACTGGAAGCGTGAAATTTTCACAAGGTGTTTATAACATTAGTGAGCAGTAAGAAAGGGTGTTTGAAAATTCAACTGTAAAAAGGGTGAAAAGGGGGGAAAATCGTTTGTACGCAATATTGTCGTTTTTGTATTAGATACAATAAAAACTGACATTATTCATTTATCTAAACTTTCCTATAAATGCGGATTTAGAGGTGTTTTAAATTTTAATTAAAACATTGTCGCAAACGAAGTCGCTGCGGCAGGAGCTAGTCTATATTATATAAAAAAGAAGAAACTGACTGACATATTAACGTATAGCCGAAACTACTCGGGCTAGGAGCGTGAAATTTTGCGCAGGTTTCCTTTCACGATTTAAGCGAGCACTAAGAATTTTCCAAAATTCATTCCCAAAGAAAATGAAAAGCGACATAGTTTAATGACAACAATTCCTTTTGAATTGCAACTTCACAAAGGTTGACATTTTTTAACTGTCCCCTCTTTAGTGAGATCTGTATCCTTAAGTCAAAGAAAATATTTTATAGGACCCAATTGTTAAAATAGAACTCGAAATGGGATGGATTGGTAATGGAGGAATAAAATAAATCTAATTGATGCAATCAATATTTTGACCAGTGTGTTTAGGTATAGCTAAATATCAGCATACAAAATATGCATCGCCTATTCACACATTGCTTCTAATTGGTTAAGATTCTTTGTCCTCTATCATTTTATTAACATTTTATGTCTGCTCTAACTCGATTTTATTATTTTATTTATTACGTATCCTGTTTTATTTTAATTTTCTATAATTTTTATAAAGATGTATCTTTGTTAGAGGGAAAAATTGGGTTAGTATAAAAATTTATATCTTTTCCTTAGAAAATAATCAACTTACCTGGCGGGAAATTATCCGGTCTTTTATAGGCATTCCTATAGAGGTACAATATTAAATAAGGAATTAACAAAGCGATGACTATGACAGCAATCATTGTGGAGTCACTTTAACGATACCCGATAAAATAATAATTATTTATTAATATGTCGAGCACTTAAAACGACCGTCGCGGTGCCTGGCTGGTCCACACACTAACTGTAGACAAACAACAACATCCTGAGGCTCTATATACATAAGCAGTCAAGCTACGAGATAAATAAAGAATGTCCAGTCTAACTTGACATGCGGCAAACTACGGAACTATCGCGAAAAGTATTGCAGCACCGATCATCAACGGCAATTTTTTCTTAAATAAATCAGCGCCACTCAAGTTCTAATGTACTGGTTCCTAACAAAATCTGCAATGCCATTCTGACTTTGTTTATTCAGTGATATCACATGATTTACTAATTTTTTGTTGTAATAGGTAATGTTCAGTCTAAATCTTTAATTAATTACCTACTTAATCTTAAGAAAATTATCATTATCATTAAGATACTTGTTGCATTATATGCAAGCAACCTGGATATCTTTCGATAACGTCGTCTCATTATTTACGCATTATATAATTGTTCTCATTATTATAATTTCATGTAATATTTCTCTAATTAACGGTAATGTTGATATAGTAGTGCTTATATCGTGGGTGCCTGAGTACAACATTATATTTACCTGCAAACCATGAATAATATTAAAATTTTATACCCACTCCATTGAAATCAATAGTATCTTTATGTGGCTGAAGATTGACCGTTCATCACTACGATAATGTTACACTCCTGGTACACTAGCAAAGGCATATACGAGTATATGTATGTTAGAGATGCGCCCTTTTGCTTTTTTTGGCGTCATATCATCAAACAGCTTTTTCCGTGCGGTGGAGCAAGGAGTAACAGACTTTTACTGTCTAAAAACGACCTGTATTCCTTCAGTTCCCCTTTGCGTTACCTTCAAGTTCCAGGGTCACGGTAACTTACTCAAGTCATCCAGCTATTCATAGTCAGAGACTTAGCTTATATCCGCACTGCACTAGCACGTTGCTGGCTGGTGGTTGGTGAATCATGGTTTGTTTATAGTTCTAGGACACGTTGCTACGTGCTAAAGTTTCTAAAGTTTCCCATAGAGCAAAAGTTCTGTCTGACAGGCTATATGTTTGTAATTCTGTATGTTTGTTTTGAGATGGAAAATCATTAAATAATTCCGCCTACTCCTCCCAAAGTGTGATTATAGTCTTTTATCCGAAAGATTGACAGCTAGAGAAGTCCGCCTACGCACCAGTACTGTATATAAAGTTTCAATGAATTCATTTATATTTAATTATTTATCACATTACGTTACACATTATTATCACAGATTTCTACTGATTAAAATCCACTTGTGTCTCTTTAGTTATCTCTTTTCATTTCAATGCCTCTGTAACTTTTTTGGAGTTGTCCAAAAAAGTTACACCCACTGTTTTGTTATGTCGAACCCGTTAACCAACCAATTTTTTTTAATATTTGTAGAAAGATTAATTGAATCTTTATGTAGACCATAGGATTTGATCTATTGTTCTTCTAGACTACGTTCCCCTAAGATAAATGTCGAATATCTCTCACGTAGAGCCTTTCTACTATTGATTGATGATGTTATTCGTTCTTCCTTGAATGGCAACAGTGCTGAGATAAATATTTCTTTCTTGTTCTAAGTTAGTTAATATCCTACCCAGTAGTATGCATGGTAGGCATCCCATCCATATGCGCATAAAGTTTTGGGAACGTATTCTTTGTATGCAGCTAAGGAGTAGAATTCCCTGCCGGAGACTATATTTCCTGTGGTATTTCCTTATCTACCACTGGTCTCTAAGTCAAGAGTGAATAAATCAGGTTCTTCCGAGCAAGCGTGTTCCATCTTAGTCGACCACATCATCGTTTACCATCAGGATACATAATGGCGAAGCACTAGCGTTTCAATAAAAATAACAAAGAGTTATACGAAAAAGGTTGAATAAATTATCCCCAGTTGAAAACTCTAGGTACTTGTCGGCGCTTGATCGCCATCGAGGTTGACGTCACACAAAATACACAGACACAGTAATATAGAACGACAGGAAAAGTGAGTGATAATAAAGAAATACCTTACATCAGTTCTGGTCTATTCCACGGGCGGCGAAAGAGTGTTTTTATATTTGAATTACATCGGTTTTTATACCCAGCAAATAAGAGAATTTAGGCGGGAAAACATTACACTAAATAAAATTCACTATGAGGGTAGAAAAATACTTAAAATAAATAAATGAGAACGGAAGTTGTCACAGTAGAATTCACTGTGACAATTCTATTAAAGAGAGATTCAAATGGAAAATACTATTTAAATATGAGCAGAATTAATCATTTAAAAGGAAGTTGTTTCATATTAATTTCAACAAGATTTTGCAATATTTAAAAGAATTCGAAAGGAAGTTGTCAAATTAAATCCTCATATTAATTCAAGAGGGTATTTGCAATATTTACAAAAGAAATTGGAAGGTAGTTTGGTTTTGCGCCCACACGGCCATTCTGATTTCAGCGCGCTCTCTGCGCTATACAGAACTTTACATTAAGCCAGCATCATTCAATATTGGGTTAAGTTTTCATTATAGAACATCCGAAATTTTACATGAAATCGACGTCACCCTCGTCGGGTTAGCCCAAAATTACATAACATCAAGCATTTTGTGTGAGTCGCCCTCGTTACAAATATCAATTATCATATCGACGTCACCCATATAGGGTTAGTCTAACATCAAACAATATCTAATATTATATTGGCGTTACCCATATAGGGTTAGCCCAAAATTAAACAGTATCAAATATTACATCGGCGTCTCCCATAAAGGGTTAGCCCAACACCAAACAGTATCAAATAATCAATATATCAGCGTCACCCACATAGGGTTAGTCTAATATTAATCAGTATCAAATATTATATCGGCGTCACCCACATAGGGTTAGCCCAACACCAAACAGTATCAAATAATCAATATATCAGCGTCACCCACATAGGGTTAGCCCAATATTAATCAGTATCAAATATATCGGCGTCACCCACATAGGGTTAGCCCGACATCAAACAGTTTCAAATATTATACCGGCATCACCCACATAGGGTTAGCCCAATACCAAACAGTTTAAATATTATACCAGCGTCACCCACATAGGGTTAGCCCAATATCAAACAGTTTCGAATATTATACCGGCGTCACCCATATAGGGTTAGCCAAATAACAAACAGTTTCAAATATTACAATATTTTAAAAAAATCCTTCAGAATAGTCGAACTTATTTTCAAGCCATCATTCAACAAGGTTGTATCATCCTTAATAAATTATAAAAGTATTAGTCAACAAGACTTATTTAGATTGCTCGAATATTCTGACCCTACCTGCCTGAACCTAACTGAAAAATTACCTAACGGTGGGAACTCATTTCCAATTTACATGGTTAGGTCTTTCTCTTGCAAGAGAAGGCTTAAGAACAGGACGAACGAATCGCGAAAGTCTGACACTCCATTAAGTGTCAACCAAGTTAAGATTTAATATGCCATCATGCATAAACAAAATAATCGTCGTCATGCTTAAACCTCATCATATCAAAACCACCGAAAAAGATACGATGAAGCCTACTAAGCCAAACAAGTGACATGAAAAATCACATCCACCCAGAGGGGGTTTACCAAAGAGAACTCAACATCATAAACTTTTACTCCATCGGACGGATATTGCGTCAAACGGAACGAAAGGTTAGGAGGCATGCGTTCTGGTGAACGTAGAAAATTAAAAGTAGAGTTACAGGATAAAAATCTCAAACATTAAATCTCAAATATTAAATCTCAAATATTTGGTGTGAAAATCTCAAGCATTTGGTGTGAATTGACTGATTAGCATTTTATTAAGGCATCATCCGTCTTGGATTATAGCCTCCTAACTTGGCATCACCCGCCTAGGATATAGCCATACCAAATGGCGTCACCTGCATAGGCTATTTGCCCTACTCTGGCATCACCCGCCTTGGATCTAGCCATACCAAATGGCATCACCCGCATAGGCTATTTGCTCCGGACACAGGGAAAAAGGATACACTTGCTTGGTGGCCAGCCAATGTAATAGGTGGGAAAGGGACTAGTTAATATAAAGATTCTAAGTTCGCGCTTAAGACTGAATGGTTTGGATAGGTTCAAACAACAAATCAACATTCTTTTCTTTTTTTTTTTTTTGCATAAAACGCAATAAATCAATTCACATCCAAAAAAACATCACCCGCACGGGATCTAGCCATATCAGTGGACATCACCCGCATTGGATCTAGCCATACCAAATGGACATCACCCGCATTGGATCTAGCCACTATTCAATGGACAATCACCCGTATTGGATCCGCTCCCTAACTCGCATCACCCGCCTTGGATATAGCCATATCAGTGGACATCACCCGCATTGGATCTAGCCATACCAAATGGACATCACCCGCATTGGATCTAGCCACTATTCCATGGACATCACCCGCATTGGATCAGCTCCCTACCTAGCATCACATCAAAAATCATCACCCGCACGGGATCTAGCCATATCAGTGGACATCACCCGCATTGGATCTAGCCATACCAAATGGACATCACCCGCATTGGATCTAGCCACTATTCAATGGACAATCACCCGTATTGGCTCAGCTAACCTAACCTAACTAGCATCACCCGCCTGGATCTAGCCATATCAGTGGACATCACCCGCATTGGATCTAGCCATACCAAATGGACATCACCCGCATTGGATCTAGCCACTATTCAATGGACCACACCCGCATTGGATCAGCTCTGGACAGGAAAAGGATACACTGGTGATCAGTCAGCGTAATAGGTGGGAAAGGGACTAGTTAATATAAAATCTAATTCACAAATTCTCCGCCCACACGGTCGGTTCATTATCATGAAAAAAACTCAATATTATGAACAGCGATTTTTTCGGAACATCATAAATTGGAGACGTTTAGCCCGTCCAACCGATTTTTAAAGCAGTTCAATGACAACTATATCTTTTGCTTTTATCAAGCTTAACTTGTCTCGAAATCATCGCTCGTCCATCCTTATTTTACATGAAAGCTTAACACACAGTGGTGACACGTAAATGCAACAAGCATGGGAATGTTAAGTATGTTTTGACTGTAAAATAAGTGTAGTCAATTGCAAATGTCTAATAGTATTGCCACTGTTTATCAAGTTCTACAAATGTCAACCTGACAGTTTGCCCGACCAGAAATATTAAATTAATATTGAAGGTAAATAGGAAATTATAATTTTTTTTAATTCCAATTTTATCAAAGCGATTTATATGACGCAAGTATCAGTCATGTCAACAAAGTCGAGTTATTCAGTTTTTAGATTTTGAGCTCAACAGAATCTATCATCGAATTAATCGATATCCAACAATCAAACGAATTGATATCCAACCATCAAACGAATCGATATCCAACCATCAAACGAATCGATATCCAACCATCAAACGAATCGATATCCAACCATCAAACGAATCGATATCCAACCATCAAACGAATCGATATCCAACCATCAAACGAATCGATATCCAACCATCAAACTAATCGATATCCAACCATCAAACTAATCGATATCCAACCATCAAACTAATCGATATCCAACCATCAAACTAATCGATATCCAACCATCAAACTAATCGATATCCAACCATCAAACTAATCGATATCCAACCATCAAACTAATCGGTATCCAACAATCGAACTAATCGATATAACATCCGAACTAATCGATACAACATCCGAACTAATCGATCCAACATCCGAACTAATCGATCCAACATCCGAACTAATCGAGCTAACAACAATCGCATTAATCGACCCAACAACCAATCCAAAAATAGAATTAATCGACCCTATAATCGAATTAATAATCGAATTAATCGACCTTACAATTGAACAAATCGACCTAACAATCCAATTGATCGACCTAACAACCGAATTAAACGACACAATAATCTAATTAATCTATCAATCGAACCAACCGATCAATCAATCAATCAATCTAACCAATCGAACCAATAATCAACTCGATAACCAATCTAACAATCGATTCAATAACCGAACTAACAGATTCAATAATAGATCTAAAATATTTTTAAAGGTGAAAGTCCCTTTGCTCAGTGGGTATGTTTAAAATAAAAGTATTTTCACCGAACGATATATTATTATTATTATTATTTTGCACTCCGATATATCGCGCGGCACGAAACAAATCATAGCATGGCATAGCATTAACCGTATAATGTTCCCACTGCTGGGACTCAGGCCTCCGGCTGGGAAACGCATCATGCTTGACACTAAAATCTTGAATTTGTTTTGTTTATCTAATAAAATGAGCAACGCATTTTTTTTTTTTTTATTTGAACTCAATTAAAACAATTAAAATTTGCATGGAGTCGAACCACTAGTAACTAAAACAAATCTAGACAGAATTGAAGTCATTTAAATTTTGACAGATGTTTAATTTTAACTCAAAATAGAAATATTAAAGAAATAATTTCTGACCTACCCTTTTTATAGCAATATTTATTTTTAAATTACAACTTGGCGGTTTAAAATATTTCTACGTTAGGTAGGATAACATAACCAGGTTTCTAACATAGAAAACGAATGAAGAGATGGACCCGAGAAGTCAGGCGTTCAGGACTGACAACGACAATGATAGCTACTGACAAAACAACAATGACAGCTATTGACAAAGACATGACAGCTAACGCCAACGACAATGACATGACAGCTACCGTCAAAGACAACAATATGACAGCTACCGTCAAAGAAAATGACATCTACCGTCAACGACAATGATAACTAACGACAATGATAACTACCGTCAACTAAGAGTGATTTGAACTATTTGTTTTTACCGTTATTTTTAGGTCGTCAAAGTCACGTTTACAAAAAGTACTCAAAATGGAGACTAGTTTTGGGCAAAGAGTCAGGAAAATTACAGAATACACATTTCATAAAATCAGGAAACCAGTGATTACAGAGTAAATTATCTCACCATCCGCTGGTTCTAGCAGCACTGTCTTCAAGAGCGCCCATTCCTTGCTTATGTGGTCAGGGTAGCTTCAACGCTGGACGTCGTCAGCATAACGGAACTCTTCACCAAATATCTGGATCATGTCCTGCTTGACTTGTCTTCGGTCTTCTTCAGTTCGTAATGGCTTCGTCAACATCGGCACACTGGGGTTCTTGATATGAGAGCGCACTTCAGGATCGAATGGCAGTAGGTAGGAATTGCCACGATCCATGAAGGCGCAGGGGTAGCGAAAAGGTGCTGGAGTCACGGCTTTAGTAAGAGCGAGCTGGATCCCGCCGCTGCTGTCGGCGCTTGATCGCCATCGAGGTTGACGTCACACAAAATACACAGACACAGTAATATAGAACGACAGGAAAAGTGAGTGATAATAAAGAAATACCTTACATCAGTTCTGGTCTATTCCACGGGCGGCGAAAGAGTGTTTTTATATTTGAATTACATCGGTTTTTATACCCAGCAAATAAGAGAATTTAGGCGGGAAAACATTACACTAAATAAAATTCACTATGAGGGTAGAAAAATACTTAAAATAAATAAATGAGAACGGAAGTTGTCACAGTAGAATTCACTGTGACAATTCTATTAAGGTGAATGCTTCAGGTCAGCCCGCGAAATTCAAATTTTCTTACGTTTTTTGCATTTTGCAAGCCAGTGGTTGGTTGTATGAAGTTAAAAATACTTACGCGACTGTAAAACGTAACTAGTTATATAATTATAACCATAAAAATTGTCAATACAAGCCTCCAAGCTCACTTAGTTGCAGGAACGTTTTTGACCTCGAAAAAATCGTTCCAACACTTAGGTGAGCTTGGAGACTAGTATTGATAATTTTTATGGTTATAATTATATAACTAGTTACGTTTTACAGTCGCGTAAGTATTTTTACCTTCATATATCCTATCACTGGCTTGCAAAATGCAAAAAACGTAAGAAAATTTGAATTTCGCGGGCTGACCTGAAGCATCCCCCTTAAAGAGAGATTCAAATGGAAAATACTATTTAAATATGAGCAGAATTAATCATTTAAAAGGAAGTTGTTTCATATTAATTTCAACAAGATTTTGCAATATTTAAAAGAATTCGAAAGGAAGTTGTCAAATTAAATCCTCATATTAATTCAAGAGGGTATTTGCAATATTTACAAAAGAAATTGGAAGGTAGTTTGGTTTTGCGCCCACATACTCGTAGGTACTAATTGTAATATTTTCAGCATATTAAGCCACCGTTAACAATTCCTGCAACCAATGAAAACCAGTGAAATCATTATTCATTCAGTGGTAAACTCCGAACGTATGGGGTGTTTTAAAATAGGTTTGAATCGACAGAACATCTTGCATAAATTGAAATATTTAGTTTTACAAGATCATATGAATATTTAGTTTTACAAAAGATCCACTCTAGAATAGTTTTATAGTAGATTATGTGACTGCGGTCTTTATGTTGGATTCCGAACGAAACGAAGGTTACTAAGTTTTAGTCCCGAATGCAGTGAGGTCAGTACACTGTAATATGAAAGAAACTAATATTTTATTAATATTTGTATGCCACTTATTGTGGCAGATTATGGAAACACTTATATTTTTTGTGCACACACAAAAAATATAACACAACCTAGATTGTACCTGTGTGCACAAATAAACTTATTTTGACTTTGATAGATATAAATATATAGCTAAAAGGCCATTATAAAGCAGGTGATGTTTCATGAGCATAATTCTTGAAAATTTGCGGATCAAGTGATTTTTAGGGTTCCGTACCTCAAAAGGAAAAAAACGGAACCCTTATAGGATCACTTTGTTGTCAGTCTGGCTGTCTGTCTGTCAAGACCATTTATCTCGAGAACGCGTGAAGGTTGAAATTAAAACTATATACTCAAGTCCGCGGTCCCTTGAAGATGTGCAAAAATCAAACTTGTAAGTTGACGGGAAAAAAAAGGTACGCCCGTTTATGTTGGAAAAAAACGTAGATTTCGACACTGTCAAAGGAATCAAAATTCACAGGATACTTCCCTTTGACCTAGAATCTTGAAATTTGGCACGAAGCAAGATATTATAGCACTAATATAGGCAAAAATCTGAAAACTGAAAATTTGTAGTTACGTTACAAGAAAAAAAAGTTGGTACGGAACCCTCAGGGCGCGAGTCCGACTCGCACTTGTCCGGTTTTTTTTTACTAAAATGTTAGTTAGATAAGGATGTAAATCTAAATAGTATATAATGTCAGTTTTGTTAATGATGTTGTTTACTATTGCATCAATAAACATTTGCGTTTTCTTGTTTAGTTCTATAATAAAGGTCCGGCCTCCAATCTCAAAATCTCTCTCAGACAATCTCTTCGAGTAGGTACTATACAAGTATACAGTTGTACTCTTCGACATTCAACATTTTCGTCGTTTAATATAACGATGATTTTATACAAGGCGCCACATAAACCTGAAATAAAGTGCATTCACCTCTTTCTAATATCTCTGCGTAACCCGAAAAACAGACAATGAACTGGTAACTTTCAATTATAAATTATATACAAATACTAACAATTTAAATAAAAAACTTAAGTTAAACCTAGCTATGTACATATAATACAAATATAAACAATGAACTGTTTTTCATTACTAGGTATAAAATGTAAACGATCGGTTAAGTGTTTTTTTTTTAGGAGGGAATAATCAGAATGACTTCTCTCGCTCTTTGGCGGAGCAGGAGGGTGTGTCAGACTTTTACTGACTAAACCCCACCCCGTTCCTTCGTTCCAGGGACCGGAGTCTTTTCAGAAGCCAACCCATGGCCCCAACTGGGACTCAAGGTGGCATTGCACAAGTCCGAGGCCATGTGCTTTCATGGCCCTCGGTACGCGCCACCACCGGGTTCCCAAATAACGGTAGGGGGGGTTCACATCGGCGTCGGGTCGGCGATGAAGTACCTGGGACTCGTCCTCGACAGCCGGTGGACTTTCGAGGAGCATTTCCGACGTTTGGCCCCCAAACTGGACAGGTCTGGGGCCGATCTGAAGCGGCTCCTGCCCAACCTAGGGGGTCCAGACGCCCCCTGCCGGAGGCTCTACGCGGGGATCTTTCGGTCCATGGCCCTTTACGGGGCGCCGGTTTGGGCGCCGTCGCTAGGTAAGCGACCGGCGGCCAAGCTGAACGCTTGCCAGAGGGTCATGGCCATCCGGATGGTGCGGGGATACCGCACGATCTCCCGCGAAGCGGCGAGCCTCCTCGCTGGCCTGCCACCGTGGGATCTGGAGGCAACAGTCCTTGCACGCATGCACGATTTGCGCGTGGAGATGCAACGCCGGGGCGAAACTCCGCTGCCGCGACAAGTCGCGGCATGGCGGACAGAGTTCCGGCGGGATCTCAGGGTGGCATGGCGACAGCCACTGTCGCAACCCAGTGCTGGGCACGCCGTCATTGAGGCGGTTAGGCCCCTCTTTGAGGAGTGGTTGGAAAGAGGTCACGGCGTCCTCTCTTTCCGTATGACGCAGGTCCTCACCGGACACGGTAAGTTCGGGAGGTTCCTGCATCGAATCAAGCAGGAGAGGACGCCCGGGTGTCGCCACTGTGTGGACCGCCCGGAGGACACGGTGGAGCACACGGTAGAAGTGTGCCCCGCTTGGGCAGAGCACCGCCGTGTCCTTGTGGAGGCTATCGGGAGCGGCGACCTCTCGCGCCGGGCCCTGGTTCAGGCCATGGTTCGAAGCGAGGAGGGTTGGCATGCGGTCGCCTCCTTCTGCGAAGCAGTAATGCTCGTGAAGGAGGCTGCTGACCGCGAGCGCGTGAGGGAACGGTCCTCACGCCGCCGCCGCCGAGATCCCGATCCCGATTTCCGACCACCGTAGGCGCGGGTCCGCGGACGGCAAGCACTGGGTAGCTCGCTGTCCGGCAGTCTGGAAATAATCTGGACCGAGCCCAGTCGTCAACGGCGCGTTCTGTTCCACGCGCGCCTCAAGGAGATGTCAGCAAACTGTAGGGGCCCGGTAGGGCCGAAGCCTCTGGGGGGAACATGTGGTATTCCTAACGGTTGATACCGAGTCCCCCCCAGAACGAAGGCAACGAAGGAACGGGGTAGGGGTTTAGTCAGTAATAGTCTGACACGCCCTCCCGCTCCGCCCAAGAGCGGGGGAAGTCATTCTAATGATTCCCCTACCATAAAAAAAAAAAACCCATGGCCCCAGAGACTTCAAACCTGCTGGGTCCCTAGTTTGCTGACATCTCTTTGAGGCGTGCAGGGGACAGTGCGCGCCGTTGGCGACTTGAGCTCGGTCCGGATTACCTGACTGCCGGACGGCAAGTTACCCGTTGCTCGCCGTCCGAAAGCCTACGGCGAGGATCGGTTAAGTCCATATTGCCGTTCTTGAAATTAAGAATGTCAAGAAGAAGAGTCAATGACCGTTATTCCAAGTTTATCCTACACCTACCTTACGAGTATAAGAAAAATACCCAGTCATTGTTATCATTGACACATTCGAGAAATATAAAGTGTAATTCATACATTTTGTTTTGTTAGGTTACTACGCTATGCACTATATGTTTCTCAAAACCGGGTCAAACAGTATCAAGTGGGTCAAACCTCTGGCCTATTCGCGAATTATGACTAATTCTGACTGAAACTCTATAATTAGAATTTACAAATAATATTTGATATATCAGTCTGTCTTCTAAATCCATAATAGTGATATTCTTGTTCTAGCGCAATCTAGGATCAACACCACATTTTCTTCTTTCTTATTTCTCTATAAATTGCCTTCTTTCTAGAAATAAAAGAAAGGTACGACATATAATCAGCCTTATAATGTTTCCACTGCTGTCTCACTCAAGTCTCCAGTCTAGGATAAAGAACAGGCCATAATCCACCACGCAGACCCAAAGTGGTTCGGTTTCGGTTTTAGAACATACTGGCTTCCTCACGATGATTTGGACAATTGAATGAAATATCTTATACAAGGTAAATCGCCCGCCTGAGTTTTGAACCCTCAGAGTGCAATTCGTAAATCGACAGTTCAGAACCGTTACCACTAGGCCAAAACTACTCACATCGATACTAATAGATACAAACCCTTGTACGGTTATATCAAATCTTTCAAACGCCCCTTATAACCAGGGTAATTTAAAAATATGCAGATCATTACTAGAAAATAAGATTGTCCGTAATTAATTTAATGATTAGTCTCCCATATTATGCCTAAGTACGGCCGGCATAACTACTTGATGATTGTCCATTTGTTGCAATTACCATCAACTTACCTTTCCTACTAATTGCAGACCATTGCAGGAAATAAGACAATAGCTTCAGGACAGTTTTTTAAACCTTCTCGAAAAATAACTGAAATTTTAATATGCGTCTAAAAATCATAAGGGATTTCCTCCTAAAGGAAAGCTTTGATTTCGACAGGCCTGATATTGATCTGTATAATTTTCACCCACAGTTGCGCATTTTTCTTGCTGTGAAAGGAGTATTCTTTAGCAACAGGAATTCTCGTCTCAGGTGTGTAGTCTTATAATAATAATAATTCTTTATTGACCAAAAAGGGGTACAGATGGTAAGGTGTAACAAAACTTATACTATACTACTTATACAAGACACACACGATTATGTAACCACATTATGTGGGAGAATATACATGGTACCTCTGTTTACAAATTAAGTTTCCCTGATTCTTAAACTAGGGTATACCTGTATCCTTAAAGAGTCAGTGAACGACCATAAGGTTAAGCTTTAATATTACGAGCACCAAAAGTGAGGACCTTGTCGAACTATTAAAAATTTTTAAGAATGGAAGTAATTTAAATTAACATAAAATTACAACTATAATAAATAAATAATAACTTTTAATCTTACATACTATATAATCAAATAAATAATTTATAAATATAATAAAAAAGCTGAACCGCTGGTAGCTCAGGGCTCGTGGGATATAGAGTCGAACGCTTTTGCGTAGTCTACGAAAGCGAGGTATGAATTTCTATTCTACATATTTTTCGATTATAGCTGCTCAAGAGAGTACATGTGATCTATTTTACTAAATCCCTTGCGGATTAAATTATCTTATCTTAATTCTAACATTTATTTTAATACATCTAATTTATATATTAGAATTAGGATAAGATAATTTATTGGATTAAAATATTTAGCAGAAGCAAACACAAAACAAAGACTAAAGGCATTAGAGAAGTAGGTATGTATATCTACACAAACTTTAGACCCCTGTTTTATTTCCTTAATTTTAGGAAAACCCTTTCTTAGCGCATGCTACGTCATAATAACTATCTACGTGCTTTTCAGCGTAGTTCGTTTAGTGATTTGAGCTGGCCTGTATGTAGAGATCAGCCAGCCAGTAACGATATCCTTTGATTTAAATAGAAAATAGCTCCTGAGATATCTAGAAAAAGTTTATAATTTTCCCGCACGAAACTTCTCTAAGTACCGTCTGCCTTTTGATTACTCTATCTTCGTTGTTTGGTTCGTTTGTGGAATGTTGTAAATTCATACAGGCTACTTATTTATTTATTCCAAATTCAAATTTGAATATTTCGATTCCAAATTCGGTTACATTTCTACTCCTAGTCGAGACAAAGAGATCGATATATCGAGATATAACACTCATAACAGCTACTGATACAAGTGATACGTACCTAATTATATGACTAACGTTGTCCGTTAACCTCAACATGATTTGCACATTATCTACTCAATTTGTTTGTTATGATTGTTCCCATTAGATACAAGATACGACAGACATTTGACTTCTACGCTAACTTGCATTTTTTTGTTCTACTTAACTAAAGTTTATCATAATAGATAGAACAGGAAAAAATAAAAAACCCTTAACTAATTAAAACTATACATACACTAACTCTTAGGTACTCTAAACTAAAATATGCCATCGAAAAATTCTACCGCATCGCTGTCGACTGGAAGTGTGCCTAAAATTTATCTGTATTATGTAGAATTGTGGATATATGTGCATATCAATGACTTTTTCACATTCCACAAAATGTAATATAAACAAAAAACAAAGTAGATAATTGTTCTGAATCATCTGGATCAGGGATCATATGAAACTTCTGGAAAAATAAATTTTGTTGCTTTTAGACATTCCAAATTATTTCGTTAACTAGAATAATGCCCACCCATCTTTAATCCATTACATCACAATTTATACCATTTACGTAAAAGTAGGAACTGCATTACACAGATGCACACGTGGACCACGCTTGATTTATACGTAGAACGACGTCGCGTGGCGTGGATCTAGTGTAGCTCTACAAGTCTAGTTACCATATAAAATGTATGGAGACCGACGCGCCTATATCGAGTAGGTACTAACATTGACAAAGCTGCATGGTAGACCTTAGGTCGACATTTGACTGTGAGGTTTTGCAAAACCTTTCATGACTTTCATGAGACGGCTAGATGGCGCTGTTCAAACATTTAAAAAACACAGCATAGCTTAAAAATCTTATTACGCAGTGGCACTTAATATGGTTTTTAATACCTAAAATAATTACTAAGTAATTATAATATAATAAAAAAACAAACATAAATGATTTTATTTTCTTATTTCCGAGTACTTAATACAGCGCCATCTATACTAAAGCAAAAAAGCCAATTGGTATATTATTTAATTCGACAACAGATGGCGTAGATCATAAATAATAAAATCCCTACATTCACAAAGTAGCTCTCATTTTCGCATATTCTAATAATTAGATCGGTAGCTCAGGTGGATTAGCATGGCAGAATATCAAAGCTAGTTCCACAGGGCACAGGTTCAAATCCCAGTTCTAAGTCGACTTTTTTAAAATGTAATTATTGTATAATATAATTTAAATTCTCTTTTTTATATTTTTAAACGTTTTTTATTTTATTTTTTGTTATAAATAATATAAAAATATGAGGTATAAGGTGCAATAAAGGCATAATACACAAGTATACATATACCTATTACTATATATTAACACTATATAAATATATATACATAAATTACTTTCATAAATAGTGGTAAGTATTAGCATTATTAGTAATAGTTTTCTTACAGATTAAGATTTACTAAGTTACGAGAATTAGTAAAGGATAAAAAATTAAACTATTTTAGTGATATTATAGTTTAAGACATTTAATTCTCAAAGAAGAATACAATTTTTACTTCTTTCTTATTTATACAGTGTATAACCTAACTTAACAGTTTTACACCCAATTAACAATTATTTAATTCACTTGTTATGAGAAATACAAGCAAAATTTATAACTGAATAACTCTATTACAAAATGGAAGACATTAAAAAAATAAAACTAGTAGTAGATATTATAAGTATTCTAAATGAAAACTGTATTGTGCCATTCTCCTATTATTTAGTTTGATTCATAAAGTTACAATACCCTTCCCTATAAATATGCAACCTTATCGTCTGTTGTTTATACCTTGAGACTAAATTGACACATTAGTGTCAAACTTACTATAGGAATGATGCCAGTTCTTTTGTGTTGTAATATCATTAGACAGTAGTTCTGTAAATATTTTATCCACTCATAAATTATAAAAATATTACGTTTTGCATGATTATGGTTAGTGGTATTGACTATAATGATTGATTTGTGCATTATGTTATGACTAAGGTTCATAGCTTAAGTATTCGTTCCAGAACGAGGAAGAAATTGAAGCTTGACCTCAAATCAATAACAATAATAAATTGTAAGACCGGGTTATAGCTGTAATTTTGGGATCGAGTAATTTATAATAATATCATTATTTCACCCACAAAAACAAGACTTACATGATTAAAATTAACTAACATAACAAAAAAAAATCAGTCTAGTGTGCGGAGCTGGTGTCTATTATAGGTGTAAACCTGTATTACAGATCACCAGGTCCTCACCCCACGGAATCAGGTATAACATAACGAGGAATATAAATTAAATAACATGTATTTAAAAACAAAAAAATTGTTGTGGCAAGATATTAATTTAGTATCTAAACGCTAATTTGCCTCTTAGCGCGAAGGTTTGTGCATTAAAAGTATGGTGTGCATAATAATTTATGTATAGTGTATGCGTGGTGTGTGCGTGCGTGTGTATTTAACTAGTTTTCTACTTACGGTTAAGGTATTTATTTCCCAAAAATAAGAAGGTAGGTTTCACACAAGGAAGCGCAAAACAATTTGACTTATGAGGGTAGGATGCAATTGAATGATTGTACTGCGTGCCTATAAGGCCTACGCCACAGTGCAGAATATAAGCGATTTAATACAATTGTTTCGGTTTATTATTTGTGCATATAATTTTGATTTTGTTTTGTTTAATAATTTGATTTATTTCATATTAATTGTTGTTTGAGTAGACTTTCTTTAGTATTAATTTAACTTGTTTTTTTATTTGATTTGTATAATATATAAAATATATTTTTAATAAATATATTTTTTTTATATTGGAAAGGAATACAATATAAATATAAATTATATTGTTTTTATTTTAATTTCTTATATTATATAAGAAATCAAAATCATTAGTGTAATAACATTTTGTTGTTATAAAGTAGTGATTAAAATCCCACTTACACTAAGTTTGATCACTGTAATTTATCAAATAAATTATAGCTACCCCGGTCTTTGTTATTACTCAATCCAATAGTCAACACTTTATATTCTCTTTTTAATATTTCGTGTGTTCGCCGTTTATTAATTATTCATATAAGCTTTGACCCCGTAAAGTCAGTGATTCCTAAGTCCTTTCGTTCCTATTGTCCCACCTTTGAACTATAACGCCCCATAAACTTTCAATGGGGTTTAAGGGTCTGTTCACACAGACCAGCTCGGAGAGGAGAGCAGATTTTTTATCACGTTGAAAACTGAGTTTTAAGTATTTGTAGTAAGGTTTATTTTTGCATGTGCACTGTTTTGTCATTAAGAATGCTTGAACGCGCAGTGCACATGCAAAAATAAACCTTACTACAAATACTTAAAACTTTATTTTCAACTTGACAAAAAATCTGATCTTCTCTCCGAGCCGGTCTGTGTGAACGGACCCTAAATCTGGTAATCTCGCAGGCCAAGGAATGATCCGTATATCCGATTGCTGGCTAAACAGATTTGATGTCCGTCTGTCAAACTAGTCATCGTCATAATCGCCGCAGTTATAAAGGAGCGATTGGTTTCGAGGCACAGCCGGTGGTCTGGCGGACACATGCCGCTGGTTCGATCCGGACTCATACGGACATAACCTTTTTGTTACAAGAATTGCGCTTCTTTGTTTATTTTATGCGGATTGATTGTTAAACTTAATCTAGTTGAGAGTTTGTGCATAAATGGTTGTACTGGCCGTGTTCGTCTTTTATTCGGTTTAACAGGAACCCTGAATATTACACACTCTTGCACAATTATGGAACGGTGTATAGGACAATTTTATGGTCTTGCACGAACGTTATCACTACAGGCATTTCTTCTACAGGAAAAAAAAATTCCGCACGGTTGGCAGCATGACGTCATTCAGCACATCTATGTAGTTTACACTATTTGCACGACTGAGTATTACAGTAAGTTCTCCTGGTCAGCACTCATCCATTTCCCACATGTTCACTGTTACACGACCGGATCCAGAGGTAGGCACAACGTGATCACTGTCATAACGCGTTTTATTCCTACGCCACAACCTAACTTGCCCGTGCTGGATTTGAAAGTATTTCATCACTGAAGATGACGTTGCTCTAGTCGAAATTTCTGTATTTAGCGAACTCCAATCGTGCTCTTTTATGAGCTTCGGTTAGCAATGGCTTAGCAGCATGTCGATGATAATGCAGCCCTTCACTATAAAGAGCACGATACACCGTCCACAAAGATGTATCAAACAACTCTGCGTAATATCTTGTTCGTGTAAAGCCATTTCCCTCATAACCTTGCACCATAACCTGACGCTGGTATGAGTCAATATGGCGTCTTCTACCAGATCTACTACGATGTTCCAACGAACCCTCTTCTTGAAACCGCTTTATCCAAAAGTGACAGTCTTTACCTATAAAGGAAATAATATATTATTTATTATTTTCGTGTATCGTTAATCGTGGATAATAAAATAAATAACGAACCGTGACTTTAAAATATTACTTACGTTTAAGTCTTGATTATGCAATGCTATTATTTGGGCCCTCGTAGCCATATCAATATTTGATCGCGAACTCATGATAAAATAAATGTTAAAAACTTGTTAAACGCAATCGTAACTAAACTTACTCAAAGATTGTAATGAACGTTATGATTGAACAAAAAGATTTAATTTTTATACAGTTAATATTAAACTACCCTCAATTCATTTGAGATTTATGATACGGGCTAAAGTCGCTAAACAACTTCAATATAATAAAGAGTAGGATAATTTCAACTCATTGCGTAATGACTCGATGGTCTAGTGGCTAATGGAATCGGTAAATTTTATGCCACCGAGTTCGAATCCCAGTTATTACGTGCTTTGCTTTATAAGGTTTGTAATGTCGTAGGAGACTTTGTGTTAAGATTAAGTAATTTTGTAAATAGCAAAAAACAAAGTAATGTTCTTTAAAGAGATATGTATATTTTCCAATCCTACTACTATACTAGCGCCATCTATGTCATAAAAGACATATTATTAAGGCCACAGAACAGTTGACATTATTGTGTCTCGTTTAGCGGGTATGTGATAGGTTAAGACGATGAAA
Organism: Mythimna separata; assembly: GCA_030763345.1. Classification (NCBI taxonomy): domain Eukaryota; kingdom Metazoa; phylum Arthropoda; class Insecta; order Lepidoptera; family Noctuidae; genus Mythimna; species Mythimna separata. The sequence continues at coordinate 7,752,667 of CM061175.1, forward strand.
CCCTGTGCAAACGATTTTGGTTTAGAATCTTCCATGCAATTCCGTCACAATTAGTACGTGGCGTGGTAACTACCACGCCAACTAACTACCTGAATGCATTTAGGTAGAACTCTACCTAAATGCATTTAGGTAGTTTTTTTTAAGAAATTGGTTTTCGTCATTATAGGGAAACAGTATGGGGCCACCAGGTAGGTACATTGGTAGCGCTTCGGTATTAGGTACCTACTACGCTCGGAACACACTGTGATCAGTGTGATCACGCAATCAAAATCGGTATTTTTTATCCTTCTTGATAAGGTATTTAAGGAAAATAAACCTGTTTACAAATAGATTCTAAACCTACTACTATAAGGATTTGGGTTTAGTAAGTTACTGTTGTATATTTAATATAACCTACCTAGACCTACTAGGTGTCGTCAGAGGCTTCGCCCGCGTGATAGTAGACTTGTCAACTCGAGGTATAAAAAATATAAACAAAATCTGTCATAAAAATCGGTCAATCCATTTTCGAGAAACTCGATAACTTATACTGTGACATCCATTAACCTCTACATTTATATTGATGGTGACATGAGAATTCAAAATATTGTTCTGCTATATCGTCGCCCTCCCCGCTAACTGTCGTATCTCACAAACTGACGTATCTGCACTAACATTACCTACGCGTTCTTAGCTATATTTCGAATAAGTTCTCTTTAATCGTCGTATCTGTATCGTTTACCGTTTAGGAGATAATCACGTATTTGGTTTTGCGAGACGTAGCTTCAAATTAATATGAATAAATAAATAGATACCTTAGGGCTTTAGGGCGACTACTAACTTAAAGAATAAGCCAAGAGCTATATAAAAAACTTTTTAAATAATTGATAAAGCCACAACTATCGCAACTACAGTAATAAATTTACTGTAACGCCCGACCGAAAAACAGTTGCCCTGGAAAAACATCAATTGCTAGTTAGGACAGTTAGCCGGGAGGGTGACGATATAAAATATTATTATTGCTACTTATAGTAAAAATAGTTGACGTCCTATTCTCACACCATACAATATACACATAAGAATTGGTCAAGCCCATAGATATCCATTCGATATCCGTGGTCAAGTCATTTCGGAGGAGTTTTGATACAAACACTGTAAAATTAGATTTTTATATGTTAGGCTACTACACATATTTCTATAAAGTAAAGAAAAGTGGTTTTGAGAAGACTCAGTATGGAAAACAATTCCGCAACTTCCACTTCAATGCTTACTAACCGTCCTATAAAGAGGAAGCAAATTCCTCAGAACTTGTAGACTTTATATAAAAGGAAGAATGAACAAAATCAGAAGGAGAAGAACAAAGCAGTAGAAGATTGTTAATACTAGAAGAACGGAGATTCCTAGTACGTGAAGAAAAGTAAATATTGAAAGTGAGATATAAGTTCTGGGTCGGCAGAGTTGGGCATAGTCAAAAGTGTGATCAAAGCGTGCAAACTTATCTGACGAATGGCCACCCATTTGAGTTGAGATTGAGAAAATTACCTATTTGTATCACGTGCACAGTGTCATTCTGAATTTCGACGATTACTTAATTATTTCGACTCAGTACCAAATTCGAAACAAAAGAATAGATAAACCTTTTAGTACACCAAAAAGTAACGGTACAGTTAAGGCCCTTACGCACCAGCGGTTGGCCACCAGGCGGTTTGTTTGAGCGGTCCAACCGCTTAATGCGGTTTCTTCGCGTTTTTCTTCGCGGTTAGCCGCCATAGCGGTCAGCCGCTATGAAACCGCGTTCAGCGGTTGGACCGCACGAAGGCGCGTGGCCCATAAGCAAAATGGACGCCGTCGAGATAGCTTGTGTTATTTATTTTTACTCCCGAAAACAACGAAAGAAAAATAAAAAAAGACACTGGATTCATCCTTTACTAGAAACACGCAACGAATTTGGCCAGTTCGCAAGTTGTTTTCAAGAACTGAAGAAGCACCAAGATAATTTTTTCCGTTTTAAATCTCTATTCTTATAAACTGCTCCTTCACAATTCCAAATAGCTTCTCGTTGTTGAATTTCAACAATGAATTTCTATGTGTCGAAGTTCATGGCTGCGTAACTGAAAACACGTCCATACTCACCGGCGGCTCGCCGCAAACTAACCGCCAGTGCGTATACACAAGATGGCGGCTAGCCGCGAAGCGGGCCGCGGCCCTGCATTCAACCGCCGCGGTTGAAATTTTGTGGCGGTTTAGTGCATACAATCATAAGCGGTTGCATATTAAACTGGAAAAGCGGCTAGCCGCGCGGTTAGCCGCCCCCGCGGTTAACCGCTAGTGCGTTAGAGCGCTTACTAAACTTTATTGTACAGTTGGTACGACTACTTCAACAGAAGATATATTAGAGCTAGCATTCAATTCAGTCCAACAGAATACACTTCGACAACACACACTTTCGACAGAACCCTTCTTCGAAATGCGGCAATGTCTGATAGGCAGTACACTTGGTACGGACGCGCACGGCTTGGTACCAGCGGACCAAATCCGCCGTGTCAAGTTCAAGCAAGTCTTAACATTATACCACTACTCATCATATCCCAAGACTTTTCCTTACTAGCTTAGGGTCGGCTTTCAGTCTTACCGCAACTGTCTATCAGACCTCTACAACCCAGTTACTGGTCAACGTAATACTCCTTGGATATACAAACTTTTTAATTACTTACTCAGACCATAAAACGGTTTTCAATTATTATTAAAAATGGAAATGGGATTTCCGAGCAGCTATGCTATTCTTTTCAAAGCCAGTTTCTAATGACTTTTACGGTCGAAATTAATAATCAATCTTTCACATATCGGAGATTGAAAAACAAATGATACCATACAAAAATTTACATGTTTTCTGTTGTTTCATTTGTTTTTCAATCTCCGATATGTAAAAGATTGATTATTAATTTCGGCCGTTAGAGAAGTACTGCGGTGCTACCGCAGTACTATGTCAAGCGTATGTTCCGTCGAAGTAAAGCTCTGCCGAACAAGTGCATTTCGAAGAACGTTCTGTCGAAAGGTTGTGTTTCGAAGGTGTGTGTTGTCGAAGTCTATTCTGTCGGACTAATGCTTGTCGAATATATGTTCTGGATTTCTGGTTGAAGCAATGACTAATCGACGAAAAAGTCTTTAGAGATTGGGACTGAGTCGAAATAATTAACTCTCGAAATTCAGAATGACACTCCGTATAACCTCGTGTGCTTAAACGTTTTGTTCGAAAACATAACATCGATATCTCCAACTTAAATACGTAAGACCCTTGTGATCACGTACATAATTATCTTTTGAAAAAAAACATTTTTATCGGCGGCCAATTTGGCCTTTACGGGTCAGTGAGGTATATTTAAAAATCTTTTTGTTTCAGATACATTTGGCCAGCTATTTGTATCCAGCTGTCAGTAGTAGCGATGACCTTAGAAATAATATTTATTGGGCACGGAGTCTCCATAAGAGACTATTCTTTCGCCACCGAATGCTTCTGCTACTGGGTGATCGTTGGCTGTATTCCTACCGTCTACTGCAGCATCGTCGTTAAAACTGACAAGATTCATGATATCGTGGTCAAAATGAATGAGGAATTTATTTTCGTTTGTAGTTTGGGACCGAGATACAGGTAAGTATCTCTTAGATAGGTAGGTATTATTATGAAAGGAAATGAAACAGCAATAAACAGTTTTTATTTTGACGATCTTAAGGGTAAAACCTGGATCCTATCCAATCCGCGGTTCGTCTGTCCGTCACCAAGCTGTATGTGATGAACAGTGTTAGCCATGATGATTTACTTATGTTGCTGCTATGACAGCAAACACTAAAAACAGAATATATTATGATCAAAATATTTAAGTGGGACTTCCATACGCAACAAACTAGATTTTTTCCGACGGAAGCGGACGAAACGGTTCCGTACTAAGGAACTATGAAACCTCTTCGTGTATAATTACGACTCGCATTTGGCTGGTTTTTATTCTAGAGGCATCTATTGGTGCTTGTATAACAACACCTTCATTGTCCATAACTTCAGACTTTATGAAGCACCTAGGCAGCACCATACCTTAACATTCGGACTTTTTTTCAGGAAACCATTCTTAGAAGGCCAGCTTCTAATCTGGCAGTTGTGCTTCGCATGGTTTACCTTCGTTTCCTTCGTGGGTGGTCTGTACGTGGTGTTCCCAGTAGTGGGACTACTCTACCAGAGTTTGTTCGCTACCATTGACGAGAACACCATCAGACCCCTGCAGTTCCCCATGTGGCTGCCACACGATGACCCCTACAGGTCACCGAACTACGAAATATTCCTATTTATGCAGATGACACTGTGTATTATGTTTGTCCAGACTTTTTGCGGTAAGTTGCCATTTTAATGTCTTGAGCAATGTAAAGCAAATGAAGAGGCGTAGGACGGACCTTGGTTTTATGAACCGATGATTTTAAAAGGCTACAAGATTGGAGCGGATGCGGACGGTGGAGAACTGGGATTATGACGAAGATATGTCTGATTTGAACTCAACATAGCTAAAGCTAAAGCACTAGATAAAGCTAGTCCAACACTACCTAAGTACGTTCCGAATATAATATACATTTCGTTAAAACGGATCAATTTATACCGAATCATAAAATCAGAATTATTGTGAGTACAAATAGAATATAGATAACCTCCAGACTGTTTTTCACTCACGATGTCCGAACTCAACGAAAACTTGCCAAGTACCTATGCAATTATAGTGTTCAGAAATCAGACACCACAGGGGGTATCAAAATTCATCATTTTAGCCGAAAACGTCCTCTGTTGGACAAAGGGCATCCCAAAGGGTCGCCATAACGACCAGTCCTATGCGTCTTGCATTCATCGGACTCCCGCGACCCTCACCAGGTCATTGATCCACCCTTGTAGGTGGCCTTCCAACGCTCGGTCTTTCGGCACCATCCGGTGTTCCGGTGCGTAATTCGAAAAACAAAATTAATAGGAGAATAGCTTCTTTGCCATAATATCTATCCTACTATACACGAGAAGGTTTGTTTATAAAATATTTTTTTTAACTTTCAGTCTACATCTACACTCTTTTCCACATCCTACTGCACTACTACACGATCATGAACATGATCATCATAGACTTCGGCGTGATATTCGAGGGTCTGGACGAGTCAGTGGCGTTGCTGCCCCGTCATGATCAGAGGAGGAGGGAAACACAGCGCATACTCAACGCGAGGATTAGAAGGATTGTCACCTGGCATCTTTCTGTGTTTAGGTAGGTTTTTTATCTATGACTAGCTGAACCCCGCGGTTTCACCCGCATTTTTGGTTACTGCTCCGCTCCTATTAGTCCTCGCGTGATGTTATATAGCCTATACCCTTATACCCTTCCTGAATAAATGGGCTATCTAACAATGAAAGATTTTTTCAGATCGGTCCAGTAGATCCTGAGATTAGCGCGTTCAAACAAACAAACTCATCCGCTTTATAATATTAGTCTAGATAGGTTTGCGCTTGACCGCCATCTCACCAGGGCGGTAAGTATGCTATTAGAATTGTATCTGAATTGTCGATCATTTGCTTCATAATTGTTGATTTTGTCAAGTTTGGTGTTGTTAACTTATCAAAATCAAGCTAATGATTGAAAATTCAGATACAATTCTAATAACAGACAGGGATACCCACCCCTGATGGAAAGCGACGATGCGTTCGACGATGGAACGTAGGTACCTACTTACTTACCTAGAAATAGGTAACACATTTGGCTTAAAAATGTTCTATTTATTTATTTAATCTTCATGCAACTAACTTTGTAACTTATAAAGGTGAGCTTTATTCTTTAGGCGTTCTCTACCAGTCAACCTAGGGTGGAGAAGAAACCTTATAGAATAGAATAGAATATTTTTATTTCAGACTGGAGTCCATAGGGTTAGTAACAATTTTAACTTAAATTCTAGTGTCAGTAGGTTACAGACACATAAAAATATACAATTACAATTAAATTTCGGCATGGAGCCGCATCCACAACATTGGGGAATCCCACCGATCCACGAAAACACTGAGAATACTGTTGGTGCCGCCGCGAACGCAAGATATCAGGGATCAGATGCACATCTTTTCCTAATAATAGCGGCAAAAAAATATATGTGACCGCGATGGCTTGAAAACTGGACGATGGACGTAGGTATTCCAGTTGTAACATCGCTTTGTGCCTATCTCCTTCTTAATAAATGTTTGCTTTACCATAACTTTACTGATTAATTTCGCTGCAAAATGTAACGAAAATGAAATCCTCGGCATCCCGTCTGATGATTATCAGTCTTTGATTAACAATAACCTAACTATAACAGTTAATTATTCTGCTCCTTTGTTCCTATTTATAAATCTCAGCCCAAACCATTCTGTTTTACTAGTGACATCATTGGTTTTATCTATCTTGGAGGGAATAAGGTCCTCTCCTCGACCTATGATAGAAGACGTAGGCCAATGATACTTAAATAATCACAATATTACTCCAATGAATCTGACACCTCACACTCTACACTTTCGAAGATTTCAAACTTACGATTTCTGCAATTTTTCGCTCAATATTAGGTATCTGTTATCTCGTATATTATTACTAGATTAAATAATAAGGTGGATATTATATTATTGATGATTACTCACGCAAAAAAGGTAGGTAAGTACTGTTTAGAAATTCCTGGGACCTATTTAGAGCGACCAGAAGCCCTACCACCAGCTCTTAGCGCGATTCATTTGACAGCCTAAGCTGGTCGGGTAAGGGAATAGAGGTATATCGGGTGTCCTCCATCCCTCTTTCTCACTCGCACGCCTGACATTTTAACACGTCATGATAAAGCCCCTGGCCACAGAGTATAACCTGGAACTTGAATGTTGAATCTATTACTTTTAAAATCATCATCTGCCTAGCCTTTTCCCAACTATGTTGGGGTCGGCTTCCAGTCAAGCCGGATTTAGCTGAATACCAGTATTTTACGAGGAGCGGCTGCCTACCAGACCTCCACAACCCATTAACTGGGGTAACACGGTACTTCATGGCAAGATTGGAGTCAGATTTTCTGGCTTCTGACTATCCGTAACGACTGCCAAAGATCTCCAAATGACAACCGGGACCAACGGCTTAACGTGCTTTCCGAGGCACGGAGGAAACTCGTTATGTTAAGATGGTCACCCATCGACAGACCAACCTAGGCAAGCGTTGCTTAACCTTGAAAATCGACCTGTGCGGCTGTTATTATCTAGCCACGAGCTCCAGAACATTTTAAAAGTAATCTATTACTTTTAAAATGTTCATACCTTATTAACATTCCACCAGACTGATGACAAAAATAAACTAAATGTTAATAAAGCAAATGGTTATTTCAGCGCTGTGAGCACCGTGTCATCTGTATACGGTTTGCCGCTGGTGTACCAGGTATCCTTCAGCTCCATCGCCATATGCCTCATAGCGTACCAGATTGCCGAGGTAAGAACATTAAGCACAATACAAAGTGTAAGGTGTGGTAATATTTTAGAAACTGAATTAGCCTTTGGAAATTAACAACGGTAACCCGTGAAATTCAAAATTCCTTATTTTTATGCATTTCTTAGGTCCGTGCTTAGAGCATTTAACCTATGCTCTAAGGGTCCGTTGTCAAGTTGTAATTTGATTAAAATGTGATTTGCAATCGTGACACGAATTTATTTAGGAAATTGTAACCATTAAAATCATCAATACTTAGGAACAATTTGTACTTATAACTCTAATGAATGGCGATTTCATTAAAAAGTGACATTTTAGATACTTATAATTTTCCGTACCCACCTATACCTACAGTCGTCATCAAAATCTGCTGATCAAAATCAGTAAGTATGAGTAATATTTGTTTTTAAGATATTCACTATCACTTCTATGAAGAAAATTACCGTTACAGCCATGGACAAGAATACGTTTAGGTACATATTATGCAGTGCCTTAGGCCTCTTGTACACGAGACGGTTTACTCCGCACGTAGCCACGGAAATTTCTCCGTCCGTAAACACAGCGCGCAGTGTTGTATGGATCACTGAGAGAGCTTGTAGACATAGACACAAACGGCGACGCTACGGAACGGCGCTGCCACCGTGTGTCATCAGTGATGTTCCGCAGTCCATTGACTTTTGTACACGGTACGTTTTATTACGTACCTACCTACGTACGGTTAAAAAAACGTTCCGTGTACAAGAGGGCTTATTTTATCTTCCATTCATACCTATATGTACTGTGTACCTACAAACAATGATGTATTGGTAGAGGTCGATGTGCCAAACGCCAGGGTTCTGGATTTATTTTTGAGTCATATAAGTAAGTACTCTGCAGGTATGAGATTAGGATCACAAAACCTGACAATACCAGACATGATTGATCGAAAAATGTTAAGTGCATGTATGCCAGAAAAACCCATTTGCACAATATTTTAAGCTAAAGCCGGACGAAGTAATAACTTATATGCACCTATACCTACGTGAGTACGAAAATCTTACCTTTAGTACCTGTACTTAATTGGGAATTATTTATTTTAAGTATTTATTACTAGCTGGTGCCTGTGACTTCGTCTGCATTGGATTAGTACTTTGAGACAATTCACACAATCCTATTTATAATATTATACAAGCGAAGTTTGCATGTATGGATGTTTGTTATCTACCCTTTCACGCAAAAATTACTGAACGGATTTCGATTAAACTTGGTACACGTAACACGGGTAGACCCATAGCACATCGGCTACTTTTTATTCCAGAAGTAAGTATATTTCCTTGGGATAATTTTCTACAACGATGTGGGCGAAGTCGCGGCAAAACTGACGCGATTAGCTTTATAAATTATAGCCTAGATAATTGTTATTGTGATGTATAAGGAAACTTTTTATATTATTGTAAAGTTTCATTAAAATCCAATCAGTTTTTTCACCAGAAAACTTTTGGATGGCCTGCTAGTAAAGTGATTTACGTGGTTTATCTACGTTTATACAAGACTAAGGCATATTTTCAGAAACTGGACAACGGCACAGTGGACATCCTGTTTTGTCTGCTGGGCATCGCTGCATGCCTGCAGCTCTGGATACCATGCCATCTCGGCACCATGATAAGAAACAAGGTATGAGATTTACAATATCTACTTAATAGTTGAAAATCATCGATTAACTTCTCGCGTTCTGGTTGTAGCAAGAGGGATAAAAATCTACGTGTGTTCTTCAGGAGAGTAGCTACCACCATATTAGCCATATCATTGATCATTATATCCAGCTGTCAGGGGCCCCGACTTATGAAAGTATAAAATCGCAAAATGTTGTCCACATACCTAAAATTGGTTTGTGGATAACATTAAAAAAAAAATTCGTAATAATAAAATACGAACTATATCCATTTTTAACCAGCGCAGTAGGGAAAAAAGGGGCCCCAAATATTTTACTATACAAGATCCTTTTTCTATATATATGATACTATTAGCTGCGCCACTAGTATCCTTTCTGTTGCCCTTTGCACACTAGGGCCACGATGACTTTTTCGAACAATTCTACAAAATAGGTAATTATGTATCTACCTCATTACTTCATAATCTTCCATTTCAACTTAACTAAAAGAACCCTCGTAAAAAATTATTCAGTAACTACCTACAGCAGGTTAAATCCGCTTATCAGTCCGTTTGTCACGCCTAATTATTAGCGGTCGTCATCAAAAGAATAGATACCCTTTAAATCTTAAAAAATAAACACATCTTCGTTAAGTACCTACCTACTATAATAATTTACATCATAATAATCGGCTGACCATTATCTTTCAAGTCATTTTTTTTTTAACGTTGCCCTTCTTTAGAAATTACTCCTGTATCGTGGGTGTGTTCATTAAAATTTAAATTCAATCACACAATATACAACATGTAACATAATTAACGCACATCCTCTTGGGGGGTCATTGTACTCATCATTATGGACAATTTTTAGTATGGGACCAAACCTGAAATCGAGAAAAATAATCAGCTGTTCCATACATTTATGTTCGCTTATTTCGTCAAAATGTTTGGACCATTTTTTGTAGTTTTATTTACTTACATATTTTGTATGGAATTTTTTCTTACAAATATTTTTCCGTGAAGGAATGTAACCCACTACATGCAGCGTAGCAGCCAATCGCTCAACTACCCAAACCTATCGTCAACCTTTACGGCTTGTGTCGAAAATTATATCGAATTCATTTCAAATACAAAAATGTTCTTGGATGAAGTAAAGCGTCCTGGTAAAAATACCTTAATACGGACTTAAATGCGCTACAGTAACAGACTGATCGTAGATCTTATCGTAGGAGTATGATATTCGTAGCATAGCTACGAATTGTAACTCCTAGGCTTTATAGCGTCGCGTAGGCAATGCGCTACCGTAACAGATCGTAGCACAGTTACGAGTTGTGAACCGTAGACCTTATAGAGTAGCGTAGGCAATGCGCTACAGTAACTGATCGTAGCACAGCTATGAATTGTAAACCGTAAGCCTAGTAGCGTAGCGTTAATAACAGCCGCACAGGTCGATCGTCAAGGTTAAGCAACGCTTGCCTAGGTTGGTCTGTGGATGGGTGACCATCTTAACATAACGAGTTTCCTCCGTGCCTCGGAAAGCACGTTAAGCCGTTGGTCCCGGCTGTCATTTGGAGATCTTTGGCAGTCGTTATGGATAGTCAGAAGCCAGTAAATCTGACTCCAGTCTCGCCATGAAGTACCGTGTTACCCCAGTTAATGGGTTGTGGAGGTCTGGTAGGCAGCCGCTCCTCGTAAAATACTGGTATTCAGCTAAATCCGGCTTGACTGGAAGCCGACCCCAATATAGTTGGGAAAAGGCTAGGCAGATGATGAAGCCTAGTAGCGTTGCGTAGGCAATGCACTACAGTAACTGATCGTAGCATAGCTACGAATTGTAAACCGTAAGCCTAGTAGCGTTGCGTAGGCAATGCTCTACAGTAACAGATGGTAGCACAGCTACGAATTGTAAACCGTAGGCCTAGTAGCATTGCGTAGGCAATGCGCTACAGTAACTGATCGTAGCATAGCTACGAATTGTAAACTGTAGGCCTTGTAGCGTTGCGTAGGCAATGCGCTACACTAACAGATCGTAGCACAGCTTATATATAGCAGCAGGTATTATACCTACACACGAATTAGAATATTTCGTCTCTCTAAGGGCTTTATCACACTAGCGGATGACAAGCGTCCTCAAAGCGGAGCAGGTACGCAACGAATACTTACATTACGGGCACGCAAATTCACACCGACACACAAATTCCGCTAGTGTGATACGACCCTTAATTTTGTTTAGTTGAAACTTGACTTTAATATCCAATCTTAAAACCTTAGTCACGATTTAGGTAAAGGGCACATTCTATAGCGCCACGACATGGTTTCATTCCTTATCAGATAGGAAAGTGTTCCGGTAAAGTACGATAGTAATACATTCTCGAAAAAACATAGTCGTTCCTTTGCTGAGAAGTAGTTCACCGAAAGATAACCGCACGTCTGTGGTTACAATGTGACCTTGAACTGGTCTAGCGCATTACGTTGTGTATTTTATTTCATCATCACTGCACTCAAAACGGTGAAGAAAAACATTGTAAGAAAAACAGTGTGTCCTAGAACTAAAAATTGGAAGATAGATATGATAGATCCTCATTGGGCACGCATGGTAGTTTATAGCCCATTCCCTCTCCTAAAGAGAACGCCTGGGTCCCATTCATAGCAGTGAAAACAATAAAAGGCTGAAAATGTTAAAAAAAACCGGGCAAGTGCGAGTCGGACTCGCGCACTGAGGGTTTCGTACCAACCTACCTATAAAAACAGTTTAATTCTCGAATCGAGTCTTGAAGACGTTTCAATTTTTTTTTCTTGTGACGTAACTAAAAATTTTCAGTTTTCAGACTTTTCCCGATATTAGTGCTATAATACCTTGCTTTGTGCCAAATTTCAAGATTCTAGGTCAACGGGAAGCACCCTATGAGTTTTGATTCCTTTGACAGTGTCGAAATGTACGTTTTTTGCAACATAAACGGGCGTATCTTTTTTTCCCGTCAACTTACAAGTTTGATTTTTGCACAACTTCAATGGACCGCGGATTTCAATATATGGTTTTAATTTCAACTTGATACCTTCACGCGTTCCTGAGAAAAAGGGTCTTGACAGACGGACGGACAGACGGACAACAAAGTGATCCTATAAGGGTTCCGTTTTTCCTTTTGAGGTACGGAACCCTAAAAACACCCATCGATAAAGTTTCCAAAATCCTCAAAACTTATGAAGTTATGAGCGGTCTCGGTTTTTTAGTAGTGTTGGCTTTTTTTCACAAATTCTTGTTGACCCTTGACCTGTTGCCCAGTGGCCAGTCTGTGGGACACCATCCTTTGTCCTCTTTGCAAAGTTTGTACTTATATTGAGAGTAAATAGATTTCTGATGACAGACGAGAAATGTAACGTTCTTTGAAAAACAGATTCGACGCTGAGGCCTCAGTCCAACAAACTACGCCTTTAGAGTAGGCCTACGCTTTCACGTTTTACTTTAGTCAAACTGTTAGTAATGAGGTACTCCTGGTATCGTGGGTGCGTTCATAAAGATCTAAATTCACATACACAAAACACCTAGGCGCCTGGGTCTGGACCCGGAATAACTATCTATCATCATCATCATCTCAGCCGAAAGACGTCCACTGCTGGACATAGGCCTCCCCCAAGCGTCGCCACAGCGACCGGTCCGGCGCGTCTCGCATCCATCGGATTCCCGCGACCCTCGCCAGGTCGTCGGTCCACCTTGTGGGAGGCCTTCCGACGCTGCCTCTTCCGGTACGTGGCCGCCACTCTAGAACCTTCCGTCCCCATCGACCATCTGTTCTACGAGCAATGTGCCCTGCCCACTGCCACTTAAGTTTGGCGATTCTTCGGGCTATGTCGGTAACCTTAGTTCTCTTGCGGATATCTTCATTCCTGATGTGATCGCGCAAGGAAACTCCGAGCATAGCCCTTTCCATTGCTCTTTGGGTGACTTTAAGCCTTTTGATGAGGCCCATTGTGAGCGACCACGTTTCCGAGCCATATGTCATCACTGGCAACACACACTGGTCATAACTATCTATAGGCCATACAAATATTTATTCCGTGCGGAAATCCAGCCCCACCACGGAGCTATAAAAAAGCATAATTATGCGAACCAGAAGCCAGCGACGCAGTAGGCCCAGAAGATATTGTGACGCCTTGAGACTCCTTCTTAAAGGATTGGCCAAAAGTGGCTAAAGATATGTATGGAAGAAAGGAAGGAAGATCTTTGTCCTGCAATGAGGCCCGCCGCTAGCTGGTTAGGCGTCCGCGTGCAATACCGAATTCGCCGCGCCAAAAAAAAAATACCGTCGGTATCTATCAGTGAATTACTAAAATGATGGGCTTCCTCTGCAATTTCGAATATAAAAACGAATTCGAGCCGATAAATACTTTATTTTAAAAAAATACTATAATTGGATATAAGTATACAAATATTTTGGTACAAACATCTTGATGATAATAAATTAACAAACAAGGTATAAAATAAAAAAAGAACTAATATTATTATCACAATATTACGATCATTCAAATTTAAATTATCGAAACGCACAAAAAAAAGTGTACAAGTTGATTAGAAGAACGATTTTATTAACCCCGATGACTTTTTAATTAAAAACTAAGTAAATAATTTTTGCTTTACAGAAATTTAACTTTTCTAGCCTTTACATTTGCAAAATCTGCAATCAACTTTTTCGTATCCAAACTGTCCAAAATTTCATATTTAATCGAAACTGTGGCTAAATTAGTAATTACTAAGTCTTTCCTGGTAGGTACGTACATTATTGACCTTAATTTTTTTTTTATAATTTTCAACTTTGAAAAGGACCTTTCTCCAGGTGAACTGAAACTGGCAATGAAAATAATATTCTTAGCGCTATTGCTGTGTTTAGAAATGTTGAAATTAAGTCATTAGTATAGAGATATAGTAGGTAATGAAGAATAAGAATCATTTTCATTCAATATCAATCAACAAATCGATAGCGTCAATGTCAGTTTCAGCAGTAGATTTTTCTTTAAGCTTTAGATTCAAATTTTTACAATGTATCAATGAATCATCATTACAGTAATTAAATAAGTTATTAACATAACGATATTTTTTTACTAATTTCCTCTGAAAATAATTTTATACTAGAGCATAGAACGGATATTAACAAAACTTGAAGTCAATCGAGACTTAGCGACTTTGGACCACTTGGTCATAAATTTTAGCGGATGATTTTGTACAGTATGTCCTGTCTATTGGTAGTATATGCAAATATATACCTATATTACACAACAGGCTCATAATAATGCTATCTAGTTGAAAACGAAAGCTAGGTAAGGTAATTATACAGGATGTAAGGGACAGCCCTCCACTAACTTTAAGGGTCAGTAGACGAATCTGAAAATCCTGTCACAAATTTTTTTTTCAGGAATCGAAAAAAAATTTCAGTCTGACCATACAAAATTATAAATTTTATCGGACAGTTTGTATGGAGAGGTCGATTTTTTTTTTCGTTTAGCAAGCCCTTAAAGTTAGTGGAAGGCTGTCCCTTACACCCTTTATTAACAAAATATTTCAGGCATTTGAAGTGGGAGACGCGGGCTGGACGTGCGGCTGGCACGAGACGCCACTGGGCCTGATGATTCGTGACGACATCATCATCATCATCATACGCGCTCAGCAGCCGGTCACCATCAAGTTTACTGGCCTGCCACATGTGCAGCTTGAGACTTTCTCTTCCGTACGTATTACGACATTATTAGTTACGTTAATAGTAGGAACCTTACTCTTTGGTCTTCTCCCCTAAAGTTCAGGCGCCTTTTGAAGGTTCCCTCTTCGGCTAGCAAAATTTGTATCATCAGACTCCTACAAGCTACGCCCTATGGGTGTTTTTAATATAATGCGCGATATGCACGGTTATCCCCCACAAATATTCTTTTCATACAAGTACTTATTGTAATGCGTGGAATACCAACGCGAGAGCGTAATTCTGGGCAGCAACGCTTCGCGGGGCGCCACGAGTTAGTCATCTATTGTACAAAACCAAAACGCACAGTAGCCCATAGAAAACTAGACCGTAGGCTAGCATGCATTATGCTGAGGGGTGGCAGGCAGTCGCCTCCTTCTGCGAAGCAGTAATGTTAGCGAAGGAGGCTGCCGACCGCGTGAGGCAACGGAACTCACGCCGCCGCCGCCTAGATCCCGATCCCGATTTCCGACCACCGTAGGCGCGGGCTCGCGGATAGCGAGCGCTGGGTAGCTCGCCGTCCGGCAGTCTGGTAATAATCTGGACCGAGCCTAGTCGTCGACGGCGCGTTCTGTTCCACGCGCGCCTCAAGGAGATGTCAGCAAACTGTAGGGGCCCGGTAGGGCCGAAGCCTCTAGGGAACACGGTATCCGAAAGGTTGTCACCGTGTCCCCCAGATCGATGGCAACGAAGGAACGGGGTAGGGGTTTAGTCAGTAAGAGTCTGACACGCCCTCCCGCTCCGCCCAAGAGTGGGAGAAGTCATTCTGATGATTCCCCTACCGGGAAAAAAAAAAAAAAAGCATGCATTATGCTGCGTTAAAATTTTCTGCATGCGGGCCACCCTATAGGTACTACGAATCAGTCAGTGGGGAATTTATACTGTTGCAGCCCGTAAACTATTAAAAAATCTCAACTTTTTCCTTTCAGTGCATGAGTTCTTCATACTCCTATTTCAACATGCTGCGACAATACAGCAAGTAAACGAAGTATATTCAACAAAATCACATAATTACAACTTAATTATTCAAGCCTGCACCAAAATACACAGTTATTATTTTCAACACAAGTTTTATCACCACTGCTAAAAATGTATTACTATTCAGTACAAGAGTGGATTATATATCTAATAAAGAAAATATGAAATGTTCTTACAATTATTTTTATATTACACTCGAATATTTACATTAGGCATATGTAATTTTTGATATTTAAAAATCTATAACGCGAGAACTATTAGACCGACGCACACGTGGACCACGGCAGATTTGTACGTAGAACGACGTCGCGTGGCGTGGATCTAATGTAGGTCTACATGTCTAGTTGCCATAATAATATATGGAGACCGACGCGCCCGAAGTACTTGGCCCACGTGTGCCCAATGTAATTCTAACTAAAATTGTACATTTTTACATCTTGAAAATAAGTGTTCAGTTTCGGTAAAAGGCTGTGGATCGCCAATTCGGAGCCTGCCGAAAAATGTTCTCTAAAGGAGTCCATCCAATATTCAGAACAGCATTAATATCCCTCAATAGCTTGATCCCTTGTCTTCTGGCATTAAAAAGTATATTGTGACCGGACCCTTAGCAGTGTTTACAATTTCTTCATGTCTGATCAGTTGCGTTGCTGCAAGGCCATACAGCAGACATGGTATACCTGAAATTATATGATAAGTTTGTTTTACTATCATTTAAAATGATATTAGCTATTGCCACATCTAGTCAATCAAATCACATCCAGGCAATCTGTTGATTCAACCTTGAATGTATTACATTAAGTATTACATTTGGTTATGCATGTAGTAATATCCTTTGATAAAATTATTTATTATGTCACCTTATGTTGATATCGCCCGGAGGACACGGTGGAGCACACGGTAGAAGTGTGCCCCGCTTGGGCGGAGCACCGCCGTGTCCTCGTGGAGACTATCGGGAGCGGCGACCTCTCGCGCCGGGCCCTGGTTCAGGCCATGGTCCGGAGCGAGGAGGGTTGGCATGCGGTCGCCTCCTTCTGCGAAGCAGTGATGCTCGTGAAGGAGGCTGCTGACCGCGAGCGCGTGAGGGAACGGTCCTCACGCCGCCGCCGCCGAGATCCCGATCCCGATTTCCAACCACCGTAGGCGCGGGTTCGCGGACGGCGAGCACTGGGTAGCTCGCTGTCCGGCAGTCTGGAAATAATCTGGACCGAGCCCAGTCGTCATCGGCGCGTTCTGTTCCACGTGCGCCTCAAGGAGATGTCAGCAAACTGTAGGGGCCGAAGCCTCTGGGGGGAACATGTGGTATTCCTAACGGTTGATACCGAGTCCCCTCCAGAACGAAGGCAACGAAGGAACGGGGTAGGGGATTAGTCAGTAAGAGTCTGACACGCCCTCCCGCTCCGCCCAAGAGCGGGGGAGTCATTCTGATGACTCCCCTACCATAAAAAAAAAAAAAAAACCTTATGTTGATATAAGATTCTGTATGCTCTTCTTTTTAATCATAGGACTGTTTTGTTTGAGTTTGTCCATCAAATTATTTTCCAGGTGGTTTAGTTTAGATGCATTAGATTAGCATACACTTTTTAAAACAGAGTTTAAATTGACAAAAAAAAAACATAGTGTAAAAGTGGTTGGGCCATGCCCATAACCTACTCAACCATACTAGCACAGAAAGAGTATGCCCGGCATGCAGTGATGTTTAACTTCTGAGATGTCATATCACACTGCATAAGCTACATAATTAAGAGAAAATGCTAGAAATATCATTTGAACACTGCTCATAAGCAGCAGATTCAACTGTTAGGATAGATACAAATGTTAGGGCACTTTAAATTTATGCGTTTTTGGATGGTCACACACAGTACGACTAACACACCTCTTAGGCCCTGCAGCAGGCTAAAACACATAAATTGAAAGCGGCCTGAGGAACACCTAAGGCCGCTTTCTAAGGGATATGTTCGAATTAAAATCATTCTTACCAAAATTAATAACTTTGATGAACCTCATGAATTTGTCCGAGGTAGATAAATCCTCTGCTGCCTTCTTAGAACAGTGGTATTTCATATAGGGATAGCAGCCGGTCCGCAGTATTTGATAGTTAGAACTCCCGACCTTCCAGTTGAAGTTAGACATTCCAAACTGGTCATTCTTTATGCTACTGTACTGAAAAAAATTTGGTAGGGATATAGTGATACTACAATAGTTTTGGTACTAAACAAGGAATACGAAAAAGGAAAACTTAATAAAGGCTGTCAAGTAAATTATTCATAAATTACAAGCCAGTAATGAAAAAAAGATTGTGAAAATGTATCTTCTACCAGCCACTACTTTTAATGCACAAGCAGGATCCCTGAGGTTGGCTATGTTAGGTGATAAATAATGTTAGGTGATAAAGTATTTTAGAAATTTATTTACTTTCAGCCACCAGCTGATATTACCTTCACAAAGTACGAGGTCCAAGGAGGCTCTTTGCATTGGGTTAAATATGCCGTTAGCACCTCTGATACAGTGGGTTTTGACGAAAAGTATGCTTTGTGTATAGTTACTGTCTTAACCTGATTTAATAATATTTTATTAGACATTTTCTTTTACAAAAATCATTTACATTTAGGTTTACAAGTTACGTAAAATTGAAATTTGATTTGATAGTTGACAGTGACTCTGTGACACGAATTTGACATCAGATAAATAAATAACGTTAATAAATTATTACATTGCAACACCGAATAAAATACGTACAAAACAATTGATATTATAATATCGATATCTGTTTACATCTCTAGCAGAGTGACAAAAAAATCACATGCGCATAAAAATGGGACATCTATTTTATGTAACATTTTAGTTTTAAATAGAACAAATTGCGTACAGCGCCCTCTAGCTTGGAATAGCTGAACTTGTTGTAAATTGTCCCAATAAGGTTTATTTTTGACTAGATAGAATTGAATTTTCAGTTGTAAAGAATTCAACTGTGATGTAGTTTTTGTAGTGGTTGTTTATAAGATTTCACTTCTACTAATTTTAAATCTTACCTCACTTAACTTTTCCTAGCGATTGGGCACGCAGTCATTGCGGCGCGGCGGTGAGTTAGGTAGTAGGTTAGTAGAGTGAGTCTTTGAGGAGTAGTTGGAAAGAGGTCACGGCGTCTTCACATTCCGTATGACGCAGGTCCTCACCGGAGACGGTAAGTTCGGGAGGTTCCTGCATCGGATTCAGGCAGAAAGGACCGGGTGTCGCCACTGTGTGGACCGCCCGGAGGACACGGTGGAGCACACGGTAGAGGTGTGGGTGTGCCCCGCTTGGGCGGAGCACCGCCGTTTCCTTCCGCGAAGCAGTTATGCTAGCGAACGTGGCGGCCGGGAACGGCCCTCACGCCCCTGCCACCGCCGGGATCCCGATCCCGATTTCCGACCACCGTAGGCGCTGGCTTGCGGACGGCGACCGCTGGGTAGCTTGCCGTCCGGTAATAACCCGGACCGAGCCAAGTCGTCCACGGCGTGTTCTGTTCTTCCGTGCTTCTAGGAGTTGTCAGCAAACTGTAGGGGCACGGCAGGGCCGAAGCCTCTAGGGACATGGATCGGAATTCTGAAAGGTAAGCTCGGTATCCCCAGTTCGAAGGTAACGAAGGAACGGGGTGGGGTTTAGTCAGTAAGTCTGACACGCCCTCCCGCTCCACCCAAGAGCGAGAAGTCATTCTGATGCTACCACACCTGAAAAAAAACCTAAATATAGGGATCCTCAAGACAAAAGTCTATGGCCAGTGTGTGTTGCCAGTGATGACATATGGCTCAGAAACGTGGTCGCTCACAATGGGCCTCATCAGAAGGCTTAAAGTCACCCAAAGAGCAATGGAAAGGGCTATGCTCGAAATTTCCTTGCGCGATCATATCAGGAATGAAGATATCCGCAAGAGAACTAAGGTTACCGACATAGCCCGAAGAATCGCCAAACCAAAGTGGCAGTGGGCTGGGCACATTGCTCGTAGAACAGATGGTCGATGGGGACGGAAGGTTCTGGAGTGGCGGCCACGTACCGGAAGACGCAGCGTCGGAAGGCCTCCCACAAGGTGGACCGACGACCTGGCGAGGGTCGCGGGAATCCGATGGATGCGAGACGCACAGGACCGGTCGCTGTGGCGGCGCTTGGGGGAGGCCTATGTCCAGCAGTGGACGTCTTTCGGCTGAGATGATGATAGGGATCCTAGATGAACATGCAATGATTGCTGTACTATTGGGTACCCCCTATAGTATTTTAGTTCTTACGATCCATCCTAAGGTTGTCTGGTAGATATCGCTGTCAGCGATAAGACCGCCATTGTACCCATAGATTTAAGTTATTGTATAAACTGTACCATTACTTTTTGGTGTACAATAAAGTTTATTCTATTCTATAGTTTTTAAATTGGACGCTTAGCCCATAAGCCACTATTGAAGAACCGAAATGCTTCAACCCAAAAACTATTTTCGAAACTCATTTCATGTAGCCGAGGCCTCTCTACTGACACGTCCCACAACTACACAACATAAGACAAAAGGTTGCGTGTGAATAGTGTCGCTGCAGCTTCTAGCAGTTGCGTTGTGATAACTATAAATGTTGAAGGGGTTGCATTCTGGTTACGTCGTAGCCAGTGTTTGTTGACAGACAAATTCCCGATGTCGCTGCACTCGATATCAACACGGTTGCGATTGACGTCAAAATGTGGGCAGTATGAAGAAACTGTTTGTATAAAACATTAGTGACTAACCACGCAGTTTTACGAGTGGTTGTGATTCTATTCAGACGAACCACAACCACTCGTGCAACCCTAACTGTGGGCAAATAAGCCGCCAATTATTTGAGCGTCGTCGTCGTCGTTTGAAGATCATTATATCTGTATGCCCACCAAAAGTAAATAAAACTTACTCGTCATTATCATTTCATTTATTTGCTTTTCAACTTACTGACAATTTCGAAAATCACAGTTATTTTTTGACATTTTGTAATATTCAATTATTACATGACAACAGCTGTCAGCTGTGGTAAAATGGGAAGTGGGTATAAAATGGTATTAAATATTATTATTTATTGGCCGCGGTATATTACATATTTCTATTGAGTAAATATTACAATAGGTACTTATGGGTAGGTCCATCATTTTAAAAAATAAAACGAAACGTAGTTCATTATAAAAAAAGATGCGAAGTTGTCATAGAAAATGAAAAAAATTATAATAATACTAATAAATAACATTTATCAATTTGTAATTTAGAATCATATTAATTTTACAAGTTAATTAATGAAGTGAGCAAAATGAAG
Source organism: Mythimna separata (assembly GCA_030763345.1). Lineage (NCBI taxonomy): Eukaryota > Metazoa > Arthropoda > Insecta > Lepidoptera > Noctuidae > Mythimna > Mythimna separata. The sequence goes on from CM061175.1 coordinate 7,773,761, forward strand.
AGCGCCGCAAGACGCCGACAACGTGACACGTAATGTACAATCGATGAAGCGAAACCAACAACAATAATAATACATTAAAATTTAAATTATTCCAGTGATCATCTACACATTATGAAACAAAACAAAAAGCGTTCGTGTATTTAAACCTATGGAAATATGATAGAAAAATCACAATATGTCATTGGAATAACATCCTACAGATACAATAGAAAATTAATGGTGTCACCTGTGATGCCACTTAAGGGTTAGTACTTAGAAATATTTTAATGGTGGGATCGTAGCTCATCTATATACAATACCAACAATTTCAATAGACTTATACAATCACTCGAGTCCCCTACAGCGCCTACATGTGGGCACGGCTCTGCACACGACTGTCAGCGTGATGTATCGGCGTACAGGTGTTACGTTAACAAGAGGTAAGATAACAGTCTCGTACAAAGCCATGCCACATACGTTACGTTATTGCATTCAAATACCACTCTACTTCAAAATATTTTCAAAAGCCTACGTTATACAATGTCTAACATTAATGTTTTGTAATTTCTATGGGAACACGAAACACCAAGATTATCCAATTCAAATATTTGCATTGTGGTATAATAATCAGTTTGATTATTAAAATTTTATTATGAATTCTGTACATCATTATTATTAACAATTTATGCCATTATGTTAGCCAATGAATGTTATAATCATAATAATATAATGATAAATTTATATGACATGGATAGTTGTTTTAGACACGAGCTTCATATTTAATACATAGTAATAATTTACATACATAGCTGCAAGAGAATGTTCACAAAAACGACATACATAAAATATTTAACCCGAAGCCTACATCCAAAACTACATCAACGCGCAAAAAGCGTCCAGCATTTCTCCGTAACATACACATTAAAAGTAATTATTAAAAGCGGTACACTAATTAACCGCAAGAGACAAAAAAACATTAGGATCGAATATCGTCTTGAGATCAATCATAGTAAAACGAAGGGTTAGGATCCGTTCCGTGGATCCATTCTAATGATACGCACACATCCACCGGCCACTCATCATCTGCATCGTACGTACGCGGGGTACTGGTGTGTGTGCGGCCGTGGAGCGTCACACAGCGGAGAGGTGGAGCGTGTGTGCGCCGTGTGGCGTGTCTTTGGTATAGAGGCGGGTGGAGTGCGCACGGAGGTGCTCGCACTAGGCCTGCTTGACGCGCTTGCGCGGCGGCCCGATGGGCGGGATCTGCTGCTGCTGCGTGGCGAGCGCGCGGAACGCCTCGGCGATCAGGTGCGGGTGCGACGAGATCATGTTCTTCCAGCCCGCCGTGTCCATCACGTCTGTTGCGTGACTCCTGCAATATAAAGAGAAGACTGGAATTAGTACACCGTCAAATAAATAACAAATGGGCCATCTGAAGAGTGATTTTTGTTTACAAAAACCCACCTTTACCCTATGCGTTCCAGGGTCAACAACGTTAACGTTTTCAAACATCCTGTAGCCATAGCAGACATCAGTCCCACTGAGGTAACCTTCAATTTTGCAGGCATCTCTTATGTGAAAACAAAAATACGCGCCGTCGACTCAGGCCTTGGTCCTTTCCGTACAATTAAGACTTCAAGCATTGTTCATCGTCCGCAAAATAAAGAAAATAAAAATCAATAAATAAAACGGTACTAACGTGTTAATAAAGTCGATGGTTTGCGCCTTCAACTGGTCAGCAGAATGTAAGTCAGCTAGGATGAGTGTGTCGGCCGCCGTCTCCACAGACAAACTGAGGCACAGCGCCTCTTCGCACATCACTTTTAACCGCTCGAGGGCATACTGGAAACAAAGAAACTTTTATATTAGTATAAAGTTGTAAGACCTTTCAATATTTAATTGTGTATATACAGACAATTGAGTGGGCCAACTACTACTGGACATTGGCAACTTTTGAATAAAAAAAAAGTTTTTTTTGGTTGTCAAAAAGTAATAGGCCTTATTTGACATTTAAAGAAATTACATGCAACTATAAAGTAAGCGCAAAAAGAATACTGGCAACATATTCTATCATATTATTTAAAGCTAATTTAATTATGGATACTATAAAGTAGCATGCAATTTCTTCAAATGTCAAAAAGGGCTTATTATTTTTTGACAATTCCAATACTTAAAGTGCTTCTTAAGCAAAAAATCCATGAGTACGCATGGGTATTTGTAGAACGGGTTTTTCAAAATCACGCTGCAACCCACGGAAACAGAGTAGTAACCAAAGATACGGAAGAGGCGCGGCAGATAGTTCACAATGTCAGCTGATAAACGACAAATATTCTAACTAAAAAATGATTATTATCAAGATAATAGTTTCATACAAACACAGCCTTGGCAAACGTATTGGTAATCACATAGGACACGAGACATCACGTTGGTTGCGCGACACGTCTGCCAATTGTAATCTTTATATTGATTTCTATGCACGTGGCTCAGAATGCCTTATAAAGTCTACACAGTATGTTCTTATCTGTATCGCGTGATGGATAAAAGGCGTTATTAAATACGTCGAGTTTCGCTATTCTAGTATGGGTTTAAGTCAATTGTATTTATCATGAGAAACTCCCTACTCTATATAGCACTATGCCATAAGTAAGGAGTTAAGGATTAAAAAAATAGAGATGTTTATAGAATTTTGAACTATGAAGTTTAGTAGTTAGAATATGGTATTTTATAATTTGTTTGAGGCCAATTTATAAACATCATGAATCTGCGTGCTTCTCCATACATTTTATATGGCAACTAGACTTGTAGAGCTACAATAGATCCACGCCACGCGACGTCGTTCTATGTGCAAATCAGGCATGGCCCATTTATGCGTCTGGCTAATGTACTTCCCTCTCTGTGCGTTAAGTATCATCCAAATGTATTAAGGTGCCACTGATGACCAGCCATTAAAACTTTCACCTTTACACACAGCAAGTTAGACTAACATTAATCACCAAGAACCGTAGATAAAAGTAGTAAAGTTTACCTTATCAGCGGCTGCTAGGAGGTCGTCGGCCATCTTGTCTAGGTTCGGCGCGCGCCCCGTGTAAATAAAACGAAGCATTTCCCGCAACACTTCGTGGTCTACGTCTGTGATGTCTACTCGATTCCTTTTCCTTTCTTCCATCTCGTGTTCAAACATCGCTGCAAATACTGGACTTCTCGCTGGAAAGGAGAAATGAGAACGGTTAATACAAGTTTTTAAATTGGATCGTTTCTGCCTTAAAGTCGATCCCGTTAGAATACGGACCGTAAACGGCAGGTGGACCTGACTACATACTGCTAAGACTGCTACCCAATCGCATAAATACTGTTCCAACGGCTGGATAAAAACCTCCTGTCATTCTTTCCAGCTCTGGGACACTTTTCGCCAATTCCTAAGACACCTAAGTTCCAGCGATTTTCATGGCTTGACGCGACCCCGTCTCCTTCGATTTCTAACTACCAATTTTTTACAATTAAATAAATGTATGTTGATTTAATGAAAATCTCAGTAAAGCAATATTGATTAAGTACGCCCAACAAATAAACAAGGGCCTCCCAATGACCGCGACAAAAAATATAATAGACTTGAAAAAACAGCTTAATTCAATTGCATGTTTATTGATGTCAGCACTAAAATTACAACAATACAATTACAATTTTGGCCACAAAGGGAAAAACATAACGGAAATCCCATTAGCTCTGCCACACTGTTATCACAACCTACATAAGAGAATTTAATTTGTATTGTAACACATTCACTAATCGGGTGATCTGGATTCGGAAGAATTGCTGCCGAAATGAATCATGATTAATATTTTAACTCATTGTTTTAAGAGGAATTTTAATCATATTTTTTTACAGGAACGTGATAATCTGGTGCCTACAATTTTAGGTTATTCCCAACATAATATAAAAGTAATATTAGCTACATTATTTCGTATCATTTTACAGCATATTATTACGAAGTTTGTGGTATTTTGTTTTGTTAGGTACAGTTAACCGATAAGCTTATGTCATAACGGAAAACATTAGGTACCTACTAACCATTTGAAAAAAATTAAATATTTAATATCATATTATAAACTAGAACGACATTGCTATATATATTATTTTAATGAGTTAGCACTCGGAAATTCCACTAGAAATTAGTACAAGGAAACAACAAGGGGGTTTCAGAACGAAAATAACTAGGTATATGTCATCTATCCTTGGCCTATAACTCTCGCGTGAAAAAATCAAATATGTATAAGAATATAAAGGCTGTTTACACAACATGTCATTTAAATATCAGATAAAAATCTCGCGATACAATGTTGCTTTATTACGTGGAACTATATTATCTAAAATCGATCACATTTATGCGGAACCTAACACAATAATAGTGAAACGTGTATAATGCGATAAACAAGATTATAACAAACGCGAGTAGTATGAAATATTTAAATACCATGATAAGTGGTCAAATAAAATCTATACATATAAAAGGAGAAATTGACTGACTGGCATATCAACGCATAGCCGAAACTACTGGGTCTCGGAACGTGCAATTTTCCTTTTATGACGTAGGCGAGCACTAAGAGAAGATTTCCTAAAATTCGCCCCCTAATGTAATAAAACGGGAGTCCAAAATGTGTACGAAAAAACCTACTTTCACGCAGGCGAAGCTATTGTACGTTTGGCAGTAGCTAGTCTATTTTAAAGGAAGGAAAAAAAATTACAATAAGTATTTCCAACAGTGCTAATTTTTTGTGAGTTTAATACGGTCTGACTCTAAATATGCTACACTACCTATTATTTATTTATGGGTTACTACTTCCCAATGAATTGCCATGATAGTTTGTTTTTTTTAAAAGCTAATTTGTGTCCCACTGCTGAACAAAGGCCTCCTCTTTCTTCTTCCAAAGTTCTCTGTCTAAGTTTGCCCCGTACTTTTATTAAACAAAAATTAAAATTACCTGCTAAAATGGCTTTATGCGCCTGGAATTCCCTTCCTCCAACCGCTAACGTGACGTCGGAAAACCTTTCGTTGTCAAACAGAGCCCCCAAGTCGTCCGACAACCGGCACTCGGGCACTTTGAACTGCACCACGTTACTCTGCCCACTAATATTGATACTGTCTGCTACAACTGACACTTCACAGAATATCGTCAGCTTGTCTTCAGGTAGGAGGCCATTTGCTTCGTCTAATAGGAAGTCTCTGGAATTGGAGAAATAAGAAGTTATACTTTTAGCTTACGCAGAAGTGACATTGTTAGAAGTATACTTATTTATAAGTTTCGCAGAAATATGGTGTTGTTGACGACATAGAACAGCGGAAAAGATGGATATTTATAGAAAATAAAGGTACTGAGGAATGGGGGTGCTATAATGGGAACAAGGTATTCTTTCCAAGAATCAATTATATTAAGAGCTGCACTTCATTTCAGTAATAGGAACTCTTTAAAGCGAGATAGATTCACAACGTAAGTGTATATAAAATTTTCACCCCACCGACTCCATTCTCTGAGAATTTTACGCAGGATAAAATTATTGTTAAGGAAACTAGAGATATTGGAAATAGAAGGAACAAAGAGAATTTATCTTGGAATTAATTTTCTTGAGAGCTGCACTTTATTTAAGTAATAGGACCTCTTTAAAGCAAGACAGACATCGTATTTTCCAACTAAACGCAGCACTAAATGATCTCTTGGATTCTTATCCAACAAACGATCTGTTTGCGGATGAATGGAAGATGATTATATTGGCATGTCAGTAATACTGCGAGAGGAATTATTGAACGTGATGTTTATAATTTTAATTGTCCTTGTTTAGTTACTGTAATTGTTTGTCCAACCGTTGTAATTAATTAATAAACAAATAAATAGACTCTTGACGCACGTATTTTTCAAATTTTCACCAAACAAACTGAAAAAAATTTACGTAGGATAAAATTTATGCTAAGGTAAACTGATTTATAGGCTAGCGTTCTTGTTCTCATTTTTACGGTGTCGTAAAAACGTTAGCACTCAGTAAAGTGGAAGTAAACCTTGTGGTTGGTATTCGCATCACCGCAATAGAAGATTTGGCCCGGGGCTTGTCGTTAGTGACGTTCGCTCCCTTTTATATTGGCCAAGAAATGAAGCCGAGGTTCCGGAGTTACTGATGCTTTACGATATTTCGGATCATGGTAAATATCTTGTTACGAAAAAATGGTTCTTTACGAGGTCTGTTCTGCTGTGATAAGTTTATCATTTTTTTGCCTGCATTTTCTTCAATAATAGCTCAGGTCAAAACATGCATATCTAAATGTTTAGTCAGAAGTATTTAAAATTGATAAAGCCTTCAAACAAAAAAGTTCAAATGGGTTTCAAACAAAACTATGACAAAAAAGGCCACGAACTATCCGGCGGGCAACAGGTAGTGATAAAATTGTTAGAATTAGATTAATGAACATCGCAGACACCTTGACCCAAAAAGGGTTTCCGAACCAATTGTATCAATCTAGGCTTGTTTCCAAGAATGTGTGCCAGGTTAAATTACTAATAGGATAAAGGCTGTACTTAATTTGAAAAGAACACTTCATGTTTTTTGAGGCTTCCTTGAACTTAATTCTATTTTTTAAACCACTGCAGTATTAAGGACATTTGGGGTTCAAACGTGACTAGTTTGTGACTACACCGGATACATTCACCGCATGACTGCCAAAGGGGTTGGTTTACGTCACAACCAATAAGACAAGACCCCCGATATAACACAGCTATACCATAACAGCTGTTGGTACAAAGATTACACGTATGTAGCCAGGGGTCTACATAATGTGGTGTTTATAGCCCTCGCGAGAAGCCCACATTTTCAGCAGTAGGGAATAAAATTATGTGACTTTGCCGTTATTGGGGTCCGCCCCCATCTAACTGTATGCTCCGTAAAGCTTTCCACGAAATCTACACTGCTTTGTGATTTTTTGTCCTCGTAAAGTCATTATTTGTTTGGATTTTATATAAAAGAGCGACGTAACAAAATTGTTTCTCTCTTGTTACATAATTTACATTACAAAATAACTGACGCTGCTTTGTGAATCTTTGAAACAAATATAAATGATGACGTATTTTGTAGTTAGAATATCAATCAGATAATAATGTGTATGACTCACCTTCTTATAAATTTTTTGAAACCCCAATCTTTGCCTTGTACGAATCTGTATGCGCGCTGTGACTCCATCGCCTTCGTTTCTTCCCGTTTTGCATTTAATATTGAGAACTTGAATTTTGCACGCACTTCTGATTTGTTACACGACACTAATAATAAATATAAGGATAAATAGTCTTTGCTCTCTTCATCGAGTCCTTTAGGATTAACACGAAGACACCACTTTAGTTTGTCACTAGCACCTGCTGAAAAAGTCGATGATTTTAACACTTCACCCATTTCTTCTCTACAGAAACTAAAATTGTTTATTGTCCACATGTAACTGAACTTAACCACTTTGACCTGAAACAATGGAAAATTGAATTAATATATTACTTAATATTCTATCCTCATATGGTTTCATTATTTAAAGGAGGCGAATAATTTTGTGCGTAAATATAAAACTGCGTAGAACTTTAAAGGTGGAATTATATTAGTATTAGGGACAGTCATCAGTTAGAATGATGTGCAATGCTTCATAAATAATGGAAAAGTATAAATCAGGGAGGGAAGCAGACACTTTCACAAGTAACCCCGGGATGACCATAAATCTTCCCGAGCCGGGTCCCGCACTACTCAGTACTGCTTAGTAACCTGTACAATGTCCTTAATTGCCTTACCGACAGTCTCCATAAAAAACATACAGTTTAATGACTTATTTATGGCAAATAAAATTTCATGAAACAAAATGGACAACACTCATTATTTCATTCATGATTCAAGGTTGGGATGTCGTATGTTGTTTATTTTAAACAGTTTATATTATTGAGTCTTTGATCTCGGCTTCAGATAATTCTAAAGTCCATAGGACGCTTTTGGAGTAACGTACCTATTGTATGAGCTTATAGCAATGTCTGTGACGGTTATATTCGATTCATAATAAAAAATAATTAGCATGGTGCGAGTGAGGTGAACGTGATCGGCACATTGTCGGGGGCCCTGAGCCTCGTCGGGTGGACACTTGGGCCTCGGCGGCGGCGTCGGTCAGGAGGATAGGCGAGGCAAGTCGCGGGCGCAACCTGGCCGTGCTGGTCGTTGCCCTCGACCGTTGCTTGGCTTGCGGTGCTGCTGGGGTCTTCGCCCGGTCGCCGACCCGCGCCAAGGCCGCCCGCATCATCCCCGGTTCGCATTCGCGGACACATAGATAACATCCGTTTGTAGATTCCACCGCCACATAAAAGCCTTATATGTGTGCTCTTTATAAACCAGCTCTCTTTTAGAGAAACATGTTTTGTTTGAATAAAATATGCAGGAAAATGTGTGGGCTTTAATAATTTGAAATCATCATGGCAAATCAGGAGCGTGGACAGAATTTTAAAGCGATATATTACTGATTACAAGCAAACACGCATTTACATTATGCAGACTTGTGTTGGAATTGCAATGCAAAGGCATAGTTTGTTGATAAAAGCAAGTAAATTGCAGTAATTTTAATGGGCGTTTGAAACTAAAGTGATTTACAATACATAATGGTTTCATAGTAGCGTCGTTTGTGTATGGCTCACTTCAAAGAGAGCTCTAATTGTTGCGATAACATGCGAGGTTTATTGTTGACGAGTTTCCGAGTACTAATGAAGAACGTGATTATCGGAGAGCGGCACGTGTACGGCTGTGCCAGAGAGCAGAAGCGCTGAGCGGACACGTGTCTAACTGAGCCTATAATGCCACAATCCTACACGGAAGTACGTACAGAGCAGTTGTATCCTTGACAAGAATCATTACAATACATCTACCTATCATTACGTTTACGTTATGATCATGAATTGATGGCCGACTCCGTTAAACAACGGTACAAATACATCACAACAGATTCTTAAAGATTAAAAACTTGAGACACATTTTTAATAAATGTAGGTACCTACGTGCGGCAGCACCGACACAAAGCAAGCAAAAAAACCGCCGTTATTGCAGACTAAATAGATTTTTGGACAAAAAGATTCAAAAAAGGTAATACCAGATCGGTTGTGTCTATGTCGCACAACGGTCGTTCCAATTACTTTAGCGTTGACCATCAGCCGGGAAAATGGTTCCAAAGTGATACCTAATCGATGTTCGAAGCAGAAAATGAAACAGCACCGGATAGTTACGGGCTCTTATCGCTTCTGAGTATACTGTTACTAATACCTTTTATTGACGTCCGAGAGAACAAACGATCATTATGTGAGGTGACGCTACTGGACGCTTCGCTCGGCATTGCTAAGTTATCACGTCTTCGTTTATCAGAGAAATAGTTTTTGAAATTGGATTTGTATTATCTCTAAATCGGTAACATACCGCGCGACTTATTGCATACCGCGACGGTGTGGTATTAGTTATACGAGTAGCTCCACAACGTGACGCACGACACACGAGTCACCTCTGTAGTTTGAACAAGCGGACACGTGCACTCCTCTTCCTAGTAGCTTTAAATATGTATATACACGTTAACACAATATGCATATGCGCGCAACACATTTCAAGTTCACCGATAACGGCCTTGGTAAACAATTATTATCGCTTTTCGCACCACACCAACAGATGACTCGTATTCACACTTGACGACCCGAGTGTGCGTTTCAGACGGTATTTGACGAATTTCTTACTTACATAAGATTGTTTTTCTGAGTAGCGTGACTGAAGCCTACTATTTTCAGGGCCCGTTTTCCTACTACAGTTAAAACTTCGTTCGTTGGCAATGGAACGCCCTTGCCATTCAAGTCAACCTTCACGTTTTACTCCCAAACGTCCTTTGTTTCACCGAAGCACTTGTAAATTACCTGACTAATAAAATATATATTGCATTCCACCTTTAACATTCACGACTACTTCAAATCTGGTGTAACAGAGGCTCATTTACTGTATTAGTACAACGACGTGCAATACAGAAGAGCAAGCTACACCATTCAGATGTCTAGAACTCTGGACTCGGTAAAGTCTGTTATGAATAAAGGGGCTTCACACTTACAGAGAGAGCGGTCTATTTCGAGCTTATACATTCGCGTCGCGTGGCAAGGACTAGTGAAAAGTTTCGATAGATACCATACTTTACCTGTGTGAAGCACCAGTTTTCCGCGACGGGCGTGTTGCCGTCGTGCAGCGGGCTGGGCACGCGGCTCACCGCCATGCCGCCGGCGCCGTTGGATGAGACGCGCGCCGACTGCGGAGCGGCCGCGCCGCCGCCCGACCCTCCACCGCCGCACTCGCTGCCTGCCCCGAGCCTGCAACAATACATAACCACACATAAGTCTACGACCCAAAATTGCAGAGGGGAAAATATGAACATGACAGGAAAATTCTAGGCGGAAACTCAATTAAGAGAAACGATTAGAGACAGCAGGGAAGGAAAAGCTAAATTTTCAAACAAAAAAAAAGAGACAATAAGCGCTAAAGCTTGAAGCAAAATGGGTAAATAGGTAATAGTTGCTCATAAAGATTATGAAACAGATACAAGTACACAATGCAGTTTCCATTGCTGCCTGCAATAGCACGCCAGATAACCAGAACTATAAATACGACAAGAAAATGTCAGATCATAAATACGAAGGTGAAAATCGATTCAATAAAGAGGGAGGAGAGCAGGCGCTACTTTACGCTGCATGGAATCTGCCAACTATTACCATCGCAGTAATGAAATAATTTCGAATACAGTAGACTCAAATACGTACAGAAATAAATGAATATGTAGTCTGTCCATGGTCGTACTCTGCCTCGGAGGAAATGCTTGTGACTGCCTGTGAATGCCTAGTGTGACTGACTCCGACCTAAATGGCTTAAGTTATTTAATAGTTGCCATAATAAAGACTAATTGTCGTTTACAATAATGTAATGGCAAGATCCAGATCATTACTAAATTACAGTCATAAACGGTAACATACATGTAATAAATAATGAGACAAGACAGCCTAATTAAGAATAAATCGAGTTAAGGAACATTTAGTAACGAGAATTTCAAAACACCAGGAAATTGATTTTATGGCGTTTTATACGTTTCTTATTATCTTAATGTGATCATCGGTACTAGAATTAATGTAAACGTTAATGAATAACTAAGTACGTAGTAAGAAACAAACAAAGCCGATGATAAGCTAGTTTGTTTAGTCCTAAAATCTAAATGCACGATAACATGAAAACACGTTCCGGTTTATCTCCAGGTCACCAAGTTGTATTTGTATGGTCTAACTAATACGAAAAAAGTAGGTAAAGAATCCATCAATGATGCAATGGGAATAACCGATATATATAAATACATAGATAGTTACTCAAAAAATACTTATGATGTCACCAATCTGTAATTTGGCATTTAGGCTTCAATCGGAAAACGACCTAACGTTTGTCTAGCTCGTATCTTCATAGCTGACGTACAACAAAGACTAATAGGTATGCCATACACACTGAACGTAGTTGTTATGTACGAGTTAGCACTCAATAAAACTTAAGTAACAGAACACCTTTAGGAGCCTTTGACTAATATTGATGAGGCATTTATCTCACATGCTTTAGATGAGGACTATCTTAAGGACGCACTTGTATAATGCTATATTATTTATAGCCAGTGTTTCCCATAGAAAATAGTTGACTAAAGTCACCGTGAGATAGACTGCAATAAAAGGGGTTACCCAAGGCGTGCCAGTAATTTCTAACACGGATAAAAAGTTTAAGTGTTTCAGGTACATTGCGTAGATAGCCAAATGAAACAAATACAATACACTAACGAGTGACCTAGTGGCCGATAAGCAATACCTGCAAATTCTCATAGAATTGAATGCAAGGCGAAAATGTAGCAACGTCGTAATACGCCAATCAACGATCGTAGTTTCGCTTCCCAAATCTGGGACGCGAACACAATACATTTTACTCACTTTATAAATGTATGTACCGGTACGTGCGCACCGAGGACGGTTGCTGAACAATGACGAGACGGCGAAAGAAGAGTTACACGTTAGTATCATTCGGCTTTTGGGTTTCGGTGCCGTCAAAATGTCGAGAGTATGTCGAAGTGGGACACTTACAATGTGCGAGATTTGACCGTCCTGCGAGACTTTCACGAACTGTATTTCGATTACCAAATACGCGTTAGAATCTGTGTCAGTTTCATCACCGCACTGCATCCGTTCACAGTCCGCGTGCGGTCGCTTTTTGTGAAGGTATAATCGTATCACGCCAGTTAACTGGATACTTATTGTGTCAGCTCTATATTTCGGGAGGATTTTTATTTCGAGATGAGGTCAAAATTTCAACATTCGCCCTGGAATCTGGATTACCTGATTTATGATGAGCTCTTTAACTTATTGCTATTATTTCCAGATAATCAAGCATGAATGTGCTGTCCCCATTTTTTTTTCGGATTTATTACAAACTAAATAACACTACAGATTCAGTTTGCCAATAAAAGTAACAGTTGTTATCCATCCTCTTTCAATTGGTACGAAGAGAAAAGTGAATTAGCGAGAAAGAGCTAACGATTTCCTTTTTATTGCATTGTTTGTAGCACATGAAAACTGCAAGGCCTGTATTTCACTCGTTCTTAAATTTGTTTATCGTAATGCGTTCTTTCATCACAGACATTGACATAGTATGAGTGAATGCCAGCTTGATGATTGTAGAATGCTTTGGACTTCTGGTGAACTCTACATAATCGTTCCATTGTACGTGTACCTAAACAAATTGTTGTCTTGGCGTTCAACTGGAGTGTTTAGTAAACACAAGCTATTCCAGATCATAGCATACTTGTACAATTATTTATTTATGACCAACTAAAAGTATAAACAGGAATCCGTTTGAATAAAAAGAAACAGGGCAATAGCTGAACTTACGTCTGCTAAATAACTGGAATAAAATGGACAGTTCTGGTCTGCAATGAAATGAAGTATGTCAAACATAAAAAAGTGTCACAGCACTAAATAAAAGTAGGCTAAGTGAATTAATCGACACGACCCAGAAACTGCGGCTGCCGAGAGTCGAGTCTTCGCGACTGATGTGCTGTTGAAGAAGACATATTTATAACACCTTATTTTTCATTTAAAGATTTCCCTTCCAACAGATTCCAGTAAATTTTTCCAAATCTCATAATTACAATTGTTGCGAAACTAACAATCAGAATGTGTCGTGATGGAACCATTGAAACCCAACGTGTTTAACTTTTGATTGTGTTACAAATTGCGGTTAAATTTAATATTTGTTTCATGACAACTTTTAATAGGTGGATAACTTTTCATACCGCTGGGCTGTAGATAAGATATCGCACGAGCAACGATCACACCGAGGTCGATCAACAATTTGCCACTGTAGCAAATGGAGCGGCCCGACCGACCTACATTCAGCATCAGTAAACCGCTCCTATGACGATTAACAATAGGTGAATCATCATATCAACTCATCTATTACTTTTGGCCTACATTTAAAAATGTAGCCATAACCCACATGTGGCGTATTGAGTGTAAGACGAGTAGGATTACACGGTGATTGTAGGATATGAATGTAAGGTTGCGGTGCGGCCGGATGGCCCTGCGGTAGACCACCCACCGACGGGACCACCTTGCTAACGACTTAAAAAAACTATTAAGTATCGTAAACGATAGCGTTTTTGTCAAGACAGATTTATTACTTCAATAATGTTATTTTGAAGGATTTAAAATCGTTAATCTATTTCAATGATTCCTCTGAGATGCTTTAAAAAAACTAATTATAAATTTTTGATTTTAAATTATTCTTATTATTCTATTTCCTTAAGTTAATGAAGTTACACTATTTGGCATTTAATGTCTGTAAAGAATAGAAGATGTTTGAATTTGCATAGACATAAACGCCATAATTTAATGCGATTTGGCAGGTTATTATATTTTTTGGATTATTTAAAGATCATCATTTGCATTCAAGTCTTCTCTACAGCAAAATAGACGACGAACCGAATATCTTGAAAACAATTGTTATTTTTTTTTAGCTTTTTGCAGCACAACTGAAGATTGTGCTAATACTATTGTTAGTCAAATTGTGTACGTTCAAGTTCAAAATAAAATAAGTTTGATATGAAGTAAAGAAGTCAACAACCCGTGAAATGTTGAGCAATCTACGTAGTACGTATCATCGGTCTCCCGTGGTCTTATTATAGATGTCACCCGACCAGCGCGCATCCTCTTCTATATTTAAGTCCACTCGACGTCGTTTCACTATATTATCGGGATCGGTTGGTAAATCTCAAGCCGTAAGTAGGTGCCATAAAAACGGGGAATGGGGACTTCGTCACATATAGCTGCCTAAATAATTGCAGCCTCAGCACTGACGTCCGCCACATTCAAATGAATTTCTGTTGTGTCACGGTCGCTTTTCGTTTTTTGAAGTGAGAATTCATCGCGTAACTCTTCTTCCTCTGGGTCGAACGAGAGGAAGTGTCAGACTTTTACTGATTAAAATCCACTTATGTTCCTGTTCAGTTGCCCTTTGCGGTAACTCTTTCGAACAATCACTGGGTGTCACGGCCGCTGAGTTTACATTAAGAGATAAACACCTCTACTCGTATCTATGTAACCAGCTACGTGTTTTAAAATACTATACGGTCATGTGAAAGCTTATTATTAGAATAACAAAAGAATGTTGCAAATACAATCACTACGCAGTCAGAGCGTTTACATTTTCATACGCAATTAATTTCCTCTATTATTCCTGATTTATAGCCTGCCCTGTAAAATAATATTCAGCGTGAATATGTTAACATAAAATTAAGGTTGCGTTATTATTATAACACTTATTTAGCTTAAATAACAACTGTTGCGGTTTTCCGCGCCCATTTCATTGTTATTTACAATTAGTTGTACATGTCCTATATATGTTAAACCCTGAAAAGGTTTACAATAAGGCTGTGTAGCCATAAATTTGCAATCAATAATAATAATGGCGGACGTTTGCCGAGACAATGGAATCGGAATAAGGACGATAGAACAATGAATGTAGTGATACGCATATGACTTGTTTTATTTTTCAAACGGTGGTTCGCTGATGCAGCGGGCGTGCCAAGGGGGGAGTAACCAAGTGAGCAATGCCCTCTTAACGATGACTGCGTGTTGTGACTCAGACGCCCTGAGGACGAGCCGACATTATAGGGTCCTCGACTGGGATCTGAAGGACGGTTTGTTTACCGCGACCAAGCAGTCCTACGATATCGGCATCGTTTTATATTGCACATAATATTTTTCTGCATTCGTTTTGTTGAATAAAACAAAGTGATAATAACAATGGGAAACTATTTGTAATATGGATTGAATGGTTTAAAAGAAACACATACTGTACACAAGTATACAGCCATAATAGGTATACAGGAAAAATAGCAGTCGATACTTGAGTACATAGATGAATTAATTACACAAACAACATAGATATCTATTTCTATTATTATAGATTCGTACCTATAATATGTATTCCTCGTGAGAGAGATTTTCAGGAATGTTGCTATGTGCACAGGGAGCCAGAAAGGGGGCGTAATGCACAGCGTAGACGTACTATTGATTTCGTGCCAGTTTTCCTACAGAAGTCTAGTCTGCGTCGAACTGAAGACGGTTTAAGTGGATACGAGGTCGCCTCGTCTTGCACACAAAGCAAGTAAGCGATTCTCTGTGACATTTTAATAATAGAGGTATTGTATCATGTCCGGTGGTGACGCAACAAGTACAGATGTCGAGGTTACTTATGTACGACAAACATCTAGTGTTCCAAATGACAAAACCTAATTTAGGCGGAGGCAGGGTGAGTAATTTCGACGTTGAGTAACTACTGACAATGGACACATGTCCTTTGTCTATCGTCCTACATTTGCTATAAAATAATACAGTCACTATATTTAGGTATTTAAAAAAATACATATTATAGTCGAAACAATGCGTATTTCTGTTCGCGATAATCTCAAAAACCACTGAACGTATTTTCGTGTGGTTTTAACTTATGTAGAGAGTGATTCATGAGGAAGGTTTGGAAAGGAATGTGTAATATGTGCATATTACCTATACTGGAAAATAACAAATATTTGTAGTTACAACCTGGGGATCTTTAAGTCAAGAGTGTATAGGTTACTTCTAGGTAAGCGCGCTTCATCGTCTACCACATGATGAGATGGTCAAGTGCGCGCCTATCAACAATAAAAAAAACCTATGGAAAGCTGAGCTTGGTTACTAGTCAAATGATATCAATAAAACAATGTTTCTATTAAAGTATACTTGTTCTAAATTCTGTCTTGACGATGCTGCGGTCAGACAGCTCAAAACCGTATGCGGTTACCAAGCTCGTAAATTAACCATCCCGAACGATGCTAGATAAACTAGTTAGCATTATATTATTCTTTATGAGCCGGTGATTTACTAAAGTAATTGTTTATGTCTATATTATTGGCTACATAAATACGAGGTCTATTGTTGTCTGCTGTGTTTGAGTTTACTTTGAAAGATATTGTTAGCCATAGCAAACATTAACTTGGAATTACATATTATTATGTTTCAAACACTCGGCCTCTTTGCACAGGACAAACGGAGTGAAAATCGAGCAAGGTTTTAGAAGGAATAAAATATTAAGTGTTGTTGTGAAGGTCTCATGTGGTCGTAAAAATATTTTCTTCTAAACAATATAAATAAAACATTGAATATATTTATTAAAATTGACGGCGTCTACTAAGATAATTGGTCTGCAACGCAAAGCTGCCAACAAGTTTAATATTACATAATTAATTATTTGCTGTGTACAGTTAATCAATAGATTATGACAGGAAAAACATATCGAAAATAGGATTAGAGTAAATTATGATGCAGATAGAAACAGCAGTGCTTGTGACGTGTAGCATAATCAAACACATGATGTATTCAAGGTTGCGGTAGCCGTCATCGTCTCGTACCCATTGTAAATATAACAATAAAACCGCCGAGTTCAGAATAACTACCATATTTTATTGACACATAATTTAGTTTACTGTAACGGAAACTAAATAACCTTTTAAATGTTACTGCGAATCGGAATGGTAGCGTGACTTTCACTATACTGGATACCATTATTTGTCAATGAACTGCAGAAGTGAACGAAGTTCATACAAAAACCTCGAAAACATACATGTTGTTTTCTCATTACATTATTGCTTTACGCTTACAAGAGAACCATTGTTGTAAGCAAAAGAAAAAGTCTTCAGTATGTCACATGCAACCCCAAAGCTCTTTTGCAAGCAGACCTTGTGTAATATTATACGCAATATGGGAAAGTAAACAGAGATACCTCTTCAAGCGACGATATACCCAAATGAGTTGTGGAAGTGCATGTTCTACAAAGTGTAAGTCCATAAAATATTACGTCAATTTCGTCCGGTTATCTCCGGCGCTTCGCGTAGCAGAAATGGAAGATGGAGCAGGAAAGGGATAGCCATACCCTCCAGCATCAATAGTCAGAGGGGTTGAAGAGACACTAGAAACAGCTACAACATTGTCTATAGTAAAAACAACTCTTATGTCTTGAGCAGTAAGTGTCACTATAAAAGTAACAGCTGACATTTGAATGTTGGTAGCTACAACTCCCGCGGTCGCGTTTCACATTATTTGTTATTATTCGCCTTTGTTGACGACACTTATAATGAAATGAATAATATTGTAGAAGCATTTAAGAACCGATTTTGTAAACTAGGAGACAATAACATTCACACGTCTTTGTGATGATAAAAATAACAAACATGCAGGTCTCGTGATACAAATAGACAGCGATTAGGTTGAAAATATTGATAGATGTGTTTGGAAGGTGATGAATGTAGCTGGTGTTAGTGATTATATGTAAATGGATGTTACATAATTGAAACAAATTTCGCAGTTGGAGCGAGCACGCGAACGCGGAACTAAATGCTCACCACCTTTATTTGTCCGCGATGTGCGAGGACGCGCAAGGTGACCGTGCTACAACGCGGCGGCTACGTCATCTCGATAGATGATGGCCGTACGAGTGCTAATGCGTGTGGCAACCTGACAATTAAGGAATATGCCGTAAGTAGAGCTCGATAATAACGTATCGTTTGTATTTTATGTCAATTTAGGTACAAGAGAAATCTGAAACGGTGCTACGAGGCTACGTCATGTGACTTCAATAGTTGATCGCCTACGTAACTGAATGTATGTGATAAATGAAAGAGATATAAATAATAGAGCTTTATACAGCAATATCTGTTTAGCTTATCGTAACGTTAAATTTAATTCAAGGCCACATGACACCGTTAATATTAAAGATATAATGAGGGACAAAGTTCTATCCGTATATAAATCTATTGAACACCAAAACTAAACTTGGAAAGTGAGTATGCAAAGTACCCAACAGTTGGTACTGATAGGAAACTGATCCTGTGATAACATATATACATTGTAATTAACACTATCGTTAAAGTATATAAGCCGTACATGATGAAGATTTATTTCGTACCTATACGCAGCTGCAAACAAGTTATTAAATAATTATAAAACACTAAGCCTTCCGCAATCAAGCAAGATACATTGAATACCGTTGTGTGGTTAGCAGCACATTTGATATCTAAAACTCTGCTGGAACCAGTTCCGCATTATTATCTTAACATATCGTCTACGATATAAAAATCTTGAAACAATAGATATCTCATTATATAATACCTACCGCACCATAAAATTCAACAGCGAAAAAATAATTTGAAACAAGAAGCTGAAGCTGACACTGAAATGCAGTAGAAAATACTACCTACTGAAATAAAAACCGGTTTTCCAAAAATTGTCCTAAGGCTTTATGAAATTATCAAATTAGCAATAGATGTTGAAGGCAGAGATGATAATTGCGAAACAATAATACGCGAACATAACACTATTGCAAAATCAACTGATGACTGCATGATATATTGTAATTTGGCTAACAAAACTGCGCAAGTAAAATTTGTTCAGTTCTATGTAAAGACAAATAGTTAATATTGTATGCGAAGAGACGGTATCGCGTTTGTTTGAACGAGGCTTTATCGTTTGACATTGAAAGATAAAATTAATCAATGAAAGTCACCAATAATATAATTTTACTGAGAATTATTAGCATCGATTTTGGATCTCTATCGGATTAGGCAATAATCTATTTGAACTTTTTCCGTCATATAACCAAGAAACTTATTTGGAAAAACAAGACCAACATAGACAATTGAGAACAATTTTATAAATAGATACAAAGGTGAATATGAATGTTATATTCAAATATAAGGAGCAAAGCAGAACTTGGTTTAAAGAAATAAAATAATAATCACTATGACTTTGTGAAGGTTTCTAACTCTACCCCGTTTATTTATATACCTCTTACAATCTTAAATAATGTTACAACAATAAACACTATCATTTTCATTAATTATGTATCTACAGGTTGATATGAATAATTCAACTACCGTCATTGGTTCATAGCATCCGCAAAAAACAGAAGATCAATTTGCAAAGGTCATCGTGGCAACAGATCTTAATATCACTATCTACAATTTACTTGAAATCTTTTGTGTTTATATTAGATTCCGGACCTTCTCTTGCAGCGCCGGTTAAGACTTGGCGAGGTTCCAGAGCGATATCAGCGAGCGCTTCTTACACACAAATATTACGAAAGTTATCTGCTGTGGAATATTTAACATTACAATTTAACTTCATTTAAACTAAGATATAAATTTTGCATGTCGAAATGGTCATATGTATTAATATGGCAGAGATGTCTAACTTGAACATGAGAATAATTAGTCTCGAGCATTGGCGTCGTGTTGCTACGTAACGGCTGTACGTTTCCTGGTTGTAAATCAGACTACTATTAGGCTTTAATGTCGGGAGCCACTGCCGCCCGTCAACGGTCTTGAAGTTAAGGAAACGAGACAGAATTATAAAAGCGCGCATAACCTCTGCTGTCGAGTAATAGAACGTTTGGCCTCGTGAGGAATCGAGCGATGGATCGACAAACTGAATAATGGTGAGACTACGTCGTTACGTCATGACCTTCATAGGCTGGGCTGTGACGTAGCCACACTCACGCCTACCTGTTTGCACGTGGCAAAATAAAACCAACGTTATTATTGAAACTGTTCACATGGAAATTGCAAATGGAGTAAAACGTTACTGTGCTTATCTCGTATGATTGACTTTATCCAATTCCCTTCCAGTTAGATACGACTCAACTTCTAAAATTGATGCCCCACCCAACTATACAGTATATGTTAGCAATATGTTAAATAGAATATATAACCAAATTATCAAAGTTGTTAAGATAAATAAATGACTTAAAAATTATTACGTACTTCAACGAAGAGGCGCGCGCGGTTTGCTGATTATACCTAGAAAGGAAATGACAATATTGTTATAGTAATTAATAGACGGGTGACTTTGGAAGAGACCTAGGATCAAGGCTCATACTACAAAAGATTATCATGGGCACAACGGGCGAGGATAAGCTGTGAGGCGGAAGCGGGCGAGCGAGGCCGAGGACGAACGGCCAATTCTGAATCAAACAGAATGCTTCGCATGTGAACACTGAAGCGGTTTTACTTGCCACCGTTACGTTGTAAACCCACATTGCTTTTTTATATTTGGGCTATAAATTTATATCAACAAACATTGTTAAAAGTCAGTAAAGCTTTTAAACTTTAGATTACATGGAAGACAAGCATTCTGAAAAGATTACATATTGCAAAAAAACCACCAGCGACCCAGCAGTCCAAACAAAGCGTGAAAGTTACCAACTTCTCGGGGAAATCATTTTGAAATGATTACAACGACACTTAACACGTTTTAAATACAAAGAGTGACGTGAGCAGGAGTTTGCGAAGCCGGTTATGTAAGAGCGCACGCGAAGGTGGGCGAATGGGAAACGAAACCGATACACGGTCCGCGCCCCGCCTACCACCATACACCATCAGTATTTGGCAACATCGCCTTTGGAAAGCGAAGACATCGACGACGTTGTAGCACATGCAGACGCTAATCTAACTAGGACAGATTGATTTATAACTCAAACAAGAAACTGTGCCACCTCGGCCCTACGAGTTCTACATTGTTTTGCCATGAATATGCAATCGCAAATAGATAATATTGATTAGAACGACTGTTTTGTATCAAATGTTGCTAGAGGAATGATTTCACCAGGAAGCGCGTAAAGTCCTTTAGTCTCATTATGAAATGACAAAGAAGGTTGAAATGATTCGGCCTCAACTTTTATTGTCCTATGAATTACTAGATGGCCAAAATGATTGGCGGGACCTTGACTGCAGCCTAATATAAATTGCATGACCCTACTTCCTACACCGGCGAGGGTCGTCACTGTCGATTGCCTTTAATTTTATCCAACTATTTTGATGGTCATTCGGAATCTGATCCTTAGTTTAATGGATATTTAATTCGTTGGTTATCATTTCAATGTAAACTATGTAATCGCTTGGTGACTATATAGGTCTAGCGCCTTAACGAGCTGATAATAATTTTCCGGCTTCACTTAAGAAACGCCCGCCTACTGAAATTAATGTAGCAGGCAAGGATAACATTGAATCCAGTAGGATTAAGTATGGACAAGGAGAAGAAGCAAGGCCGGTAGTGTCGACACATCTACGCAAGATACGCCGAGCCGGAACACAGCACTAAAACCTTGTGCTTTGTTTAGCAAACACAAGCTATTACACCAGCGGGTCATTTTAAATAATCTTGAATAATACAATAATAAATAATTTGTTTCGCCTTATTTAATTACTCAGATACCCGCGAAACGAGACACAATAGTAAAACAATAACAGCGCGGTCTCATAGGACCGGTTGGGGATTCAAACGTTAAATAAAAACGTCAGGTATCGAATACACATTTATCCCATATCATATAGCCAAGCAATCAGTCTACACCTACAGGTAAACTCAATCTTTACCTTTAACCTTAAAATATGCAAATATAGCTGTGCCCTCCTTTTTGCAATTTACCAAGTACTTCTTGTGCTGAACAAACTATCTACGGTAGGTTGAATTTATTCATATTGCGAGCTCTCGCTCAGCACGTTTATAAAAATTATTTACTAGCCCTGACACAATACATCTCGGATAGATGTAGGTGTGAGCTGTGTGTGTAGATGATTGAGGCGCGCTGGTGTGCGTGTGTCAAGCTCGCAAGCCTCTGGTAGCAGTTGGTGCGGGGCAGCTCAGCACGGGGCATCGAGAACGCGACCCGGTTCGCCGCTCGAGAAAGCATCGACAAAACTCGGTTGAGGCCGCGTACACAACCAGGCGGACGTACACTTTCAGTCTTCGTATGCGCACCGTGTGTATATTAAGAAACACTAGACAAAAACGATATAACCGTCCGTCAATTACGAAAAGGTGGTTTAAACAAACACCTCGGATTTTACTTAAATGTACGAGCTTATATTATTTTTGAGACGTGATTTTAAAAGTAAGAAACGTGTCGCTAAGCAACGCCTTCCAGGCATTCTTGAATATAAGGCCTATCATGTTAATGAGGCTGCTTTTAGATGCAACATTTTTTTTTTGTATTTCTATAAATTAATGACCTTCTGTCATAATTTAGTTGAAAACACAGACCAAAATTTAAGGAGAAAGGCTAAAATTTTAGTATAGTCCTAATAGTTTGATGACCTCGATAATTTTATACAAACTTCACTAAAACGATTCATCCGTGTGTGTCACACGGGATGTATTCTCCAAGGTGGTTTAATGTTAACGCTGAATTTGACCGTTCAAAATAAATTTGTTCAGCTACGTTCGACCTTGAAATTGATGCCCCCGTTCTACTTTCCTACATCTTTACAATTCGTTAATCACCACATGTCTGGAAGTAACAAATTGGTGCAGGTGCAAATTATATCATTAACTCATATTTTAAAACAATATTACTTTCATTAATATATTCTGAAACGTTATATCATTAATTTTAAGACTTTCAAAAAACCTTCTTCTAAGCACAAAAAGAACCGGGTCAATTTTGACATCGTAATGCATTTGACCTACATGGTAAAAGAGTGGCATTTGAAAAAAATTGGGCAAGGCCTACGTGTGTATTATACGACTTTATATTTGTAGGGCAATCGTTAACATGGCGATTTGGTTAACAGAATCAATGCTATATCTGCACACGTTCCGTTTTTGATAGCATGAATGCATCATTAATGTAAATATACCAGGTATCCAATGATAAAACGGGTTCCAATTCACTTGTTTAAAGATTGGGCCTCGTTTATCGAGGCATAATATATGAAGATCTTCGTCGCGCTCTACAACCGCCGAATTCGATTTCGGGTCATTCTACACAGTAAGGGGCACAAGGTAAAAGATGGTGCATTGAAAATGGCCTTAAGCCCAATAGCGATCTGCGGCCGCGTTGCTTCCTATTGGCGTCGAGGCGACAATGCCAACGCTGGCGGCTGCTGCGAAGGTGACGGAGCTGCAAAGGTCGATCACCACTCCATCGCTAACCCGAAGCTCGATCTCATTCAGCGCACTAGATTGTCTCATTTTAGTCACGATTCAGTAACTGAAGCATGACTCTGACTCTACCAACCTCACAATATTTAGTAAGACAACCTTTCCATTCAATTAATTATTATCAATATAAAGTAATTGATTTCAAGAACTATTATATAATAATTATTTAACCGATAACAAAATAAACAGTCACGTGCAGATTTAAGGCCTTTTGAACTGATTATTCCATGTATTTTATGGAAGAATTATGAATAACAAAAACTTGGTCAAGTATACATCGGCCCGAAACAAGTGACCTCAGTTTTGTTAGCTCAAGCTTCTCAAAAAGAATTTATGTATAGTTAAACAATACTAACGCAATATTAGCGTTGTTACACCTTAATGGATAGATTATATCTTTGTCATTGTTGTATTATGTTACAAATTTATGAAGTAATATATTTCCATCTAGATAAGAACACCAAACTAACAGTATGTATATGCAACTTTCAAGCTCTAACTGTAACTTAATAACCTCAAAACAATGACACGGTTGCCATGTCAACGGGTGGGTAGGATGAGCATTCACCCAAAAACATTATCCTAATTTTTGCAGGTAGGTAGGAATAATGCTAACACGAGTGACCCCAAATCATTAAAGAGCCCACGGAAAGTATAACGCAAACACTAGAGTTTTACGGGTCAACCGAGGCAGGGGCGCCAGGGGCTGCCTACCGAGGGAGGCCAAATGCAGAAGGCGTAGGGACCGAGCGGGGGAGGACCCTGACACAGATCCAAACTCATCAGTAAAGCGGCGAAGGCCTCGAGATTCGGTTGCTATATCATCGATTCCTCTACGCACCATACCGCTTTACGCACAAAATGGGTCAACGCGCGCGGCTCTCCGACCAAGTTGGAGTGCGCGCGATGTCCCCGTTCCGAATTGCTCCCTCGGCAAATTAACGCCTCACGCTACTGTGCTCCAAATCGGCTACGGATAAAATAATAAATAACGGCTATATACCTGACAGTCAATTATTAACAAATAAATTGAGAATCCTTCTGCGTTATTTGTTTATTCTACAATTAAATCAGAAGAATGCTTAATCTCAAAAACTTCTAAGTCAGCAATAAATTATTTTTCTTCTCTCTGTTTTAAATACCGTATTAAATAAATAGGCTTCTAAGCTATTTAGAGCGGCGTGGGCACATAATTTAGATCTTACGTGAGTGGGTCTTGTCATAGTTTCATGAACCACTTTCAGCTGAGTAACGACATCGGTCGAGAGTTACGGTGGAGTTGCGACACTACTCACCTGAGAACCGTCAGATGTTACCAACTCGCTAAATTAAAAGGCGAACAGTAATATAGAAAAGAGGACAGTAACAATTTGCGTTCAAATAAAAAAGGGTGACTATATAAAAGCTATTAAATAAATACACCATTGCTCTATATAAAATTACATATTTTACAATAATGGTCTCTCGATTAACATAAATAAAACCGACATGTCTTAATATCTATCTTAATAAACGATACCACATAGCTAGCATAGCATAACAAGAGCGATATTAAAAGAAATCTGAGCAGTGAGCTATTCCAAGTCGTATGTTGGTGAAACTATCGAGATCATCGTACAAAGAGCGCCACGCACCGTGCCGAAGAAAGACGCAGCGTACTTTCCATCGACAAAGACGCTATATTCAAATTATGAAGTTTCACCTGAGAAATGGCCACAAAACAAATTACAGCCATTCTCTCCAAAAGAGAAACACGACTTGTAACAATAGTCTCTTGCCGTAGCCTCCACTACAAATATGGCTTCATCTTTTCCGTGGGTGTCGTAAGAGGCAAATGAGGGCTATCGTCAAGTTAGATGGCAGTTTCATTTATTCAAAATGTCAAATATGCTGTTACGACAACATTTCCCTTTGAAAGCCAGTTGGTATGAGCAAATCTGTCAATGCGTGGATCAAGTTCTCTACTCTCTATATTCTTTCATCATAATTTAATTTTACATATTAGTAGAGCGTAAAATTTTGATATCGAATAATTACATTAGGTAGAGTTATATCATTTCCATTCGTGTTAATCAAATTGAAATATTTTAGTAAGATAAGGTTTATAATCTAAATTAATTTCTAGTTTACTACCATAGGCATCGCTATAAAAACCCTATGATACGATATCTCATTTCTTAGACCCGGTCACGAACAGATTTGTAACACTGATTCGAAAGTAATCCGCGCATAAACAACCTTAATATCGGAAACTGTTCAATATGATATTATGTTTTCCTTCGTAAAAGTTGTACGATGGCATAAAAACGGAAAAGAATAAATTTGATTTCCCAAACAAGATTTAGCCGTGTACATTTCATAGCCTTGACCTTGTGTAATATAACATCACGATAATAAGGAAGACTTTGAATACGTATGTAATCGCTGTATCAATAAATTTGCTATTTATATCAATATCATTATATAACTGGGCGTGGCTCCAGTAACTAACTGTATTAAAAAACTTGAATTCGATGAAAGATTCTGCCAAATTATTTTCACAAATCAGAATTTAAGCACGTTTCAAGCTCTCTAGTTTAAATTAAGTGTGACCGAACAAGATCTAATTTTAGAGTAAGTAGTTTTTCTTTTTATGTGATCTGCTATAGTATGGCAATGCTTTCGGCAATGACACTTAAAAATAAAGAAACTCATACCGAAAGTATCAGGCAGTATTCAGTCAGGTAAATAACCTTCTTTTTTATTGGATAAGTACTGTTGTACACGTGACTACGTTAAAAGTTATACAATATACCGTAAATCATTTCATAAACAACAGTACGTAGAAGACACTAAAACAAGTTGGATTAAAGCCAGAGCTAACAAGCTTTTATTTTCAATGACTACATTCTTCACGATTTACGTTTCATTATTTTAACGTAACACCATTTCTTCGGGTAACGGACAGTTCTGTTTAACCTGGCGTTATCGTAACCAAAATTCAGCGTCAGTGCCGCAAACCCACTTAGTTATCGCATTCCGCTGTCAACGAAACAGGAGCACCGAGTGCGGGCTCGGCCGCAATCTTTCGCTTTGTAAACGCTCACCGGCCCTCGGACTAAATTGATACATTCTTGCGAAATAACCTCGCCCAATTTATTCAAACAATCATACTAGATTGTTAAGCTATATGTTCAATATACAACAATGACTAACTAAACTTGAGCTACTTCTAAACGCGTAAGTCACTTTAGTAACGGCTGTCACTTTAGCTGGTAAACCTAAATCGAAATTGAATATAAAACCATAACTCCTAGTATTTTTTAATTTAGAATTCATTACTTTTCATTGCATTAGAAACTATTGTTACATTTAGCAAAGCATAAATTTGCTATCGCTTGGCATATGCAAGACATACTCTGATAACCAATTAAAACGACTACTTTTATGTAAAATATGCAAATTTTGCAAACATGCATGTGTATGATAATGTTGGTTTGATTTTAAATAATACATAAAATAAAATCGACAGGAAAGTACTGAGGTATCTCAAAGTTAGAAGAGACAAGAAAATGATTAATATTGAAGAACTATAAAGATTTTATATTATAAATACCAATACACAAAGTACTCAAGTGAACTTCATAAATGCATTAACATAAATTTAGCTGAGGTACAAGCTAGAGGGATTACTGAAGACCGCGATAAGTCAATGTGATTTAAATTGAAGTTTAAGAGGATGGTTATAAATATAATATGGGGTGCGAGGGCTCCGAGGTGTTCGTTACAAATAAGAGTAGAGAGGGTCGAGACGAAGGCATCTACCCACACTTGTATGCTCTTCCGTGCATTCTGCGCGGAGGAAGGTCGTCGACCCGCACGGAGGAGCATCTCCGCAAATCTTTATTTTCTGCCCACCAAGATACGATTCTAACTTTGTATAGCCGTCACGATTTTGGGGGAGACTTAAGATGGCTGCGACGAATTTAATATGTATTGTAAAGCTGTAAGGCAGGATAGAAACGTTAGAGGTGTTTTCAGCGCCGTAGATGTTTGGATTCTTGAAGCGGTTTCACGATGCGAGTATATTGTAGCTGTTGTGAAATAAGAAGTCAATATCTTATGTATTACATTAACATGTAGGTTAATCTTTTGTATTGTGCTAAATGTGCTTACACAACATGCAAGCACAATTTAACTGCCTACTTTGAAAAGTGGTCCAGATATGCATGACGATGACTAATACATTTTCTGAGATATTGTGTTGGTTTTTAAGAAACTTAAATGAATTAAGGAAACGTAAACATATATGTCAATACAACCAATAATATTATTAGAGACAGAAATGAAGAATTGTTCAAACACAATGATTTTAAATTCTTTTGTGACTTTATCAAAACCTAGAACGTTACGTTTGCTTTCACAAAAAGAGGAACATGAATGAATGAAAAAAGGCTATTGGAACATCAGAAGGTGAGCGCTTTCCGGCCTCGGTTGACTGACTACCTGCTAAAGAAACGAACCCATGCGTTATGACACCGTATTATAGCTACCTCGTTATATATTATCTTTGGAACAGATCTTGTTTGGGTGAATTTAAATAATACAGGTAAAGTAAGCCCAAATCATTTGGATTTAAATGTTGCAAAGATTCATATAAACAAAGAGCTGAAGTAACTTCTATGGGGATTTGCAAATCAAACAAAATCAGTAATGGGTTCTGTGGATGGGGCTATAATCAGTGAATTGTTATAATGCAAACAGTAATAACAGCAACGATATTGAAATGTAACGTTGCTTAGAAGCCCATAACGTTCCAAATAAAACACGCCGACCAGCATGCAACAGTGGGGTTCAACTGTTTGGGGTAGCCGTGACGAATGAGGGTGCCAAGGAATAAAAGAAAAACATCGAAACACCATAAACTGAACGCGTCCGAGGGGCTGTGGGAGTGACAGGTAAAAGAAGTTTGATTTTCAATAATCAAGTAATTCAAATAAGTGAAACGATTTAGAAAATACTCATTATTACTAATGATAATGGTTGCAGTAAAAGTGACTCGATTTCTAAGTTGCTCCCTCTACCTGTCGTTTGACGTTCAGCTTACACAACAAGGAAAGTTAAATGCGCGTGCGGGGCAAAGCAACTTTCGCCCATTGTACAGATAGTAAGTACTTCATCAAAACAACACAATTTTGTGACTTAGGAGATCATGAAAGCATACCTGACAATACTTAATACATCAGTGTCAACGCTTAATACATCATACAAGGAAAACGTCGCTTGCCCGGCTGCAAACTGATGATCGTACACGTGAGTGTTCTAATTCATGTAACGACCCAACCGACGAAAAGTCCTTCGATGAACATGATAAAATAAACTAGTTCCGCGTTGACTCCAACAACCAAAATAGCTCACCTGGCTAAGGCCATTATACGTTCGTATAATCCAATTTTCCAAAATAGTTGCACCACTTCGTTATCACAAACAACCACAAGTCAAGTTAAAATAAAAGTGCAATGGTCCACTAAAACCGAATAACACCGGTATGCGAAAGTGTATCACGTTTGACAGTTTCACTTCACCACATGGCTGGTAAGTTGCGCGCGGTGACGTGACAGACGTACGCTGCGCTCGACGACTGACGGGCGACTGCCGCGATTGTACTGGACTCTCAAATGCCGCGACTCGGGGAGTCGACTGTAATGTGAATGTGAGCGCTTCTCTCGCCGCTCGCGGAGAGCGGATCGGAGGCGCGGGGTCAGCGAGGGCGGAGCGCCCGACAACGGGCGCCCGCAGGACAGCTGCGCACCACAGACCCTTTCTCCGTTCAGACTCCATTGTATTGGTGAAAGCTTTAGTCTGTTCATATGCTTAACACGACTTTTTGACGGATGCAAAATTATAAAGTTCAAGTTGGGCAACCTCCTAATTTTATATAACTAGAATGATAAATTATTTTTGATCAAATCTGTGACTGTGAAGAATTTATTAAAATGGTCAAGTCATGTTTTGATCTAAATGAAAATCTATTCAATTTGAAAGGATAATATGATGAGTAATATGTGCCCTCTATATGTAAAAGTAACATTATATTGTAAATAACAGCAGACACAGCAGTTGCTACTTTATATTTAACCTACCGAACAATGAGATATCAAGCTTGAACATTGACTGCAGCTTTGTTCAGTGCACGTAGGGAGAAGTTGTTGCCCCCGAGTAGAGCCTTGAGCCGCCCTGTTCGACACGGCAAACAAATAGATGTGAATTACATTCAAATGATAATGCTTTAACACCGATTTCTGTTAAATTATACTTAGTTCTGTAGTAAATTTCTATATTCCAAATAAAAGATTACGCATTGGTAATATTTGCTGCAACAGAAAGTAAAGCTAAATTGAAAGTTTCGCTCGGTTATACTTCGTCTGGTTACTTTGTGAAAGGGTCTGTAACTTTTAACGCCGAGGTTGTAGCAGTCTTAGTTTCTATTGAAAAATAATTAGGTGTATACTAAATGATTTTAAAACTAATCTTTGACCATGTGTCACGTTAGTGCTAAATATAAAATGATGCAGATTCATGAACATTGCTTTCATTTTTGTTATCTCTTGTAAGATAAGCATATGGAAATAGATTTATAAATAAAGTAATGAATATTTTATTGGTGCATAAATAGAGTCTAGTCTTTGTTTATTCACTTTTTTCTCCTCATGTTTATTAAATATTTTTAGTATAAAGCATAATAAGATTAAAAGTTTTTGCTGTAGTGAAGTTAAATTAAAATCGAGAGAATTCGTCATTAATACGAAGTAAAAGAATATTTTCATTTAAAACTGAATCACCCAAGATGCATAAATAATGCGAACATGGTAATTCAGAGATATGCGAATGAAAGAAGTCGATTGGTAAGGCCGAGAGGTTAGCTGCAGTAATAACGCGTGCATTGGCTGCTACAGCAGAATATATAAATAATATGACCGCAAGGGTTAGTCAAAGTCATCGAGTCATCTCGCCCTCAAAGGCGGCTCAAACACTCGTCGACCTTGGCTCGAGTCTTCAGGGTTAACCTCCCGAAGGGAAAAAGCCCTCGGCCTCGGATTCCTCAACCCACCTTACCTGCTCAGATTATTTGCTCCTTTGTATGAACTGAATCGTGTCGGTGTTGTGTTTCTTAGAAAATATTCGGGATACTTACGTCGGCCTCATTATTAATCTGCCATTGAAAAATCTTTAGATTAAGTTTATAATTTAGTGTTGTGTAATGAGTAGAGCTCTTAAGGATGAGCTTATGCATACTTAATATTATTACGCTGTAAAGTTAGTTTGATTGAACGCATGAGAAACTACTGGTTCGTATTGAAAAAATATTTTAGTGTAGGATAGCCCATTTATTGGAAAAAGTTATAGGCTATATAACATCACGCTACAACCTACGGGAGCGGACTAGCGACCAAAAATGTGGAACCACAGGGGACAACTGGTTTCTGGTACATATACAGAATTCAAGCAAGATATATTCAAAAGGCTATTGGTAACTTATGAAAAAATGGTTTTCAACCGACCAATAACTTTTTGTTTCAAAAATATTCTAAGAATTTTACGATTTGAGGACAAAAATATTAACCTCTACAAATAAACATTTTTTT
Source organism: Mythimna separata (assembly GCA_030763345.1). Taxonomy (NCBI): domain Eukaryota; kingdom Metazoa; phylum Arthropoda; class Insecta; order Lepidoptera; family Noctuidae; genus Mythimna; species Mythimna separata. Next base: position 7,804,986 of record CM061175.1, read on the forward strand.
AAAAGATGTTTTAAAGGTAAATGATCTGAAATGGTTTCGGTTATATTCCGAATATTGTACTTTACTAGATTGAATATTCCTATAAGATTAAATTACCTTTGAGATTACATCAATATCTCAAGAAATTTTGTTTTTGAATATTATTTAAAATTACAAGATCCAATATACAACGCGAAGTTATACAGAAATCATAGGACGCGATGAAAAATTTGTGGACTGAGAAGATTTCGCTGATGAATAAATAAGTAAGAAAGGCAATAAAAAAAACTTAACGAGAAGGAAGTGATGGTTAGAGATCGACTGAAAAATAATATATAGACATATTTGAAGTAAATCTGCAAATAATAATCTCTAACTAAAATAAGCCAAACCTATACCTATAAACTTGGTTCTTTCGAAATCCATGAAAGCAATATTCAGAGTACCTATCTAGATTCGCAAGAAACTACGTGCGGAAATGCGAAAGATATTTCATGCGGTATAAAATTCAGCACTTTATAAATTATTACATTTCGAGAAATATGTGGTCTTGATTAAATACGTGACATATCTATCATATTAGTTGATGACTTCGAAACTTGTGGCCGTGGCCTTATTTTATGTAATGTACTAATTTTGATGACTGCATATTGTTACTTAACTAAGTTACAATATGCAGTCGTTTGAATTAAGAAAATACAAGAGCAATGAAGACAATATTAATAGAACTAATATATTTCTCTTCCTAAAATATCTTATAGTAACTACCAGACTTGTAGCTGAGTCTGAAAAAAACTCCAAGACAATGAATGAGGCTTAAGTTTTTAAGACTATAAAAAAAATTAAAACCTTCTTGATTTAATTTTTTTACCAGCCTAAAACAAAACACAAAGACGCAGACTTCCAGTTTTCAATCAGAATATGAATTAGAAATCTACAAAGAAACACCAGGAATCAAAAATAAAAATGATTGAAGTATATCAAATGGACCGACTTTAATTCGGCTTACTACTTTCAAAGTGACCATACTACAAAGAAACGATGTCGGTGGACCCATAGGTTTAAAATGCGTAGCATGCGTCAGCAATTTGCATAATATTGTGTGTTTGTTTATAGACGGGCGCTAAACCTTCTTGCTTGTCAATACAACTTTAAGCTTGACTATCTAAATATATGTAGAAACACGTTATGAAGACACATGATTAAAAGCTAAGTACAAGTTTTTGAAGAAGATTACCAACACACAGTACGCTTACGATTACAAAATGGAAGCTCATTGAATACTAAAACTTTATGTATATCCAAAGGGAAAGTATATTTATTACGCAGTCCGATTCAAACCGATATCATTTAAAACGGAGAAAACACATTAATCTGTGTTGTATTATTATGTATAGGTAACACATTTTTGTATAATCCCCACCAATTAGTGAGTTAATCAAATTAATAAAATGATGTAGAAAGCTCGAAATCCATTTTTTTTTGCTATTTGGTTACGCAAACCGATCAAAGAAATTTCGTTTATAAGGTACCTACCTGTCTAGAATGAATGAAATTGTGAATTCTGAAGCATGTGTTTTAATTTTTTATCAACAAGGTCGACCGATTCTCTCGGAAACATATAAATTACTCGTATATACGAGTAGAGGTAGACGATACTATTCTGATAAATTGATTTGACTTTCATTTATTGAATCGTCGTGTTATAATTCATGCTTATGTGCATGATGCACATGTTTTTAGCTGATTTGCAAATCTCAGTTGCCAAGACAACAGCCTACGTGTATAAGAAATAAATTATAAGTACATATAATGATTTCGCTGTAAGTTAGTTTGTCTTTAAATAAAGCTTAGGGAACTCTAAGATGCATACGTTTTTAGCGAATTTGTAAAATTCAGTTACAACAGATTACGTGTATAGGAAAAAACGTATAAGTGCATAAATGCTTTCGCTGTAGTTCAGAAGAAAGCCTAGAGAACCTATAACGCCTTTCTTATTACTCTAGATAAGGACGACGTGCAATTTAAGCCTCAACAGTTGGGCGAAAGGCTACCCGGTACATTATATATTTTTTAGAAACTGCACCAGGTGCCGCAGATCGCACTTTCCACGATTAACTTTCTCATTTACAATACGAGTTGACCTTTCATTTCTATGGCACTCCAAAAAAAAGGGTAGATCTTTTAACAAAAACTTTAAACGAAATTGGTTTTCTGCAAGGTGACACATTAGGCCATGGTTTGGCCACCTCATCAAATTTTTTATGTGTGTTTTGAGAACTGGCCACCACATCAATTTTTTTTTGTGTGTGTTTTGAGAACAGTGACGTGTTATTAATGAATGAGTAAATTGATTTTAAATAACGAACAATCATATTGATTAACATGGAAATTCAATTTTTAGTACATAACCTACATTAAAACGAAAGGAGGCCACTGAGAAGTAAGTATTTTATAGAGAGCACTAGGTTCATGAACGATGTTATATGCCTACAGAGTTGTTTATCGATATGTAGTGTTTTCGTTCTAAATGTTTTTATTAATATGTATACGAGATTAAGTTAGAGAGAGCCGTGGTTCACTCTCAACTCGACTCTCGCTGCGTGGAAAGCTCGCTATCTCGTCTAGGTGAAAATCTTACAATATCGTCGTTGTTACCTTTGCATTTAATTCACCAGTGTGTTGTTTGTGCTTTCTTGTTTATTTTAGATACTAGCTTTTGCCAGCAGCTTCGTTTGCGTCGATGTCGCTTGGTGATAAAGTATCTAGCATTCTATTGGTGAAAGAATTTTTACTACTACTCCGCTACACACCACCACCACTACTACTATCACTATATTAGTATTTATTTCTGAATAAAAAGCAGATGAGAATAAATTAGAATCATTAACAAAAAAAAATCAATATAAATTATAATATTATTCCACATCTTACCTGAAAGCATAAATTGCTTTTTGAAAGCATTTAATTAGTTTTCAATTCGTTATAATACTGCAGAAAAATCTTAATAATTTAATAACATATTATTTATTAGAGACGAGAGGCGGAACGCAACAGTGAAAGTGCATCTCTACATTGCGCCGCGCACCGAGTTTAGAGCATTTTTCAGTCGTGATTAAAAAGAGAGAGAAATGCAAGAAAGCGCCGCTCAAGCGGGCGATGGTATAGTAAAATTTGAAAGCGCTACACAATAGCGCGTTGTCGAAATTGGAAAGTTGAGTGGCGTGCGTCCATTGCGTAACAGCTCTTACGAGCCTCGCGGTGACGCTGACGAAAGGTAAGGTGTGACGTCACCAGCATGAAAGTGCATCGGCCGGCGCCCCTCCAGCCGAACAGATGCACGTGCGCTGCAGCGCTGCGCTTCCTGCATCTGAGGACTTTCTATTGGGAAACCGCCGCGACAAGCACCCGACTTCTCTACACATCTATTGGGAAATTCGACTCTCACGCGTGGTTACACGAAACAAGATGCATCTGATTGAGCAATCAACTTTACAATGCGCTTGCACAACCATTGACACGGTGGACGAGGTGCTTCGTTAAACGTACCTACCTATACGCATCTCTCATATTAAGGTACGCACGGTTTTATAGTCATTTGAATATTTATACGTTTTGTACTCACACTTTCCGGCGCTCGACGGCCCCTGTTGAAATACCTGCAAGTAAAATAAAGAACCTTTAGTGATAAACCAACTTAAGCGTCTTAAAACTATCAGAAGAATAACTCCAGGATTAGCTAAATTACCTCCGGGATTGTACGAAAGAGTTAGAGGCCCTCCCTTCTAGGCTGCCCTTTGTGAAGGAACACAATTGTGTGGTGTGGGTTTTAGTTAGTAAAAGTATAAACATTACGTCAATTCTGTACTTAAGTAGGGGTTTGTACTGCTCATTATTGGAATAATGAAATCAAAATTGAGTATTGGCTCAAGGTAAGGTCGATGATAACTGTACGATGATAATCTCATTTAGACTTTGTTAAGAATAGAATATAATTATACACCAAAGTACCCAGTAACGAAACCATTCAACAATTTAAATACATGGGTACAATAGTGGTCTTATCGTTGACAGCCATATCTGCCAGACCTTTGGATGGATTGTAAGAACTTAAAATAAACGGCAAAAAGGGGGTAGTCTGCGGTGTACCGCTTAAGTTTTGATAAGTTTCATATAGGCGAATGCCGCTTCTAATATTAGATTTTCCAATATCATTTAGTATCAATTTAAGGTTCACAAGAAGCGTATCCTATTTTAGCCAGGTCTGCCCACTGCACACCCACTATCGATTTACCAGTCTAAAATAGTAAACGATATGCTGAAACCGAGTGGACGTAATGCAATATTTCTCCCCCATCTATTTGAGCCCGCCGATAAATTGACAAAAGTGCCACCACAGTGCTATTCTCCTCTACACAAGTACGTAGGTCATTCTTTATAATGATATATTACATTATGTTGATAGTTCCCACTATCATCTGGATCAAAAGCGAATGATATACAATAATAAAATCAATTGTGTAGTCATTTTGTACTCATTACAAGCTTGAAATCAATATAAGCCGCCTTGACACTGTTTGCTTTTACAGACCGACGGATGCGTGTGTCAGTATAAAATGTGTTACAATGATAAATAATAATTGAAAACACGGATTATTTGTTACTAGTACATGCAGATGACATAGTATTTTTAACTCGTAATTCTTCATGAAGCTTAAATAAACTCAAAAATAAACACTCGGACTAAATACAAAATTATAAATAGAAATAAAATTGCTTGCGCGTTTCATTTCTACTAACCCTGTGCAACATGTTCTTCAAATTGAATAAATATAAAATTATCCACAGCCAGATTTGCTAACTAGAAAACGCGGCATACATGCGATGAGTAAAGGTATTTTTGCAATAAGCATTTTATAGCCACATAATAGTAATACCATGCCATACAAATGTCACGCCGATTGACCAATAAGTGAGAGAGTTAAAAAATTGAGGTCTCAACGCGGGACGCTCCTCAAAGGAGTTCATGGTTGAATGGAACATGTACACTGTACAGCGTTAAACTGGCCAGCTGCGCGTTATTATACACCTTGTACCACCACCGTAGCGTTCACAATGCCATGGCACTTCAGAAGCAGTTCCTAAATGTAGGATTGAGAACGTTAGTGAATATATAATGTTTTAATCTTTATATCCTCTAAAATAGAGTCGACTTCTGTTTACAAGATGGCGGCATTCAAGAAGTAGGTTGAGAGAACGCACGTCTAGTACACTCGTATATCACAAAGACTCATTAACTCATCGGTGTAACATATGTTGTGATTGTCAATAATGAACTTTATGAATTTATGACATAAAAACTGCAGCATTATGGCGCAATTATTGATTTATTAATTAATATAATAATTACTGTCTCTAACTACGTAATAGACGCAATTGTAGCTGGTTAGTTTGTACCATTACCTTAACATGTATTTTTTTTTGTTGCATTAAGATTATTGTTTTTCTTATAACCAATATCAATTAAAATTATTCTGTTGTTATAGTGAATTAAACATTCATTAGTTTTTGCCAAATGGCCAATATTTCGAATTTTAATAATTTTTATATTGCCAATAATTCTTAAGCTGAATAATTTGATAAAAGTTACAGCATATTCTGCTTCAACAGTATTTTTTGTATTCACTATTTCAAGTACCGTGTCCTAAAATATAAACTGCAATTCATGTAAATGATATAGGCTTTGCATAAATTTCGATTACCAAACATTCAGGTGTGCCGGCACAATAAAGTCTAAAATGTACCAATCTTAAGACTAAGTAATAAATAGTATCAGAAAGGCGAGAGGCTCGTGCACTTTCTACTAGAACATGGAACAAAAGTAACGAGCAAGTTACGATATCTCGTGTGATATAACCGCTGTGCTGTGCATTGCGGTACAGCAGAGCTATACACCGATTTCACGCCCCATTCGCCTTTCATAACACCCTTCTAAAATACGCACAATTTCTACAATATCGTCAATATATGAAATTACGGATATAATCTGTGAAACTTTCTTCTGATTGCTTCCTGTTTTGATAAATAAAAGAAGACTGCCGATATCGAAAGTTCGAAACCATCAAATCTATACCGTTCACGCTCAAACGAAAGCTAAAAAGTTTTCTTGTCTTTTATCGCTTACACCAAAGGCATTCTTAAATAACCCTTGGGCCTTCCCGTTATTTGTTACACCTCTGTCAAACATTTCTGCCTACACAGTTCTAATATTGGCTAATCCTGACAAAGCCCACTGACATATCCACTAGTATTTCGAGCGGGTTGACCTGTAATTGTTATTGGCTTTTGTGTCCGTTTGTACATTTCGTGTTGACTCATTGGTAAATACAAAACAAACAATATTAGTGCCGAATATATATCCATTTTAAGGGATAATCTGTTGTGGCAAAGCCCCAAAAAATTGAGATGCATCTTAGATTTTTAATTTAATAACATTAAAATGAAATGATCAAACTTGGAAGTACAAATATTGGCACAGCAACAGTCGACTTTAGAAATGTTTACCAGACTTGTTCGAAACGGGGATAGAGCAGGTAGTTATCACGATTGTCTCTAGGGTCGGCTAACTGGTCCATCGATAAGGCTAAAAGCTCACATATTAAATAAACAAACGTACTAGATTAGAAACTAGCTTGTTTTGCAAGTTTCTAATGCTGTTGATTAGTTGTAATATGTTGCAAGTTATGAATATCTTACAATCTGGCTATGCCGCATTCTCTGACAAAGTGCCTACCACGCTGGTAAATTGCAAGAGATCTCAGCGAGAAATACGTTCACCGTCCTAGATGCGCGGTACTTTCGTTTTGAAATCGGCGCGCACAATTGGCCGTATCGAGACAGAAGCGGACCAGCTGCAGCGTGCGCGTGCACAGCTCGGCGAGCACTCGCCGCCCCCTGCGCATTCCTGTGCACAGGATCAACACACCCTTCACACACACTACCAACGTAGATACATAGGTATATCATAATTTTAACTTAGGAAATTTATAGGTCATCTATTTTCGCCGTACAACCCCTGCGCCCCAGTTACACCCGAAATATAGCGCTCAAAGCGGAGATAAACTAGTCTACTTATTAACCCCCTATGCATAGACTAATTTTGTTCTAACCAGCATACGCTACTTAATTAATTTAGATTTCAAAGATAAAAACAGACTTTCATTAAATAAAATTTCATTTTGTCAAACAACTTTCATGCAGCGTAATCGATAACTATCAAAACATAAAAAACAGGCATCGTAGAGATTGCTAAAAATAAAATTAACCATGTAAAAACTTTCGTTTGTATACTTTTTACTAAAACTATTGAAAGTTAGCCATGAAAAGAATTTCTACTGACTGTGATCGATGATCGTGACAACTTTCAAAATGGTATTTAGACGACAGATAATTGAAACTTACATAATGTTACCGATGAATTAGAAAACAGACTTTCAACATGGATGACTCTAATTGTGATGTTAATTCGTCATGATGAGGCTGTGAAGAAATTTGTTCCAATTTCTCGACATTCTGGGTCGTAAGAGATGGACATGATAGAGAACATTAATATGCTGTGGTCCTAGAGATTTTCACAAACTACTCTTAAAAGTATATTCATTTAGTAGTAGTTGGTTTAAATGTTAGTTGAGCCGTCTAATAAGTAAACGTTGTGCGCGACTTTTGCAATTCGTGGTACACTAACCGCTACATGGAGAATGTGACATAATTTCGCCAGTTTCACAGTGTGGGCTTAGAAAGAGCGTTTCTAAATTAATCACCATAGAGAAACAAAGCATTTCTATTATAACAAACATTTTGTTTGAGTAGATACTTAGAAATCAGTTAGTGGGAAAGTTAAGAGTTGATGTAATATGGAGTGAGCATAATTAGGTTGGCGATTTGGAAAATTTACATCAATTGAGGCTACTGATTTTCGAATTGCTGACCAAGAGAGATTTTAAACGCCCACAAGTCAAAACCTTTTGTTAACAGTTGACACAGATTACCATATAAAAAAGTCATGTGTCACGTCGTCACAGTCGTAAACGCAGCTGTAATACATTAATGGCGTATCAAATTAACTCAAACGGACATATAAAGTGGCTTTTCATTTATGCAGTCAACGTGAGCCAGATTTCATAAGCGTTCTCTCCGCACCCTGATCTAGGTTATGTGGTCGACATCGGCGGCAGCAGCGGTGGCGTATCGAGCGCGTCCGATGTTAACCTACATACATCGCTGGCACACTTACACCAACACGGCTGGGGTCGAGAGCACCCGGACCCGTAAAATTCGTGACCCAGCCCACTCCCTTCCGACCTCTCGTTGTATTTTGAGGCCCCGCGACGTCAAACGCTGTTAGATAACAAAATTCTAGCTTCTGAATAGGTACTTGCTCAACAAATACAAAACGTGGCTGAAAAATAACGGTTTGTTGGTTAACGTGGAGTGAAGTATTGTTTCAAAACAAGGCTCCAATTTACAATATGCAAGGAGTTTGTGTGCCATGGATTTTCATGAATGTTTTAACGTTTATACTGCCGTTTCCCAGATAGCACTATACATAATGAAGAATGTACCGGAAGTGGTAGTCGTTTATCGAGGAATCATTAAGTAGTCATATTATTAAAGCGGTTACAGGTGAAGCACATTATTCGGTTTAATCGAGTACATTTTTGTTTAAATGAAGGAAGGTTGTCAATTATTTACCGGCTGCCTTTAATTTCATTCGGAATAGTTTCTGTGGTGGAAAGCGGAAACTCATTAAAATATTCCATGTAGAAATCATAAAGAGAAAATTATAATTAATATAGCGTCACTTATTTGATGATTGGTTGTTTTGGGCCCTTCAGAATATATACGAGGTCATGAGTTAGTTATTTGTTATAAGTTGTTATTTTGTTCGTTGTTTTAACGTTGTTTACAATATTAATTATTATTTTATATTATTTATTTTCCCAACTATATTGGAAGCCGACCCCAATATAGTTGGGAAAAGGCAAGATGGTGTTGATGATTTTATATTATTTATTAATTAATTTAATTTTGCAATATCTTTGCCATCCTTATACCATTACACTTTTAAAAGCAAGGGTCAATAACTTTTCAATTCCACAATGCACGTTTATAATTACGGCCGTTTCAACCCAAAAAGGTTATTGTCGCTGCAATAAATTGGATCAAAGAATTACCACGTCGTGAATTTACAATGAATTGTTCTGTAAAACCTTCCAAGTTGTTTATGCTTTCAAGACAGGCACCGTCGTTCCTCCTTGGGTCACGATGCGCTTCAGTACAGGCTTGCAGTCACGAGGGTCGATGCCCGGCCCGTGTCGCTAACACTACCAATCGATAACCTGATTTGCACCACTCATACAACACTAGCCATGATTCACCCGATATAACCGAATTAACTAATGTTTAATTACCACGCCTATCTCGATTCTCGTTGCGTTTGGACTGTCCTGCTCGCACCCACCGCTATTTACGCGGTTGAGTAATGAATCCGTGATGTGGTGTCGCATGTGGTGTTATCTTAATTCATAGGAATTTATTTATAAACTATTTTAGAGAATTGTTATTCAGGTTTGACGTATTACTCATGTGACGTGCTTTGCAAAGCTTCTTGGAAGGCTTCACTTCCTAACTTTATGTTAGGTACTGATTAAGGAATCTATATTCAAGACAGCATATGTCTCACCCATCATATTCAGTTTTATCAAGGACAAAACCCCTTTGTAGTCATTAATCAGTACTGTTGTGAGCGAAAAATAATCAAAAGCTTTTGTATCTTGAATTATTAGATTTTTATAAGGCTATTATTTATAAATTTGGAAATTCTTCCTTAAAGTATATTTATCTAACCAGCCCGAAATTTTACAGAACTTTACTACCCACATCTATATTTCTTCCGGGTAGAAAATTTTGAATTAAGGACAACCACATGATTGTTATTTATTTTAAATATGGCCGATTGTTCTTAAGAGATTTCCTCGAAGCCATGGTGAAGCTCAAAAGTTCAATGAGCACTTTGTTGATATGGCTGTACGTGCAATCAGGGCTATTGCGATGCCGGTTGATGGGACAATGCAAGTGTCCAGAGCCTGGTCCGCGTGCAATCCGAGGTCGACGCCCTGCCGGCGGACGAGTTAACCGCGGAATACTGACCCCTCTCGCACCATACTATCAACAATACACTTGCGACTCGATCCACATAAGGATAAAGTTCGTTTTACAATGACCCGACTACCGGTTAGAACAACCACAACTTTGAAAGTTCAAATACGAGCATATATCAACAGCATATTCATGCAGGAAGTAACGTGCGTTTTGAACATTTTTGAAGAACAATCCTATCAAATAAGGAACGATGTTTATTCTTATTATTCTAAACACGACGTGTCGCTAACGAAAACAATATTTCTTGCAAAAAAAAAAGAATCGATCTGCTGTGAAATCGATAATTGCAGATGTTTGTAATATACCGCATACTGTTTATGGTGTTTGCGCATTTGCGGTGATTTCTAGAGGTAATGTCGGCGAAGACAATAAAATTATAAAGAATAATCACACTTTCGATGACAAATGACCAGGAAATTCAACGCAATAGTCACTATTTCGCTTCGAAAGCAAAAACATGTGCAACCACAAAGAGTTTAGTGAATCAGCTAGCTAACAACCACTTAATTAATCATAGTTAAAAGAATCTAACTGTTTAACAAGGTCCATTTGTCTTTCAGGTTAGGCTTCATCGTCGCGCTAAAATTGTACAGTTAACCGCCTCAGTTAACCGCTAGGCGATAGATAGCCCTAAAAACTAAAACATTAGATATGTAGTGCCGTTGTCCCGAATTAGATCGAGGTAAAACGATGAACAACGCGATAGTGGACGTGATAACTTATCTATTAATACTGGTACTGCGAAACAGTTTGCTTTGAACAACTTCAACGATCCTACTAATATTATACGTGTGAAAGACTGTCCGTATGTTTGGCTGTTTGTTGATCAATCATTCTTCAACGATAAAATTATTCTGGATAAGGTTAACGCATTAGCAGATCATGTTTCCGAAACAGATCATAGGCTACCTACGTTTTCAATGTTCCCTAGGGATAATTTGAGACATCCAAGTTGGACCGCTAACAGAAGCTAGCAAGGTTCTAAAACACTTAATGGTAGTTACAAGTATCAGTCGAGTGTACAAGGAAGTATTGTTCCAACATTGTTATCTGTTACACATGAACGTTCCGCAGGGTCGTCTTCTGTCACGAATTGATATTGAATCAATATTTTAACCTTATGATTTACATGTTTGTCGGCTTATGTTTGAGGATAATAATTAATTACGTCAATAATTTTGAGGTTATTGTTTGAATATTTAATATGTTTCGGTTGCTTTTTGTTTGGAAGAGGTATAAATGAAACAGGAAACATTGCATAGGTACTGGTATACATACATCTTCTACGCAACACTACCTATATATAAACTTGCGTATTATTTCTATAGAACTGACAATTAAATTAATAGAGCTTTTGCTTCATCTACATAGTTCTTCTAGTTGCAATCTAATAAAACAGAGTACTAAGAATGCTGGGAAGTTCGTAATTACATACTTAGAAGATAACTGAAATAATGTTAGCTTTTATTAGAATTTCAGGAAATGCTCCACATCTCTGTTTGGTCTCTCTAGTTGGTGTTCCACAAAACCCTCTTGGGGCTCTAACAACTCGTCTGTTACCAGTAATCCTATACTGAGAATCTAGGGTTACTCCCACGCAACAAGATTTTATTTGCATAAAGTTTCTACTAGAGTTCTCTACTAAAATAAAAGTAGGTAATCATGACAAGCCGCCGTCAAAACTGTTGAAAGCTTCTGTTTTGTAACGAAATGTTTAAGTTTGTGTTGTTTATACAAGCTCAGGGGCTTCTTTGTTAATTTAATAAAAGAGATGCTTACATTCGTAATGCTGTCTTACATCAGACCATTTGTATTATTAGGTGTATCTACTTCTGAATTCTACTCACTAACCTCTATTCGGATAAATGATGAATAGAATAGAATAAAGTTTATTGTACACTAAAATGGTAACATGATTTTACACAAAGTTATATCTACGGGGACAATGACGGTCTTATCGCTGACAGCGATATCTACCAGACAACCTTAGAACTGACTATAAGAAGGTAGTTATTATTCAAGTTCCAAATGCTTGTCATTCGGTCGCCACAGGAGCTTTAAAACTTTAAGAATAATAAAACTATTTTTGTCTTCACCATCAAGCATTGTTTTTTTAGTGGGAAATTATTAAATAACTTCTTCCACGCTGGATGAAGCGTGAGAGCGCGTCAGACTTTTACAGAACAAAAACCTTATTTCTACAGTTGCGTTTTGCGTTCCAGGGCTACGATAACTCTCTAAAACAATTACACAAGTCAACCCATCAAAGATGAATTTTAACTTAGTTCTTACGTAGGATTTAATCTAGAAACTAATTAAGAAGAATCAGAAAGTGCAGTAACTAACTACCAACTATAAACTGACACAAATCCCTTACAAAAAGATACCGTAAAATACTCAGGCTATGACGAGTCATTAAACGTAATATTGTGATATTTACTAGATTAGGTTTGACACAAAAATTCCGTATTCAGGGTAGTAGGTAAACCGACCTAGATACTGAAATGATGTCATTTATCATTTGGAGCTTCTAGTCCTTGAGACAAAAGTTGTCCAAGGCCGGTAGGCCCGAAAATATCCTTCGAGCCGTCGAGCGGGTAAAGTCCTTGGAGGCTACGCAATACAAGGTCACCTCATTACAGATCTGGCCTACAAGTCGCGCGATCAGTCCATGGATCCAGCTCGCTGTAACAAGGTTACCGAAAATATTTCGGTAGGCACTCGGGTTTTAACGATAAATTCATTAAGTGCTTTGAAAGTTTATAGAACGTGAATAAATCGGAGGTTGTTTTATTTGTTTTTATATTTTAAAATGGAAATATTGTAAAAACAAAACTTTTTATCAATGAGTATCTAACATTCTTTTTTATTAAGTAACCGTGTAGTTTCTTGCCGGTTCTTTTCCATAGGAAACGACCAATTGGAACCGTGTAGGCGTGCAGTACCTTGATGAGTGCACATGTAGGCCTTTGTGAAATACATTTTGAATCTTGAATCTACGCGCTTTTTTTATGTAATACTGGAAGACACTACTGGACTACACATAAACGATTTTTCTTATGAATTTTTTGCCTTCACTACAAGCTTTTATTTAATTTCCAATGTTTGTATTTATGTTTGTTTAGGTCAAACTTTGCATGTGAATTTTAAAACTAACCTCTAACCGATGGAGCAGAAATTTTGCAGACATTTTCAGTTTGGATGACAATGCTTAGGTACTAAGCTAATTGACTTCAATTTAAATCCAATATGGCGGACTCTATAAGATGGCGGGCTTGGTGGTTTTTTACGCACCTCCATGAATCCATGGTACACCCAACGATAAAGAAAAAAAATTACGTCATAGTAAATCTAATATGGCGTACAACATTTTAAAGCTTGTTTTTTAACGTTTTTTTTATCTACTATCCTGTCGAGGTTACACACAACACTAGTGTGCTTAATATAACATAAGGCACCCTTAGCTTACATTTCGCATTGACCTCAGCACCTTCTGCTGCACCATAAGCTAGTTGTTAAGCCATTAACAAAATAATTATAGCTCAGGTACTTTTCTCTAAATTGTGGCCAATTAAACCGTTGTACATAGAAAAGTTATTAAATTACGTTCGCTCTAAGGTCAAGGTTGTAACTAGGGGGTAATGCTTGTTTGTAGCCATGCAACCTTCAGCGTTTCTGAATCAGGTACCGATACATACTATTTTATTCAGTACGACCTTATTCAAGGGCAATTATGAAAGGCTATTGATCAAATTGAGAAGTCCTTGTCGTCTTTTGAGACCTTTAAACACAGGAAATATATTGCACTGTAAGAGTAATGACAGGACTGCTAAATATTTAAAGGAGCGCATATGTAATGAAGATGCAGTAAGAAACGTGAGCATAAACAGATTTATAATGTTCTTAATGTTCTTCTAGGACCGGGAATGGGTCGTAATCCACTAAGCAGGCATAGTACGGGTTGGTGGATGTTGCATGCCTTCGAATTTTTGGTTCTAGGACATGCCGGTTTCCTCACGATGTTTTATGGCACGGTGATGAAATAAATTGCACAAAGCGCCTGGCTGACTTTGAACCCACGACGTACAACTTTTAAGTCAAGGGTGTTGCAAGGGGAATTTCTGTAAAGGAAACCCTGGTCTTAAGCTAGAACACAAAAGGTACCTTATATCGATATTGCGCTACATTCACGCCTCAAGGAAATGTCAGCAAAACCGTAAGAGCCCAGCAAGGCCGAAGCCTATTGCGGCCATGAGTTAGCTTCTGAAAGGAAAACCAGGGGTCCTGGAACTTAAGGCAAAGAAGCTACATAGGAGTGGGTTTTAAGATTGTCACCCTTAAAATATAAGAAGTCGAGGGCGTTACCACTGCGTCAGATGCAGTAAGTGAATTTAAAACATTTAAAGGTTAGATAATAAAATAAAATAATTATTGCTCCTTCAGGTTATTAACATTTCTCAGTATCTCTGACTGAACTAAAGCTAAGGTCAATATACTTGCGATTTGACTTCTTTTCGTTGTCATTGCAAAGTATTTTGTTGTTTCAAAGTTCTTTGTACCGTGTTATTTATATTTTAGAGACCGTCACGTCAACTGTTATGCAGCTGTGGAATCGTAAACAAAAATATCGATTGAAAATATATTTTTTTATGAATTGGTCCTTGGACACAGTTGTTTGATTTCATAGTCAAAGGTTTAATCACAGAACAGATGGGAGGGATTCGTGGAAATCGCTTATTATTTTTTAACAAATTCTGATGTTTTCTGAATTACAAAGTACTGCCCCCAGGCATAAAATTCAAATAATTTACGGAGAAAAATAATAAAGCCGCCTTTTAGCATATAATTCCTGGTATTCTTTCATATTTCAGCTTCTATTTGTCGAGTATCTTGCCATTAAACTAGAACCCCATGCGGGGGGCGACTATTAGTCGCCTAAACCATAACTAGTTATTAGCTTGGGTTGTAGTGGATGAGCAACTACGAACTATATTTGCAAGTTAACTGAAAATACACCATCCACACCCTCTCTTGAGCGACAGTAGAACTTATGAGCGACCCAACCTGAGATACATTTTTAAACAACTGCTCTTACGTGATTATGACGTTATTACACTTACACATCTTTCTGAAGTTTATGTAAAAGTAATTCACTAAAGACCTGAAAATGTTTTATTTCGCGTTCATAAATTAAAATTATATCTATAGTAACCTTGCGCATTTAATCAAGATTCGGAATGTTCTTTTTCCCCAAAAACTTTAGAGGTTTTTAAAAAAAGCACGTATTTCCTGGAACAAGTTTCATGAAATATTCGAGTAAATAACGTCAGAACGTTCAGGTGGTATTTCTCTCCTTTTTCATGTTTTTATCAAACATTGCGTTGGATTAAAGTAGCTTACTATCACATACCCACAAAACGAGACACAATAGTAAAACAATAACAGCGCGGTCTCATAGGACCGGTCGGGGATTCACGAATTAAACTACGCTCACGTTGACGATAGACGAGTGGGGAAGGGCCCTTTTAGTATATAATGTGTAAACTTCTTCCGCTCCGCCCTAGAGCGGGAGAAGTCATTGAATGATTTCCTAACTTAAAAAAAGACATATATCCTACACTTACCTACATAACATAATACTAACACGCTCATACATATTTACGTATTAGATAAAATACACGTTACTTTTTAAAATATAATTATGTAAATTAAAGAAGAAGCAGTGCATAATAATTAGGTGGACAGTTCTCGTGAGAAGAAGTTTTGTAGTATAATGGTAAGATTTATACAGTTTCTTATAAAAATATATGCATATTAATTATATCCAAGGTTGACCGTTACATATCGTCACCCCAGTTAAAGAAAACGTTAATCTTCTTTGTGAATTTTTATTTACGTGGACCAAGGTAACATGGGGCGCTACCGTGGTCTAAGCTAATAATAAATATTTTATTATTATTTATATTTTTATATGTAAATATTTTCAAAAGTAAAATATATTATTTTACAAAGCGAAATAATAATAATATATTATATCATTTATATGTTTATTTACATGAATAAAGAGGAAATAATGTAATAATTAATTTGTTTTTTTTTGTGAATTGGTTATTAACAAAGGACGTAAAAAGACTTGGTTTAACGTAAAACGAAACAAATTAACCAATTGACAAAAAGGTTACACACAGTATGTCTTTTTTTTTCAATTTTCTTTAACGTATAGGTATTACTCCTATGCCTCCTATAGCGAATTATAATTTAAATGACATGGCAACCACATCAAAAAAGCGGGAGCGACCTTATTTGGGTATTCCGGAAACCACACGGTAATTTCCTGAATTTGTATCTGAATTATGTCAAGGTTCGCATCCATTATTAAAATGTTATTTTTCCCGTACTCAGAGGATACGATAAAAAATCAGGTCAACCCATAATGTGGAAAGCTATAACCAATTTGTAATCAAGTAGGATAAGAGTACCGAGGTCAATAATAATAGCAACATTTTGTACATCAGATATTTGTAAAGATTTTGTATGTCGTACAGCGCCATCTATCGGCAAACTTGTAAACATATAAAATAAGTTGGCGATTTTTTTTTCAATCAACATTTTTTGCGAATTACTCTTATGCAAGTCAAAGTTAAAGTTGCTACATTGTTACTGGAGGATATTCCTAACTCACACTAAACAGTTTTTTAGTAGGTAGGTACCAAAAAAGGTTACCAGGTACCTGTCTTTATAGTGCACCCTGTTTCGACCTCTCACGAAAACTTTTAAACTATTAACGCGAAAGATTTACGGTTTTTTCTACCCATTCTTTGCCAACAGCACACCTGCTGTATTTACGAAGATAGCAAAGTAAAAAACCTTGGAAACGACAGGTGTTGGCAGATTTATTTCTCATATGCTGTTTCAAGGGTGATGTTTTAATTTAACACCGTATAATTTCAGCTGCGGAATTGTTCAAAGGATCATCGTGACCCTGGAATGCAAAAGGGCAACTGAGGGAATACAGTTGAGTCAGTAAATATACACTCCCCTTTCGAACCACATAAACTGAGAAAAGTTATTAAACGTAATGATTTCCCACTCACTAAAATTTCAAAAAATAATCTGGTCTAGTGAAACATTTTCGGTCATGGGATAAATAAGAATACGTATTTTTCAGACATTATTCCATTTCACACATGCACAATGCACATGTAGGTATCTAAGTTCCGAGGCTACTATGAACTAAATGATTATAATCATTTTAATGAGATATACATCATAATATCACTTAAATAATTATTTATACAATAGCCCCAAAATTGCCAGCACGCATTTTATAGCGAGAAAAATCAAGGCCACCATGGACTATATTAATAACAGAAGTCAAAGTTGTAAAAGCCTTTAATAAGAGCACTGTAATTTATAATATTGTATTTTATTTATCTTATATTTTACTGCAAAAAACGCATTCATCACAGATTGCTATTCAATCTACTTCATTTCGACGGAAACTCATTTAAATTAAGGAAATGCGCCTGATGATATTGGCACGGCAATACCTAACACTGCGTACCGCGAATAAAGTGGTGATTGCTATGAGTTTCAAGTTTCATGACTGAAAAAGAAAAAAATAGGAATACGAAGGAACAGAACTAAAACACGGGCGATGAATTTGAGGAAATTTCCCCTTATTGTTGAGCTGCAATATCATCAAATAACTTCTCCCGCTCTGGGTAATCTTCTTAGAACTATTCAAAGCTTTCGATTAATTTTGATTCTCTAAAAAGAAAACGGTTGGAGTAAGAGGTATTTCCTTCTTTGTCTCCAAGTCTCTAGCCGGCCAATTGCTGTCAGTTGGTAATCATGTTAATTTATACTTAATTTTGGAGTTCCCCAGGGTATTGTCCTTGGTTCAAATCTATTTCTTGCTCATATTAACAGACACAGTATATTGTTTGAAGTTTAAAAAAAGTTAGGCGTTAAGAATAGCAACAAAGTATACTTCTGCAGTTAAAATTGTTAATAACAATTTTAACGATAATTCGAAACTTGTAAATTAAAGTAAACGATGAACTATCTTATCTTTCTTGGAAGAATTATTAAGAAATAAACCAAAGAGTTCCTACACATTGCATTAGTTATTTAACAATCTGTGATCTTTACAAAATAATCACATTTCATGCAGCCGAAGCCGCTTTCAAGAGCGATATGAATCAGTAATTTATCTCTGTGATCTTTTAAAAAATTACAATGCCACTCATCACGCGTGTCCTAGGGAAATTAAATAAAGCCAGTGATTCAACGTTGGGCAGCGGCGGCATTGAGTGTGCCCCTGTCTGTTAAAAACTCTTAACTTCCGCGTTGGTGTAACGTTAGATGCTTTACTTTCTATAATTATAAGCTAATTAACTAACATAACATTCCTTTTTATAAATTATTCTTTAGTCTGATTTTACACGTCGTTTATCATCCTCCTATCCTTATTGTAATTTATTTGAGGTCGGTGCAACTGTTTTATTACTACGTATTTAAAGTATAAGGTACGGTACAGTTTTTCCGAATTTTCTTTCATCATCCTTTGTTGCCATATCACCTTTAACACCACCGTTCGTTTCTTTGGTCTCCACTTACTTTTTAACCAACCATCCACATTTATCCAGAAAACTAACCTTAAAACATGCTCGTCATTCTTTTAGGTGTTAACTCTTCATTCCTTAGACTATACTCAATTTTTCCGCACTAGTGCCATTTTCAGATTTTATGTGACGTAGATAATTAATTAAATATTATTCTTCTAACTTTAAGGATATACAAGTTGGCCATAGTTCGAGGTGCGCAAACCAGAAACAGTTATACGAATCGAAACTTCGTTGAAGTTAGTTGCAGTATGTGAAAGAACTACAAGAAATCATCAAGAAAACAAACAAATAAACTTGACTTGCACTCTCAAAGTAAGTTGAAAATAAAAGCTCTCAACTACGTGGGACTATGCGCCCTACTTTCAATGAATTTGTATCGACTAATTATTTTAAATTCTGTAGTCTCAGCGCCATCTTGTGAAAAAACTTTCAACTAATATGTATAATAGAATCAGAAGCTCGAACTAAGTTTTTTTTTTATAGTTTCCCTAGCTACAGTTTACGATGGATGACCTTTTCAGCCAATCTATTTTTATTTAGAAGTTAATAATAATTAATTTATTAACTACAATTATTTATGTTACTGTTACTCATATTCAGTTTCTGCACAAACAATACCTAAATTATATTATGAAGGACATAAATGGAACGGAAAGTTCCAACAAGGATAAATAATAATCATTTCCGATGGTGTCATAGGAAAATAGATTGAAAACCTACACTACTACACTATCTTTGTTGCAGAAGCATTGTTTGATTTTTTTCAATTAAGATTGTTTTGACGACGGCAGACGGAAAAAATATAGCTTTGATTGTAAAGGTCATCCATCATTTCCAATTACATACTACTAATATCGTTGTATTGCAGGAGGAAACCATATTCTCCAGTAAACAACTGAGCCTAATAAGGACCCCTGTGGTATCCCCGTTTCAATGCAATAATAACCAGAGTTGTTTTTTTTCTACTATTCACTATATTCAGTCTGCAAATAGTAAATAAAGGCGACCACAGAGCAATACAGAAGAATTATTCTGGAATAATAAAACCTTACGTCATCACTCCCGACCAACTGCTTATGGTAAGTCATGCAAACAAAAAATAAAAATAATCTATCGCTCTGGATTCATGCATGGAAATATGATTTATTGACCCATGGTAGGTATTTGAAGGCATACGAAACCAGATGTAGAACTGCAAACCTCCTCTGAAAACGAGGTGGTTTTTTCCCACTCTGGGTGGAGCAGGGGGGCGTGTCGTGTTTCTACTGACTAAAACCCACTCCTATTCCTTCTTTTCCTTACTTCCAGAGCCACGGGGTTCGGGTTTCGTTTAACCCGGGGCCCTAGGTTTCGACTCTATCGGGTCACCAGTTCACAATGCGGAATAAAGTCCCGCAAAACTTTGTGGGAAAGGGAGGATCTTCCGACCAGACTAAGGTTTTGCCTGATCTCTGTAACTACGAAAACGAAAAATGATTTCTATATGTATATGTTCGAATCGCGCGGCGACCTCTAATTTGGCGATGCGAGATTTCGTAATTTAGTTCATTTATGGCGACACAGATGCCGCTACAGACGCTAGATGGCCAAGTTCCTTCACAACAACATATTTATTTGAATTAGTTTGGAACTTTCTTAAAGCCTGATATAAAATAGAGAGGGTTCAGAAAATTTAAACAGTTTCACAAGTATTATGAAAATAAATTAATCAGAAGAAAAGATAGTATTTCAATAACAAAATTATTATTATTACGCAGTTTGGCTTTCACTTTGAGTAACAAGTAACAAATATATTTATTTTATTTATCCCCTTTACAGCTATCTTTACAGGCCTTAACCTAATACGACAGTGCAGCTATCAACATTGATTAGTATACCTAACCTAAAATAAAAATAAATTTTTGATAAAATACAAAAAATATTTCATCAGACTTAAAATTTGAAATGAAACTTAAAATATGGGCCAAGGGCAAAAATATTTTGAAAATGAAAACAACACACAGTTTTGCTGACATCGCCTTCAAGCGCGTGTGGATCACTACGCGCCGTCGACGACCCGGGCTCAGTCCGGACAGTTACCGGACATCAAGCAATGGGTTGTTCACCCGTAAGCCCACGCCTACGATCCTCACTATGGCTAGGGGAATTGAACAAAAAAATTACTTTAACCCTGGAACGCAAAAGGCAACTGGAACATAGAACAGGGTCAGTCAATAAAAGTCTCCGCCCATGGGAGAAGGCATTTGATAATTTTGGTAATTCATAATTTCGTAAATAAAAAACCCACTACAAGAACACTAACTGAATGTTGCCAACATGAAACAATAAACTTCCTTCAGAAATCACAAAAACATTTGCAAAACAATAATTGCAATTCAATATAGGACAGGGTAAAAGGGTTAAAACATTCATTGAATACAATCAGATTCAGTGCAGCCATCATTAAAATGTATATATGGCTGCAACAGGAGCTGGGTCAAGGAGAGTTTGGAATAGTGTCAAGACTTCTAGAGTATAAACATACATGATAAAGTACACATCGGAATCACAGACTGCCGCAACCAATACTCGGAAACATGCAGAAATGTTTGAAACCCATTATGTATAGTATTATGAAAATAGATAATGCAATACATAATCTAAACGCAATAACTTTTTGTGTAGGTTTAATGAAAACAAAATGACAGAAATTTCAATGAAAAAGTTTTGAAAAATAATTATTTTTGGCCGAACAAGATAGATAAAAAAAATAGATTTTACATATTTTGTGGTTCCTCATAATTTCACAAACAACTATATTTGCTGAACTAAAATTGTTGAATTATTGATGTTACATTCTGGTGGCATTTGAAAAAAATAACCTTTACCGTTTTGCATATTTTGTGTTCCTCATTACTTACCTGCATTTACAATTATTTTTGTGTTTGAAGAATTCATTTTTGCATATTTTTATTACATATTATTTTCATTAAGTTGTAGTCTTAAAATGCGTGCCGTATTTCTTGTTTTATCAATATTTTAATTCATAATTTATGTAATCATTTAAATGAAGTATATTTTTTTGCATCTGAACTGTTTCAATTTATTTATAGTTGGTTATTAGATTACATACATTTTTCTATAAATATTATGATGTTTACCCAATGGACAAACAATATCATCATTTATACTGTATACCATATTTTGAAAGGAAGTATACAAACAATCTACAAGCAGGCAAATATTCCAATAGAGTTATTATAAATTTTTATTCAAGGAGAAATTATACAATATTTTAGAGCTATGGGTGAATTTGCGATAAAATACGACATAGTTACCTGGTATGAAACTCTTTCTAGTTAACACATGGCATAGCCAACACTCAAAACACCATAGTTCAAGGTCACTAACCACTTTATGGCCGTATTTTGAACCCACAATAAAGCAGTGACATGGCTTTGTGAATATATTTCACCAGCTTCTTGAAAAGGCCTACAGTGAAATTACTAGAAAGGCAAGGGTGTGTGAGACAAACACGAGCTAGCGAACTCACGAGCTAAAAGAAAACGTTCTCCATATTGCCTTGACGTCACATTGGAATACCAAACAATGGTGTATGAAACGAATCACAGTTCATGTATTAATTCCTGTGTCAAACATAACAAAATAAGCTCGTAAATGTGTTAAAATGTAATAAAAATCAAACGTCAAGGGCGAAATACCATTATTAACTTGACAATTCGCGAATTCTAAAATTATCCACTTACCAATTTCGGCCGTTTTCACCACACTTTTGCAGATCACCGCACACTTGAAATGATAAACTCAAAAGAAAAATAGTGCATTAATTACGTCCTACCTTAAAATTAAGGAATTAAAAACAAAAGAAGAAGAAATATACAGTAGTATGGAAGGGGTAATGCAAAGCCTACACTGTCAAGAGTGTCAAGGTGTCAGTAATGAAGGAAATATAAAAGTTTAGTGCAATAGCAATATCGAAATGTATTTTCAAAGGTTTTTGTTTTGGACAGTTGTAATAATTACTTTTATAAAAATCGCAAATTAGTGTGATTTAACAAAACCGATGCAGCTAAAACTTTTTTTTTAATATTTTGTTCTATAATGGCCAATCTAAAATTTTGTAATTGGAATAACTAAACGCGATTAATTTCTTGTCTTTGGTAAGTCGTTCAGAAATCCTGTAAAGAGAGAATAAAAACAAAGATTGCTTCCTGAAGTAACTCATTCCTCCTCACCTTCCACTGTGTTTCGTCCAGAACAAGCTAGCTGGACAAAAACAATATTAAAATTTCTTAAAATCATTAATGGCGGTAAGTAGGTTATTAGTTGGTTATTACACCCACAACAATTGTTTTGGCATAAGTCATACAAAACATCGTTAATGAGGATAAGTATAGAAATAAATTGGGTCAAATGCATAATATTATTTGTTTTTTTTGCTACTGACACGATTGCATCTCCAGCGGTTATCTTAATAGTTGTGGTAAATTTTAGTGATGGATTTTATTACTAAGGGTGAGTACATTTTGTTTATTTAGTTACAATTAAATAATATTCATACTATATTAGAATCAGAGCGTTACAAATCCAGAAATTGAGTTTTTTATTCAACAATTCAAATTCAAAAGACGGTAACTAAAAACCCCCTCGTATCCCCGGTCTGTATTTTTGTCAGTTGATAGGCATATGCTTCCAAATTATAATGAAACTTTCTTTTTTTGCTCGTTTTTGCTCAAAAAGCTGTTTTTAATTTTTCTGTAGGTAGCAGTATTACAGTTTAAAAAATGCAGTTTTTCGAAGAATGGGTGAAACATACAAAAAGTGACCGAAATAAGACACTTTTTATGTTTGTTTCACAAAAACATGATCTCAGTGGTGTAAGAAAAGCATCTGTGAAGGAGATCAAAAATGTTATTTCCCGTTTTTCTTCGAAATTTTCGGAGAAATGGGAGAATTCTGGCCGAATACGGAATCGTTTTGTAGCTTATAATGCTAAGTGGCTAGAAGGTGAAGACATACAGTTTAATTACTCAGATACCCGCGAAACGAGACACAATAGTAAAACAATAACAGCGCGGTCTCATAGGACCGGTTGGGGATTCAAACGTTAAGGTGTCTTATGACCTTGCAGAAGCATCAACATCTTCACATTCACAGCATGGTCCGGAAAACCGCCAGTGGATATGGCAAACGCAAGTGCCAAAACCACATGGTGAGGTGTCGATTATTTGGTTCAGTTACGAAGCTCTGAGATACTTTTGGTTGCTGCTGTAATAGCGTCTCGTCAAGCAGGTAAACGTAACGTCGCAAAACTGATTCGAGAACTTAGTGAGAAACCTGAGAAATTCGTTTCTGAAGACTGCAGAAGGTTCCGAAGGGATAATACCAGGAAACGGTCTCGTATTGCTACGAATACAGATTTGCTGAATATGTTGATCATCACATCTGATCCTTTTATTAACAGTCTCAGAGATAACCCCAGAAAAAAATCAGGTAGCCTCCCTTCTGCAGTCTTAGACCTTGTAACCCCACCCGTAAATATTGTAAAAATGTTAATACTATAAATATTAAT
The DNA here is from genome assembly GCA_030763345.1 of Mythimna separata. NCBI lineage: Eukaryota > Metazoa > Arthropoda > Insecta > Lepidoptera > Noctuidae > Mythimna > Mythimna separata. The sequence goes on from CM061175.1 coordinate 7,829,388, forward strand.
ACCGAAGATTATTATGTGGAGAATTTTTCTGAGGATGAACTTAGTGACAATGAATAATTCCTGAGTTTGTTCTCATTATACATAATCCAATGGATAGTCGTTTTCTAGTCGTAAGTTATTTAATACAGGTTGATTTTTACGAGTGTGGTTTATTGTGTATTTGACTTACAAATCGGAACTGTTGCAAAATATATAAATCAGTTTTATTTACTTATAATATTAGTGTAATCGTTATATAATGTAATTAGCTTTAAATACCCCTGATTTAATTGATATTTCTTACGAATCGTGCCATAAACACCATTAGTTTTAATTAATTCATTTTATTTTCGGAGTTTCGCATTTTTATGAGTTTCTAAGCATTTTAAACAACGAAATCAGTCATATTATTAACAAGCAGAGGCTATGCAACCTATATCAAGTAAAAAATAATTTTGTCCAGCTAGCTTGTTCTGGACGAAGCACAGTGGCTTCCCAATACTGGACTTCAGCAGTGCTTTTAATTCAGTTGACTTTGACATCCTCTTAGGATTTTTTTTCTCCCTTAATGATGTCTCAGCATCAGTAATTGAGTGGTTCAAATCTTATCTTCGGGTTCACTCACAGTCTGTTCGATCCGATGAAGATTCCCCTGAATGGTGTGAGTTAGTTGCGGGTGTTCCTGAGGGTGGCGTCCTTTCTTCTCTTCTTTTCTCACTTTTTATAAATGTTTCCACTAAGGTCCTAGAATAACTTCGAACTATCATCTCTATGCAGACGACTTGCAGTTATATCGTCATTGTAAAAGACACGAACTCATTGAAATTGTAGCTGCCATCAACAGTGATCTTGAAAATATTCACCTGAATCGTTTAGACTTTTACTAAACCCAACTAAATCCCAAGCGCTCATTGTTGGTGGCAGATACATGCTCAACTTAGTGGATCACCAGTCTCTCCCGCCTATGGTTTATGACACTGTGCCCATACTATACGCTAAGAGCGTCAGGGATAGATTTACAGGCTGAGGGTGAATATCATAGGTGGAAATTGTGTGAAAACCCGTGGAAATTCACGCTGTAACGCGGCGTCCATGGAAGCAAAGGCGCGGTAACATTTATTAACAAGTTATGTACTTACCCACGTGAGGAGCTCGTGGCTAGATAATAACAGCCGCACAGGTCGATCTTCAAGGTTAAGCAACGCTTGCCTAGGTTGGTCTGTGGACCAACCATGATCGATGGGTGACCATCTTAACATAACGAGTTTCCTCCGTGCCTCGGAAAGCACGTTAAGTTGGTCCCGGCTGTCATTTGGAGATCTTTGGCAGTCGTTACGGATAGTCAGAAGCCAGTAAATCTGACTCCAGTCTAGACATGAAGTACCGTGTTACCCCAGTTAATGGGTTGTGGAGGTCTGGTAAGCAGCCGCTCCTCGTAAAATATTGGTATTCAGCTAAATCCGGCTTGACTGGAAGCCGACCCCAATATAGTTAGGAAAAGGCTAGGCAGATGATGATATGTACTTACCCACGTGTCAAATTAATTGATCTTATAAAAAAATGTAATTATAGTATATTGTGTTATAGAAAATTATAATATCGAATACAGAAAAAATATCACCTTTAAACTGAGCACACTGTGAAGGTTTCGAGTTCGGAAATTGTGAATCTATTTCAGTTTCCAAGAAATTAATTTCTAAACGAACCGTAAAAATAACCTCAAATGAACGATCTCATTTTCGTTTTCGAATTCGATTGACAAGATAGTTTTGTTTGTCTGTAAAATGCTTATTTAGTTGGGATTAGTGTAGAAATAATTAATTTCCAATAGAAGCCTTAAGGTAGAATAATAATAAATAGAGAACAGAATGGCGGACGAAGAAATTAATGGTGATACCGACGATATTCAACACGATAAAGACAAAACACAGAAGAAGACTGCTAAACATGATAGTGGAGTAGCTGACTTGGAAAAGGTTACCGACTATGCCGAAGAGAAAGAGATCTCCTCTCAGGACATATCTGGGGTAAGAATTATAGTGTTTATTTTGAAATTGTCAGAACTTGATTCACTAGGTTATATTTTATGTTGTTGCTTTCAGTGCTTTAGGAAACTATGATAATGTCTAGTTGCAAATTTGCGATCTCTATACACTTTTTTAAGCATTTCAGTACCATAAATTGTAATTGAAGAACTTGTTGATACTTTAACCTTATGAAAGTTATAATTAATTCTCTTTGCATTACTTGCAAAGTCATACAATTATAAAAACAAGTATTGCCTATGATTCCAGGCCCTGTCTTTAATTGGTGACAGGAGAAACAAAGAGGCTGCTGAGCGTCTTGAAAAAGAAAAGGAACTACAAAAAGTCTCAGTGAAAAAGGATGATATAGAATTAATCGTAAGTATCTTAAAATAAGAGCTAACCTACTACACATTTTAAGTTTAGCCTTAGTTGTATTGATTTTTTTGTGTGATAACTCCTATTTAAATTGGAGGATTTTGGTGTAGAATGTTAGCAAATACTTTTCTCATTCTGAGTGGAGCAAAAGGCAGACTATTATTTACTAAAAGCCACCTGAATTCCACAGTTACAGTTACATTGCCAGGGTCACTAGTCTGCAGCACTTGATTGGTCTACAGTGGAAATTATTTCATGGGTCTGTCATAAAATGAATTCCTAAAAGGATGATTCTGTGTGATGAGACCTGTGTAAATAGATTAAAGAGTTTATAACACTGTCTCCAAAGCTAGTTAATCCTTCGAGTACCGTAATTAGAGACGTAATAGAAAATAAGTGTGCGGACCCTGGCTTCTGCTCGGGGCTCAACAGATTAAAGGTTCATCTTATTTGTGGTATAACTAGCTAGTACCAGTGGCTTTGCTGACTTAGGTTTAATACTTCCCCCTATTATAAATTATAGCCTGTATGGTTTTCTTATATTATGCTCAGCTGTTACAAAGTTTACTTAGGTTGTAATAAATAATCAGCTGTTGCATACATTTATGTTGGCTTATTTCGTCCAAATGTACGGGACACCTGAACTTTTTTTCTCGATTTCAAGTTTTGTCCCACAGTAAAAGTTGTTCATAATGAAGAGTACAATGACCCCCCAAGAGGATATGCGCTTATTATGTTACATGTTGTATACATACACCACCTTTATACATTTCACTATAGTATTAGGGCCTGTTTCACAATGTCCAAGTAAGCACTACTCACTGAATAAATTCAAAAATTTGACAGAATTTGTATGAAATTATCTGTCAAGTAAGATAGTCGAAACTTAATCATAGGTGGTGGCCCAGGCCCTTAGTGTAATAAATACAGTATTATAATGCTAAAAGTAAAAGAAATCATGAAGGTAAAGTTTTGTATAATTATTTTTCAGGTAAAAGAGTTGGAGATATCCAGAACATTAGCAGAAAGAACTCTAAGGGAGCATCGGGGAGATGTAGTAGCAGCATTGACTACTCTTACAAACTAACATGAATTATATTAATTTATAAGCAATGTTCACAAACAAACAAATTGTCAGATCTTAAGCGAATAGATTTTTTCTATCCAAAGAGATAATTTCTTAGTTTTTCTCTCATCTAAACCTACTTTATATACTAACGTCAATGTCATGCTCTCATAGAAAATTTATTTGGATTTGTTACATCATAGCTTGTTCCATCATTCCGTCAAGCCATTTCCAACATTGAACCACAAGACAAGGAACATAATGTGCCACCAGTATTATGATGAATAGCTTTCCTATACTCACAAACTGTTTTGAGAATACTTTCATCTTGCATACAACTAAGGGGTGGCATTCCCTGACAGAGCTTGTATTCCTGGAAGCTACAATCTGGGGGCATGCTTCATTGTCTACTGCGTCACTGCTTACTATTGGGTAAGATACTGCTCAAACCTATGAATAAAATAAAAAAAGATTTGATTCTATGTATCATGTCTAGTCATCATATAAAGAAATGTTGGAACAAACAACATCCAAATTTGCCCATCATTCCGGATTTCAGTATTAAAACTAGCATTTGCTGGGTTAATTGATTGACTTGAACACTACTTATATGCCAGTAATAAAAATTGTAGTACAAACAGGTCAGAAAGTGGTCTTAGCTACCAGATTTCGTATTCTGATAGGAGTTTCTGCTGTCGAGTTTGTATGTTCGAGTTTGTCAGTAAAGAAGTCCATTTTGTATTTGTTTCCCACACCCTCATCACTTACAGGCTTAATTTCGACTAAAGCGATCTTATTTGTCGTTACGTCGCATAAGCAACACCTGTAAAAAAATCAGCTTTCTGCTTTCTGGATCCAAGGGTTAGGCAAAGTGTTGATCAGTCAGTGAGTCAGGCATTCTGGTTTTAAATAGATAACAGTTTGTTTTCTTCAAATGCAGATGTAGTACAATGTAAGCATTTGAGTCATCTATGAATAGCATTATTATTGATATTTGTTATCAAACAATAAGTAAATGAAGTATTTGCTTCTAGTCTGACAGATCACTTGTCTGAAGATTTTTACCCCGATTTACTGATTTACTCGAAAAGATGCCTAGACCTTACTTTAAAGGTCGTCCCATGGTCAGTTAACGAAGATGATAGGATTTTGGAGAAATCGAGAGAACTCTATATCTTCCTCTATTGGTTAACTACATTTTTTAGGTACCTTACTTGCACATTATTTAGGTTTTGCTGAAAGTATAAAACTTCCGAAATGCTTTTTTTAGTATTAAGTCAGTTTGTATTTTTTTGTTTGAGACAACTGAAATTGGTTACAAAAACTACAAGCTGTTTTACTTACACTTTTTATTTTACTTACTTTTTTATCATTTCTTTAGTCTAGTGTTATACTTAAGTGCTATAGCGGACATGAGTTCGATTTCCGAATTGGTCAAATGATTTGGTTTTTATCTGGAATTCACAGTTGCAGATAGAGTTAGGTTTTGTTTCCAGTAAATAGCAATAATTTGTGGGAGGCCTTTCAACGCTGCGTCTTCCTGTGCGGTCGCCACTCCAGAACCTTTCATCCCCATCGGCCATCTGATGCGATCATGCTTCTTGCATGAATCCTTTGTTATTGGAAATCATCAAATAACCCCTCTCTAGTGGGCGGAGCGAATGTGTCAGATTTCTACTAAAACTCGCCCATGGCCGCAGTAGGTATCCTATTCGACGACCTTAAGGCTGGGGCTACATTAGACCGCGACGCGATTGGCGATTCATGAGCGATTAAAACAAATAATGGAAATTCACGATTACGGCTCCACTGTACGCCAAATTTTACTAGTGATATTTGATTCGCTCTTCCAGTCGCATCGCAAATCGCTGGCAACTAGCCTCAGTCTCAACCAGCTGTGTACCTATATTGTCAGTGGACACGTCTACTGATAAAATAGAGGATTTTGTAGTAAAGGTTGGTAATTAAAAACCATGCCTATGTTCCTTCCAGTTCCTTCTATACTTTGCGTTCCCTTTCGGTGTGAGGAAGTTCCCTCACGCGCGCGGCCGCTTCCTTCGCTAGCATTACTGTTTCGCAAAAGGTAAAGGCGTCCGCCTGCCGTTCCATCTCGCTCCAGACCATGGTCTATACTATACCTAACAAGGCGCAAGAGATCACTGCCGTCGATCGCATAATTAGCCTTATAACGTTTCCACGGCTGGGACTGAGGCTTTCTCTCTTGTAGAGGGAATGGGCTCCACCACCCGGGCCCATTGCGGATTGGTGGATGTCAACATGTCTTGGATTTTTGGTTTGGACATGCCGGTTTCCTCACGATGTTTTCCTTCAATGTTAATGTTCTTTCGAGTTACTTTATTTCGATAACACGATGCTGCGACGTGTCGCGGTATGCTGCGGCATGATGAGTCATGCCGTTTCTTCCACGGGTTGCCGCGGCACAATAAAAAGGAACAATGGAATTAAGAATAATTAAAAACATTAAAATGGCCGTCCTGACAAATTGAATCCGCGCTGAGCAAAACTGATTGATGCAAGAGTGGCTGGGCTTTCAGCAGAATGCCAGGGCATGCTACGGGTACACTGCTGTGCCATGCCATGCCATGCCATGCCGGCTGTGGGCGCCGGCCTTGAGTTGGGGTCACTGGGCCATCATTGCTAGTTTTCAGATCTACAGATTATTATTTGGGAGCCATAAATAAATAAAACACTCATAATTTACTTAATAAAAATATAAATAAGAACAGTAACTTTATTATTATATCACTTGTTGAAGAAATATCTACCTAAATTACAGTAAGCTAAGGTTTATTTTAAAACAATACTGAACGGTTTTCATATGTGATTTACTGTGTTGTGGTTTATCGTACTTTGGTTTATTATATTCTGGTTTAACGTACTTTGGTTTATAATGTCTTGATTCTCTTCGGTTTTGTCTTCTGCTGTATATGGCGGAGGCGGAATACTGCTATCATGGATCTGAAAATAAGATATGACATGATTTTATCATATGGAAATATAGATATTGTCTGTCTCAAGTATGTCCAAAAAGTTTCTTGCACATTCTCTATAGGTATAAGTATCTATGTTTTTTAACGTGCAAATATGTAGATTTTTCTTCATCTTTTTGTGCACTGACAATTGCAAAGTGCTTACTATGTGGTCTTACGATGACGTGTTAAAATGTGATAGAAAGAGGAATGGAACTTTCGTCCGTTATAAGTTGGCGAGTGTGAAGTTAGGCTCTGCGAATTTTGGCGCTTGAAATATCGTACAAAAATGAAGGTTTTAAAAAAATAAATGCAATTTGCAGTTGTTATTGCTGTTAAAAACAGTTACTGGCATTTATTTTTTTAAAACCTTTTTTCGAACGAACTGTAGATACTTATCATTATGAACAACTTTTAGTACCTATGGGACTAAATCTGAAATCGAGAAAAAATAATCAGCTGTTTGATACAATAACGGCCGAAATTAATAATCAATCCATCGCATATCGGAGATTGAAAAACAAATGAAACAACAGAAAAAATGAAAATTTTTGTATGGTGGCATTTGTTTTTCAATCTCCGATATGTGATGGATTGATTATTAATTTCGGCCGTAAGTGAACACAAATGTCGATCGGTTTAATTGAAAAAAAATGGCTTGGCCTATTATCGGCATCGGCAAGGAAAAGGATCCTTCGGCAGCCCTACATGCAAGCGCACACTGTCGGAAACTATGCCCCGTGGGGTCCTTAAAATGCTGACCTGTGCGTAGCAAATAATGCCAAAGTATCCCGAAGCATCCTTAAGGCTGCCGATGCAACAACATCAAGCATAGGTACCGAACCGGAATTTTTGTTAATATGAACCTATATCATGGAAATTTCTTCTTTATTGTCATGTTGTTAATATATATTACTATTTGCCACCTAAAACCCTCAGCTGTGTCGATGCCGATAATGGGCGCTGGCCCTTAGACAATAATTAAAGACCTGGCAAGGGTCGCGAGGCCCGATAGATGCGAGACGCACAGGAGCGGTCGTTGAGGCGACGCTTGGTGGAGGTCCAGCAGTGGACGTCTTTCGGCTGAGATGATGATGATGTGGAATATTGTTGGTTAAAGTGCAAAATTTCAATCTCAAATGCCGGCTACCAATGAAATACCTACATCTTACAAATTATGCTAAGGGTATTCATACATAAAAGGGTTCATTGTCAATTTGTCAGCCCAGGGGCGGCTTTAACCGCTACGAGGACCCGGGCTGCAGATCTTTGCAAACTTTTTGATAAGTAGGTACCTAAATATCTATCTACTTTAAAGTGAAACGTAGGTACTTAAATCATAACTGGATATTTCTTACGATAAGTGAGAAAAGAAAAATGTATAAAAAGTACTATGTTAAGTGCAACTCGCACTTAACATAGTACTTTTTATACATATAAATGTTTATTTAAAAGAAGACGGTAAAATATTTATAAAAATGAATGCGATAAGAATGATTGAACTCGAAGTAAATAACATAACTCTAAATACTTTCTAAAGGGGAAGGAAACTTTTATATATAGTGAAACCTAGTTCATAACAAGGACTGTATTAGAAATCATTCGCAAACAGAATTATGTCTTCTAAATGTAACCGAATGAATTCAAAAACTATTTAGTAGATTGCTATTTTTTTATCAGCTATTATTTTTCTTAAATAAAAATATTCCATGTTTGATATTTTTAGTTTCTCGTTGTTTAATATACTGCACGGCTACTCTAACGAGTTCCCGCGCCCCCCACTACAGTAATAACCAATTTAAGTTATTTTATCAATTTCCTATTGATCCATCCTCAAAATTTACTTATGGAAGTAGGTATTCCTATTTAGAAAATAAAAAAATTGGTAACGCCTGACAAAAAGATACTAGCAATATGGTTCGTTCGGTTGCAATTTAAAAAATCTGATTCTATTTGCAATTGATTCCTTGTATTGGCCTGTAAAATATAATCTAGGTTTCATTTCTGGCGAATAGAAAAAAAATAATCATGCCAATATTTTGCATTGGCTTTTGATTCTGGCTCAAACCGTGCAAATAAAAGCGAATTAAAAAAATAAAATGACTGTTATGCATGTTGCGCCCTATCTGGCAACAACGCGCCCTGCAACGTTGTCATTCGTCAAATATGTCGATGGAGATAACGACAATGATTGAAAAGAAGTGAGTCAGCAGAAGATATGCTGACGTGGTATGAAGAAAGCGGTGTTAGGTTAGGTTAGCGGGATCAGTGACAGGATAGAATGGAAAAAAATACGTGTTGCGCCGACCTCAAGTAAAATGGCGATGATGATAGTATGAGTACATAGCTTCCGCCCGCGGCTTCATCCGAAAAAAAAGTAGCCTATATGTTAATCCAGGGTATAACCTATCTACATACCTAATTGCAACCAAATCGGTCCAGCCGTTTATCCGTGAAAGAGTAACAAACATCCACTCATCCATTCTCACAAACTTTCACAGTTATAATATTAGTAGGATGTACAGGTAGGTACTTACAAATCCAGCATTGAGAAATGCTACGGCGGGATACGTGGCTGAACCTGCGGCTGGCGTTCGTGAATATCTGAAAGTATAGAGACGTGTATTTTTATAAGAAAAGCTATAATTTGTACCTATTGTCGTTGTTCTAGACTGGTGCCAAATTTCATCCAAATCCGTTCAGCCGTTATAGTGTGAAGAAGTAACTAACATACAAACTTGCTTATGTTCCTACCTAATATAAGTGTAATGTTGGTACCGTAGTTTAGTGATTGGCTGCTAATCAACGTAACGTGGTGTCGATTCCCACGCGGAGCTAATATTTGTATGGCCCATATATACCTACTTAGATGTACCAGGTGTAAGTCTTTCGTATATGAGTTTACAAGTTTGTAAACGTACCCACGGTACATGAGTTGTCAGCAAACTGTAGGGGCCCAGCAGGGTCGAAGCCTCTGGGGCCATGGATTGGATTCTGAAAGGGAACCTCGTGATCCCAGAACGAAGACGAAGAAGGTACGGAGTGGGGTATAGTCAGTAAAAGTCGGACACACCCTCTCGCTCCGCCCAAGAGCGGGAGAAGTCATTCTGATAATACCCCACTTGAAAAAATACCCATTGTACCTAAATGAGTTAGAGTGCGTTTGTACTGATGCGGAGCTGGGCGGAGTGGGCCGTGAATCAATCACAGTGTTCGAAATCTCCACTCCGTATCAGTGGAATCAGTGTAAGTGGAGCGGAGTGGAGTTGAGCGGACTTTCAAATACAACGAACTCACGGCCTTGAATCAGACAGAACAGAGTCGGGTGCCGAGCGGAGAGCACAAAGCGAAGGGTAGGTCAATTTCACTCCATCCCGCTCCGCTTTAATGAAATCATTTAATTTTGCCACTTTTCACTGGTCTTCTCCGCTAAAATTTGCCCAGCACCACTTCCGGGGAAATGCAATCTTTTTTTTAAGTACCTATGAGGCAAATTTTGAAAAAGAAGCATCATGCAAAGAAGGTCATGCGAGAAAGTGCAAGTCCATTATCTACAGACAATAACTGCTAATTGAAATTACTGCATTCCTAAGAACAATAGATTGAATAATCGTTCCATTGTTATAAAGAGGTGTGACGGCCACGACACGACTGAGAAGATCACCATCAATATCACTAACAGTCAATATTCTTTAGAAAACATCGCGTTAGTTCGAAATAAAAATAACTTACAATCATGTAGAGGAAAATTACCTAATCCCAAAACGTTTAATGAGGGCAGACTGGAATATTTATCGAAGTATTCCCGTTTCGTTATTCAGATTTTCAGGACCTAAGCTATTCCCGAATCCGATCAATAGGCATTTTGGATAGATAGTAACCATACAAAATCAACATCATCTCAGCCGAATGACGTCCACTGTTGGACATAGGCCTCCCCCAAGCGTCGCCACAGCGATTGGTCCTGTGCGTCTCGCATCCATCGGATTCCCGCGACCCTCACCAGGTCTTCGGTCCACCTTAAGGGAGGCCTTCCAACGCTGCGTCTTCTGGTACGTGGCCGCCACTCCAGAACCTTTCGTCCCCATCGACCATCTGTTCTACGAGCAATGTGCCCTGCCCACTGCCACTTAAGTTTGGCGATATCTGGTTCCTAGTAATACAAAATGCCTATTGGTGCCGAATCGGGAATAGCTTGGGTGCCAAAAATATTGGTGCCGAAAATCTGTGTGCCGAAACAGGAATACTTCATTTAATCTACATAGGTACCACGGCCCGTCCTGATTCCTCTTTATTATTCGCCCTCCGGCCAACTGGATTAAATCTTTGAAGTAGGGTACCTACATTACCAAATGTTTATGATTCTCGCAGAGACGCATCTATTCCTATATCTTTCTTGTACCTAATCCAGATCTCGGAAATTTATATTTCTAGAACGTATTTTATACAATAGGTAGCCTAGATAGCTACGACCGACCCGCTTCAGGTTCGCACGGGTATTACCTATAAATCTTTGTAATTCTCGGTTTCTCTCTCTTTTAATATAATAATAATATTCCACAATTTTCACACAATGCCGTCTAGTCCCAAATATAGTCCCAGCAGAGCTTTTGTTACGAGTAGGTACTAGACAACTGATAAACTTACTACTTATATATTAATACATATTAAAGATAAATTACACCTAGACACAGAACAAATTATCGTGCTAATCACTTACAATATATGCATGTAACTTAGAAATTAACTAATATTGCCAAAGATCAATGGAACGAAGTATGTATGACTGACTGGGATATTTAAAATGGACTAAACGAACATCGAAGGTTGAAAACCAAAGGAAGGCCACATGTGAAAATCAGACAAAGTAGTATAAAATAGTGACAGATTGGTACTGGGAGGAGAATCGAAGTAGTAAACACTTAATGAGACGGAAGGATGAGTTAAAACTGATAACGGGCCCCAATTGGAGGAGAGTGGCAAATACATTACACATCCACAAAACAAAATACATACAGCAAAATAGAACATGTTTTACCTAAGTAGGTATTAACTAAGAAAAAGTAGGTAGTCTTAATTTCAAACGAAAGGATTTTTTAGTTGACAAGACTCCTAGCAGCAAAATCCTTTCATGGATTTCTATGATTTAGAAGTGGAGAACTTATTATTTGGTTTCAATGTAATGTTCCGATAGTTATACAATCACACTGCAGCTTAGCTTTTTGCAGTGGCTGAAGAATAGAATGTTCTCTCAAGTAGGTACGTAGGTATCTTCAATAATGGGATTTCAACCGATTCAAGCTTTTTCCTCGAAAATACCTTGAATATACACAAATACACACAACAGTCTAATTATCTCTGTACCAAATATCATCAAAGAGATACTGTCTCTGACATCTTCAAACGATTAAATTAAAATAAAAAATCCACGAAAAGAAAAATTTAAATTTGGCGCTAGCGCCAAACCTTCTTCCTGCCCTTCATCATCTTTCTGCCCTTGTCCCGATTTATTTGGGGTCGGCGCACCACATTTCTTCCATCCTGTCCTGTCATCCATCAAGCTATAAGTAACTCCTTTTTCTTTCATACAATTTCTCACACAATCCATCATCTTTAATTTGGTCTTCCACTCCATCCATCCGGGAACGCTAAATCATCATCAACACTATTTCAGCCGAAAGACGTCCACTGTTGGACATAGGCCTCCCCCAAGCGTCGCCACAACGACCGGTCCTGTGCGTCTCGCATCCATCGGATTCCCGCGACCCTCGCCAGGTCCAAATGCATCTAGAAAGTATTAAGTGCTACGACCAACTAGAATTACCTTGGTGGGGCGTCTCGTAATCTTTCGTCGACATACAACTGCAGACTTCCTATTGATAGTCGGCCATCACTGTTGGACGCCGCACCGAACGCTCTGCAAGGAGTAAACAAAAATTAAGAAAAGTGGCAATAAAAAAATGGTTGTAAAACTAAGCAAAGAAAAGGCAACAAAACCTGAACTTCAGAGAAGAAAAGAAAATTATTTTGCCTCAATCGCAAGTGACATACGCACAAAACGTTTTGGAAACACATTCATTGTGTGAACAGTTAAGGAGTGGAATTCCCTGCCGGATTTGATTTTCTGATAGCTACAACCTTGGGGTTCTATATGTCAATAGGTTATTCCTGAGCATGTGTGCTCGATCGTGACGACGTTGCTTTCCTTTAGATGAAATAGTGGTCAAGTGCGAGCATAACAAATAATTTAAAAAAATACCAACTTAGTTCGTGTGCCGTGGAAAAAAGATAAAAAGTGGTCTCTTTCGATGAGGTTTAATTTAAGTTTACTCTACACCAAGTATCAAATTCGGTTCAGGAGTTTAACCCACAGAACACACAGCTACTTTTACATTTACAATAGGTATTAGTATGGATTAGCATTTTTGGAAAAGCTAGTTCCTGTCACAACCAAGAAAACACAACATTTAAGTATTAGTAAAAGATAAGAAAAGCATACGATACCTGAGATCTGTGGTAGCACATAGCTTGTAGAGTAGTATAAACGTGGCAATAATCCCCAGGATTAGCGCCGCGCCCATAATCACCTGGGTACTGGAAATCAGAAGAATTTGTTCTAGGGATTCCCTGGAACGTAACATCGAATGCCATATTGATTAAAAAATGTATTTAGCCCACGAATATTTTTTACTCACTGAAAATGTAAACGTGTAGAAATATGTTAATCAGAGCATCAGCTTTGTCGTTTGCCCACGACAAAGGTATGTTCTGAATTTGCTGCAACGTCCTACTACGATTTACGACATAATATTTCGCTACATACAACAAGAGATCCTGTTATGACCTAAGATATTTCGTGCTACGGTCAATGGCTTATACTGCTGTGGTCTACGGCGTACCTGTTTCGGTTTACGGCGTATCCTGCTACGGTCTTCGGCGTATACTGCTACGATTCACGGCGAATCTTGCTTCGGTCAACAGCGTGGATACGTACCGTAGCAGGATTGCTACGGTATACGACGGATATTGCTACTGTCTACGGCGTAGGTATCTTGCTACGGTCTACGGTGTATCCTGCTACGACCTACGGCGTAATCTGCTACGGCCTACAACTTAACCCACTGTGGTCGCTACCTACGTCCTACGATACATTCTAATACGGCCTACGGTTTATCCTGCTACAGCCTACGGCGTAGGCCGCCGCCTACACAGCCCGTAGCTAGATTGAACGAAAGATGGAACATATATTATTATACAAACTATGGTCCTAAAAGTAATGTTATTAGTATTAGATACATACTCTTGTAATGTGATCTGTCCAACTGTTTGTTGATTTTAGAAAAAGAAGTGGATTTCAATTCGCCACAATTAGTTTTTTTTTATGTAGTATGATTTGGATTTTTTTAATGGTACTTCCCAGTTGGTCTCATATTATCAGAAGTGGCAGGAACCCTTCAAATTTAATAGAAACACTTGAAATGGTTTTTAGTCATTTATAGGTAGTAGTCTAATAGATAGTACTAGTACACTACTTAGATTTAACTGAGGGACACCAACACCACAAGTAAAAGTGTATAATAAAAAAAACAAGCGACTACAACAATTTAACATCGACTACTATACGTTATTTTGTAGTTTTTCCTTACCTACTCGTAGATTAGCTTCAGTTTTAAATGGAGCGATAACTCTGATCCTCTATATCGGTGTATGTCAGCATACCTTATAGTTTCAGTTAGATTAGGTCCAGTCTTTTGAGCAAGAAGATTATGACTGTAAAGAATTAATAGGTAACACAAGAGATCGGTGATTCAACCTAAAAGTATATTTTACTAATTTTTATCGATCTAAATCTCGGTAGGGATAGTAGCCCAGCCTAAGCTCTTGAATCTGAAAAGCTGAAATTTTGTACAGAGGTTCCTTTTATGAGAAAACTACTTAATTACTCAGATACCCGCGAAACGAGACACAATAGTAAAACAATAACTGCGCGGTCTCATAGGACCGGTTGGGGATTCAAACGTTAAATATGTAGTTTCACGCGGGCGAAACCACTGGCAAAACCTAGTTTTAAAATATGTAAACACATTTTTAAAACGTAAAAATAAAGACGTGTTTTCATAACAGTGCAATAAATATGTTAAGAATGTCTGTATCTGAAACGAAACAGATTAGGAACGCACTTGCAATTGTTTCAAAACACCGAATTGTTTTAATTTTCGCCACTTCATGCCAGTGGATCGGACCTGTTCGGCTGATCGATCCTGTAGTTTTGCGTACAAAACTACAGGCCTGTAGGCCTACCTACTGAAAATAAAAAAAAACGTTGCCCCACACTAGGAATTATCTACTCCTGTATGGTAGATGCGTACACAAACATTTAAAATGACATACACAAGGTAACCAGACCTTAACACCTATCTGTAGACCATACAAATTTTTGATCCACGTGGGAATCGAACCCGCGATCCGCAGCGCAGCATCCAATTATCAGCAGCATTCATTCATCTTTTATTAGACTTCAACAACTTGATTTATTTTTGAAAAATCCTGCTCTTTTTGAGCAGTGGTAACCCACACAGTGGTAACGGCTCCGACTGATTAGTTCTAGGTCACGAATTCGAACACTGTCAGGTATATTACTTTGTGTGAACAACACCACTGCTCTGAAAACGAGTTCATGACATCCACTAATCCGAACTGGGCGCGCGTGGTGGATCATACCCCGTACACTCCTATAGAGAAGGCCTAAGGCCCAATAGTGGGAACATAATAAAGCTAATTATGCTATGATAACCTCGCCTAGAATAATTCTTCTAATATAGTCTAGTCATAGATGATATGACTGTGTATTGGTTTGTGACGGACAACACACATTCACTGTTCACTGAGGCAAACGGATGGATAGGCAGTCTATCAATCACAGAACTGTTTGTTTCAATTTAAAAATGACAGTTTACGCATTTCGTAAAACATTTTTGTTACATAAGCACTAAGTACCTAGTTATTGAAGTTAAATACTTACCTATTTAAAAGTAAGCATATGCAACGGCGAGCAATATTTACCTAACAAATAAAACATTTTGGAGCCCATTCATTGTACGTACCTACAGCTAAGAAGTAAGGACTCCGACAGGAAAACTTAGGTTTGGGGGTCTATGAGCCAAGAGTGACGACGATACTTCTAACCAAGTATGCTCCATCGTCGACCACATCGTAGCTTACCATTAAGCGTGATAGTGAATCTAAATAATAATAAAAATCTAATCTAATGTTAAATTCACGAATCACATTTGTACAAACTTAAACACTGCTACTAAATCCACTCCACTAATATCTACTTATACGTGTAGGTACTTCCGGGCTTCCGAAAAATTTCGATCACTGCACAGTGCACATGCATTACTTAAATCCGGAGTAAAGCCTTTCCTTTCCCGCAAAATCCTTTTCATCTCCAATATCCTGCTTATAAACGTGTATGCGAACCTGCAAGTCCATTTACCGAGGTTATCGTAACACGGCTGGCAAATCCCTTGCCAACACTGCAAGCTTCCGTTCCCGTATACATTGCAACACGGCCCCAAGCATTTCTCCCCTAAGCCTGAAATATGGGCAGAGTTTTAATTATTATTGTTAGTTACGATTCTACGTTGGTTTCAACTTTTCAGCTCAGTTTTTCGGGCAGTTTTGGCTTTAATTTGGGATATTTCTGAAACATATTTAAATATTGGGATGATAAAACACGCTGACTGCAATATTATTCGAAGCTTTACGACTATTTTTAAGTCTACGCCTCTGACATCTGACAGTTACCATGTTCTCGAGAGGACCTAATGACAGTATCAGTGGACGGCATTGCCGTGGCCGAGTACTGGGCCAGGCAAGGAATTTGACTGGTTTTGCCATCGACACGCTAAGAAGAAGAAGAAGTTACCATAGATAACAAAATCCACATTCATTTTCTTTGGTAAGATGGTCATTATACTTCATTAAACTAGGCTCTAACTCCAATAGGTGGAGTTTATTAACACAGTGATAATAAACACCAATATAAGTCAGAAATGCGCCAGATTTGGCAGCCAAGCCAACCTCGGTCGCTGTTCGTACATTTATAGCCAAAGGTTTAGATATAGAAGAGGAATCGGCCTTTTGTGAACGATATATATTATGTAATACACATCCAAAAACTACGCTTCTTCTTGAAATTCATAATAATCAAACTCATTATCATGATATGATGATTCTTGTCATGTCACAGTTGTAAGAGATTTTGCTAGCTACGATTATTAAGGAAAAAAATGTATTTCAAGGTTACAAATAAACATTGAAATGCCAAAATGATATCTACATAAGACATATTGCACAAAAACATGCGTACTTCAGTATGGGCTTTGAAGTCGATTCACAAAGTCGGAGTTAGTTCCGGCATTGTGAAATTGGGTATTTCCAAATCTGAGAAACAATCGAAGGTTGCATGTCGCTGTTTACATGCCTCTAAAGTTGTATGCCCCTGATCATCATCATCATCCGCTTTAGCATTTACCTAACTACCTTTTTTTAAAAGGTGGGAGATCAACAAAATGTTTTCTCCCGCTCTGGGCGGAGCGAAGGACGTGTCAGACTTCTACTGACTAATACAAATCCTGTTCCTGCTTCCTGTCCCTCACATTCGTCAACCCAGACTTTCTGGTCTCACTATTTGTAACGACTGTTAAAGATCTACGGATGACAACCGATACCAACAACTTCACGTGCTTTCTGAGGCACTGGGTGTCAGTAATGCCTTAGATAAGCTTAGAAAAGTACGTAATATGCCCGTCTTCGATGTCATGCATGAGAGGTGGGTGCATTAATCACAGGTTATCTCCCTGAATATTTTTGTTAATTAGAAGATAAACATCAGAATATCCCATTGAAATTGCAGTTCTATCAAAAATCGATCGTGCGTCTAAGCTTTTGGAGATAAGTACTGATATGTAGCTTTGCGTGACTACTACTTATCAGTACAATAACCTAGGCA
The DNA here is from genome assembly GCA_030763345.1 of Mythimna separata. Lineage (NCBI taxonomy): Eukaryota > Metazoa > Arthropoda > Insecta > Lepidoptera > Noctuidae > Mythimna > Mythimna separata. The sequence goes on from CM061175.1 coordinate 7,846,842, forward strand.
GGTTCATAATGTTGGGCTAAACCTAGGAGATATCTAATTACATATTTATTTAGTTAAGTCTGCCTACTTAGGTTGAATAACCTAAGAAACCCGGGAATCTCACAACAGTAAAAAAAGGTTTTTTCTCGTTATAAGTACTAACATAGATAGTAATTATGTGTAAGCAAAATTGTCACTAGTGAAAATAAATAAACTAGATCGCCATATCTCTAGTTTTTTGCCAACTATCTTGGGGTCCGCTTCCAGTTTAACCGGATGCAGCTGAATTTCTGTGTATTACATGGAGCGACTGTCTATAAGATCTTCCCAGTTACTGTACATCAGGTTACTCCTTGGATAGACTGATAGACAGACTTTCTGGCGTTTGACTACCTGTACGAGTAACGACTGTCAAAGATTTACGACTGATAACTGGGACCAATAGCTTTACGTGCTTACAGAGGCACGGAGTGTCAGTAATGTCCTAGATAAACTCAGAAAACAAATTAGATATTATTTTTATACTATCAGTTCAAGATTCCAGTGGACCGAAATCCCAGCTACCTAGTATAAGTTTATGAACAGACTGAAGGACACTATTTTGCTTCGTCCCACAATGTGTAGTATAGGTTAGGTACCTTAGGTTCCTAAGACAACATTCACGAAGAGAAAAGGGTTGGCATTTTCTGAATTTTGTTATAGCCACGCTTGAGTCTCGGCAAATACTAATGTAACCTATGTCACATGTAGGTACTTCCTAAGGGCCGAACCCAATAACCTATCTATCTCCAGTTTTGGCATACTGGAGATAGTAAAACAAATGATACAATACAAAATTATACATGTTTTCTGTTGTTTCATTTGTTTTTCTATCTCCGATATGTGAGAGATGGGTTATTGGGTTCGGCTGTAAGTTTATCTTTGGCACCAATAACACCAGTGAAGGAAAACATTGTGAGGAATCCTGTAGTCATCTTTTTTTTTGAGTGCAAAGTCTGTAAGACAGTTGCTTACAGGAAAATATCTATTATTTGATTATTTTATTCATCACCATTCAGCGCATTGTATTCCTCAGTAGATAGACCAGTGAGTATCTACTGAGGTATAAAATATCAGTACACTATCTACTGAAGTATAAAATGTGCCAACGGGCTTATAGGGCCTAGGTAAATTCAGTCCTGAACTGAATTTTAGGATTCAACATGAAATTGTGTTATGTATCTAATTGGAATGGTTTTCATATTGATGGCCTGAATTTGTTGGCGAATTGCGATTGGTTAAATACTCAATTATTATTGACATACTTTTTGCTTATCAATGCCGGTATCAACAGTCGAACATGTTTGAACCGGTCGAATTGAACCACTCCTATAGGTACATATAAACCTAAATATTTTACATTCAAAATGTACGTAGGGATAGAATAATAACCTTTCTTTTAGATCATACGATCCATATGAATAGGTAGATTTATAAGAACAATCATTAAATTGCACTAGAAAAACACTCACACTCACAAATTAATCATATTAGATTAAAATAAAAATCAAATTTAAAAGTAGCTTATTTTGACTGACATTTTATTGGGTGAAATTGATGTGGCGAGCATTTAGAGACCACTATTATCCAGCAGTGGATTGTGGACTACAATTGATTGATTGGCTGATGATATAAAGAGAGGCGAGTATTGGTCTTACCTGGACATCTCAAGCATTTATTCTGAAAGTGGTTTGGTATGTATCCCTTCGCGCAATAGCATGTACCATCAATGCATTCATATTCTTCCCCATAACAGTTGACCTCCAAGCATTTGTCTGAAATATTACAGTTAATTTCATCACAGAGTTGGCTACGATTTATCTTATTTAATCCGTGAAATCAGAACGTAGATCTACTTGAGACACAATGGCTTTTTAATTATCTCCAATCTATATATCGCACCTCCAATAAAATAGGTTACAACTCGAAAACGAAAAGTGAAAATAAACTCACGGATATATTCATGAAAAAAAAATTAAGTGTTCCTGTAAAATTAAGTATTTTACAGGAATTCTTAATCTTTTTCTGATTTCGAGTTGTAATTCTGTAATAAATAAATTATATATTTAAGTCATCAATCAATCGAGCTTAAACGACACTGTTTTTAAAGTCGTTCGATTGATGTGTCGTTGACGTGTATTCAATTATTTCAATAATTATCCTGGCAGAATACATAATAATATAACTGGCAATAAGCCGTTGATAGACCGTTTAGTTTCAAATCAATTGAATTGTCGTTCTATCGAATCCCATTCAAGGAACACGTGAATACCGATTTTGGGTAGGACTTCGATCGAACGACTGTAAGACTTTAATGATATTTGGGCCTAGCCTGATTAACATAAAATCAACCAATGATTTTACGTCAATCACGCTACAGAACGTGTTCATTCTTTTTCCCGAAAAGCCTTCAATTAGTATGACGGGTATGAGCGTTTACACGACATGGTGTAAAAAATGGATAAAGCGATTTTAAGCAAACAAAAAAATGAATACAATCCGTACATAATGGCAAAAACTAAGTCTTTCTTTTGAAGAAGGAAGAGGAAACAAGTGACAGATACAAGACACGAGTGCTCTTTTGTGAGAAGTGGTGATATAATCATTGTAGACATCATAATAAGTACTTATTCTATTTCAAGTGTCTATGTCCTGAATATTTACGTGTTTATGTGTTTATGCTAGGTAAACTCGTGTCGGTAAATGTGTCTATGGTTCAATGACAAGAAAAAGGTTCAACATGTGTACAGTGTTTACTTTTAAAGACAATGTTTATGTTTATTTATTCTGATACGCTATCTGATAATTAGGTAATAGGATTTTGCGGCTAGAATGGTTTGATTTCTTTTGTTTTGGTCCATTATCTAGCCGCTGTTACGTTATGCCGGGCGAGTTTCTGTATTGAGCATTTTGAGCTATTTTTTTATTGCTATTGAGCCGGTTTCGACTATTTGAATTTGAGTTCCGAACGTGTCAAGAAGGATAAGTTTTCAGGCTTGAGAAATACTAAACCTTAAATGCTTAATTACTCAGATACCCGCGAAACGAGACACAATAGTAAAACAATAACAGCGCGGTCTCATAGGACCGGTTGGGGATTCAAACGTTAAATCATAAATCGGGGGATTTTTTTCGTAAATGTCCTACTTTTAATAAATATGTAGCGGCAATTTGAATTGAGCCAACCATGGATTTAGCTTAGCTTAGATTTACTATCTATAGCACACGGTTTCTCAAACTTACTTCTTTAATTAAATTTCCCAAACAACTGTATCTAAACTACAACCCCCTTCACTCCCAAACAAGTGTGAAACTAACAATTTTATTAAATTTAAGAATTTTAATAAAAAGTAAAAATTAAATATGACACAATATTGCCTAATATCAACTTGTAGATTTTTGTATTTGTAATAAAAGGTTATATTAAAACGTTAAATTTTGTAATAAAAGTCGCACGCGCTTGTCATTCTCCAGCCATCTAGCTGCATGTACGAAAAACTGTTTTCGAACCGCCTACCATCAATTGAGGAACCCCCGAGGGCTCGCGTATCCTACTTTGTGAAACCTTTTACTAGCATACAACTGTTCATGTATCGTAAGGTAATAAAGGAATGCCGAAGAAAATTCAGGACTGTGATGTCCCATTGCAGTTGTTCTATCTAGAGTTATCTACTTATCTATATCAGATCTTCATCTCATTTATAAATAGGTACTTATGTACCTACAGGTAGATATCAATACAAAAAACATTACCTTCATCATCTCCGATCCCAGCACACACTAACACAAAAAATAAACAGCAAAAAACGATCCGGTTCCACATTTTTATAACCTTACAATCATATTTATAATATTTAAAGCGTAGTTATAAAAACAGTTTCGTTTTGAGCGCACTCGACACAACCACTAGCTGTATATTGTGAACATTTTTGATACATTAAAATAAGGTACGGTGATAAGTTATCAGAGATCTGCACTTGTACGATATTACGCTTATCACTGGCGTCACTAGTTACATTGAGTGGTGGTGCGAAACACAGCATCGGTGATTTACATTTAACCTTGTTGGTTACGGAGACAATAGCCATCACTGAGCTGCTGTCTCACTGGATAATGACGACTTTGACGACTTATAGACATTTGATGGACAAAGACTTTAAACCATAACTTGCTTGCTTTATGTAGGTAACGCGGATTTTTTGTCATGTGATATTTTTGTGGGTAAGTTCCCGTTTTGCGCGTAGATTATGCTTCACTACGTAGGTCAATAAAGCGTAGGAAATGATTAGCTGCTTGTTTGTCACTAATCTCGTGGTTGTGGAACTATAAATCGATTACTAATAAATCTGTGCTTGAAATAGAATTTACCGTTTCCTTCTTATCGTAATCTTAATTTATAATTGGGTTATCTTGTCATTTTTTTATGGGAAGGTTATAACTTGACATTGATTTTTGTTTACGCAGATTTTCTTCCCTTCAATGCATTTCGGTATTTTCAATCAATATACATAATCGTGAGTAGGGTAAGACCGGGATAAATGGCACACTCTTTATACAGATAATGGCAGGTATTTTTTTACTACATGCGACTAGATTTTTTTACAGAACTAAGTAATTTGGGACATCTATAACATATAGGGGATATCTATAAGTTATCAAATCAATATAAAACACGTTTGGTGTAGATAATCTGCCGAGAAATAAAACATCCATCACTTATTTTGATTGCAATTTTTCGATAAATAAATAAAATAGCATACGATTTGATACGATTAACGCGTAAAACTTGTGATAAAACTAGAGTCCACTAATTTATTATAATTGGGGCATTTGCCTTCGAGCATTAATCTTGGTGTTACTCTAGTAACTAACGAGAAAACGTTTATTTTTATTTTTTTATTAAAAAACAGTAAATGTAGTATGTAAAACACGTCTCATCATCATCTACCTAGCCTTTTCCCAACTATATTGGGGTCGGCATCCAGTCAAGCCGGATTTAGCTGAATACCAGTATTAATTACGAGGAGCGGCTGCCTACCAGACCTCCACAACCCAATTAACTAGGGGAACACGGTACTTCATGGCAAGACTGGAGTCAGATTTACTGGCTTCTGACTATCCGTAACGACTGCCAAAGATCTACAAATGACAGCCAGGACCAACGGCTTAACGTGCTTTCCGAGGCACGGAGGAAACTCGTTATGTTAAGATGGTCACCCATCCACAGACCAACCTAGGCAAGCGTTGCTTAACCTTATATGTAAAACACGTCTATTGAAAACTAATTCAAAATTGAAAATCAATGCATAGTGAGAATGTTTAGTAAAATTCAAGACGTTGGTAATAGAAAACAATGGTTATATTGAATGCTTGATTATTTAATAATTACGCTTGAATGCATATTAAAAATCAGTTATTCAACATGGCTTCTACGCGAGCGTGCTCCATCGTCGTCTACGTTATTGCTTAACATCAGGTGAGATGGCCAATCACGAGGCTATACATAATAATAAAAAAGACATGGATATAATCTGAGACCTGGAAGACATTTAGAGTCAAGATACTTTTTATCAGCTTATCAAATGTGTAGTTAAGAGGTAGGTAGACCATATGGATGCAAAGCGTCCCGACAGAGGTTAGCTTATTTGGAGCTTGGTTTGTGTGTTTGGATTATGATGCAGCTATACGGATTTAATTCACGCGCAAGCACGTTCGCAAATCAATCACTGCAGTTGGAAAAAGCGCTATTACGCGAATTCGGACGTTCCCTGTTGGACGGTCTGGTCCATGCTAAGTTGTGGACAGAAACTTTTTAGTTTGTTGTTATAAAGGTTGCGGTGGCAAACGTTTTGCAAAATACATTATTGTACGTACAGCTAAAGAGTCTTTTCAACAAATTCCTTGCCTGAGTCTGTGTTAAATCTGGGGAACTTTAAGTTAAGAGTGCATACGTTACTAATTCTAGGCAAGCGTGCTCCATCGTCGGCTACAGTATCGCTTACCATCATCATCTGCCTAGCCTTTTCCCAACTATATTGGGGTCGGCTTCCAGTCAAGCCGGATTTAGCTGAATACCAGTATTTTACGAGGAGCGGTTGCCTACCAGACCTCCACAACCCATTAACTGGGGTAACACGGTATCATTGGCTATATATTGACATATTGGCTTCGAAGTTGGAGATGAATGGCTGGGAACACTCATGTTGGCAGGGTTACCCGACAAATATAACCCTATGATCATGGGGCTGGAAAGTTCTGGCATCAAAATATCATCAGATTTCATAAAAACAAAACTTTTACAGGAAGTCACAGTATCTGAAAGTTCTGCATTCTTTACTAAGCACAAACACACTTCTAAGAATAGTGCAAAGCCAAAAGGAAAAGGCCCCCGTTGCTACAATTGTAACGAATATGGACACTTCAAAAATCAGTGCACATCACAAAAAAATTATTCAAAAAAAACTAATCAAAATAATTTTTCAGCAATATTTTCAGCTTACAGCACATTGAATCAGGATGACTGGTATATTGATTCAGGCGCTACAATGCACATGTCAAGACGCTCAGACTGGATGTATGATATAAAACCACCTCCGATTCAAAAAATAATGGTGGCAAATAGTGAAGCAGTCTCCGTGCAAAGTATGGGTAATGTAAATATACAAACCAAGTTAAATAGAAATGAATGTCAAATCCAGGTGAGAAATGTTTTATTTATTCCTAAATTGAGTGCAAACCTGCTATCGGTCAGTCAGTTAACAAAGAGTGGCTGTAAAGTGGAATTCACTGATACTGGATGTAATATATACAATGTCAATAAGAATTTAGTAGCAACGGCGAGGCTGACCAATAACATGTACAGACTCAATACTGTTACTGGTAATGCATATGCTGTGATAACAGAAAGTAAGTCAGATTTAACTACATGGCATAAGAGAATGGGGCATTTAAATATGGCAGACGTAAAGAGGTTAGAAATGTGTGCAGAGGGTATTGCTATAAGTAACAAAGAAATTGATACTATTTGTATATCATGCTGTGAAGGAAAACAAACACGATTACCATTTCCGAATTCAGGTACTAGAGCAAATGCATTACTTGAGATAATTCATACAGATCTGTGTGGTCCGATGGAGACTCCGTCCGCTGGTGGTGGAAAGTATTTCATAACCTTCATAGACGATTACTCTCGAAAAGTATATGTTTACTTTCTAAAAAATAAAATGGATATTAAATCAGTGTTTGAAAAATTTAAAATTGAAGTAGAGAATCAACTAGAAAAGAAAATTAAAATTCTAAGAAGCGACAATGGCAAAGAATATTGCAATAAAGAATTATCTAATTTTCTAGCAGCTTCTGGCATCAGACATCAGACCAGCACTCCATATACACCGGAGCAAAACGGGCTAGCGGAGAGAATGAACAGAACGCTGGTGGAGCGTGCTAAGTGCATGCTGTTTGAAGCAAAACTGCAAAAATCTTTTTGGGCGGAGGCAGTCGCTACTGCAGCCTATATCATCAACAGATCCCCGTCACGAGTGCTGGCTGAGGTAACACCGTATGAAAAATGGCATGGTAAGAAACCAAACATTTCACATTTGAAGATATTTGGTTCCAAGGCCATGGTACATGTTCCTAAGCAAAATCGTGTAAAATGGGACCGTAAATCACGTGAATTAGTGTTTATAGGCTACTGTGAGAATACAAAGGGATATAGATTCTTTGATCCGGTTAGTAAGAAAGTGGTAATCAGCAGAGATGCGACATTCGTCGAAAAATGTGATGACAGTGAAAATATCACTCAGAAAATGCCTACTTCATTGCCACAATATGCTACTATCCCTATCCCTACTCCTACTGAAAATGACTCACATAATTTGTCAGTAGAAGACACAATAAATGTTGATGATAGCTCACCCAATAGACTAGACATCACATCATCATCTAGTAATGATACCTCATTTGATAGTTGTGTTATGAATAGGAGAAGTGATGACGAAACATATTATCCTGATACAGATGAATATAATGATGATGATAATGATAACAACTTTCAAAGAAACATCACACTAAGGTCACAAAAGAAACAAAAAATGCAAGGTAATAATTACATGTGTGTTACGCAGGTTCCAGATCCACTGACTGCTGAAGAAGCTTTGTCAGGTCCAAATGCCAAACAATGGAAACAGGCAATGGATGAGGAGTACAAATCTCTGTTGGACAATAACACATGGGAAGTTACTACTCTGCCAGATAAAAAACATTCCATACCATGCAAATGGGTTTTCAAAACAAAGACAAACGAAAATGGAGACATAGTAAAATTCAAAGCAAGACTTGTAATAAAAGGTTGTTCTCAGAAACCTGGAATTGATTACACTGAAGTTTTTTCACCGGTTGTAAGGCTTGCATCCTTGAGATATTTGTTTGCTTTGGCTGTTAAACATGATTTAGACATATGTCAAATGGATGCTGTGTCAGCATTTCTACAAGGTGACATAGAAGAAGAAATCTACATGAGACAGCCACCCATGTATGAGAATGATCAAAAAGAAAATGTATGTTTATTAAAAAAATCGTTGTATGGTTTAAAACAAGCCAGCAGGCAATGGAATAAAAAGATTGATTTCACATTGAAAGAAATGGGTCTATCCCAATCTAAGCTAGATCCCTGTATTTACTTCAGAATTGAAAATGAAAATAATATAACTTTCCTGGCTGTCTATGTGGACGATCTGTTATTATTTACTAATAATCAAGAAACAAAAAGTTATATAAAAGAACAGTTACATAAACAGTTTAAAATTAAAGATCTTGGAGATGTGAGCTATTGCATTGGTATTCATGTAGAACGAGACAGGAAGAGAGGAGTAATATACTTGGACCAAAGAAAGTACATACTAGAAGTATTACAAAAATATGGTATGTCCAATTGTAAGACGGTCAGAACCCCAATGGAACCTAATACAAAATTGAGTAGAAAAGGAAATACAGATGAAATAAATGTTATAGAATTTCCTTATCAAGAGATAATAGGGTGCTTATTATATATTTCACAAGTAACCAGGCCTGATATTAGTTTTGTTGTTAATATGTTAAGCAAATATAATTGCAAGCCCGAAACGCAGCACTGGGTTGCTCTTAAGCGCGTCATGCGTTACTTGAAAGGCACTCAAGATTATAGGCTGACTTATAAGCAGAACTCTGAAGAGACTATGGCTCATGGTTTTTGTGATGCTGATTGGGCTACTTCAGAAGATGATCGGCGCTCCTGCACTGGTTATGCTTTTGTTTTTCAGGGAGGATCAATCAGTTGGAACTCAAGGAGACAACCAACGGTTGCTCTGTCTACTACAGAAGCAGAGTATATGTCATTATCGTCTTGTATACAGGAAGCTTTATGGCTGAAACAATTTCAAGAATGTTTTTGGCCACAGATGATAAATAAATCTATGGTAATTTACAGTGATAATCAAAGTTCTATAAAGCTTTCAGGTAGTGATGGTTACCATTCCAGAACAAAACACATCGACGTGAGGCACCACTTTATCCGTGACAAAGTACTGGAAGGGACAATTGAAGTTCGCTATATACAGACTGATGAGATGGTTGCGGATGCTCTCACGAAAGCAACGACATACTCCAAGCTGTTTTTTTGTTCATCCAAGATGGGCTTATGTTTAAGAGAGGATATTGGAATAATGTAAACATCGCCCTTGCCACAAATTAAAAATAAATGTAATACTATTTTTGGTCACCATCAGCGCCACTGTCTATGCGTAAATTGTATCAATCGTCAAGTCATTGTACTTTTTCTAAATCGTGCAATAAACCGAAGTTTAATTTGTTAAATCTAATATTTGTATTATTTCCCACACTTACCATCATAAAATATTAATAAAATCTTACAATAAGTGTATTTTTTTTTCTCGAAACTCACTTTATTTATTTATTTTAATTATTTACTGGTCTACCTACAATTGTTACATTCAAAATATACGTGCTTTTATATTTAAATGAATTGTACAATATCATACGATAGACACAGCATGCATAAACCGTATTAAAACGGATCATTCATTGAGTTAATGCTTTTTGGCTCACGAGAGCAGTATAAGTACATGTTTGTTTTCGAGGATATTCTATAATGATAGTGTTCCATATTTACCCACTGTCCTCTACTTAATTACGTTATCAGTTTTCGATGGCTCCAATCGATAGCACTGTTTATATGTTTGTAAAAGATAATCACTCGAAGTGGATAGATCCGATGAGCGATGACAGACATTTTTAACAGATAGAAAATGTTGTTACTATAGAAATATCTTCCTGATATCTCATCTATGGCTGGTACCAATAGTCATTGGATGACGAAGATTAGGATAGACACTAATGTCCATCTAGTAAGTTTCAAAGGGTGGAAGGGCTTGTGGCTTCGATCAACATTGTTGATCGAAGGCTTGTGGCAAAAGAATAATAACAGCTGCTCGGATAGTTCTCCAAGGTTAAGCAACGTCATCCGAGGGCAGTCTGAGGATGGGTGGGCGTTGTAACATATCTAGTTCTCCGTACCTCAAAAAGTACATTATGCTATAGATCCCGGCTGCCATTTGTAGACCTTTGACAGGCGTTACGGATAGTCAGAAGATAGAAAATCGGCCGTCAGTTTGACCTTACCCATAACTGTAAGCCGATCCCAACATTGCAGGAGAAAGGCTATGCAGACAGATTATATCATATCACAAATCTCGTCCCATATTACTTTGGGTCAGCGCAACACTTTTTTTTGTTCCATTCGGCTCTGTCACCCGTCACACTATCACTAACTCCCTCTTCATTCATATCATTCCTCATACAATCCATCCATCTTTTCTTTGGCGTCCCTGTCCTTCTCCATTCCATTTATATGTATATTCATCTCTTTTACGTTAGACAGATATCTTTTAATGGGCATTAACCGCATGAGCAAATTGGATAGTAAGTATTGAGTATTGGATGTGGGTCGCTTAGAAAATCTACAAGTCTGTGATAAGACTTCTGATGCTGTATGGATCATAATGTTGGAATAGTAGATAATTATTACTAAGAACAAAATTATAGAAGAATACAAGTGGGTTACATGTAACCCACTTTAAATGAAAGCGAATATACCTAACAAAAATGATACAAAAAATAAATTACGGTTTTATTTTTGCCATATTCACGGTCATGGTCTATGCATACAACTAGTTTTCGAATATTTCTCAATGAAATATTGCTACAAAGATTGATAATTTTACGTGAAGTCTTATTAATGACAGGTGGATATTTATATTCTGTCGTGAGTTGTTAATTTCTTGACCGGGTTGATTAACGATAGCGCGGCGCACTTCAAATAAAATATTTAGTTCTGAATTTCATGTTGAAAGTCACCTTAGATTTTATATTTCTTTTTTCGTTAGGAATGTTGTTGGTAAGTCCAATTTATTAGATTGATTGATTTATTGAGTTATATCGACCCCGAATTAAAAGTTGCAGGTCGCGGGTTCAAACCCAGCCAGGCGCATTCCTCTGTGTAATTTATTTCATCACCACTGGTCTCTAAACGGTGAAGGAAAACATCGTGAGTCAAAAATTCGATGACATGTGACAATCCGCACTGGGCCCACCCATTTCCTCTACTAGAGATGAGGTCTGAGTCCCCACAGTGGGAACATAATAAGGCCGATAATAATAAAAAAAATAGCGAATATGAAAGCTTAGAAAGTAGAAACACAAACACAAAGTAAATATTGTAGTTAAAATTAAAACAATGCAATAATAGTAGATTATGATACAAGTGTGTAATGTGGGTCATTATTGTCGCGGCGGTATTAAGACCCGCGCCATGGCGAGGGTCTTAAAAGAGCCAGGAACGATAATGAACGAAAAATCAGCTTTATTTAAGAGGTATATGAAAAGTTTATTTAGAGAAACAGTTCGTAAATGTCCAGTCAATAAAGTGATACTTTTTAATAAACTATTTTTGACGGTATAGCGGTCCCATGACATAGATTTTCTACTTGTAGCTTACAGCACAAATCATTTTCCTCATAAATAGTTGTAGACATTTTTGTCAAATCTGTATTTTATTTTTAAATATGGTGGCTAAAAAATTGACTTTTCTTAAACGCGCGGATGCGCGAATAATGGCCATAGACTAGCTACTCTAGCTCTTGGTTTAGAAAAAATAAGAATGAGGTTGTTTATAAACAGAAAATACAAACTTTTTGAAAGATTTAATTAGTTAAATGTGTAAAATTTTAAACAGTTTATTTAAACACGAAATTGCATAAAATACATAAGTAAAACACTAATTTATGCTATTGAACGAAATTTTTTGTCTTAAAACTCTTTTTGACAAAAAAGAGGTTAAACAAAAAGGTTCTAACTACATTACTGCACAAGTGCATAATAGTAATCAAATTGTCACAGTTTGGTAATGCTGCAATGGCTTTATATACCTAAGTGCAGTGCAATAACAGCCACTTTATGAGCGTGTCGAAAAAAAATTAAATATAAAATATTGAAAATTTCACAGGGTCAAAAAGATGAAAATGTACCTACTATTAACAAGAGTGCTATGGCTCTTGTCCTACTAAAATATATATAATGGAATTATATATATGAGTATCTAAGTACATATCTATGAACATAATTATATTATTTTGATGGATGATGACGACGGATATAGAATTAGATATTTACTGTTTTTTTCTTCCGTATTGAGGTAGGTATTCGATAAGTTACCTAATACCTATTGCTACTTACAGTATCACTCGTTTGAATGTTACCTAATCTTTCACGATAACACACATCTATTTTAAAATACATGTCAATTATGTAGATACGAATCTACTGAAGTTTGTATTATCTAAAGTATTTTATCTATACCTACGTGCTAGTTTATTGTATCAGGCACGGAAATGGGGATCTTCTAGCCATTTCTTTGGTAAAATCTAGCACTTTCGCGGCTAACCCTTTGCTATGAAGGGTCGTTTCCGATCTATAGGGCTTTTCCTAAATTCGGTATTTCAATCGTACGGTTCTAAAAAAGAAAGAAAAATTCTTTATTTACATGAACAGTGGCAAATTTACAAAACATGTACAATAAAAAAAACGGTGAGAAATATACGACGACGACTCAGGCTCGGTCCCGATGGTTACAGCTTATGGATACATAGCTCGTTATATTAAATTTAGCAATATTACAAGCAGTTCGAAGTGAAAACAATTAATAAAAAGGTAAAACTTAAAAAGGAAGTATAAAAAACAAAAACGTGTAAAATTGATCAAATTAAAAATGTGTAATAATTTATAACAATGCTAAAATTGGCAAATAGTTGATGAAAAATAGGTGATTTAATAAAAGTAACTTTAATTTCATCAGAAATGAAGATATCCGCAAGAGAATCAAGATTACCGACCAGCCCAAAGAATCGTCAAACTTGTGGCAGGCAGGCACATTGCTCGTAAAAGAGATGGTCGATGGGGACGGATAGTTCCGGAGTGGCGGCCACGTACCGGAAGACCCAGCATTGGAAGGTGTCCCACAAGGTGGACCGATGTCCTGGCGAGGGTCGTGGGCATCCGATGGATGCGTGACGCACAGGACCGGTCGTGGTGGCTACGCTTGGGGGAGGCCTATGTCCATCAGTGGACGTCTTTCGGATTTTCGTGCAAAGGCCTGCCCCGACTTCTCTGGTAAGTGTCTCGGTCATCTATCCACCTCCTTCACAGGTCTTCTTTCTAGGTGGTCAGTATTACAATAAAATTCTCAGCTTTATTTTACCAAAATCTCTCGGCTGAGATGATCCGATGATGTGGTGACCTTTAATTTTGCCTTGAATGCCAAGCAACTTCTACTGAATTTTATAGGAAGCGGTATTGTTCTAACGTTTGGAAGCTGCGTAATGAAAACTGCTTCTTAAAGTCGCTTACTTATGTTGGGGAGTAGAAAGCTGTTGAGAGCATTAACTTCCCTCACCAATACCATGTCTACGAGTCCATAATAGCCTATAGTATAAATAATCTGTTTGCAGGAGCCTGTCTCTTTACCTCGGAAAATTTTGCCTCCTACCTATCAATGTATGTAAAAAGATAGGCTTAACAATGAAAACTATAACACCACGGCCATACTTTTTGTAGATCACATTATTAAAGTTGTAAAAAGCTAGCAAGGCCGATTAAGTTAGTTTAGGTAAATAAACTACTTTTTCATTCTACTCGTATATAAAAACAAGTTTGTATGAAATCACATCAGTGTTTTATTCTGCGTGTAAATTACAACCATTACCTAAATTGGCACACCACCTATTTAGGTTTACCGTAATGTTAGGGCCTGTCTTTATAGTATATAGGTTAGTAATTGAACATAAGGTTTCATTCGTGTAATGTTAGGGCTTGTTTGTATAGTATATAGGTTAGTAATGGACCATGTAGGCTTCAACTAAATTAGGATTATTGTGCTCTGTATTGTCATCAATAGTTTATAGCATAGCATAATCAGTCTACATTCAAATTGTAATAATATATAGTAAGTATAGTAAAGTGTGAACGTGTTCTAAATAAATGTATAGTGAGCGATATTGCTGCGCTATGAACTATATGCTATAATGCTATTTAAAATAAAGAGTATTTATAATAAAGTTACTTTGGCTGGGACTCTGGTCTGATGGACACATTTAAAATTAACATCGATGTTGTTTTTCCCATGTAGGTAATATTTATTTATTTTTACAGAAAGCTTACAGACTAATAACATATTTGTTTTTTATCATAGGTAGTGAAAATTGCTAATTAAAATGCATGTTATAACCTACGAATTTACCTTCTATTAATGTTATGAATCTGAAAATTTGTAGGTATGACATCAATAGGCAAACTATCGGGAGGAGGAAGGGCATGGCCACCTACAAATTTCTCTTTCACGCAAAATCTACTCAATAGAATTCGATGAAACTTAGTGTACAGGTTGACCACATCCTAGAATAGTATATAAAATAGTTTTTTATCTTGGGAGTATGTTCCCTTGGGATAAATTCCTACTATCACGTAGGCGAAGCCGTTGGCAGGAGCTAGTAGTTGATATTTGTAAAGTGTTCACAGCTGGGCCTCTAAAATCGAGTACGATTTTACTAGATCCTCGGCAACACCCATTCAAAAGCTACCAGCATAGACTATACTGGACTATACACTATAATAAACAGAGACTTCGAGCTGTACTACGGAGGTCGTCTCTCATCGCTATCCTCAGGGTATTGGGTGTTTTGTTTTCCGGTAATTGTGTCCTTTTGAGATCTGAAGTGTGTAAGGAAAAAATAAATTTAATCAAAATAATACATTTTGTTCAAAAGGCTTGTTGTTTTCTTTGCCTATTATTTTTGTAAAATATTAAGAGTTTACCTTAAAAATATGTTTGTTAGACTTTTGTTAGATGAATCTTAGCCATTTTATTATGTTGGCAAAAAAAAAGACGCAAGAAAATTTAAATAACGTGGGGTAAAAAAACGAAATTTTAGAAAAGAAACAAACTCTAATGTGTAAATAAAGTTAGTTCATAGATTTATAAGAGATAGGTGCGCACATAAATAGTCCGTCTAATGAAAGCGCGACCTGAGAAATCCAAAAATGTTGTATTTGGTATTACTAACTAGTAGGAAAATCATGTCTTGACACTTCACAATTTTTTTTAATTTTCTACAATTGCGGCTGAATAATGTTGCCAATTAAATAAAATAAATAAAAAACTCCAGGTTGACGTCGATCGAGCGGTGGGCCAGTAAAACACAAGGTCCAAGAAGGAGATGGCGGGACGACTTGGTTGTCTTCCTTAAAAACTGGCAAGAAGTGTCTCAAGCCGCGAACGGTGGAAGGAATGGAGGGAGGCCTTTGCCCAGCAGTGGGACAATATAGGCTAGGTATAATAATATAATTTTGAAAGAGTGGTCGTTACTCAATAAAGTGATAGGTACTCGTATCATATCTTTGTATAGGAACACGGGAAGTAGATTAGCGTAGAGTGATCCGTTATCAGCATTACTATTTAATGTGTCAACCATTAAAATTGTAAACAAGTCAATTATGACGAAGCTGTGTCTCAATATGCAAATGATATTGTAATGTATGTAACTACCAAATATATAATTGACGCCGAAGCCGATATTCAATATATGCTGAACAATATCATAATTAGTGACCGACTGAAATGCGATTTGCAACCGAATTAGAAATGGTATTAACAACAATCCCTATATAATAATAACAATACAACAACAATTCTGCCCTCGTAACAGCAAATGCAGTACTTGCAAAATGGGAGTTTTGAGAAAAACGCGTTTAAGTGTTTTAATCAAATCTCTACTTTCCCCGATATAAATCTCATATGTTTTGTTACGGAAAAGGTATATAAAAATACAAAGTATTATTCAGTTTAGTTTTGAAGTTAATTTTTCTTATCTAGGTCTTTAGAAAGTTGAATACTGCCCTTTAACCTTGTATTTCTAATAGTAATAAATCCAAGAAGTAAAGTGAAATGCAGTACGTGTGTTTGTTACTGCATTTGTACCAAGGAAATGTATTGACTGCATTATGCACTAGCAAAGTTAATTATTATTTATTATTGAATATATGTAGAATAAAAGGCATAATGCAGTGTAGTTGTTTAGTTTGATTATATTAACTGTAATTTTACACTAAGTAAGCAACATTTTTTTTTTAATAGAAGTTATTTCAAAAAACCTCGCAGTGGGGTATGTTGTAACAACTTTACAGAGTAAGTTATCAATAGTTGTTCTTCTACCTCTTCTAGACTACGCTAATGTCTACTTCCTTGATGGGACTGAGGAACTTCTTGACAAGCTGGAGCGTCTGCAGGATCAGTGAATCCGCTTCATTTTTGGCCTTCGACACTACGACCATGTGTCGGAATTTCGACGACCATTGAAGCTAACTATTCGCTAACGTCGGGATTGCCAGTCTTTCTTCTCTGCCCTTCATAATCCCAACTCCCTCTTGTATCTTCGGGAACGCTTCGAGTATCTTGTTCCGAGAAGAAAGGTTTGTCGCTCATCATC
The DNA here is from genome assembly GCA_030763345.1 of Mythimna separata. Lineage (NCBI taxonomy): Eukaryota > Metazoa > Arthropoda > Insecta > Lepidoptera > Noctuidae > Mythimna > Mythimna separata. The sequence continues at coordinate 7,863,953 of CM061175.1, forward strand.
CTCCTTTCTCCTTTGTTTTCCTTCCCATTCCTCCAGTCATTGCACTGGAACTTTCACTGTTTGCGCTGTGCGCCTGTGGAATTCTATTCCATACACATTACGGGCTAGCCCCTCGTTGGGTGTTTCCAAAAAGAATTAGGGAAAATTTCAACCTGTTTTAGCGTTTGTAAAGTTTCTTATGCTGAATGTGCCAAATAAATCTTCACTAAATAGTATAAAACAAAGTCGCGTCCTCTGTCCCTATATCCCTATATGTATGCTTAAATCGTTGAAACTATGCAACGGATTTTTATGCAGTTTTTTTAATAGATAGAGTGATTCAAGAGGAACATTTATATGTATAATGATATAGTAGGGAAACACTGATAATTTTACACCCGTGCAAAGCCGGGGCAGGTCGCTAGTTATACAATAAAAAATATTTTTAATTCCTAACATTATAATTAGCCCGAACCCGGTTACAACTAGCCGTAGGATGTACCACCCAACAGTTCTTTTTTTCAGAGACATTTTTAAAAAAACATCGTTATAGTTTTGATCTAAAATTTATTTGAAATAAATAGTTGAATAGTAGTTAATTAGAATGGTACTGCTGGATTTCATAAATACTTTACAAATAAACTTTCATAGCCAAGAAACGAAAAATTGTTAAAATATGCCCCCCGCTCAGGAGAGCGGTGTTCCGTTTATATAATTTTAGTTAAGCTAGTAGGAAGCTTAACTAAAATTATATAAACGGAACACTGCTTTCATAGGAAACTGAAAAATATTTATATAAATGGAACACTGCTTCCCTCGGAAACTATTTTTTTAAATTAGTAAACGCACGGTAACAGTATTTTAGTAATACTTAATTTAACTTAAATCTCACAGCCTTTGTTTCATGTTTCATCACAGTCTTCTACTTCTAAACTATTCACAAGATCAGTCAAAGAATCATTGATGTGGAGGTTTTTCCAAAACAGTAATCTGTTTTGGGGTATTATTTTGGACAATGTAGAAAGAATAGCAGATTTTCTTGCTTCTGTTATACTTACCTCTTAAATGAATATGTGTGATGGGATTAGGAATTGATGACTTTAAGTATTTAACTTTTAGGAACTCAATTTCATGAATCATTCTATCATACTGTGTCTCCACATTTATAAGTTACCTACTTTTATTTCTGTGTACCTCAACAGTCATTATATCTTTTAAATATACTCTGTTTATGCTCTTTGTAAGTCTATGTTGAAATAAATGATCATAAATATACATTTGCAGAAGTCAGAAACTTTCATAGCTTTTAGCTTCGACTGAAGCACTACCTACTTAATGTTAAACGCAGCATGCGCTGTTTATAAGACATCATATTTTACATTTTTTATTCCATGATACTAGGGTCAATCGCAGTGTAAACCATTACTGCATTTCACCTTAAACAACATAGTAATAAATTAATATACGAATGTACAAGATTAAAACGCAGCCAAAATGCGAGTACTGCGTTTCTTACTAGTATTTAGATGTGATTACTGCACTTTAATCTGGTATATGTTCATTACTGTATTTATGCTAACAACATTAGATAATTTCTCACGAAATGCTGCATTTTTTCTTATTGTTTCACCATGTTCCAGCCATAGAAAAAAATAAATAAAAAAAACTACATATAGCTTGAACTCTCCTTATGTCATTTATGATAAAAACGGAAAATCGTAAAAATGTCGATTACTGCATTTGCTGTTACGAGGGCAGAATTAAACAGCAACAATTACGCAGACTCACTTTAACAACATTTGGTCTGCTGCGTTTTTCCCGTCTGATCTGATCTTCTTGGTCCTTGGAACGCCGGCGCGGCGTTCGCTCAGGGTTTAACATTTTTAATAAATCAGTGCGATTTGCCATCAACGATTGCTTCAGTGCTTAACATCATGTGGGGTCGCAGTCAAGCACTGGTTTACAATTATCATTAATTCATGAATCCCCGACCAGTCTCATTGGACCGCGCTGTTATTGTTTTACTATTGTGTCTCGTTTCGCGGGTATTGATAGGTTAATCAATGCTTTATATATTCTATGTCAATAAAATAAGCTTGTCAAGTACCATTCCATAGGTTTTAGCGGAATTGTTCAATGGCTGTTTTAATTACTTGTGAATTTCCAGTAGGTAGATATTGCAATGCAAAATTAGTGTAGTTTTATAACTCAAATGTCTGCACAATTGTACGTAGAATCATTAAAACAGGCGCGGCGTGATCACGGTAAAAGGGCTAGGTGGATGATGATGATGATCACGGTAAAATAGAGTTGAGAATTTTATTCTGTTACGTCAGTTATTAGGTACTTAAAGGTAGGTAGGTACTAGGTTGACTACCTAACTACTACTACTAGTATTAGGTAGTCAACCTAGGTAGGTACTAGGTTGACTACCTAGGTAAAGGTAGGTTACCTAATAAAGGATGGCTGATACCACCGAGATCGACCTGTGAAGAGGTGGCGAGATGACCTTACATGCCTACACGAGAAGTTGGGGCAGGTCTTTGCATAGCGAGAATGTAATCTTGCAGAAGGAGGCCGCGGAAAGGGAAAGAGAGATGAGCTCTCTCCCAACCCGAACCAGGCGCTCCGGGCGTCGAAGACGGGCAGACAAAGCCCTCTTCCAACCCCCCTAATGAAAAAGGTCCAGGGTCGAAGGATTAGGGGACATCCTTCGGCCCATCAATCTGGACCCGAGATGTTGTCGCGTAGTGTACCACGCGCGCTTCTCGTAGATGTATAAGAGAGCTGCTATACACTGCAATACGGGACGGGACCCACAAGGACCGGGTCACCACTAGTCCGGGCTAGCGGAAGTCAAACTGCACCCGCAGCCCCGACGCAAGTGTACGAGGGAACACCAGGGTGTTTTTATTCAGTAAGAGTCTGACAGACCCCTCCCCTCACCCCAGGGCGGAGGAAATTCATGAGGATTTCCAACCCGAAAAAAAAAGGTCTTTGCATAGCAGTGGGAAAGTATAGGCTAAATAAAAAAAAACAGTCTAATTCAGCGAAGTTTGCCGTGAAGGCTGACTCGATATATTTCGGCCTAATGCTGAAAAAACTTTGAATGTACTTCCGCATTGAAACACAGTGATTGTATTTCGTATCAAAAACTAAATACTTTCTAAAATTAAGACTGGCTAAATGAAGAAACCGTGAAAAGTTAGATGACTCGCGCTTTCCGCTCCGTACAAAGTTACTTAAGTAAATAGTCTAATTCCCGAATGGAGTCGCGATGGATTTTTCCCAATACATACAAAAGTTTTTTTTGTGACGTAAAAAGAAATGAGTGTTTTCAGATTTATGACAAAATTTTGATTAAAATTCATATGGTACCTTATGAATTTTAATTTCTTTAGAGTGTCGAAATATATATTTTTTGTGACATAAAAATACTATCAAAATATAACTACATAATATAAAAAAAGAAATGATCAATATTTGTATAAAAATCTTTTTATTGCTTGCTTGCTATATGTATTTTGCTTTGGTGCATACTGTAAATATAGTTAGGAATTGGGCGATAAATAAATAAATCGAACTAACAGAAGTTTGATCTTTTTCACAGCTTCATGAGACCGCAGATCTAAATGCGTCGCGTTCCCGAGATAAAGGATTTATCTTGACAGACAAACAAACGTTCCGTTTATGACAAATATGGGTTCCGTTTATTCGTAACAAGGTATAGAACCGTAAAGAGTACCATTTCCAAGCGTATTTAGAACCAGCCCATTAAAACTTCCAGCTCGCAGCAGCAGAGTTTGACAAAAGTTGTGGCAAAACGCACCGCGAATAGATTTTGCTTAGCCCGCCCGTTTGTACGAATTAAGTTGACAGTTCCTGTTCTCTAAAACACGGTAGTTTTGCCCTGTTATGATTGTTTCAGAGTAATGGCTAAGGGGAACAAGTCTCGAACTACGAAGATAAAACGAAACAACTTTGGTGTGATGAATGGTGCACACGATTTGTTTGTGGGTATGCTGGGAGTCCGTGGGTTTTTGCTAAGCTGTGTGTGTTTAGCTTGTCAATATTATAAGTCCTAGATAAGGCAAACCTATCATTCTTTGATCTTTATGTGTACTAGCGGTCCCGACAGACGTCGTCAGAGACGACAAATAATATTATATCTGTATTTCCAGATAACTACAACCTTACAACCGACTTTCAAGTCAAGAGTGAATAGGTTACTTATAGGCAAGCCTGCTCCATCGTTCGGCCTCATTATTATCGCTTACCATCATGTAAGACAGTGGTCAAGCGCAAGCATATCCTTCATAAAATAAATAGATTGAGAGAAAACTTTAACCTGAAAAGAAGCTTTCAGTATAAATTCGGCGTTTAAATTGGTATTCTGTAGTTTCACCCACTTGTATAGTTAGTGCTCTGCTTCTATGGGAGTGTAGCGATTATAATTATAGCCTTCCTCGATGAATGTGCTGTCCAACACTGAAATAATTTTTCAAATTGATCCAACGTTTCCTGATATTAGTCTTCGCGGCTTCTATACATCCATATGTACCTACAAAGTTTCGAATTTATAATATTAGTAGGCCAGCAGGGGAGGTAATCTTCTGGTTTCAGGAATTTACCAATATTACCATAATATTACTGCCCTCGTTAACAACTTACTTTTTCATATTATAACAAACTTTGAACTTTTTGTTTTAAAGAAAGTTTGATCAAATTCTATTACCGAACTCATTAGCATTCAGAGTACCTACGCGTCGAGAGGTTGGCGTCAGTGATATCTCAGGAAAAATAAGAGATTTGTTGTGAAATATCGAAATTGTAAACTCTTTCTAAAGAACTCTTTTTAAAGAACACTTTCTAAATTTTGAACCTTTTGAAATTGTGAAGGCTTTTTAAATTGTGAACACTTTTTAATTATCTGACCTTTAAATATCCTTTTTTTTGCAGCGGGAATTCATCAATGGCTTCGCCCACTCTAGGGTACACTACAGACTATCCTCCTAACGGTGATACTGGGGGTTTCTTTTTGCCTAAGTCCGAAACAGACACTTCCTGAACTGTCTGCGTTAACTTAGCAGATCATTTTAACAGAGAATAAAAAGAGAAAATTCGCATGCTAGTATAGTTCTGGAGAATTGGCCATGTCTGGTGGAAAGTGAGGACACCATAGCGCCTATCTAGTTACACCTCAAACGAGGGGACTTGCCGCGATTGTGGTGACCTTAAAATGTCCTAAACAACGGTTACCTTAGTACAATAACTTCACGTTTAAAGGGCAAAATAAATAATTGCTAGGCAGATTTACGACACATCCCTTTGTATATGTTTAGGTCCTTAACCTAGGCCCGTTTTGGTTAACCATCATGTTGCTTTTTACGAAACCCACTGCTGATGAATTTTGTTGAAAGTTCCACTTTCTCACGAAAGAATAAATAAAAATAATCAAATAACATATAAAAGCTATTATTTCTTCCAGAAAATGATAGTTTGCAAAGTTAATTAGTTTTTTCAGTATAAAAAATCATCATCATCTCAGCCGAAAGACGTGCACTGCTGGACATAGGTTTCCCACAAGCGTCGCCGTCGCCACAACGAACGGTCCTGTGCGTTTCGCATCCAGCAGTTTCCCGCGACTCTCACCAGGTAATCGGTCCACCTTGTGGGAGTAAAAAATAGTATTTATTATTTTAATAGTTACAGTGTTATAAAATAATTTTAGATATGACCAAAGAATAAATCACATTTAAATTAATTAATAGAAATGAATTACAGTACAGTTGATAATTAAGTCAAAATAACATCAATATCATTCACAGTAAGAATAATTAATGAGTTTCCACTAAAACCGTTATTAATATTTTCTAGGTAAACCCTTTAGCCAACTAATGTTTATACCATGGTTGAAATAAAATGAATTTACATCAATATCTTATGTTGTTTTGTATTAGATGGATTTTTTAACTTTATTACTTGAAAACACATAATAGGTAGTATATCTTTTAACATATTTTTAATTTTACCAAATAGCTCACAATTTTCTCTCTTCATTTCATCATTAATATGTGTATAAGATACAAACATTTTTAGCATAAAATCTTTGTTGCCATAAGTTTTGGCCCTATAACAGCTCCCTGCTTTGCATGTACCTACCATCCTTTCAGATGGGCAATGATTCCACCGCGATATCGCGGTTAGAGAACTACATACCATGTATCAGACATCTACGCAAAAATGGATACCATGGAGCCAGTACCTACGTTATTCTGGACCCCCCTAGAAGTGATTTCTTTTTTTTAGAAAAAATACAGATTAAAAAAACATTACATAGGAAAAACTGACAAAAAATCCACAGCTGGGAATCTTATTGTATCGTATCCATGATTTTCCGTGCGTCCATGTCTGACACACGTTGTTTACAATCGCCTGACCAACAGAATACCAAGACCTTAAAAATTATAACAGGTCAAAGATTATCATAAATAGATGGCTTGTAGTAAATACCTCGTAACGTAACTAAAATAACGAGTACACACGCGCCGTCGTGGGGTTATCACTGAACTGACTCGAGCAAGGTGTGATTTCAACATCGTAGATAATTATTATTATGTCTAGCCTATGCTGTCCCACTGCTGGGCAAAGGCCTCCCTCCATTTCTTCCATCGTTCCCGGCTTTGAGCTACTTCTTGCCAATTCTCAAGGAAGAGATCCAAGTCGTCCCGCCATCTCCTTCCTTCCCGACATCGTAGATATCGAGTCTAAATTTTGCTTGATGCAATGCGTTCGCGGAAATTGCATTAGTTGATTCCGCCAATACCTTACCTTACCATCGCACAATTTGGCGTACGTTGAGGTACATTGTTAACATCTCTGCGGTACGGACTAAGCGTTTCGCCTCGTCGTTCATGCCGCGTACATCGAAGAACTGGAACAATTTGCTTGTTGCGGTCTTCCCATTTGATTATAATTTATTTTTTGTTTTCAAGACTAGGCTCTTAATAACCCACTAGTGCGCCTTACCTTCAACGATTGCACGTCAGGTGGGATCAAAGTCAAGGTCTAGTTTATATGCATACCAGATGTTTTTATTCTAAGCCATAGAAATGGTGGTAGATCGTCAAGGAGGGGGCAGGTAGGTAAATCAAATAATGTTTCAGTAGTTCCAATGCAATTTATGCGTAACTGGCTGCTAACTGCGGCTTCGCCTGCGTAAAAGTAGAAAATTATCCCAAGGGAACATAAACTCCCGAGATAAAAAGTATACTATTAGCCAGGACATGGTCTACCTGTGTGCCAAACATTCAAATCCGTTCAGCCGTTCGAGCGTGAGGAAGTAACAAATATACAAACATACAGAGATACACACAAACTTTTGCCTTTATAATATTAGTGCGATATGATTGTATTAGTTAACAGTCCCAACGCTAACTATGTGTTTGTCCAATTAAAACTTAATATTCAATTTAATTACGAGATCCGAACCCTTTCATAAACATATTGGTATGTAGTTTAACTGATTATAGTTTTCCAGTAGTTTATAGTTTTTCTGTATTTAGTATTCTAATCATGTTTTTTTTGCATTGTCGGCCTTGTAATGTTCCCACTGCTGGGACTCAGGCCTCCTCTCTAGGTAAGTAGGAGGTTCATGAAAATATCAATCAAGCAATCAAATATTTTTATTTGTAATTAAATCTAGATACATATTTAAGTAGTTACAGCATATTATAATTATTGGACCAATGATCTGGTGAGGGATAAGAGATGCACAGGACCGGTCGTTTGGCGACACTTGGAGGAAGCCGATGTACAGCAATGGATGTCTTTCGGCTGGAATGATGATGTTCAAGATTATATGGTGATGGGGACGGAAAGTTCTGAAGTCTTGACTTAAAATCCTATGTCCCCTAGCTGGGGCAGAGGGCGTCGACAGTAGTCACACATCGCGACCGGCCTTGCGGTTTACGCTTGACCTCGCTCCATGTCAGTTCGATGGCCTTTGCTTCTGCTAATACGGTACGTCGCCAGGTCTGTCGAGGACGGCCACGGTTCCTTTTTCCTTGGGTAAAGTTCGGAAGTGGCGACCACGTATCGGAAGACGCAGCGTTGAAAGGCCTCCCACAGGGTGTACCGATGTCCTGATAAGAGTCGCGGGAATCCGATGGATGTGAGACGCATAGGACTGGTCGTTATGGCGACGCTTGGGGGCCTATGATTTTTTTTCTTAATAATAAAGAGAACCAAAACATGCTAAACCTGTAAATCCGTTTCCATAAATCTCTTTCAACTAGTAAGTAATGAGCAATATATGTATACAAAGTGAGTAGGGTTGCCAACTGTTTTTGGCGAAAAATAACGTATCACCTTTTATATGTAAAGAAAAGTTCTTTCTTTCTTTCATATTAATAGTGTTTGAAAAAAAAAAGTATTAAGTACTTATTTTATCTCGTTATTTGTTTCTTTTCTTGCAGATACATTTTAATTAATTTTTTTATTTATATACTCTTTATTGTACACCGTAAAAATACATTTATCACAAGGAGCTTAACATTAGCTTAATATTTTTAATGTGTTTCTAGGACACGTTACGCGTTACCTTTGTGTTTTTGGAAACTGTTTTTATAATTAAAAATCCCCATTTAATAATCCCCATTTTAAATTTAAATAAACAAGCAACTAATTTCCAACTTTTATTTGTTTAGATTTGATTTGAAATGGAACGTATTCGTGTTACAACTCGTAATTATTCATATAAGGGCCTGTTTCACAATGTCCGAGTAGCCACTACTTCCTGAGTAAATTCAAAAATGGAATAGAATTTGTATGAAATTATCTGCCAAGTAAGATACTCGAAACTTAATCATAGGTGGTGAAATAGGTTCACCACCTATGATTAAGTTTCAAGGGCCTACCCTTAGTGTTTCATTTTACGTATCAGAGTAAAGATTGCAAATACAGTATTTTTGGTTACCAACTTTATTTTAATTCGTGATTATAAAAAAAGTACGTTTGTCAAAAATAAATTAAGCTATACGTTATTATAAAGTATTGTTGGCAACCCTAAATCTGGGTTTTACGAGTAGGTTCAGTTTTGTTCAGAGCGTAATTAGTTTTAGAAAGTCTTGTATTGCAGAAATAATTTAATATTAATATTATAATAAATTATTACCTTGTACAGATACTAGGTACTACAAAACGTAAAATAATTAGACATACGAGTATACCTAACAAAATATATACGAATTTGTAGGTAACAATACCTACAAATTCGTATATATTTTGTCAAAGATGAATTATTTCTCAGTAATCCTACTCAGTGTTCAAGTCGCGATAAACTCTTATTCGTAGTCTTTTTTCTACCAGTGGCTACATCTCGCGTCTGGCCCTGGTTCAGGTCATGGTACTGAGCAAGAGGGAATGGGAATTAGTGACCTTCTTCTGCGAAGCATTAATGCGAGAGTCCGTGCCTCGGATAGCACGTTAAGCCGTAGGTCCCGGCTGTCATTTGCAGATCTTTGGCAGTCGTTACGGATAGTCAGAAGCCAGTAAATCTGACTCCAGTCTTGCCATGAAGTACCGTGTTGCCCCAGTTAATGGGTTCTGATCTGTGGAGGTCTGGTAGGCAGCTCTTCGTAAAATACTGGTATTCAGCTAAATCCGGCTTGACTGGAAGCCGACCCCAATATACTCGTAGTTGGGAAAAGGCTAGGCAGATGATGATGATTAATGCGAGAGTCCTCGCGCCCCAGCTGCCACCGCAGGAGAGTCGGCGATTCTTGAGAACGGCGAGCACCGGGAAGCTCGCTGTTTCGCCGTCCGATGAGGACCAAGCCCAAGTCGACGGCGCGTTGTGTTCCACGTACGCCTCATTGAGCCCTCAGCAAATTACTTGGGCGCACTACGGCCAATATCTGCTAGAGTTGTAGGTTATGTGAAAGAGTTATCGTACCCTGGAACTAAAAGGCTAAGTGAAGCAACGGTGGGTAAAGCCCACTGTTCCTTCACTTGCACTTGCTAGTAATAGTTTAACACACCCCGTCGTCGCTCCAACCAGAATGGTAGAAGTTATTTGATGATCGCTTACCTCAAAAAAATACCACTTAATGACTAGGCTGTAGAGGATAGATAGGAAATATAGGAATTCGCTCCATATAGCTTACTGGTATTCAAACCCTGGTTACATTGGCAGCGACTTTTTGGCTGCAAGGTACTTGGGCCCAAGCAGATGATAATGACATTACTCTGTAAATCAAGTCAGATATAGAACAGTGAAGGAAAACATCGTGAGAAAACCGGCATGTCCTAGAACCAAAATTTCGAAGACGTGTGACATCCAAAAATCCGCACTGGGCCCACGCGGTGGGTTACAGCCCATTCCCTCTCCTAGAGAGGAGGCCTGATTCCCAACAGTGGGAACATTACAAGGCCGATAATGCCAATGCTAAATAGAACAGTCAACACCGAGCCCAGTCTCCTATCCCTCGTGCGATATCCGCGCTGAACGCTCTCGTGGATGCTAAACCTGATTGTCCCGTGTTCGCGGTAGAATGAAAGAACATCTTGTCTGTCTGTCTGGAGTTTTGTGAGATGAGTGTATGACTGAATATTTTGTTCATAATTTTCAAAAACATGTCTTTAACTAATGTAATAGGCTTTTGGCTCTGTTATGTTGAAGTAAATAATAAACAAACATAGATCTACTATTTTTTCACGTTAACTTTAGTAATTTGCGTGTAAATCCAAACACGATGCATGAGTAAAAGAGAAATGAAATAAAACTAAATAATATTTCGTTTCGTTTTAAAGTTAACTGTACTAGGAAACATGATTAATTTCGCGAGGCAAGTTTCAATTTGAGACCAAACGAACTGACGGGCGCACACTGAAGAGAGTAAAATTGGTGTCGTTCGAAATGAAAATATAAATGGCTTCTGTAGAATTCTGTTAGAAATACGCTTTTTATTTTAGTATTAACTAGTTTAGTGTTACTTCGGCCGCCTGAAAGTTGAATATTATCCTGAAAGGAATGTGTGCATCCTCATCATCATCATCATCATTTCAGCCGAAAGACGTCCACTGCTGGACATAGGCCTCCTCCAAGCGTCGCCACAACGACCGGTCCTGTGCGTCTCGCATCCATCGGATTCCCGCATGCGCGTCCTATGTCCTAATTGAGGTAAAAAATATTATAAATGCGAAGGTCATTCGGTCTGTTTGTTACGTTTTAATGCCCAAACTGCTCTGACTAAATACCAAACGTGTTCTTTAAGGGCTGTGGTAACAGAAATACCCTAATTATTGAAATTATGACATCTCAGCTTATCATAGGAAACAGCAATCATATATATACGAATCTACCCCCTGCTAGCGGCTTCGCCCGTGTGATTATAGAAAATGGTCACAAGAAAATATATTTGGACATCAAATGGTATCCCAAGCGTTATTCCAGGTCATGGTCTGTCTACTTGTGTGCCAAATTTCTTACAAATCCGTTCAGTTGTTCGAGCATGAAGAAGTAATAAACTTACACACACTTACAAACTTTCGCTTTTATAACACTAGCTTCTGCCAGAGGTAGAAAATCATGTCAAGAATCATATTCCAGAATATGGTCTACCCGTGTGCCAAATATCATCTTAATCTGTTCAGTCGTTCGAGCGTACAGAGGTAACAAAGATACTAACAAACTGTCACCTCTATAATATTATTGTGATTAGTCACCAATGACATATTTGTAGCCGTGAACCCACTTACCATTCAGCACAACGTCATCCTACGAAGGAACCGTCTCCAATCACGTAGGGCTGTCACGTTTGGGACGAGATAATTCAGATTAGGGTTCGCAAATACAAAATACGTAAAACAAAAACTGAGTGGGAGAGTGAGGGGATTTTAAGTTTGTTTCGGGTTTCTCTCGTAATGCTATGTAATCCTTTTAATGTCGAAGGAGATATCTATGTCTGTGGGATAAAGTAGGTGTTAAGGTAGGCACCTGATAAATGTGGAATAACTCTTCTGTCATTGACTCTCCTACATTTATTGGCATTCATAATTAAAAAACCGGGCAAGTGCGAGTCGGTCTTGCGCACTGAGTGCTCGGTACCTACTTACTTATGAAAACTACCACGATTAGTCTTGAAGATTTTCTATTTTTTTTCTGGTGACATAGCTAGACGTTTTTAGTTATCAGACTTTTCCCTATATTTGTGCTATAAGACCTTGCTTTATCCAAATTTCAGGATTCTAGGTCAACGAGAAGTACCCTATGAATTTTGATTCCATATCTAGAGAGTTCAAAATATGAAGTACCGTGTTACCCCAATGAATGGGTTGTGGAGGTCTGGTAGGCAGCCGCTCCTCGTAAAATACTGGTTCTTTTTCAGCTAAATCCGGCTTGACTGGAAATCGACCCCAATATAGTTGGGAAAAGGCTAGGCAGATGATGAGAGAGTGTCAAAATATACGTTTTTTTGCGATATAAACGGCTAAGTATATCTTTGTTTTCGTTAACTTAAAAGTTTGATTTTTACACGGATTCAAAGGACCGCGAACTTGAGTATATGGTTATAATTTCAACTCAATACTTCCATGCATTCCCGAGATAAAGGGTCTTGGCAGACAGACCGACAGACGGACAACAATAATCCTATAAGGGTTCCGTTTTTTCCTTTCGAGGTACGGAACCCTAAAAACGGAAATAAAGTCACAAAGCTTCCTTGAACCGACATCTATCGCGATCCTTTACAGTTTATCATCATCATCATTTCAACCCAAAGACATCCAATGCTGGACATAGGCCTCCGCCAAGCGTCGCCACAACAACCGGTCCTGTGCGTTTCTTTTCTAGTAATGAAAAGCAGTATATTGTTTGTTTTTCGGGCACCTACGCAGAGATATAAGGTCAGTGTATTTTATTCCAAGCTTATTTGTCGCCTTGTATAGTCGTACGTGTACCTTTCGTAGTTTTATTTAATCCGAGTGAAGAAGATAGTTCGTAAGATACATATCGTAAATGAACTTTGAGAGTTAGTTTCGTGTTTCGGTTCAGAATATTCGGTTATGTTTGACTAGCTCCGGTCTGATTTTAATTAGTAGACACTGGCGGCACGCCCTAGCTTCGCAAGGATGTTCAAATAATTGAAATTTTTCTTTTTTTTTCTTTTTATTATTGGTAGTTAGGCTCGTGCGTTTCCACTATCTAACCTGATGGCAAGCAGTGATCTGGTTGATTTTGAAGCATGATTGCCTTAGCAGAATAATAAGCAATTCCGACACACACTCCTCAAAATGCAACCGGTAGAAAACCAACACAAGGTGGACCGACAACCTGGCGAGGGTCGCGGGAATCCGATGGATGCGAGACGCACAGGACCAGGACTTGGGGGAGGCCTATGTCCAGCAGTGGACGTCTTTCGGCTGAGATGATGATGATGATGAGAAAACCGACAGGATATTTTTCTGGATGTTTGTTATTCTATCTATACCCTAACACATTTTTAGAAAAGACAATCCAGATTTTTTAAATAATATAAAACCAGTGTTTGACTGCGATTCCTTGATCGCGGATTGGAAAGTAGCCTAATTATTTAGAGGTTGTAAAGACATAAACTTCAAAACATAAGAAAGGTCTGTAGGTTCGTTGTAGAACCAATCAATAATATGACATTGTACTGAGAATTATTCATGATACCCAAGAGAAGCAAAGGATCGGAGAAATCCCTTGGTAAAGTTTTATTGCGGTTTGGTTATGTCTATATACCTACTCAACGAAACCTACAGTTGATCTGATGCGTTGCGGTAAACGATATATATAGGTACATAGGTACGTATATAGGTACGTATATATTCGTAGAGTATCGCACGTGAAAGTTCAGAGGAGCTCGTGGCTAGATAATAACAGCCGCACGGGTCGATCTTCAAGGTTAAGCAACGCTTGCCAAGGTTGGTCTGTGCATGGGTGACTATCTTAACATAACGAGTTTCCTTTCTGCCTCGGAAAGCACGTTAAGCCGTAGGTCCTGGCTGTCATTTGTAGATCATAGGCAATCGTTACGGATAGTTAGAAGACGGTAAATCTGACTCCGGTCTTGCCATGAAGTAAGTACCGTGTTACCCCAGTTAGTGGGTTGTGGAGGTCTGGTAGGCAGCAGCTTCTCGTAAAATACTGGTATTCAGCTAAATCCGGCTTGACTGGAAGCTGACCCCAATATAGTTGGGAAAAGGCTAGGCAGATGATCGCACGTGAAAGTTCAGAAGGAAAAAGAAGACATAGTAATGCACCTGGATTTTTTGAAAGAGATACCGTGGTCCTATATAGCTACTTATGCACCTGGAATTTTTGAAGGAGATTTCGTACTACTTGAATGCTAAGGGCAATGAACGACAGGTTGGTTTTAGTCAGTAATATTCATTCACGCTTTCCACTCCACTCTAGAGTGGGATACGGTATTGATGATTTCCTATCTCGAAAAAAGGGGATGATGGAGTTACTGTGGTTATGGACCGCAAAGTGTAACTGAGGGCACACTCTGGTGGATTTTGCCCGTAAAAGTCGAGCCTCCCTTTCGCTTCACCCCGAGAAAGAAAAGTTTTTGATTTGTTTTTGTTTTTTGGGTAATGTCGTTTCAAAAGTGACTTGGCCGTATGCACTATGCGTTCAAGCCATCATTATTCCAGTGAAAGAGAGGGATAGAGCTATACAATGTGTTGATTTGAAAGTGTATGGCATTTCGGGAGGTAATTATGTTAGTGATACTCGACACAAATCAATAATAAAATGAGTAGGTAATTTTTTTATTTATTTTTTCATTATGGAAATCGGTACCTGTGAACTACCTTTATTAAAACGCGGCCAGTCTGATATTCTCCCTATAACTGCGCTTTCACTCACACAAACACTAAGTATTTCATTGATCCAAAGCACACAAGCACTTACCACACGTTTGTTTAGAAAGTTATTCAGAAAGCCAATTAAATTAAAAAAAAAAATATTGGCCAAGTATTGTATTTTTATATGATTATTTGTGACTTTTTTTACAACCTCCCGAAATAACATACACTTTCAAATCAACACATTGTATACACATCTCCCGGAATTAAGAACATCAATCTCACGTATATGTATATCATACTTTTGAAAAAAGCCGATTTTCCGTGCCCTTTCATATTAAAACAGTACGACAGTCGTTTTTCTCCAAGGTAGGTACCTCCCTTACAAAATGATAAGTAATGTCCCAGAATTTTCGTTTTGTGATAAACGATTTAATCAAAACAAGAGCCAGGTAAAATGTCGTAAAATGGGTGTACGGGACCCTTCACCTCGTTCGATACGTACTTGACCTATTTTATATAATACTGTGTAAGGTAGGTATTTCAAAACCATTTATGTTGCTAGAACGAAGCTGAATTGAATTGGTACATGTTACTAAAAGGAAATGGGAAAGAAAATCTATACCTACCTATTCTGACTAACTAACATACCTATAAACGCATAGCCAAAACTACTGGAACTAGGAGCGTAAAATTTTGCCTAGGGCAAAATTTATGACGTAGGCCCTTTTATGACGTAGGCGAGCACTAAAAGAGGATTTTTAATAATTCACTCCCTATTGTGATGAACCCGGGGGTTTCAAAGTTTATATGGAGAAACCTACTATCACGCGGGCAGAGCCGCAGGCAAGAGCCAGTTTAAATTTATGTAAAAGGAGAAACTAGCTGAATGACATAAACGCACAGCCAAACTACTGGGATTAAGACTGTGGAATTTTGCACAAGATTTCCTTTTATGACGTAGGCGAGCACTAAGAGATAATATTCAAAAATTCGCGCCCTAAAGTGACACTGAGTGAGTGAGTGAAAGTGAAACTGGAGGTTCAAAGTTTGTATGGAGAAACCTACTTTTACGCGGCGAAACCGCTGGCAGAAGCTTGTTTCTAGATATTTAGTAACTAAATCTGAAAAAGACGAAGAAGTGGAAAAACGGGGAGATGCAGACAGCGATTTTTTTTTACATTATTTAGAGCAGTGTTTTTCAATCATTTTGAATACATGCCCCTTTTTAGGGTTCCGTACCTGAAAAGAAAAAAACGGAACCCTTATAGGATCTCTTTATTATCCGTCCGTCTGTCTGTTAAAATCCTTTATCTCAGGAACGCGTGTTTGTATCAAGTTGAAATTAAACTTGAATACCTCCACTCAAAATGAATAAAAATGTTATCAAATTCAACATGATTGTAAATAAAACCAAATCGTGCATCATATAATGATCTCCGATATATAAAAAAGAAAAACGGCCACAAGTATTCCGAAGGAGGCATTCGTAATTAGCAGAAGTCCGACAGCCTGCAATAAGTGAGAGATTAGGCCGGCGCACACAGCCGCACAGGTGTGGCCCACACCCCAAGTTCTGCCTAAAGCTTAATTTAATGCGAACTCAGGCTTAGCCTTACCTTACTGAGAATCAGATTATAGCCTTAATACGTACCGTGAGTAGTTTAGTACGGGAAACTGTATGATTATACGTATTAATTACAGTTAAGACTGTTTGGTGACAACTCTTTGAGGCTGCGTGGAACGTGTCGTGTCGGCTCAGACTTGGACGGTGATCTACCAATTACTTGTCGTCCGTAACCCGCGCTTACGGTGCGCGGTGGTCGGAGATTGTGTCGGAGTGTGTGTGGTCGGAGTCGACAAGACTACATGCACACCGTTCAAGTTGAACAAGCTTCATTGCGAGGATAATAATTTGGTTTCTGCGACGAGGACCGTCGGTATGAACACACGCGCTTTGTTACGCGACGGCTGTCCGTCGCAGTCGTCTGCTTTACGCACTGTACCCATCAAAATCGGTTCGATAGTTTAAGCGTGAAAACCTAACAGACAGATGCAATTTTGTTTTTAGGTTTTCATCAAAATGACTCCTCCCGCCTATGAGAGGACGGCGTGTCAGAATTTTACTAACTAAAACCCACTCCAGTTCCTTCTTTGCCTTCGTTCCAGGGCGCTCTTTCGTACAACCCAGGACCTAGGCTTCGACCCCTGCTAGACCCCTACAAAACAGACAGTTACTTTCCCATTTATAATATTAAATAACACTTTAATGGCTTCAGCTCCCAGGTTTTCTAAGAAGAAAGTTATTTTATTAAAAGTCAGACAAGGCAAAGTCTTGGTGCTTATTAAAATTCAGTATTGGAAAGACTTTTTTATAAGGTTGACGGTACAGTTATTTAGCTATATTTAGCCTTTATTAAGCGATATACACGAGTAACCTTACTGTTACTTGTGTTTGGACATTTTGGGACGAGGGAAAGAGAATCGGTTTTATTTATTTTCCTCGTTTGGTCTTATTTTAGAATCCTGTAATCGATTTTTTTTTGTACCAAAGAATCTTTTAGTGCCTACCTATCTTGATTTTTTTCACAATCGAATTTGAATTTGAATTCGGTAGAAATGGCAGTAGGTACCTACCTACTGGATTTTTTTTTTGTGTAAACTAATACTATGATGGAGAAAGATTTGATTTTTGATTATTTGTTTTAGCTTAAACTCCTGTTGTCAAGCCTTCGTAGTACAGCCGCCCCACTGTTACCGTACCGCGCGCTTTGTATGAAAAAAAAAAACTATCGTCCGTGAGCTTTACGATTAATGTACCGCTTCGGCACTGCAGCAGAAGGAACGGGGTGGGGCTTAGTCAGTTAAAGTCTGGCACGCCCTTCTGCTCAAGACCTCCTGCTCCTACCCAAGAGAGGGAGAAATCACTCTGATGATTCCCCACTTGAAAAAAGAAAAAAGAGGCCGTTCAAAAACGCATAAATTGAAATCGCCCTTTTGACTAAATCCTATTCTCAACACTACGTAACGCCGAAAATAATTGTTGGTTACAATCCACGCCAGTAGTTCGCAGTTGGTATCAATTCGAGGGAGGAAGGAGGGATCCAAAGTTTCGGAGTTGTGAGATCATAGCCAAATTGTACTTGCAGATGCCACCTGAATTAATGCAAATCCTCGGCTAAGCTGCTATAAGTTATCAACGGCTATGTTGCGGTGTTTGAATATTATTTAAGAGGACCCCCCCCCTGCGACCTTTTATGAACAATCGTAAACAAGCATTGCGGCTGTGGGATTGGTGGTTATAAGACTGTTGGATGATGTTACGTGTGGGTTTTGTTGCTGCGTTGGAAAGAAAGTTTAAGAAACATCTTCAGCCATAAAAATATTCGTTCTATGCTCGACTCAAAAGTTTTTAAGTGCCTAACAGGGAAATTCATTAACGTTAATCATTACTTAACTTCTAAACGATCTATTAAGAAATTGTCACATTGACTGCAGTTTTACACAGTTTTTCAGTGAAGGTTTGACAATACTTAACTTTAATGGACATTAGGGACGATAATGAACCATTAGCTGGACTCTGAGTATGACCGTTAGACACTCAAAAACTTTTGATTTAAGCATAAAACCACAATATTACCATATTATTATTATAACCACAATATTTTTATGGCTGAACATGTTTCTTAGAGACGAGAGTTAGATTTTTACTGACTTAAATCTTGCTGTGTTCGGCTAGATTGAAGTCAGTAAAAATCTAACTCTCCTAAAGACTCTGCTTGCTCTATGTGGAGCGAAAGGAGTCGTCGGATGGACACCGACCTAAAAAAAACAAAACAGGTAAGAAAGTATCGAATGCTAATAAGGTAGCATTGACTTTACCTTCCCATTGATATTTAATGGATGAAAATAAGGGAAAGGGCAACAGAGGCGGAATCTCTGTTTGTTTTTCTAACACCCTATGGTTTAAGGCCATTATTGTATATCCGCAATTTGAATGAAAAGCGATTCTGGACACCATCTTCAATTCCGAGATTTTTTCTTGTTCTCGAAAAACGTGTGACGTGGAACTAAAGCCTTTTATTTACATTAGAATATAACTGCAATATACTATAAAATAACTAAACATTATTAAATATCTTAATTAACTAGTCTATAATTATATTATACTTGTTACCCTGTAAATAAACATTTTAAATAAAATAGACTATTATTATTATTTGAAGTTAAGGGGCTATGCATCACCCGTAGTGTAGGGGATGTAGTCACTGCGACCAAAATGATCTATTGTGACTCGCCACCTTGCTAGAGTAACTCTTTTAGCCTACTTCTAAGAAATTTAGAATACTAGACTATAAAAAAAATCTTCAGCATTGCTATCGAGTGGAAGAGTGCCCTAAAGACTGACGGTATTTATAGTACGTATAGCAAGTTGTATGTTAATACACAATTTCTGGCCGAGGTATAACAACGAATCGTAGAGGCTCGCTGGAGCCAGGAGGACTAAAAGAGAAATCGTGGTCCTAGAACGTGAAGGGTAACTTAAGGACATCCACGCTGTGCCCTCGTCGCTTTATGTATGAGGGCATGGCATTTTGCTGAGCGTTCGGCCGTTTTGCGCGGATCTGACGCATATCTTCCCATTTGTATTTTTTTCATTATTATTATTTTTGTATCCGTCTTTCCGTGTAAATAAATCCATTTTTTTCTTTCTTTTTTCTTTCTCTCAGGTGTGGATTTAATCACTAGAAGTTCTACAAACTCTCCCATTTCACCCTAGGGCGGGAAAAGACATTGGACGTGATCTCGGATAAAAAAAAACTGGGCGAGGTACTTACAAGCCAGCTTGGGTCACAAGAATTGTCAACTAGGCAGATGAATAAATATTATTATTATTTCTTGAACCCGAAATGGCACCAAAATGTAACTTCTAACGAAGGAAGTAATTACATATCCGCCTCTTGAGGTTCTCCGCAGTCACAGCGGCAACATCAAAGCCTTTTAATTTAATGATTTTCATTGACGCAATGCTACTCAACATTCATTGATGAAAATTGTCGAGAATCGATTATTGGAAGGAGCCTTTGTTCAGCAGTACTTACGTACGTACGTATAAATACTTACGTACTTGTTATCATCATCATCATTTCCAATCATCATGGTTGGTCAAAGTTAGACCACACTTAACAACGAGCATTAATTAATATATCGCTACGCGGTAATACTAACCACTTCAGTCAAGTTAAGTCATATACTACTGGTACTGGTGACTATTGCGTTTGAATTAAGCCTCGTTGACTTATGTGCTTTTCCCAGCCGGTGTACCATAGGTATAAAAACACTGCGTCTGTGACTTTGGTTAATTTTGACCAAAAGTTAACATAATTATTTCTGGCCACTGTACCTGCCTAAATTTTCGATTTCAATAAAATTAACAATAAACTGAAAGAATTAGCATTAGAAGGCCTATAAGGTCGACCGATGACCTGGATAGAGTCGGGGGAATCCAATGGATGGGAGACACACAGGACCGTTCATTGTGGCGACACTTGGGGGAGGCCTATGTCCAACAGTGGACGTCTTTCGGCTGAAATGATGATGATGATGTCCATTAATTCATGAATCCCCGACCGGTCCTATGAGACCGCGCTGTTATTGTTTTACTATTGTGTCTCGTTTTGCGGGTATGCGATAGGTTAAAGAACGTTTTTCGACTGAAATGATGAAAATTAACATTGACTATGTACTCGTATTTGCTAAAGCACACAATTAATCCACAAAAACAAAAGAATCTCTTTGATTTCAATGCTACAATTCCATTTGAGAAACAAAAAGATTTTTGGCAAAGAGTCAGAAAAATGTTATTTGCCGTTCGTCCCCTGTGTAATTTGAAATAAGCAAGAGCGGCTGAAAGCCAACTCCAGGTAAAAAAAAATCACTTTATATAAAAGGATCCGCCTTAACTTTCTTCGCCAAGCCAGATATGATTATTATTGGATCATGATTATATGATTATCTGAATATTTCTTGTCTTTTTGCGTGGGCTGCGGATATGTGTGGTCGTTTCTTTGTGAAATAGGTTTCAAGTAGATTACTTGCAAGTACTTTTGCAGTGATATATAGGTCTTAAGAAATATCATCCTTAGAACAAAACTAGCATTGTACCGGTTTGAATTTATTACAGTTTATAAATTACAGAATTAGTATCTACACTATCTACTCGTATAATATTTAATAAACTTACCTAATAATTTATCTACTCGTAACTAAGTAGATTAAGTATTCTAGTTAATGTTTTAGATACCTATTCAAAATTCTACGAACTCAATAACTTCGTTTTATTAGGTTCGTCATGGTAACCATATTATTATCATATAATATACTCATATATATCTTAAAGTACCTAATACTGCGTGGGTAATGCTCTGATGTTAGACAAAAATAAACGTTAACCCAATATGTTTCTATAATAACGCGCGAGTCTTCTTATAAAAATATTATAAGAGAATCGGAATTGTCCATAGGGCTGAAGACAATGATAATATTATTAGAGTCGCTAGAAAGGAATATTCCTATTTCGGCATCCAGATTTTCAGCACCAAAATTTTCGACACTCAAGTTATTCCCGATTCGGCATCAATAGGTATTTGGATTGAGATTTTGTATGGGTTACTAACATCCACAATACCAATTGGTGCCGATTCGGGAATAGCTTAGGTGCCGAAAATTCTGGTGCCAAAAATCTGTGTGCCGAAACGGGAGTACCCCGCTAGAAAGGATAATAGTTATTCTCCTAAGAAAATCTGTCACGATGCTTCGGACATAGGCACTCTCCTAATTGCTTTTTCTCATAACACATATTTAGGTACTTGCGTAACGCTAACATATTGTTGTTACTGTTGTAGCTACATAGCTAGCATTAGTACAGCAGGCTTGAAGAACCAATGCCGTAATGTTGACAAAAAGCACAACAATCTACCTGATAAAAAGCGACCAATTTGCCTGCTGCGGTCTTCCCGTCTGATTCTAATTGGGGTGTCTCCAAGGCTAGACTGAATAGGCTCTTAGTGCGCCTCATCATTAACGATTACATCACTGCTTACAATCAAGTGGGATGGCAGTCAAGCACTAGTTTTATTTAACAAAAAAACTATAAACAATTGCTACACCATAGAGATTGCTGCAAGTTTGACTCCAGTCTTGCCACGAAGTACCGTGTTACCCCAGTTAAGGCGCGGATAGACGAGGTGGGCCCAAATTTTAGTTTTTTAAAACAATCTGAGACAAAAACTACAGTGTTTTAAATTTAAAAAAAAATATATGTTTTAGTTAAGGATCTTATCTAGTTAAAATCGCATTCAGTTGCAAGACCTGATGAACTTCACTTGATAGAAAAAAATCGCAAAGTTACCCCTTTTTAAAACGTTTTTTCAATATTATGACTATATTACTGATTTGTTACGTTTCATTTTTGTACTATAATAAAGAAACTAATTAGTTACAAACAAATTCGCAGAGTTTGAATTGATAAAATGATTTTCTAAATTACTATGTTTTAATAAGAATTAAAAGCGGTCGCGGCGGCTCAGACAGGTCCGTTCAGTCGCGCGCTGGCGCTTGTCGACGACGGACCTGTGTCAATTTCTTCAGCGACAACTACGCGCACCAAATCATCTCTTTTTGAGAATTTGTTGCTTTTCAGTTATAAATTATAATGGGCAATAAACAACGCAGGCGAAAAAAGTCGCGTAAAGTGATAAAAGACACAAACAGAAAGAATGCACTCCAAAGATATGTGAAGAATAGGGCTGCCATCCGTCCGGGTTTCCCCGGATTTGTCCTAGTTTAGAGGGCGTCCGGGGAGCGTCCGGGCGGGGTTGTCAAAAAGTGTCCGGGTAAAACCCGGACGCTTTTAGTGTCAGGGGCATTCCTGCTTAATTAAAAGATAAGCGATAAATCTAAAAACCAAAAATTATAATTATATTTTTTTAATTACCTCAGAAATAGAAGAGTGTAAAATGTTGACTGTATTATTTGTTAAACTGTAGTTAAAGTTGATTGTGTCTAACATTGTTAAATAACAAGCAAAGAAGCTGTTTACTAATATGAACACTGCTGCAGCAACAAATCTGATACTTGAGGATTCAAACGAAAATAGGTATACCTTTTTTTTCTCGGGTGTTAAAATCATCAAATGAGCCCTGCCGCTCTGAATGGAGCAGAAGGGACTTTCAAACTTGTACTGACTTAAGGGGCAGATTTATGACTTTTGATGATATAAAACGCAAGATCACGTCTAAACGGCTCATCCATATGTTTTGAAAAAAATATATGTTAAATACTTGTTTATTAATTTGATAACAGCATATAGATTGGGTATAGATGAAGCTATCAAAGAAAAAAAAAATTATTTTATAAAAAAATGCCTGATGGTAATTGCGTAATTAATAAACAACATAATTGGTGGTATCAAATTCAAGGTCAGCTGCATATAACGGGAAAGTCTAAATGCATACTCGGCATTTGGTCTGGAGAAAATTTTCCTGTAAAAACTGAATTGATTTTTAAAGACGACGAATTTTGGGACACAAAAATGAAAAATAAGCTGGTTCAATTTTATATAGATTGCATGCTTCCCGAGTTAGTTGATCCAAGACATACAAGAAACATGCCAATAAGGGACCCTTCTTACGTTATTATCGCTATACAGGAACGCAAAAATAAAAAGGAACAGAAAAAAGAGAATGAAAAAAAGAAAACAAAAAGACGAGCAACATCATCAGAAGTCAGTCACACAAGAACTTTCAAAAAAGCAAAAACCACTTTGCGATAACAATCAAGAGACACCACATCAATCAAATGATTCTGTGTGTGTGACAGTGCTCAATTTTAAGGATTTTTAAATACACAGTAGTTTGAACAAAAGCCGTGTTATTTACAGAAAATGGCTATTAATTCAATTTATAAATTAAGTCCCGGATACTCCCTCAGAGATAAATTTAAGGAAATTAATGTGATTTGACCATTAGGTACATTTTGTACGGACTTTATAAGAGACTGTGACCCCTTAGTTTGTTTCGGTGTTCCTTCTCAGGGTAGTTAGCTAGGAAACACCGGCCTGATCTAGTACATATAAACTGACAAAAAACAATGACGTGAAAAGTGGAAAAACCAACTTGCAAAATAAATATCATTTATCAGTAGTAGAAAATTAGTTTATGACTCTGATTATATGTTATTTAAAAAAAAAACAATAGGTTTCCGTACAAAAGCTGTAATAAGATAAAGTGTAAATAAATTACCTTTAAATCTCCTTACATCGTGTGATAAAAATATTGTTGATAGAAAAAAATAATATACTATAACTTTGCATAACATTTTTTTATGTCACAATAACTATTTTTTGTCTAAAACCTGAATCTAAGCAAAAGTCATTTAGCCTCTAGATTAAGCCATTTTTTGTACCTTTATACTCTTAACAAAATAAATTATTTCATATTGAAGTCTGTTTCACTGCCTGAATATGCTGCAAACGTGTGAACGGCACTCACGCTACCGACGCCTAGATCCCGATTCCGATTTCCAACCAGGATACCAGGGACCAGGTAGACGCGGGCTCGCGGACGGTGAGCACTAGGTAGCTCGCCATCCGGCAGTCTGGTAATAACCTGGACCGAGCCTTGTCGTCAACAGCGCGTTTTGTTCCACGCGCGCCTCAAGGAGATGTCATCAAACTGTAGGGGCACGTAGGGCCAAAAGCGTCTGGGGAATACGGTAATTCCGAAAGGTGAGCCCGTGTCCCCCAGATCAAAGGCAACGAAGGAACGGGGTGCGTTTTAGTCGATAAGAGTCCGACACGCCCTCCCGCTCCGCCCAAGAGTGGGGAAGTCATTCTGATGATTAATCACTTGAAAAAAAAAACTCTTATTCCTTCTTTGCCTTCGATCCAGGGCTCCGGGGTTCATTTTAACATAACCCCAGTAAACTTCGACCCTGCTGGGCAACTACGGTTTTGTGGTCCAACAGTGGACGTCTGTTGGGTGAAATGATGATGAATAATTATGATGATAATGATTCTTAGTAGCAGTCTGGAGTATGGAAGTTGGGAATGTGACATCCCATGGGGTTTTAACGAGGCATGCTTTGTAAAGCTATAAGTGGTATATAAAATGAACTTTATCCCGATAACACTGCTACTACTTATTTTGGTGTAAGTACAATAAAGTTTATTCTATTCTATTTTAACACTGCGAATATTTCGTCAAGCCAAGTTCCAGCATTACGATCCTTACGTACCTACTAATTTTACTTCTTTTAAGTAATTGCACTTGAAACACACAATGTTGGTTTTAAACTACTCCGTATTTTAGAGGTAAATAATAAAATATAATTATGTATATATTTTTAGGTTTTAACTTATTATTATGAGACATTATTTACTTGTAAAAATATGTAACTAAGAAAATAAGTAGATTATAAAAAAATGTTAGGTAGCTATAAAAAATCCGGCAGTAAATTCCTTTCTATTTGAAACGGATGGTTACCCTACGAAACTGACGAAACGAGCGTACGAAGAGGGGTGCATGCGCGGTCGCGGGACGCGGGTGCTAGCTACGGCCCGATCGCGGAAGGTCGCTGGCAAATAGTATCGCCTTAATGGGTTGTGGAGGTCTGGTAGGCAGCCGCTCCTCGTAAAATACTGGTATTCAGCTAAATCCGGCTTGACTGGAAGCCGACATTATAGTTGGAAAAAGCTAGGTAGATGATGATGATGATTAGAGATTGCTCGCAGAGAAAATTTTCAGTGGGGGCGATTACGTACCGGAAGATGCGGCGTTGGAAGGTAAGGTGGACCGATTACCTGATGAGGGTCGCGGGAATCCGATGGATGCGAGACGCACAGAGCTGGTTGTTATGGCGATACTCGGAGGAGGCCTATGTCCAACAGTGGACGTGTTCTGGCTGAAATGGTGAGAGATTACTGGTGCGTGGAATGTACGAAAAAGTTGCCGCAGCCATAGAACGATTGCTTTTACGAAATTAGATGATATCCCAACTCAAAAAAAAGTGTGCGCTATGATTTGTTCGGGTATAGTACCTAACATTAGAAAACAATCGCCTATATTGCCTGTCTAATACATCTGAACTGCTACATCTTCATCTGCCTAGCCTTTTCCCAACTATATTGGGGTCGGCTTCCAGTCAAGCCGGATTTAGCTGAATATCAGTATTTTACGAGGAGCGGCTGCCTACCAGACCTCCACAACCCATTAACTGGGGTAACTGCTACAAATCATGATAATTAGTAGAATAAACATAAGCCGTATAAAAAATTGGGTTTCATAATGAGATTCATTAGCAGCCAATTGAAACCTCATTCCAGTAAAAGCGACAAGTACACAAGTTACTTCACTAAGTATTCAGATTATCTTCGCAATGAGTTTATCATACATAAATACCCAAAGTTGAACTCATGAATTCGTCGGAATTGGCTCTGATTATGCAAACGAGATCTAATCCACCTTTGTAAAAGGTGCCGAAGTCAAATGGCATTGTATTAGGCCTCTTGTACACGGCACGGTTTCACTCCGTACGTAGCCACGGGGAATTCTCCGTCCGTAAGCACGGCGTGCAGTGTTGTATGGATCACTGAGAGAGCTTGTTGGCACAAGCGGCAGCGCTACGGAACGGCGTCGCCGCCGTGTTTCATCAGTGTTGTGTCCCAGTCAATGGATGTACACGGTACATTTTATTACGCGCGTACGTACGTTTAGAAAAACGTTCCGTGTACAACAAGCCTAAATGTCCATCTACGACTGCTAGCAGATATTTTAGACTTCGGGCCGGTGTCGATGAGAGCGGGTAGAAAAAAGATTAGATTTTCTCTCATTTGGAGGCGAACGTGACCCGGGTGGGCAAGTGATGAAGATATTGTTACGGTGGAAGAGGTTCAGAGGTGTAATGTTCGTTACCCTCGCACGTGTTTCGAACAATTTACTCTATTGTATCTTTATGAAATTACTATGCAATGAGTGCAAGGAACTCTTTAGTTATGCTACGGATTGCGGCGTCTGAAACTGAAGATTGGATTTTGTTAAAAGATTGGAATGCAATAAAAATTTGGTGGTACTAGTATATTAAGCTCTTGAATAGCGTAAGTAGTTTTGGTGTAGGTAGTATTGTGAAATCTGCCTAGCCTTTTCCCAACTATATTGGGGTCGGCTTCCAGTCAAGCCGGATTTAGCTGAATACCAGTATTTTACGAGGAGCGGCTGCCTACCAGACCTCCACAACCCATTAACTGGGGTAACACGGTACTTCATGGCAAGACTGGAGTCAGATTTACTGGCTGGCAAATGACAGCCGGCGGGCTGATTATGTATGAAACAGCGATCAGCAAACAATTCGCAATGATCGCGCAGTCAACGCGCGATCAATCGCTTAACGTCAAAAAGATCCGTATTATCTAAAAATGGATTGCTGATCGCTCGCTGATTGTTACCATGCACTTATTGCTGCGACCCTAGCGCCAACAGCAATTGAGTAACAATTTGGAGAACTAATTTATTGTCAAACTCGAGTTAAAAATCGGCCAAGAGCGTGTCGGGCCAGCTCAGTGTAGGGTTCCGTAGTTTCCCGTCCGTCACAATAAGTGTACCCAACTTTTCAAAAACTGTTAGTACCCATCAGGTTCAAAATAATTTTCCTAGAAAGTCTTTATAACGCTTTACTTTCCAGATTTTTTTCATATTTTCTAAACTTATGGTTCAAAAGTTAGAGGGGGTTATGTCCGAAATTATTGATATTATCAAAATTTTATTTTAGTAAACCGCTATTCATTTTTGAATACCTATCCAACAATATATCACACGTTAGGGGTGAAATTAAAAAAAAAAATCGCTGTTTACTTTACATGTTACATGGCTATCCTAATAAAACATTTTTTTCCAATTTTTATTTTTGCACTTTGTTGGCGTGATTGACGTACATATTGGTACCAAATTTTAGCTTTCTAGAGCTAACGGTTACAGAAATTAAGCGAGGACAGACGGACAGACATGGCGAAACTATAAGGGTTCCGTTTTTGCCAATTGGCTACGGAACCCTAAAAACTTACAGCCATTTAAAGATGTCGAACAGATGTGATTGTTTTTGAAAAGAAAAAAAAAATGTAACTTAAAATTCACTTCAATCCTCTTGAACTTTATTAAAAATAGCTTTGTGTCGACCATAAGATGGATAAAGGAATGAAATCAGTGTTTACTTGGACTCCAAACGATATTCTACTGCTATGTCAACAAGTTTTAAAATAATATTATTTTATTTTATATGTGTTAGTGCAATAAAGTTACTTTAAAGAGTAAAAGTAATTTATCCTGTTTCAGTATAAAATGACCAACTGAGAATCCAATGAACTTTTGGACTATCTGGCAGAACATACCACTTTAGTCAAAGGTGTTGGCCTTGGTTCAAGGTCTAAGTTCAAGGTCTAAGGAAACTTAAGATAGGCAAATGTATAATATGTTGGCACTGAATAAAGTTTTTTAAAGCACACACAATAAGTTGAAATGTTAATTAAACACACGCTGCAGATATAACTACACAATTTAACTAATAAAATACTCGATATAGAAAGCTAATTTCTATTGGCAATCAGAGAGCGATAAGCAAGCGATCAACAATCAAAGAAATGGTTAACGCAATTTGACAGCTAAATTTGCTTGCCGATCGCTGTCGCATCGCTGTCAAAAACCATACGTAATACGAAGTAAAACGCTATCGCTAGGGATTCGAGTGCAACAATGCACATTTTAGTTAGTCGATTGCTCCATAGAGGCAGCACTGTCGCTAGATTGCTATCGCGTGGTTTTCGCTAATACGTAATACGAATTAGCGATTGAAGAGCAATTTTCGTGCAATTTTTGCTATCGCTTGGCTTTTGCAAGATACATAATCAGCCTGCCGGACCTACGGCTTAAAGTGCTTTCCGAGGCACGGAGGAAACTCGTTATGTTAAGATGGTCACCCATACACAGACCAACCTAGGCAAGCGTTGCTTAACCTTGAAGATCGACCTGTGCGGCTGGTATTATTTAGCCACGAGCTCCTCAAGGTAGTATTGTGAATATTCGTCATAACAAACCATTATAAACCTGCAACAAACATGTAGAATCATATAACATATTCAAATAATCTGTATTATGATAATATAATATTAGAAAGCTCTATAAAACAAAAATATTAAAATATGTTTTGGAAAAGTTATTAGGTAATAGCTTTTCTGAAAATCAATTTTAGCGGTAGATTCTGAAAACTAATGAAATATGAAAATGTTTAAAAACCATATTGATGTTGTTTTGTAGAACAATTGTTATTTGAGATAAAACAACCAGCGAGATTGGGCTGTTTCATCGGCGAGCCCTACCACGAGCTCTTAACACGATCTATTTGACGACCTAAACATAACTGACAATTGGATACAGCTATACAGTATGATAGGTTAAACAAGGGACTTATTGAGGGAGGGAATTCAGTATTCGATTCTCGTTCCAACTTATAACCTTAATATGTGACGTATTTTTTTTATTTTATTTAATAGTGTGAGAACCAGACAGGTCTAAGTTTGAAAGGAAAATGGATTAAAACTATAGGTCATTGACCCGCGCATATGTTCTCTCGCAAGGGTGTATTGTATATTGTATGCGCACGTTGCGAGACTTTTGCGAAAATTGTGGTATGATTCTGTCTGTTATTTATCAGTGTTGTTTTTTTGGTTCATATTTTTATTGGTATCATGTAAGCGTACACGATTGTGGGTTCGAATATGTCCCTCGTTTAAACTAACATACTGTATAGATTTTGTATCTCCATCCCTCTTTCTCGCTCGCACGCCTGTCATTTTAAGACGTCATAGTAAGGCTCCAGGCTCGAGTTGACGGCGCGTTGTATACCACGCGGGTCTAAAAGAGATGTCAGCAAGATTGACCGGGCCCGATAGCAAGCCAGAGCTGCAGGATTACACGAAAGAGTTACCGTGATTCTAGAACACAAAGGGCAATAGAAGGAATGTCGTAAAGTCGGACACTGCTTCTCGTTAACTAGTGATTTCCCACTCCAAAAAAAGAGGTAGACTTTTCAAAAATCTTTCATCATCGTCATCATCATCATCTCAGCCGAAAGACGTCCACTGCTGGACATAGGCCTCCCCCAAGCATCGCCACAACGACTGCTCCTGTGCGTCTCGCGTTTTTCAAAAATCTTTACTGCTCTCAAAATATCAAGCTTCTAGAGCCACCAGTTTAGGTTGTCCATTGCCTTCAATGAATTAAGTACCTATAGATTAGTTCTAAATCGATTGGCCTCCCTTCAATGTCATGTAGTTTACCGTAGCCTAGAAACTCAGTCATCTGTGTGGCACTGTACTATTGTGTAGATAGATGTAATTTGTCAATATGGCCAGACTATTTATTATACATATGTATACTCGCGACCCGCACCGGCTTCACACGGGTGCAAATTTATCAGTGTTAATTTACTGTATTATGCATATACTAGGTATACATATACATAAACCTTCCTCTTAAATCACTCTATCTATTAAAAAAAAACCGCATCAAAATCCGTTGAGTAGTTTTAAAGATTTAAGCTTACATAGGGATATAGGGACAGAGAAAGCGACTTTGTTTTACACTATGTAGTGATAAAGTCTTCGCCTATAAAGAAAGTGGTGTTGAGCTGTGGAAACTATCAAAAGCCTGGTGATCACAGAGGTAGCATAAATTCACTTCAATTGACCAGTTTATTTTTCACCACTTCTTGCATTAACCTATCAATACCCGCGAAACGAGACACAATAGTAAGACAATAACAGCGATTCATGAATTAAGCTTTTTATGACTGCTATATAAGTTCGCATGGCCTGCTGAGTTCAGCGTCGGATTATTATTTCTAGTTATTTTTATTAAACCAAACACATTGCATTGGAATGTATCTATTGTTATTTCTACTCACAATTCGCTTATTTTTAAAAGCTCGGTCTAAGTATAGTATTCATTTTTCCATTAGCAATGATCGTAGGCATCTATTTCTACATTCAGTTCGAAATAAAACAGTTCGTTCTCTTTGTATCAATAAAGATGTATATTTTCCTCGCAGATTGATATTTTTAGGGTTTCGCACCTAAAAAGGAAAAACGAATCCCTCATGCGTTTTCTTTGTTATTCCGTCCGATTGCCTGTCTGATAAGACCCTTTATCGCGGGAACGCGTGGAGGTATCGAGTTGAAATTAAAACCATATAGGTATTTTTAAGGTGTACAATAAAGTATAATTATATCAATCAATCAATCAGGTCTGGAAGCTGTGTAAAAATCAAACTTGTAAGTTAAAACTAAGTAACGAAAGACGGCCGTTTAAGTCGCAAAAAAAGTACATTTCAACACTCACATGGGAATCAAAATTCATAGGTTACCTAGAATCTTGAAATTTGGTAAAGCAAGGTCCCATGGCACAAATATAGGAAGTCTAAAAACTGTCAAAAATAATAAATGTCACGTCACGTGTCCCAGGCAAAAAAAATAGCGGTTCGGAAAAAATTTCAAGACTCGAATCGAGAATTGAACTGTTTTCAGTAAGTTAGTACGGAATCCTCAGTGCGTGAGTCCGACTAGCACTTTCCCGTATTTTGTTGAACACTGTATTTTCATAAGTTCAACTAAGTAATACTTGAGGTGGGACTTAGTGGCAGCTTATAATATAAGCTGGAGATATTTAAATATGTAAATAGGCAACGTGCCTATGTCGCATGAATCTTAATTTGGTTCTGCATAACAAGGATGAATGAGTGACGTGAGTTGGCGGATTGAGAATTATTGCTCGGTATATTTAGGTGGTGTGAATAAATATTTACATGTTTTTTTTTAAAAGTTTAGTACTTACTAAAGGGTTTTAATAAAATTAGTTTATTCGCTAAAAGATGCTTATAAAATTTGTTCGTTTGTTTTGAAAAACTGAAATTTCGTATAATGTAGCGTTTTAGCTAATAATTTAATTCTGGCTAAAGATTGTTTATTGCTATATATCATAATGAAATTTACATTCCATGTTAATGAGAACAAAATTTAAGACCTTAAGTGGGCTAATCATCATACTTCGACAGTCGAACTTTCCATTTAAAATATTATTATTGATAAAAAGTGTTTCTCAGTAAGTGAATTAGCATGTAATTCTTTATGAGGAATAAAGCTGTTCTTAAACCTAAAATTATTGTACAGAAATAGCGATATCTTACATGATACACAGTAGGTATTCGAATTTATTTGATTTGTGGATGTCCTCAAAATTAATTTATGTATTGTCTCTATTTATATGTACATAATTATGTATTCTGTTATGGGTATATTTGTATGTATTAGGTATACGGTTTTAATTTTAGTCTATTTTAACTTTTATGGATTATTCATACACACGGTCTACATTTCTTACCCAACTCTCCTGTCGCCGGTCTGCAAATTTCGTTTCAAATAGGCAGAACCTTTTCTATCATCTGCTTAGCCTTTTCCCAACTATATTGGGGTCGGCTTCCAGTCAAGCCGGATTTAGCTGAATACCAGTATTTTACGAGGAGCAGCTGCCTACCAGACCTCCACAACCCATTAACTGGGGTAACACGG
Organism: Mythimna separata; assembly: GCA_030763345.1. Classification (NCBI taxonomy): domain Eukaryota; kingdom Metazoa; phylum Arthropoda; class Insecta; order Lepidoptera; family Noctuidae; genus Mythimna; species Mythimna separata. The sequence goes on from CM061175.1 coordinate 7,896,438, forward strand.
TACTTCATGGCAAGACTGGAGGCAGAACCTTTTCTATCTGTATTTGTTATTTTCGTTTTTTTATGTATTTGTGTCTACATAAATAAATAAATGAAATTAGCTTCTGCTTGTGGTTTCGTTTGTTTTTTTCTCAAGTTTACTTCTTTCAAAAGGTGAAAGAAGTAAATTATCTCAAGGGAAAACATGCCAAGAACAAAAATACCTAGACCATGTCTAATACCACTGCCAAATTTTATTCAAATCAGTTCACCCTTTTAAGCGTGAGCGAGTAAACAATATAAATACGCATATATAGACTTTCGTCTTTTTATTATTTAGTGTGATAATATTTACAGAATAATATTTCAACATAATTCCCGCAACATCTTTCAGTACCCTCAACCCCTGTTCTGATTTACTCAGTGCTTATGTGCGATGATATAGCCGTCTTAACGGCGCTTGAAGTAACCTATTTGCTCTTGACTTAAAGACTCCTAGGTTGTAGCTATTAGGAAACATTTTTGTCTAAATAGGAATGCAAAGTGTGGGTGTTCGTAATTTTTTTATGGTATATTACATCGGACCTCCTTAGTGCAAGCCGTAAGAAGAAAACATTAAGTTCGTTTTAATATTTTAACATATTATTTTCTTATGTTTCTCGGATGTCTACCGTAGTTCTACGTAGTATTGGAATAGACCAATGGAATAGGGAGCGGATGCCTAAGCTGATTAACTGATCTATCCGCAACTACATAACAGTAGCTATGAAAAGATCAGGTAGAGCAGTAGGTTTATCTCCTGTAAACAAAAATGAGGTTTCCAAACAAAAAAAAAAACTAAATTCTTAAAGAAAAAAGTTATTCCCCGATGATTTTCCTCCTTTGTAAGAAGTACGAAAGTATTTAGGAACGATATTATTCCATTATGCTTCCAGGTACTTAGATCTTACAACTTTTATACTCGATAGCAAAGGAGCCTTTAATATAGGTACAATGTAGAATATTCAATATACTAACGCCCGAAACCAATAACCTATCTATCACATATCGGAGATCGAAAAACAAATGAAACAACAGAAAACATGTTTGTATGGTATCATTTGTTTTTCAATCTCCAATATGTGATAGATTGATTATTAATTTCGGCCGTTAGTTTGCCCATAAAGTAATACTGTTACAATAAAAAAAACATATCACATTTGTATTTGGAAACTGTCATTATTATATAATTTCAAAAAAATCCTTTCAACAGTACTAGGTGATAAAGCTAGATCCATCCAAGCGTGGATGGAAACCATCGTTTCGGACTTCATCAGAGCTCAAGACTGGCCGTCATCTAGTCCCGATCTTAATCCGTTGGATTATGATTTATGGCCAGTTTTAGGGTCGTCGCACACGGGCCACAGACTACAACCGGAAAACATTACCAGTGGCATATTTTCCTGTAGTTTTCATACATTTTATATGGATTCGCAGCTCACGGCCAATGCTAGTGCTAGCTTTCCGATTCTTGAGTACTGCACCTGTCACTAAATGTCGACACAAAACAACGTTATGCACCGTTCGCGGGTCCAAATGATAAGTTACTGCGCTCAAGGATTTCAAGAAGAAGGATCACAAGAAGGACAAAAATTGCAGCAGGCCGCAAGTGGCTCTCATGACGGCTTGTCGTAGTGGCATTTGTAGCTGTCACGTGTGGCTCGAGTGTGGCGACCCTTAGAGAGTATGGTGAAGAATCTTCCATAGAAATAGTGCATGTCTATAACGATAACTGGCCTCAACGCTTATATGTATAGGACTATAGGAATGCCAATGGAGATCATTGAATGAGATTCATATATTTTAACTTTATTATTATATTACATTTTGCTAGTGACTTCGTTTGTGAGAATGATTTCATATAAAGTTTAACACCCCTGAAACCCCGTTTTTATTAGAGCCAATTTTCATGAAATATCAGCCTTTATTGATTTTTTTTTTCAAATTTATTAACCCAAGGAATAAGATTCTTTCAGGTTGTGTGGGAGAATTTTTAACATCACATAAACCAAAATACGGAAAGAAACAAAGAAAGAAAACATTTTTTTTTGTTCACAGATTCAGACACTGAAGAAGAAGAAAGTATATAGAAACCTACATTTAAAAAGAATACACACTACAAAATGTTTTTGCACTAGGTACTGCACACTAATGTATTTATTACTTTTTAAGAAAAAATGAAATGTATATTACTTTTATTATTTTTATTGCACTATTTTAATTTTATTTGGTTATTTTATTTTATTTTGTGTACTAATCTATTCGTGTGATATTTATATACAGTATGATACTAATAAATAAAGCTTTATTAGTATCATACTGTACACTACATACTCGTACATAATTATCATCATCATCATCATCTGCCTAGCCTTTTCCCAAATAATTGGGGTCGGCTTCCAGTCCAACCGGATTTAGCTACACATACACTACATACATAATTATACATAGCAACAAATTTGCTCCAAACTATAACGTAGACAGCCTATCTTCGGTCTCAGCGTTCAATTAATACAGGTAGACTGGCTAAGCAGATGTTACGTAGATATTGGCAATATTACACATAAGATTACTCCTGTTTTCCCTCAGGATTGGATAGATGTACCTATAGAACATACATACGTAAATGTATCTAGTAATAGGTAGGGCATAACAGTACTTAACAGGGTGTAAGACCTACTGTCCATGGAGCCGTAGCTTCACACACGCATATTGGTCATTACATGCTTGGTGTACCATATCTAAACCACAATGCAACCACTACAGACATCGCGGATTAGTCATCTGTAAACCGTAGCTACAATGTACCCACAAAGCAAACAATACGACATTTGTTGTTACTAAGTACAACGTAATTGTAAGAAGTTGCAGCGACAATTTTCAGTAAAATTAGTCAATTAGTAAGCCTATAGTCTTCACATGGAGGAACATCGTAAACGTTAAAGTGATGAAGCAGGGAGGACACGACCCTCAGCATTGAGGAATACAATGCAAGGAAGAGGAGCCTTCTCATTAACACTTACAGTCCCCTATTAATGGATAAAATTAAAATATTTAGATAAAAATACAACCTATGTTGACTTTCAGACATACCTTCTATGTACGTTATTTTTATTTTATAAAAGACTTTTCAAACTCGACTTTGATTGACGACTTCAGTAAAATGAATAACAATACCTAAGTTCCGTTCGGTCTGATTCATTTCAATGGGCTGTTTCGTTTTTCATTTTGGCCGACGCGTTGTGATCGCGTTGGCGTCCCATTGTTCAACGGTCTGTCTGTTTTGCTTTAAAAGAAAATTATTGTATTATTAAGAACTAGCTATTGAAAGTTACTTTGTTCGCAGACGAAAGTTCAAGCATCGTTTCATCCCTCTTAGTTATTTATTTGTTAAAGCTTCATGTAACATAAAGGTTTGGAGGCGGACCTAATATTTTAGGCATTCTCTACAAGTCGACCAAGGGTGATGGAGAGTTCTCTCGTGAAATAAAACTGTTTTCCACGACGAGTTTTTGTTATGTCCGAAAAGTAGGTAATATGAAAAATTAAATAAAACCTCGTCTAGGTAGGTATAAGTATCTACAGTTATTTCCACGTCTAATGACACTGGCAATGGATTGAAGGACCAGACGGTCGTGAGCAACGATCAAAATCAGCCTCTTTTAATCCAATTTTTCCTGTTATACTCGTATATCTCAGACAGTAGATGAGTAAATTTTCATGCTTAAGGAAAATTTAACCGCCAAGTTCTCGAATCATTATACCATGATCTAATTTACTTTCAACTGTTAACTCCTCATAAATGGGGTGAAGTTCTTTAAGAGCCTATATTACCTAACACGTTGGGTGCTTAACAAAATAACACGCTTCAAAAGTCGTAAAAAGTGAGGGATCGTCTCAAGAACGGATACTTCGATCGAAATGCGGTTTTAAAAGTAACTTTTACGTCCCAATCGTTTTTAACTTTGCACGTTCTAACTTTTAGATGGATTTCCATGGTTACTCGTTTTTGATTTTCATGGTAAACTTTGAAGGTATTTTGGATTGGTTCGTACTTTGTACAGTAGCGCTACTTATCCTCAATTTGTGAATAAAAAGATAAGCGTATTTTTCAGAACTACTTTCGTTTTATAAGTTATCTGAATAACTTGTCAAACTATAAAGTAAGTAGTAACTCTGCAATCTTAGGCCACAGTAAATCTTACAAGCGTTCCACGTCACATTTCGCATCAACACCAGAGATTAGTCCCCTAATCTTCACTTACGGCCGAAATTAATAATCAATCTATCTCCAGTTTTGGCATACTGGAGATTGTAAAACAAATGATATAATTTCATTTCACAACACAACAATTCAATAACAACAACAACAATTTCATTTGTTTTTCGATCTCCGATATGTGATAGGTAGGTTATTGGTTTCGGCTGATAGTCGTATTGAGATGGTAATGGTTTATTTACAATTGGTATGTACATACCGGCTTGCAACTGAATTGATTAATGCAATGGGTCAAATAACCAGCCACCAAGTAACCATTAGAATTGTGGCTTGCAACTGAATGGTTCAAATAACCAGCCACCAAATAACCATTAGAATTGTGGCTTGCAACTGGTTTGATTAATGCAATGGTTCAAATAACCAGTATTAGAATTGACACCTTACTAGTGAACACATATTGGAAGCGAAAGGGATTAGGCTACCAAATGGTTTCAAGCAACGTGAACACGTTACAATACATTAGTTGAACATGGACTAATGTATGTGATAATTTCCAAGTAACCCAACATGGTTACTAAACGGAATTTGTCATTGCCTATTCCGAATGCCGAATTGAAAAGCTAGCCCATACTGCCGTAGCTAAAATACGGCTAAATATCCTGATAAGTAGAGTGTGTGTTGGACTTAATGTAATGTTAAGTAATTAAAGGCTAAACTTGTCGGTATTTTTTTTTTCGTACAAATTTACGGGGGACGGGGTAATTTACAGAGAGTTTAAACATAAAATGCAGTGATTTTTTCATAAAACTCTATTTTCCTATTTTTTTACCGTCTAAGGTCGTTTTAGTTCGGAACGGTGCGGTGTAGCGGTGTTTGTGGGCGTGCAAACAAAATATAGACTAATAATTGCTCATTACTGATACTATCCTTATCAGACTCGATTTCAGATGAGACAGTTTTTGGCCATCCCCATCAATGAGTTTGAGCCTTCAACTAGTTCAGCCCTCTCCGCCACGCCCGCCCGTTCCATCACCGGACCACTTGACGTACCTACGACGATCCGCCGGTGCTGGTGCATAGTTGCATTGGTAAGCTTACAACATTCATTGTGCGTACAGCTAAAGAGTGAAATTCTCTTTCAGAGTTTGTGTTTCCTGATAATTACATACTTGGTGGTCTTGGTTGGTCTGTCTCAAGGGTGAATAGATTACTTCTAAGCAAGCGTGTGCTATTGTAGCCCTCATCATAGCTTACCTTAGTGATAGTGGTCAAGCAAGAGTCTATCAATAATAATAAAAAAATAGTGTAACGATTAAAGTAAAGCTCCATTAGCTTAGGAGATCGGTGACATAAATTTAAGAAGCGAATAGATATCTACTAGTAGACGCGAAAGTTAATGGACCGAGACGATTCGGAGTACCTCTTGACATCTCACATTAATCACTGACGACTGTCGACTAGTAGATGGGTACTGTTAACATATCAGTAGTACCTAATACTGCGAAAATCGTTCTTGTTACTACGACATAAGGACCTTATCTATGTGGCATAGGTTTATCGGTAAATAATAAAAATAGAATACTATCAGTAAAACAAATTTTATTTTTTTACAATTTCTATAAGCTGGCTCGGTTATATGTATCCGGTTACAAATTAGAAATTGTGCTATGTATGGGAGTTGTGGACTTCGATATCAGAGTATAGGACGGAGTTCTGTTTCCAATTATCAACTTTGAAGCTTTATAACTTCGACGCTGATGAAGATAGCAACACAAAATTACAATGGAAGTTTGATCCGCTTGGGCGGCACACCTATGTGTCTGCATGGAGGCGATTTGCGCGGTGATGGCAACTTTTCTTTCATATGCGATATTGTATATGTTTTGGCCATGGTCAGAGAGGGATTAAGAAGAAGTCATGTCCAGCAGTTTGAGCGGACATCCTCATGCTTCCGCTGCGCGCCGCCGCATGGGATGCCTAGAGTTTCGGAAGTCACAGGAGAATTCCCGGCCACCTTAGGCTCGTGCTTACACCCGATATAAGGCTTACACCTCAGTCGATAGCGCATTATATTTAACGCACTTTCTTTTTGATAAATATATTACATTGTCAACTATTGGACCCAGAATTATTGAATATTTTGACTTTAACTAATGCATATGAGATTAAACCGTGCGTGAAATGCGTCTAAAATTATTAATGCATCAGTTTCTAGCTCGGAAAATTACAATTTGAAACATTTTCATCAGCGACGTGGTTCCAAGTAATCTCTGTTCAAATCAAGCAAATTGGCATTCATAATAATCAGTTTTTATTCTTAAACACTGTTGATGTTAAATAGAACACAAGAAAGAAAAAGCCGACAGTCACAGTCGGAATAAATTAAAACTCCCCCGACCAGAAACAGCAAAAAGATCAAAACAATTTGTCTACAATCGTGAAGTGGCTAGATTAATTTCCTTCGTGGTACTTACTCGCTAAGTTCAATACAATATCAATGCTTTATCGCTGACACAATTAGGTGGAAATGTATCCGTTTTATTTATTTGTTGTAGGTATACAAAGAAAATGTAAAAAAAATAACGAACTTTTAAAAAATTGGCCTTTGTATTGGATTTATGGTGACGTAGGAGTCTGACGTAGTCGGTTTAGAAGGACATTTGTTTTAAAATTCACCGTTTAAGCGCAGTACACCTCCACTGTATGCTCCACTGTTTTGATACCCGGGCATTTCTTCAGCCTGACATATTCAGGTGTCAATCAGGAGTTGCACTTAATTCAGAACGTCCGGTGGAGAGCTGCGTCATATGGAAGGTGAGGACGCCGTGCCATCTCTCCAGCGACTCCTTAAATCCAAATCATGCTGGAGTCTGCTTCCATTCTAATCAGATGCAGCTATATACTAGTATTTTGCATGGAGTGCTTTTCTATCTGATCTCCTAATTGGGTAAAGCAATACCCATAGCTGATCTTCAAATTGGGAAACATGTAGGCAAAACTGACTAGAGCTTCTGATTACTTTCACAGATCTACCTACAACTAACACCATATTAATATATAGCCTGTCTACCTTAATTTAATGGATGCTGGTCAACTATCCAGTTCATAACATCGGCAAGCATTGCAGATGAAAATCGATCCATTCGGCTGTTATTTTAAGTGATTGTTTAAGTAATTGCTTATGGTAAGGTCACAAGTTCGATCTGGTTCATAGAGATTTTTCTAATATTCGGATTTCAAGATATGAAGCTGTACCTGTTTGTTGTATACTTATACTAATATTGTGAAGAAGAAAGAATTATATTTTGGTTTGTAATGAATAAACACAAAAACGACTACACCTATTTAAATACATATTTCACCAGTAGAGTGCTACTTTATCACTGAGCGTCATAGGATTTTTTTTTTTTGCCCTGGCAAAATCGCTAGCATAAGCTACTGTTATATAAATTTATCTAAACAGCTTCACGGGGAAAGCTTCGTGATAATTCTATGATCGATTTTGTCACGAGATGTATTTAAATTGTATTTTCAGTGATGCATTTTCAACTATAAATAAGAATTTACCTTTTGACTTTGATCCACCATTATGGCCGTAATGGAGACAGGAAGCACCATTTATAGCTTGTAATTCCAGGAACTTGCTTGATAGGAGCCGGCCTATTTGCTCTATAAATAGGAAATAGAATTGAAATACCGTCTAAGGTAATATTACTGAGAATGTCATAGCCCTACTTTCAAGGCAACCTATTTTTATTAGTGATTTTTACTTTAACGTTGACAATAGTCAAAGTACAAACTGTATAACGGGGCCCTATTACTAAGACTCCGCTGTCCGTCTGTCTGTCATTAGGCTGTATCTTATGAACCGTGATAGACAGTCGAAATTTTCACAGAAAATGTCCTAATCACAATGAATTTTTTTTTGTTTGTTTTTTGCTACGGACGCTAAGAAACCCCTCATCCGTGACTCCGGCTTGCACTTGGTCGTTTCTTTTTCTTTGAGTCTCATTCAATTTATTTCACGGACAAAGATTTATCTAAAAATCAGTGTATCAATGTTGTATGTTTCAGTATTTTAAAGACACTAGAAGAATTCACTGCAGCAGATATATTTTTCAAAGAATACATAGCATACAGTCATAGCAATCGCATGTACGAGTACGTAGGATGGTTGAAATAAATTTTCAGTCGCTGAAGCCGAAAATCTGCCAATACCATCACAAAGCTTGACAGAACATAGACAGTTTTTGTGCCTCTTTACAACTGGCAACAGCACCTTGTAGGTTGTTGAACTATTTTTTAGGGTTCCGTACCTCAAAAAGAAAATCCTTAACCCTTATAGGATGGAGCGAGGAGGGTTGGCATGCGGTCGCCTCCTTCTGCGAAGCAGTAATGCTCGTGAAGGAGGCTGCTGACCGCGAGCGCGTGAGGGAACGGTCCTCACGCCGCCGCCGCTGAGATCCCGATCCCGATTTCCGACCACCGTAGGCGCGGGTTCGCGGACGGCGAGCACTGGGTAGCTCGCTGTCCGGTAGTCTGGAAATAATCTGGACCGAGCCCAGTCGTCAACGGCGCGTTCTGTTCCACGCGCGCCTCAAGGAGATGTCAGCAAACTGTAGGGGCCCGGTAGGGCCAAAGCCTCTGGGGGGAACATGTGGTATTCCTAACGGTTGATACCGAGTCCCCCCCAGAACGAAGGCAACGAAGGAACGGGGTAGGGGTTTAGTCAGTAAAAGTCTGACACGCCCTCCCGCTCCGCCCAAGAGCGGGGGAAGTCATTCTGATGATTCCCCTACCATAAAAAAAAACCCTTATAGGATCACTTTGTTGTCCTTCTGTCTTTCTGTCAGTCTGTCAAGACCCTTTATCTCGGAAATGCGTGGAGGTATCGAGTTGAAATTAAAACCATATACACAAGTCTGTCCCTTGAAGCTGTGAAAAATCAAACTCTAGATTAACGAGAAAAAAAGATACGGCCGTTTATGCCACAAAAATCGTGAGCACATTTCGACACTGTCAAGAGAATCAAAATTCTTAGGGTACTTCCCGTTTACCTAAAATTTAGAAATTTAGCATAAAGCGAGTTCTCATGGCACGAAAAAAGGCTGAAAACTGAAAATTTGTTGTTATCTACGTCACAAGATAAATATATTTCTGATTTGAAAAAATCTTTAAGACTCGTTTCGAGGATTAAACTGTTTTCATAGGTAAGTTGGTACGGAGCCCTCAGTGCGCGATTCCGACTGGCGCTTGCCCAGTTTTTTTTTCGGAGTTTGACGTCTAACATACTTAAAAAAGTTAGCTATTATTTAAAATAAAGGCCCGCTGGTAATTCAGCTTTTTCAATGGCGTTGTTTCCGACTTCAGCTAGTTTTGTTTCTTGCGCGTTCTTCGTAGAAATCTACGCTTTGGAACATGCAAATTAGTTTCCCCTTTTTTTGACTGACCGACATTTTGATTATTCAAAGTGCAAGTTACATGACCGACAAAAAAGCATACTTAATTGAATTAACTAGGCAATAAAAAAAACAAGGATGTTTCGCAAATGAGTCAACAGCGCTTTATCATTAGGGTCACGGCAGATCGGGTGTCGATGAGAATAATAATTTGTATCGAGAACTGTGTCAATCGATCCTTAATTTATCTGTCTACTATCTGGCGACCGCGGCGTAAACGCAGGCCCGTTGGCGATCGACTTGTTTACGTCGAGAGCTGTTATCAGGCGCCGCTTGCTGGGGATGTCTCACTCCTTATCAATCAACAACAAATTAAGGTTAGTCAATTTACTAATGATCAATCAACACGCCTGTTGTCTGTTTGTTGCACTCACTTTCTTGTTTACTGTTGTGCTAATAATAATATCAATGAGTGTGTTGTTTTCTATTTGTTGTTGGCTATGTTGTTCTGAGTTTGATATAGTTTACATTTTTTTTTTATAATCTGCTGATGGTGAACTTAAAATGGACATATGATTGAGATATATCGTTAGCTACCTTTAATTCTTTTTGAAATATAAGACGTATACTGTCACCTTTTTCTCTTAAGAATTAGGCAGGTTTATCAAATTCTATTCGATTCAATATAAGTCATAATAAAAAATGTATAAGTAAATAAACAAAACAAGTAACCAGACAAGTAAAGCAGTATCCTTGTCAGTATGTGGGGCATTACAAACAATAAACACAATAACAGATACGCTCGGAGTTGTTAGTAAACAGTGCCCTGTGACCAGACTCGTTATTTTTAGTGAGTAAGTGTACCGCTTCCTGTCACTACTCGACTGATACCAACCTTGTTGCTATGTGCACGAAATATGTACCGATAGCGAGACTTTAAACTCGTCAACAATGATAAAAATAGTTATTTTTAATAGATAGGACCAGACACGCGGGGTTGCGACAGTCGTGGAGAGGATGCAGCATTTGGGACTCGAGGTGGCATTGCACGAGTTTGGGGCAATGTGCTGTCATAGTGTCATGGTCCTCGGATCGCGCCATCACTGGGTTTCTAAATAACGGTTGGAGGGGTTCACATCGGCGTCGGGTCGACAATGAAGTATTTGGGACTCGTCCTCGACAGCCGGTGGACTTTCGAGGAGCAATTCCGACGTCTGGCTCCCAAACTGGAACGGACTGCCCTAAAGCAGCTCCTGCTCAACCTAGAGCTCCAGACGCCTCCTAATGGAGGAGCGAGAGTTCTTGTTGGCTTGCTACCATGGGATCTGGAGGCAACCGTCCTTGCATGCATGCACGATGTGCGTATGGAGATGCAACGCTGGGGCGAAACTCCGCTGCTGCGACCAGTCGCGGCATGGTGGATAGAGTTCTGGCGGATTCTTACGGTGGAATAGCAACTACGACTTTCGCAACTCAGTGCTGGGCACGTTATAACTATGGCGGTAAGTTTTCTCCTTGAGGAGTGATTCGGAAGACGTCACAGCATCCTCATGGAAAGGTTCGGGAGGTTCCTGCATCTGATTCGTGTGAAAGAAACGGTGGAGTATAGGGCAAAGTTGTGCCCCACTTGGGCGGATTACTACCGTGTTGTCGTAAGGATAATCGGAGGCAACGACTTCTTGCGTCGAACCCTGGTACATCCCATGGTCCGCGTAACGAGGTGGAGGGGCAGGCTGTCGCTTTTTTCTGCGAAGTAGTAATACTGGCGAAGGAGGCGGCCGCACGATTCCAACCACCGTACGGGCTTGCGGATGGAGAGCAGTGAGTAGCACACTCATATCCAGCCGTCCGGTAATCACCCGGACCAAGCTCAAGTCAAGCGCGTAGTGTTCCACGCGCGCCTCAAGGAGATATCAGCAAACCGTAGGGGCCCAACGGGGCCGAAGTCTACTAGGGCTATGGGTTCGCTTCTGAAAGAAGATAGCCCGGGCCCGGAATGAAAAAAGAAAGAACATAGGAGTGCGTTTTAGTCAGAAAAAGTTTTCGCCCAAGAGCGGGAAAAGTTTTTAGACGATTTCCAAAAATTCCAACCTAAAAAAAGACTGGACCAAAAATATAATATTTATGTTGTTTATTTTTTTATTATTTATCTGCAAAAATGTAGAGCATTAATAGTAACGGAAATGATAAAAATAGAATGTTTGATTTATTGCAATTTGCACTTATTGACATAAATATCAACGAAGCTACAAGTACTAAAAGTTGCAGTACGGTAAAAGAATTGAAGTGAACATGTTCAATTGAACATGTTTATTTTTTTTATAAATAAATTACTTTTCCGATAATGTATTTCATATGAGTCAGAAATATAAATCAAGTGTAAAATCAAAAGTGAATAAATTTTACCTGCAAAAGTGTAAACATTGGAACCAAAAGCTCACCATGAGACCAACAAATCACAACCAAAAACAATCTAATTAATAAAACAAAGACCAAATTAAGAGTGTATTACAGAACGTGTAATTTATATTATAAAACCGGCCAAGTGCGAGTCGGGCTCGCGCACAAAGGGTTCCGTAGCAGCAAATAAAACTTATAAGGTTCAGCCATCGTTTTCAGTGTAAGCACAATAACTTAACCAAAATTACAGTTAAATCAACCTATCTCAAAAACTATAAGAGATACTTTGATCAAACCAAAAATCGTTGAAAGAGTTAATTAGCATGCATCACCTCTATTTTTTTTAGAATTTTATACCCCGTAGTTATAAAAATAGAGGGGGGGGGACATACTTTTTACGACTTTGAGAGCTGATATCTCAAAAACCGTTCACTTTAAGAAAAATGTTTTTTAGAAAACTTTATATCATTTTAAAAGACCTTTCCATTGATACCCCACACGGGTATGTACATCGAAAAAAAAATTTTCATCCCTCAGTTACATGTATGGGGGGCCCCACCCCCAATTCTTTTTTTTACTATTTAGTGTCATAATTTTGTAGCGGTTTATACAACACATATTCCCATCAAATTTCATCACTGTAGTACTTATAGTTTCCGAGTAAATCGGCTGTGACAGACGGACAGACGGACAGACGGACAGACGGACATGACGAAACTATAAGGGTTCCGTTTTTGCCATTTTGGCTACGGAACCCTAAAAAGGGTACTAATTAACATTTAGATGGTAAATTACCCTTTAGTCTCTTCATACCGTGGCTTCAAATCTGCTATTAGAATAGTATCACAATTGTCGATCATTGGCTTTATAATTGTTGAATTTTTGACCAGTTTTTGACAAGTTTGGACTACCAAACTGGTCAAAACTGGTCAAAAACTAGTCAAAAACTTGTCGAAAACCGGTCAAAAACTTTCACAAGCGATCCACAATTCTGATACTAAAATTGAAGCCCAGTTCAATATAATGTGTTGTTTAGAAGAAGTCTCTTATCTTATTGCCATGACAATGTTTTGTAAACGTGTTTATCGATGTAAATAAGTTTTAAGTAATTCCGTACTATGGACCAGCAGAGGCTATTTTTAGAGCTGCAGTGTTATAATAGTTTCATTCATCAGGTGCCTGTTTGAGGGGCCAAACAGCAGTGAACAGTGCCTGTGAATCTAAATTATTTATTTTTTATCAAGGATGAACTTGAAATATTCCGTATGTTTATTTTTTTTATTTCACTACTAAATTTATTTAAATTTTTGTTTTTTTTTTGGTGTTCAGTGTTTTTGTTTAGGTGTGATATTTTTGTTTTTTATTGTGTGTTAATTTGTGTTATATTTAATTGTCGTTGATGACTTTTACTAGGCAGTAGTTTTGTTGTAAAAAGCATTCGTTTATTTTTTTAATTAATCTAAATGAGGATATTTATATATTGTGCTTTAGCTGTAATAAACGTGGTTATTAATTTCTAAGTATTTATAATATTTAATTGATAGGTTGGTGAGAAAAGATCGTATTTTTTTTCTTTAGCTAAAGTTACAGATAACTTAAGCTCTTCCGAAGTTTAGACAAATGTGTAAGGTGCGGTGTTGATAGAAATGAAACTAGTGAAGGCTCGAATAAGACTGTTCTATATTTCGTACAATAGTGCATATAAAAGGTTACAAAGGTGCAAAGATTATAATAATATAGATCTTAAAATAGGTATTTAATACAACCCTCACATCACCGAACTAAAAGAAAAAAAAAAAGAAAAGTTTCTCTTTTTTTTTTACACATATTCTTAAACTATGTTACACAGTAGGGTTTTGTTCGATTTTTATGAATAATGTCCTTTTTTCCAAATTGATTAATTATTTCTACGTTTGGTGGTATGTCTTTTACAACTTTAAAAGGACCTGAATATAAGCTGTCTAATTTCTTACATGATGCATCATTTTTTATTAAAATTAAATCATTTTCTTCATAGTGTACTGGATTAACATTTTTATCGTATACTTTCTTTCTATTTAACTTACTTTTTAATAAATTTTCTCTCGCCTCTTTTTGTGAAAGTTGCAATCGGTATTTTAATTCATGAGGATAGCTGTCGTAATTATATAATGGATCTAAATTGGTTGTCAGATTGCTAGGAAGAGAACATTTCTTACCAAAAACTAACTCATATGGAGTGAATCCTGTTTCCGTATGTACGCCAGTGTTATATGAAAAACTCCAAAAAGGAATCCACTTACTCCACATCTCTGGATGGTTTTCTGTTTGAATACGCAAAAATGTATTTAAATGTTTGTGAGTATTCTCCAACGCTCCTAAGGTTTGGTGGTGGTATGCTGTAGAATTTAGTTGTTTTATGTTTAATAGTTTACATACCTGCTGAAAAATCTCCGAGAGAAACTCCTTTCCCCTGTCTGTCGCTATTGCTTTCGGCACACCGTATCTGAGAATGAAGTTGTTGACAAAACATCTAGCTACTTCTTCTGTTTTTTTAGAAATTAAGGGATAACCTTCTACATATTTTGTAAGTTCGCATTGCAAAGTTAGAATATACGAAAAATTATCATTATCTGCTTCCAAAGGACCAACTAAATCTAGATATACTTTTTCAAACGCAGTATTAGCTGTACTAGTAATCACCATGTGTTCTTTCTTAGGTATTGAATACTTTTGCCGCTGACATTTGTCGCACCGCCTTACAAAGTCTCGAACATCATTATCAATTCCAGGCCAATAATAGTATTTCTTTATGTTATTTGACATTCGTCTCATACCAGCATGGCCACTACTAGGTAAGAGATGAAAGTCATTTAGAATAACTTTTTTATCATCCTTATTCTCTATACTTTTTACATCACTCAAAATGCATATACGCGGTCCGGACCTACTTTTATTATTTTTTATTGATTGTACTAACTTTTTTATAAAGTCATCATTATCTTTATTTTTTAATATGTATATTTCTTTTAATTTTAATTGATTGCAAAATTCATCTAACTCCCTCACAAAGTCGTCTCGCGCCATTTGTGATTGAGAACTTAGAAATTTCACGTAAATTATAGATTTATTTTCTACATAACATAATATTTTATTTTCTTTAGTTATAACTCCCGTTTGCTTTAAAATTCCTAACTCCTTAGCAGTAATAAATTTTAATTGTACTGATTCTCTTGGTCTGATATGAGTACTTACGACTTGTGGTTGATCAGGCCTCAAGTCTGAAATATTCATATCCACCGTTGAATTTGTTTTGTTTAAATTCCTTGTTTGTGTTCTTGTCATGACGTTTATCAAGCTTTCATGCATTTCCTTTAAGTCTTTTAAAGTAATTCTAGACAGTGCATCTGCAGCTGCATTGTCAGAACCTTTTATGTATTGTACTTCAAAATTGTATTCCTCTAAGGTTATCCTAAATTTCATTAGTCTGCTAGATGGGTCTTTCATGTTGAATAAATATACTAACGGCTTATGGTCCGTTAATATCATAAAAGGTCGACCGTACAAATATGGACGAAAGTATTTTACAGCCCATACAATTGCAAGAAGTTCTTTTTCTATGACAGGGTAATTCTTTTCGGCTTTATTTAAACTTCTGCTAGCGAAAGCTATCGGTCGTCCGTTATTATTTGATAAAATTGCTCCAATAGCATTGTTTGATGCATCAGTTTGAACAATAAATCGATTTCGTTCTGAAAAGTCAGGATACTGTAACACTGGTGGATGGGTTAAACTTTGTTTTAATGTTTCAAACGCGTGTTGACATGCCTCATTCCATTCAAATGGTACACCCTTTCTAGTTAATGAATTTAAAGGATGAACTATTTCTGCAAATTTTGGTATAAATTTTCTGTAATAATTAGTGAATGCTACAAATCTTTTTACTTCTTCCGCGCTTGCTGGACATGGATAATTTTGAACTACTGCTATTTTTGCAGGATCAGGCATTATACCGTCACTTGAAATAACGTGTCCTAAGTACAAAATCTGTTTCCTAAGAAAATCACACTTGATGGGGTTTAGTTTTAAGTTAACGGTCCGTAATCTTTCAAAAATATCTTGCAAGTTTTTATTATGTGAATCTAAGTTACGTCCAAACACTATTAGGTCATCTAAATATATCAAGCATTTTTCATAGTTTAGACCAGCCATTGCTATTGTTATCATTCTGGAGAACGAACTGGGACTGGTTTTTAAACCCATAGGCATACGTGTCATCTGGTACTGACCCGAATGAAAAGCTGTGAACTTTCTACTATTTTCCTCTAATTTAACGTTATAATAGCCTTGGTGTAAATCAAGATGTGAAAAGTAAATGCTACCTGACAATGATTCCAAAATTTCCGTAATATCCGGTAATGGATATTTATCGTCCTCAATGCAATTATTCAATTTCCGGTAATCTACTACTAGTCTCCATTTATTATCTCCGGTTGAATCTGATTTTTTCGGCACCAATAGTATTGGACTAGACCAATCGCTTTTGCTGGGCTCTATAATACCTTCCTCTAGCATTTTATTTATCTGTCGTTTTATTTCATTTTTATGAGCATGTGGCAGACGATATTGTTTTGAAAATACTGGAGTCGTATTGGGCTTTACGGATATAGTATGGGTATATATACTTGTTGTACTTAATTTGTCTTTGGGGAGGTAAAATATATCTGAATATTTCGCGCAAATATTTTCAATGGTTTTTTGTTCTTCATTATTTAAATGTTGCAATTTTAATTGAGAAAATAAAGTTTTAACCCTGTCTGCGTCATTTTGTGTTTTTTCGTAATTACAGATGTCAAATTCACTAAGTTTTTTAATGTTTGGTTTTATTTCAGCTAGCGATACATCTTTTTCAGTAACGTTTAATATTTTAATAGGTATTAGTCCATGTTTAGGAGTACCTATAGAACTTGCTAAAAACACACCATCTGCTAGTTCTTTAGAAGATACTACGCATTCTTCATTAAAATTCGTTTGTAAGTAGTGTATAGACTCGCTCCTGGCAGGCACATTAAAAGTATTAGTATATTTACTAACTAGTGGAAAACAAATAGTTGTCCTACCTATAAGTAAAGTCAAAGAACTTTTATTAAAATCTAACTGAGCCTTATATTTATTTAAAAAGTCACGGCCTAAAATTCCACTTCCCTTAATAGGTAAGTTATGAAATACATAAAACTTCTGACTAATTGTTGCATCGTTTAAATTGAAATGCAAATACAAGTATCCTATCGCTTGAACTTTGCCACCTAATCCGTTTATGGCTACATGCTCGTTATGGATTGGAATGCCACATTCGAGAGCATGTTTATACGTACAAGCTGACACCGATGCTCCAGAATCTACTAGAAAATAATGTTTCTTAATGTTACGTTTATGTAATGATGAATTTAATGAAATATAACAATTACTATCACTAGCTAATATACATTTAGTATTATCACTAGTCACGAAAAAACTGATTGGATGTTACTTCTGATTCTGAGTGTTCCGAGTTATTAAAAACATTTACGTCACGTTGTTTAGGTTTCCCTTGATTTCTATTATTAGTATAATTAATGTTACCTCTTTGCCATCTGCCACTGCTAGTTTCTCCTCGAATCGGTTGCCCTCGTGAAGTGGAATGGTATCGTTGCTGCTGCCCTCGCGCTTGACCTCTGTATGCATAAAAGTTTCTACCTCCACCACGATGGCCTCTGTAATTATTTGCACGGCTTCTGTTGTTATAGAAATTATTATAACGTCTTTTATACATACCCAAAATTTCCCCATGGGAAGTTGCTGTCGTTACCTCCTCGTCTTGCGCTGCTTGGACTGCGTCCTTCAATGAGTTGTAATTCCTTGCAGAAATAATCGTACTTAACCTACGATTTCGTAAACCATCGGCAAATTGTTTGATCGCTATGTTTTCATTAATTGGTTTTAATATATTATAGTTCTGTTCATTGCCGTTAGCTTGCGTAATCGTTAGGTCAACAAACAATTCCGTGATTTCTTTTCCATAATCAGCAATTGACAACTCATTTTGCCTCATTTTTAATAATTTATTTTGAATTGCCGTTGCAGCTTTTTTAGACAATAACACTCTTTTCATATCATCAACTAAGTCATTAACAGTATCATACTTTGCATTTAACTTTATCTTAGCTTCTTGCGAAAGCCTACTTTTTAACACGAAATTGATTAAATTTTGTTTACAAGCAGTATCTTTCAATAAAGAGTTATAATATTCTATGTTATCAATTAGCTGTTTTATGCTAACTTCATCATT
Source organism: Mythimna separata (assembly GCA_030763345.1). Lineage (NCBI taxonomy): Eukaryota > Metazoa > Arthropoda > Insecta > Lepidoptera > Noctuidae > Mythimna > Mythimna separata. The sequence goes on from CM061175.1 coordinate 7,914,780, forward strand.
TGACATAACCGGTAAAAGGTTCAAGGCAGTTTTTAAATCAAATGTATTCATTTTTGACGACGTCTCTAAAGTATCACTTTCACACAACAATAAAATATCCTCGCGTAAATCTATAAATTGACGACAATAATTCTCTATTAGTACAATATCTTCGGCACTATGAATTTTTTTCTTAACATTTTCTGTAAAATCAAATAACCAAGTTTCATATTGGTTATAAATTACATCTACTTCCCTTAATTTACTTTCTAATACTTTTTCTGTCCTTCTTTTCGGTCCTAACTTGATTAAATAAACTCTAATTTTCTTTAAATCATTGTATAACTGTAATATAATATCCATACCTTATTTCCACCATAACGTAGACGAATATTTGTAGTGTTACAAGTATTATAAATAATTAAACACCGCACGTAATTTATACTGAAGTCCAAAGTTCAATCATCGCATCGTCTTTATTTGGTAAGAGAACACTTACATATGTTGTACTTATTGAAATGTGCACGCGATTATTATTAGAGATATTTTTTTTTTCTTGAATATTTTTATAGAGAAGCACTTACGAAATGTTCTATTTTTATTTTACTTTAAACACTTTTTTATCACTTTTTTTTTTTCACATTTTTTTTTCACTTTTTTTTTTTACACCATGTCTTCCTGGTAGTTTTTTGAAGATGGTTCCGTGGCTCCCAACTGTATGCGTCGACGGAAAAGAGATCTCCTCATAGTCGTCCTATTTATCTCATTGGTGATCCACTTTTTATGGCACCTTTTATACAGTCGATATATGAAGCCCAATATGCCGAGTAGTAGTATAAGCAGGATACAGGCCAGAATAATGTTGGTTGTGGACATATGAAAACGAAATTCTTCTACCGTTGCTTGGTTATTGCCAGCCGCCGCGTTTTGAACGATGACGGTCTCTTCTTTAGACTGCTGTTTGCCCATTTTCGATGATTATAATGGATATATTTAGGATAATCAGTACACTCGCGGTTACGTGTAGCCCGTAAGCACAATAAATCAATAATCGTCCCATTGTCACTGATGTTCTTTGTTACATACGAATTATTATTATATTACACAGTCACACTTAACGTCTCAGGTTCTACATAGTTTCTTTTGGCAGGGTCGCCATGTAAGGTGCGGTGTTGATAGAAATGAAACTAGTGAAGGCTCGAATAAGACTGTTCTATATTTCGTACAATAGTGCATATAAAAGGTTACAAAGGTGCAAAGATTATAATAATATAGATCTTAAAATAGGTATTTAATACAACCCTCACAAATGAATGATTTAGAAAAATGGATAGAAGCTGTAGAATACTAACTTGGATTTGTTTGCAATGGTCAGCATTTCTACAATAAGATATGTATGTTGATTAATTTAATATGAATGTACTCCTACTTTCCAAAAATATAACGCAGTTTTAGCCGCAAATATAGAGAAAGCCCAACAATATCGTATCAAATCTATTTCAATACTAATTGAAAGCTTTGTTAATCAATTTTATATTAAGTATTAAAGTTAATTAACATGATTAGCGTCATTCACGGTCTACCAAATATTGCATTTCTGCTTAACGTTTGAATCCCCAACCGGTCCTATGAGACCGCGCTGTTATTGTTTTACTATTGTGTCTCGTTTCGCGGGTATCTGAGTAATTAATATGTTTCACACACATAATGAAGTGAACAATATATAGAATAATGGTGGTAAATCCTTAAATAGTTCAACAAACCGGGTTGTTAGTTAGTTGCAATTGTATAATGTGCATAGGGATAATTCTCGGTTGCATTTAATTTAAATATTTCTAACATGGCCTCTGTGTGTGTGCTTAGGCGCCTGGTATGCCTTTCAACCCTCGAGGACTACAATATGTAAATATTCGTACATATAAAATATTAATTAGCTGACGAGTAGGTACTTTAAAAGGCTTCAATATTTGTTTTGGTTCAATAACTAACACAATATTTTTCTTACATTTTATTACGGAGTAAATCATATAATTATGTATATTCTATAATTATAATAAAAAACTTAGCATATTCAAGGCGAAGAAAAAAAATATTATAGAATTTAGAATTCGCTTTGCTTTCTCCTATATCATTCTTTATTTTTAAAGTTTTTTAGCGCACGTGGACAGAGTTATATATTAGAGGAGCTCGTGGCTAGATAATAACAGCCGCACAGGTCGATCTTCAAGGTTAAGCAACGCTTGCCTAGGTTGGTCTGTGGATTGGTGACCATCTTAACATAACGAGTTTCCTCCGTGCCTCGGAAAGCACGTTAAGCCGTTGGTCCCGGCTGTCATTTGGAGATCTTTGGCAGTCGTTACGGATAGTCAGACGCCAGTAAATCTGACTCCAGTCTTGCCATGAAGTACCGTGTTACCCCATTTAATGGGTTGTGGAGGTCTGGTAGGCAGCCGCTCCTCGTAAAATACTGGTATTCAGCTAAATCCGGCTTGACTGGAAGCCGACCCCAATATAGTTGGGAAAAGGCTAGGCAGATGATGATGATGATGATGGACAGAGTTATATATTCTATTCTATATAAATAGGTAAATGAAAACTATTCGATTCATGCTTAACTTGCTTAATAATTGAAAAATATGAATGAATAAAAATGCTGATATGTACTTATTCAGTAAGGCCAACTGCCCGTAGAAGCGTAGCTTCATAGACTCGTATTCGTCATTTCGACGTGGCAACGACATGACGGCGTAAAGCTGTCGTTCTCGTCAACCGAGTTTCATAGCTGAAACTCCAAGTGGTATTCGTATATAAATTTCACGCAGGTATACACCAAGCGTGTAATCATGAATACGCATCTATGAAGCTACGCGCCCGTGGACAGTATACCCAACCGAATAAGTGCATATCAGCATTTTTATTTATTTATTTTCTTCAATAATTAATGCAACATTTTAAACAGAATAGCCCTTTTTGTCAAAATAATTACACAATACGCTATGTATATGATTTCTAGTCTCTTCACTAGAATTACTCATAGATAAAAGATTGCAATAAAATTGGTTAAGCTGATAATATGTATCTTTAATCTTTATTCTTTATTGTACACAATAGCTTATTTACAAAAATTAATTGGACAATTCATGTACAAAGGCGAGCTTAACTCAACAATGAGTTTTCTCCCAGCAAACAAAAATCATCAAAAATAATACAATAATAATCATTTAGGTTTGGCATTGCTTAGTAGAACTCTAGTTACTCGTACAGTAACTAGTGTTAGAATTTATTTAAAACTTAGGTATTGGTTTAAAATTAGCTACAATGACTCCTATATTATTGTTAAAGATGGTAATTGTTGTTTAATCATTATAGGTCAGTTTATTCATGCATCCATTCTCTTTCCTTTGATTTATTATTAATTTATTGAATACAAATTGTTTATTTTTATATTTAGATATCAACAATTTGTTATTTGTCTGTCTTCTTCGCCTAAGAAGACCGTAACAAGTCTATACAGTCTACTCGTTAAATTAATATTGATTATTATGTCAAAATTAATAGTTATCTTGTTTATATTATGTATACACTATACAAGTCATAAATATTAAGAATATCATTAAGTACTCATAGTCCTGTAATTATTATATTATATTATATCTAGCCTATATTGTCCCACTGCTGGGCAAAGGCCTCCCTTCATTCCTTCCATCGTTCGCGGCTTTGAGCCACTAGAATATCATTAAGTACTCATAGTCCTGTAATGACAAGAAATAATTTGAAGACCAAGAATGCTACCTTGTGGGGTACCAAATGAGGTTTGAACTGAAAAGCTGGTCGGATATAATTTGTCTGATATTTTTTTTTAATAGTTAGTTAGGCCCCCGGTAATTTATAATTCAATAAAGTTTCTCGGTCATAGTTTGCCATAATTTTCTGGACTTGCTACACCTTAGTCTAAAGCTTACCTTATCAAATGCCCAGGGCAAATGTAACACCAAAGTCAAACTCAAATATTTGAGTATTTCTAAAACGACAGAAGCTTAGTTTCAATTGGTCGTCAGAAGCCACCGAAATCAATAAAAGTTTTCGATATTATCTTGTATTTCATAATTATTGTTATGAATACGTGTCATTTAACAGTTTCTCTATTTGTTTCAGGTTTACATAGTAATGCTGCTCTACAGTAATGAAAGTTTTGTCAACGCTAACAAAGTCTACAATATAAACGATGAAGTATTAAGCTGTAGCGGATGGCTCTCAACTATTATATTTCAGTTTTGTAACAATACTTATAAAATAGTCAAGAGGGATACTTCAGTAATGATAGGTAATTGTTTTATTTTATTTTAACTGTGGTATTAGCTAAGTGATAGCGGCTGCTTGAGTCGATTGCCAAAGGTAAGTTACGTTTCCCGAAGTCGGTTACTGGTTAAGGTGGGCACGACGTTAGAATTATCTTTGTATGGATAATCGTAATACCAAAATCATTTGCAATTTGAGCATATTTACACCATAATATGATGTTATTCGGATTTAGACAATAATTATCTAGGTTCCTACATCGTCTTTTTGTTGAAAAACTTACCCCAAACGAAATTTAAGCGAATTTAAATTTGCACATTTTCACAGCGTATTTTGTTTTTTCTATATTATAAACAACAATATTTCAAAATATCTTTCCGTAGGAACACAGATATTATTATCAAGTTATAAATACTCGAAACAATATTGGAAATACATTAATTTTTCATTCATCATTTTTGGTATTACGGAACCTCTCCCAAATTTCCAATAGTTTGTATTTCTATCACAGCAAGCAACTGTCAGTGTCCGGATGATGACTTTACTCCAGTCGGTGTGTCCAAGAATTGTTTATACTATCTGGATTGCTTCCATCAACCTCAAAAACGTATTTTATTTCGTTTCTTCAAAGAATCTTCCTTCGTATCTCGGAAAGCAAGTGAAATGGATTTACAACTGTGTTGGCATGACATTTCACTATGCAGTATTGTCCTCGAGTGAGGTGGCAGGGACGATACGACACATACAGTCTTAAACTCTGTATAAGTATCCTATTATGTCGTTGTCGATTTGGATGCTAAAATTCAATAACTTGTCAGTGTAATGTCCTAAATAGCCGCTGTAGTAATTAATTTCATTTTCTATTGAATATTTGGCAGTAAATATATCGCGTCAGCCTTCTCGCAAACTTTGCTGAGGTAGTCAATACTACTTATAATAAAATTCCCAGCTCCATTTTTACCAATATCGCGCATGTTTCAGTGATTCCATGAATTTTCCAATTGTGCAGCCACTTGAGATATTAAACTACACTAATGTTTTACCTCTGTCTACCAGGAATCAATGTGCAAATAAAAATATTCATAATATGAATGAAAAATTCCGAATTCAAATGTGACGTTGTTTGTTTTTGTATTGTAACAGTATTTATAGCCAGATTCACAATGTAAAATAAAAACTAGCTCGTGACGGAAAATATACTAAACATTTAATGCCATATTATTTTCCAGAAAATCCCTTCGTTTCTTTCATTTACTGAATGCGAGATCAGATAATTATAGTCATAATGTGAATTCTCATGAAACCCATACTAGAATTCTCTAGAAACGGCTTATAATCTCTTATTCACTTAAGTAGATACTCTGAATATTGCCTTTCTGCTATAGAATGTTTGATCTTTAATAGATAAAGAGTAGAATTTACATTTTACAATATTGAAGATTATTTAATAATAAATTTCGATATCATTGACTGGTTTTAGACTTCGCTGGAAATATTAATTTTATAAAAGTGTTTTCTTAAAATATTATAGACCGAGCTTGTGAGGTAGGTATACTAGAAGTAATTATATTATTAAGTTACATTCATAGACTAATAATTTTTGAGGGCAGACTACTGAAATGATTATCGTTCAGGACCTCTCCAGCTGTTTAAATACGTGAAGGCTTTTTAATGCATGGGAGTCAGGGTATTTAAATAATGCCCATCTTTTAGCATTTATTGTTGGTTTAAAAACTTCGATATTTCTTAATAAGTCTTCAGTAAGGCATCTACGAGTTGTTCTCCTAAGACGGCAGTCAGCCACGCTGTCATTTATTTATTTATTGTATTCATTAATTCATTAATTCTTTATTGTTGTTGTTGTTCTTTTTTGTGTCCGTCGTTTATGAGGTTTTGTTACATAAACTTCGAACGTAAACCCTGCTAGGGCACCGCAACATACGTATATGCTTTTATACTTTTACTATTTGTTACTTAATTTTATAATTGTGTGCATATTATTATACAAAGATATTTCAAAATAGATTAGAAAATAAAGTTATTTTATAATAGACAAAATCAAATAATGTATTAGTGTTAACAGTATAGCATAATCAGGGCTATAATGTTCTTACTGCTGGCAATTTTTTTTTGTATAACTCGAGCCAAATACACGATAAATGACTCGATCACTGATCTGATTAAAGCTTTTATTTCTTCTTTCCAGAAAAAATGGCCCCAAAAGACTTACAGATAGAGACTAGTAAACAACGACTAGTAGACGAGAGTCACTGGAGGCGAGTGCGAAGGCAAGTGGCCACGGAATGCTGTCTCAACCCCTGCACAGTGGCTGACATCATCATGTACTGTCCCGATGACGCTAAGCTTTTCGAAGACCAACCAGATATATTCGACTGATTTCTCAGCTCACTAGCCAATTACATGGAAGAGTATTATTATTTATATTTTTGTTTTATAAGTGTTCAGTCATAAATAATTTAAATGTGAAATGTAATAAAGTCTGTTTGCGCCCGTTTGAATGGAAATAATATTGTGGTTTGTTTTACTTTGTGCCTAATGCGTCCTTTACTATATTATGATAATTAATATTGGTTTTATAATTATATATAATGCTGGTGATCTAACACTATCAGTCCTGCGGTTTGGTTTGTGGTTTATTGTTAAATGTGTTTTAGTTAACCTAATTAATGCAAACATTGAAATCCACTCCTATAATTACCGAGAATATTTTATGCGTTTAAAGCTTTTCGGGATGGCTCGAAAAAAGAATACTAGGCAGAAGTTGGAGGAGGCCTTTACCCAGCATTATATGCTAAATAACAAATCAGAATCCAGTCTTGCCATGAAGTACCGTGTTACCCCAGTTAATAGGTTGTGGAGGTCTGGTAGGCAGCCGCTCCACGTAAAATACTGGTATTCAGCTAAATCCGGCTTGACTGGAAGCCGACCCCAATATAGTTGGGAAAAGGCTAGTCAGCTTTGATTTGATTTGATATGCTAAATAACAAAGAGATTTTCAATTCAATAAACTTAGATTTTTTTATTTCTGAAATAAAAATCAATTTTTTTTTTTATTAAAACACGTAGTAAATAAAGCTCGAAAAATTTCTACGTAAGAGCGTAAAATATTTCATAGAGTTGACAAAATGGCGCTGCGGTGGCAAGCGATGTCGTATATTAGTGGAAGTTTTGAAAAATGCTAATGTACCTGATTGTGGACACCGGAGATTTATTCTCATATTAGCTGCAGGTCCTAGGAAAACTTTAGCTGGTGGACCACTATCTTAAATCTTATAGTAATGACGGTGGTAGTGTTGGTTTACAGTTTAGAAACTTCTTAAAAATGTAGGTTCTTAATATTGAAATTATTTAATAGCTTATTGGGAAAACGCAAAATATTTTATAAGCAAACCTAGTGTAGCCACTAGGTTTGCTTATAAAATATTTTTACTTATAAAATACTTTAGTTTTTTATTATCATTTTTATGGAAAGTAAAAAATATTATCTAAACTAGTGCGCCTCACCATCAACGATTTCATCAATGCGCCATCAGGCAGGTTGGTAGTCTAGTCCTAGTTTATGTTACCTACATTAAAAAAAAAACGATTAAGAGAAAAGATTAGATTTTTTGTTTGTCTGTTACGATTTAACTCAAAAACTGCTTGACAGATTTCAAAAAAAATTTCGTCATTAACAAGCTGCTTCTTCACTGAGTTAGTCAGTGAAGAATATATGCCGTTTATTTTCTACTTACATGCGGATGATGCCATTGGCAGAAGCTAGTTTCATAATAAATGAGATCTACCTACATACAACAACAGCAGGTTTAGCTGTCAATTCGAGCTGTCCTGTCAACGTGTATCGCTTAATCTTGGACTATTGGATTCAGGATTAACTAGTCTGGTTCAATTGCATAAGTTAGATGCCGCCTTAAAGCTAACATCAATTTATAGTGGTCCTGTTATGTTACACAGGGTATTAATTATAATTCAAAGTGAAATATATTACAAGGCATAAAAAAATTATAACAGTATGCATGTATGTGGTTGGTCAGGAATAAAAATATCCGCAGGAAAACTAAGTTTACTGACATAGCCTGAAGAATCGCCAAACTTATGTGGCAGTGGGCAGGGCACATTGCTCGTAGAACAGATGGGTGACGGGGCTGGTTCTGGAGTGGTGACCCTGTACCGGAAGACACAGCTTTGGAAAGCCTTCTACATGATTTTTTTTTTTTTTTTTTTCCGGTAGGGGAATCATCAGAATGACTTCTCCCACTCTTGGGCGGAGCGAGAGGGCGTGTCAGACTCTTACTGACTAAACCCCTACCCCGTTCCTTCGTTGCCATCAATCTGGGGGACACGGTGACAACCTTTCGGATACCGTGTTCCCCAGAGGCTTCGGCCCTGCCGGGCCCCTACAGATTGCTGACATCTCCTTGAGGCGCGCGTGGAACAGAACGCGCCGTCGACGACTTGGCTCGGTCCAGATTATTACCAGACTGCCGGACGGCAAGCTACCCAGTGCTCGCTGTCCGCGAGCCCGCGCCTACGGTGGTCGGAAATCGGGATCGGGATCTCGGCGGCGACGGCGTGAGTTCCGTTGCCTCACGCGGTCGGCAGCCTCCTTCGCTAACATTACTGCTTCGCAGAAGGAGGCGACTGCCTGCCACCCCTCCTCGCTCCGGACCATGGCCTGTACCAGGGCCCGGCGCGAGAGGTCACCGCCGCCGATAGCCTCCACAAGGACACGGCGGTGCTCCGCCCAGGCGGGGCACACCTCTACCGTGTGCTCCACCGTGTCCTCCGGGCGGTCCACACAGTGGCGACACCCGGGCGTCCTTTCCTCCTTGATCCGATGCAGGAACCTCCCGAACTTACCGTGTCCGGTGAGGACCTGCGTCATACGGAACGAGAGGACGCCGTGACCTCTTTCCAACCACTCCTCAAAGAGGGGACTTACCGCCGCAATGACGGCATGCCCAGCACTGGGTTGCGACAGTCGCAGTCGCCATGCCACCCTGAGATCCCGCCGGAACTCTGTCCGCCATACCGCGACTTGTCGTGGCAGCGGAGTTTCGCCCCGGCGTTGCATCTCCACGCGCAAATCGTGCATGCGTGCAAGGACTGTTGTCTCCAAATCCCACGGTGGCAGGCCAGCAAGGAGGCTCGCCGCTTCGCGGGAGATCGTGCGGTATCCCCGCACCATCGGGATGGCCATGACCCTCTGGCAAGCGTTCAGTTTGGCCGCTGGTCGCTTACCTAGCGATGGCGCCCAAACTGGCGCCCAAACTGGCGCCCCGTAAAGGGCCATGGACCGAACGATCCCCGCGTAGAGCCTCCGGCAGGGGGCGTCTGGAACCCCCAGGTTGGGCAGGAGCCGCTTCAGAGCGGCACCAGTCCTGTCCAGTTTGGGGGCCAAACGTCGGAAATGCTCCTCGAAAGTCCACCGGCTGTCGAGGACGAGTCCCAGGTACTTCATCGTCGACCCGACGCCGATGTGAACCCCCCCTACCGTTATTTGGGAACCCGGTGGTGGCGCGGTCCGAAGGCCATGAAAGCACATAGCCTCGGACTTGTGCAATGCCACCTTGAGTCCCAGTTGCTGGATCCTCTCCACGACTGTCGCAACCCCGCGTGTCGCTGTTTCGGCCGCCACCTGGTACGACTCTCCCCGCGCCAGGACCAGCGTGTCGTCTGCGTAGCAGACCACGCTGACCCCGTCGGGGAGGTCGCCGCGCAGCACGTAGTCGTATCCGATGTTCCACAGGGGCGGTCCTAGTACCGATCCCTGCGGAACACCGCACGACATCTCTCGCCGAAGCCTTCTACATGGTGGACCGATGACATAGTGAGTGTCGCGGGTACCTGATGTATGCGACACGCACAAGACCATTTATAGTGGTGACACTTAGGAAAGGCCTATGTCTTACAGTAGACGTGTTTTAGTTGAAATGATAATTTCAGGTATAACCTGTAGATTATTATGTATGAAGATAGATGATGATATTAAAGCAAATAGTGAAAAACAAAAATAAGCAATGATTGATTGATTGATTGATTGATTGATTGATTGATATATACTTTATTGTACACCTTAAAAATAATTTCACAAAGGAGCTTAAAATTAGTATGGTGGTATGATGGCTTTTTTATTAATCAACTGTCTCAGGCACTAGCGAAAAGTTTTGAGGAGTATGTATAAATCTATCTATACGTATATATGTTGTAATTATTATGTCTTAACGTTTGAATCCCCAACCGGTCCTATGAGACCGCGCTGTTATTGTTTTACTATTGTATCTCGTTTCGCGGGTATCTGAGTAATTAACGTTTGAATCCCCAACCGGTCCTATGAGACCGCGTTGTTATTGTTTTACTATTGTGTCTCGTTTCGCGGGTATCTGAGTAATTAAGTAAGTATGGGTCTTTAGTTGTTGATGTAAAAAAATTGTGAAAACTAATCAACTGAAAATGTAACTAAATATGTAGATCTGAAAGTAATTTGAAAAACCGGCCAAGAGCGTGTCGGGCCACGCTCAGTGTAGGGTTCTGTAGTTTCCCGTCCGTCACAATAAGTGTCACCAACTTTTCAAAAACTGTTCGTCCCATCAAGTTCAAAATAATTTTCCTAGAAAGTCTTTATAAAGCTCTACTTTCCAGATTTTTTTCATATTTTCTAAACTTATGGTTCAAAAGTTAGAGGGGGGACACACACATTGTTTTTTACTTTTGGAGTGATTATTTCCGAAATTATTGATATAATCAAAAAATGATTTTAGCAAATCCCTATTCATTTTTGAATAGCTATCCAACAATATATCACACGTTAGGGTTGAAATAAAAAAAAAATCGCTTTCAACTTTACATGTAGGGGGGCTACTCTAATAAAACATTTTTTTCCAATTTTTATTTTTGCACTTCGTCGGTGTGATTTACATACATATTGGTACCAAATTTCAGCTTCCTAGAGCTAACGGTCACAGAAATTAAGCGAGGACGGACGGACAGACATGGCGAAACTATAAGGGTTCCGTTTTTGCCATTTGGCTACGGAACCCTAAAAACGGGTAAAACATGATCTGTGTTAGACGAAGTATATCCTGAATCCTTTTAATATGATACTTTTACCCCAACGTACTTATAATTATTCTGCGGGTGAAGCGGCTATGCATTTGTCAGTTTTGTATTTCCTTCATGTATTGCATTTTGCAGGAAAATAATTGTAGAAAACTGAATTAACGAAAATCATTTTAAAGTAGAACATCCTACAAAAAACAGCGGCAGGTATAAACAAAGGCTGCTTGCTATGAGTGGAAGTATATCTGTACTTATTACTTATAATATGTGTTATATCTATATTTATAAGTATATTTTATTATATAAATCTGAAGAAAGAAGATTCTGTTTGGTTGATCGCGTTAATCTCAGGAACTATATTGAAAGAATTTCTCAAATCGGACTAGATTTGTTTCAGCACAGTGTTCTCACCTTCCTCATGACGCACGTTCTCTCCGGATAAGGCAAATTCAAAATGTTCCTACATCGAATTCAGGCTGTAGAAACGCCCGGATGTTACCATTGTGATGGCCGTCCAGAGGTCACGGTGGAGCATACGGTGGAAGGGAAGCCCAGTCGTCAACGGCGCGTAGTACGCGCATACGGTGGAAGGGTGGAGTGGGCGTGTCTGACTTTTACTGACTAAAACCACACCTATGTTCCTTCTTTGTTTTGCGTTCCAGGACCCAACTGGGTCGAGTTCAGCTTCCAGTCTAACCGGATGCGGCTCCTTATCAGTATTTTACATGGAGTCAGTGTCTATCAGAACTCTGCAACCCAGTAACTGGGCAAAACGACACTCCATGGATAGACTGCTGATCAAATTTTCGGGCGTCAAAGATCTACAAATGAAACCCAATTTATTACAAACTTACGATATTCTCGATAATCCGATGACATGTACTCACTGCGAAAAGGTAAAAAGGCCTTCGATTTTTTGTTTTGAGTACGAGATTTGAGATTTATATTAATTTCCGTAGCCACTCGGATGGAATGGATGTTTCAGGATAAAATGTCTATTGGGGTAATCTAAAACTCTCAGCGCTTTCTCCGCTTTTAGCTTTTCGTCAGTGTGAAAAAATCGTTATCGTCTCAGTGTATCAAGAGATGAAATATTGTTTTTTTTTGGCTACCTTCTTCAGGCTTTCCTCCATTTCTTTTATCTTGCGGGTGCCCGCGCTTCCTTCTTCCAGTTCTGGAGTAAGCTATCAAGTTCATTCGGCCATCACCTTTGTGGTCGTTCCCCGTCTCAGCGGCACCGATTTTGGCCTACATTGAGTCGGACTTGTGGCAGCCATATCCTGCCCATCCTATTCCAGTTAGGCAGCCTTTTGTGTCACTTTGTTGTCATGCTTTCTGGTTTTATAGGGGAGTAGTTATAATATTTAAATCTGTCTATTTAAAGACCCTATTCTAATATTACTTTAGGAAATAAATTAAATATTCTTATGTATAAATTCCAGCCTTGCCATGAAGTAGGTACCGTGTTACCCCAGTTAATGGGTTGTGGAGGTCTGGTAGGCAGCCGCTCCTTGTAAAATAATGGTATTCAGCTAAATCCGGCTTGACTGGAAGCCGAACCCAATATAGTTTGGAAAAGGCTAGGCAGATGATGATGATGATAGTCCCATTGCTAGACAAAGGCTACACCTAGAATAGACCTTCCAAATATTCTTCTCCTACGATGTCTCATAGTAACCCTCATCCATCATGCATGATCAATTGATCACCTCATACCATTTATCCACCATCACCTTGCGCGAACAAATTATCTGCCAGCTCTTTTGGGGATAGCCTTGAGGGCGCTTTCTCTCTGCAGGAACCCACTTTTGCCCACCAGTCATTGTGCATGCAGCTGACGTGACCCTCCCAATCCCGATACTGTAACAAAAAATATTGTATTTTTTATTAAAGTAAAAAATATTTCTTTTTCGCTTTATGCAGCCTTTGGTCAGCATTTCTGTGTGCGAGTCCGACCCGAAGGAAATTAATTTACTCGTTATTTATACGGAACCACTCTAGAATACAAATTGAGCGTTTTCCTGCTTTTTTCGCTGATTCTGGAGTATCATTTATTTTATCCATTTAGCTTGTAATGGGTACGAAGATGGGTGATTATTGCTGTGTTATTTTCTTGATAGCTTGTAAATAAATCTTATATGTAGATCTACATAATTATATCAGATCTATATACTAACGGTGCTTAGCGCCATATGTCAATTTAATTTGGAAATATTCGCTATAACAGAAATCGGATTAAACATAATACAAAATTAAGTAGGTGTATGTCTATTACTTTTACGGTGACGCAAAAATCTTTCATGAAAACGTATCTATTCACTGTTTGCTACAAGTTGATAACTTTGACATTACAATAAATATAAATTAAACACAATCTTTAAACTTAAAGGAGTAAATACTGACGAACAAACAAACAAACAGGCTCATCTATTTCTATTTCTAGGAATATTATATGCCTAAAACTACACAACAAGTATTGTCTAAAACATTTGAAAGTAGAACTTTCATTTCAGAACAGAACTTCAAAAATTCCACGAACAAAAGATCCAAAATTAAACAAAACAATATTCCATTTATAAATATCCCATACTCTGTTAATTCAGATGGGACGAAAATAACACGTCAAGGGATGAATATGAAGTAACGTGGTTTACGTATTAACTAAATCCAAGGAAAATGAATTCATTAATGACACGTGAAATTAAGATCAGGATTCGTTCAGGTAAAAAGCTTTCATGTTCAACGTAAGTTAACATTTGGATGAGGATAAGGGTTTGAACACGGTGAGATGATACGTTATTTTGAGGACATTTATAGAGTTTATTGTATGGTTTCCTGTTGCTCAGTTATTGGGTTGTGCAAGTCCTGGACATGGAGCGATGCCAGAGGCATTGCTCGATGTGCGGTCCATGGCCAACCATGAAGAGTCGGACTCGCTTGCGAAGGCTGCCGTGGACTTGCAGACGGCGAGCAATGGGTAGCTTGCTGTCCGGCAGACCGGTAATCATCCGAGCCGAGCCTAAGTCGTCGACAGCATGTACTGTTTCACGCGCAAGAGATGTCAGCAAAACCGTAGAGGCCCAGCATGGTCGAAGCCTCTGGGGCCATGAGATTGCTACTGAAAAGAAGACCCGAGATCCTGGAACAAAGGCAAAGGAGTGGGTTTTAGTAGGAGAAGTCCTTCTGATGATATCAAACCTGTAAAAAAAACTGGCCTTAGCAAAAAACGCTACGTTTGTTGTATGGGAGCCCCATAAATATTTATTCTATTTTTTTATTATTTGTTGTTACAGCGCGGCAACAAAAAAAAACATTTCTTGATCAAAACGTTGCCCAACTCAGTTGGACAACATGTCCTGCTTATTCCTAGTTCAGTTGCTGCCTGATGAGCTGTTGGTCCTTATAACACAGAGGTGGTGCTCAGACACAGCCGCAGCAGATCACGAAGGAGATGGCGTGACGACCTGTAAGTCTTAAATAGAAAAAAAGAATTGAAATATCGTGATCGTTACCAGGAATAGAGATAATAAGCCTTTGCCCAGCAGTGGTATAGTAATAATAATATTTTATCCGAGGTGTGCCCGTTTTTCATTACAAGCAAAATCATATTTGAAATCGCTATAAAGCTTCCTGTTCCTTCTTTCCTTTCAGCTTCCCACGCATCATCCGCTCGCTTATCCAGTGTAACCCCATCCTATCTCTGAAATAGTGAATATATAAGACGAATTTTATTAGAATTTACATACACCTTTACACTTTCCCTCCAACCGCACCTTACAACTTACGGTAAGAACATTTTCATTCACTACAATGTTTCGTTCGTTTTAATAGGTACTATTTTAGAATATGGTGACATTTTGTGTTAATTTAGTGTGAAATACTATGTAGGGGATGATTAGATATTTTCGAAGTCCTGGACCTAGGTTCTATATTTAGAATCTGCATCAATTTATTACCTGATTTTTCACTAAGTATAAGAAAACAAACACATTTTTTTTTTGGGAATTCATTAAATTATGACGTCTTCCACTTTAGGGTGGAGTGAGAGGGAGTGTCAGATTTTTACTGATTATAGCCCACCTATCCACCGGCCCTGGTTGACTGACCTGTTGGTCTTGTGGTTAGTGGCCCTGACTGCTATGCCGAAGGTCGTGGGTTCGATTCCTACCAAGTCAAATGTTTGTGTAATCATTTGATTTGTTTTTGGGTGTAATTGATGTATATTGGGTATGTGTTTAGAAAAATATAATTATGTTTATCAGATTGGGTATGCGTTTAGAAAAATATAATTATGTTTATCAGTTTTCTACATATTACAATGCTTAGATTCGGGACTAGATGGTATTGTGTGAAAGTTGTGGAATACCTACTATTATTATAACTCTTTCGAACGATTCCGTAACCCAAAATAAGTCTCTTTGACTAATCCGTCCGTGCTGTATGTATGTACATCAACAAATTAATAGTATAATTATTGGAAACGAAATTACTATCGTAAAGCTAATAATATCAGTAAATTACTGCCTCACATATAAGACCTAAGGTCTCTTTATATAGCGAGAAGGCTTGAGCATTAATTACCACGCTTATTCGAGGCGGGTAGTTTCAGACATGTATCTAGACATTAACTACATATTAAGTTTAGCTTTCTTCATCTCAGCATCTATGACTAGCTTCGGCTAGTGGCTTCACCCGCTTGAAAATAAGTTTCTCCGTACGAACTTTGGGTCTCGTTTCAGCCTTTTATGGGGTGTATTTTGAAAAATCCTTTGTTATTCTTCGCGTATATCTTAAAAGGAATGTCTGTGTAAATTTTCAGCGTTCTAGGTTCAAGGGTTTGGGCTGGGTGGGTGTACCATCAACACCCAGCCAGGTTGGTACAAGGTGCCAAAAGTTTA
Organism: Mythimna separata; assembly: GCA_030763345.1. Lineage (NCBI taxonomy): Eukaryota > Metazoa > Arthropoda > Insecta > Lepidoptera > Noctuidae > Mythimna > Mythimna separata. Next base: position 7,931,036 of record CM061175.1, read on the forward strand.
GTTGATTACTGATTATCTTTATTAGCGTTTTTACTGTAAAGTTATTGTGATTGCAATAAAAGGGAACAGAATGAACTTAAAACCATGTTTTGAGACATACACATCTGTACATTATACATTTGTATTTTCATACGTATGTAGGTACCATAGGTAGGTCTAACAATAACTGAAAAAGTGATAAACCTGACACAAAACCTGAAACGAGTAATTGAATTTTGATTAGTGCGGGCCAGTGTTGAAACGTAAAAGCACTTCTGAATTCAGGCGCTGTAAAACCACAACAATATTTTGACCTATACATTGACGGTAAGCGAGGGACCTAGGGAAAATCTAAAGTATACGCTTTTCTCTTAATACACTCATAGATAAAACACACTCATAAAGAAAAGAGTAACCATGGAGTTTCTTGCCGGTTCTTCTCCATAGGAAACGACCAATTTGGAACCGTGTACTAGTAATTGACGTTTTATAAGTGCCCATGTAGGCCTATGTCAGAATCAGAATCAGAATCAGAATCATTTATTCGTAAACATAGGTGATAAGCATATACAGGATCTTAAAAATTAGGTAGTGCGCTATGTTTTGTCAATTGACATACAAATTATCAAGTAAGAGAAAAAATAATAATAATTGAACTACTAAATTAAAATATAAATTCATCACAATTATAATCATAGTGCAAGCAAGTAAAATTTTAATATTCATAACAAATTTCATTTCATGTTAAAATAAAACCACTTTGACTTTGCTAGTTGAACGGATTTTCATGCGGTTTTTACCAAAAACAGAGTGGTTCATGAAGAAAGTTCAGGTTTTTTCTTTTCTTGGCGTCGTATTCCTTATGATATTTCTTCATTCATTTTGGTCTTTGGCGGTGTGACGGGCATTGCCGTTACCGTAGAGTCAATAGCGGCGCGAGCTGGCTTTAAGTGCGATAATTGTATGTGTGTGTATAAACGTTACTCCATCACGCTTAACCTATCAATACCCGCGAAACGAGACACAATAGTAAAACAATAACAGCGCGGTCCTATGAGACCGGTCGGGGATTCATGAATTAAACGGCTGAATGAATTTGAATGAAATTTTCAAAATGGGTAGGAGAGTAAGTATGGAAGATGTAGGCGGTTCCCTTGCCATACTTTTGGACGAGCAAAGCCGCTGGCAGAAGCTAATTTAATGTAACTAATTATTATTCATTTGTGATTTTAATTAATTCAATTTTGGAATTATTTTGGATTGAATAATGGGATTTAAATGCACAATTAACTTATTTAAATGTTTTCATTTATTGAATTATGTATTTATCTTCTTTAATATGGATTATTTTTAATATTGGCTTTTACCCGAAATAAATAAATATCCTATTTTATTATTATTTTTAACAATCGTATTCTAAAGGTACACTTCCCTACAGAAACCTGAACCATGAGGCTGATCATCCTGTCGAGTCTTCTCGCGCTGGCGTGCATCGCTGCGGACCAGACGCCCGTCATCCTCTGTGGAAGACAGCTGGCTAACGCTCGAGTGCTGCTTTGCTATGGCGCCGAGTACGTCAACAAGAGATCACGGACTATGTCAAGTTTGTATACCTGTTTCACTTTACTATATTCTGAAATAATATTTGAGAAGTGAGATCTCGAATCTTTCATCAAACAATTCTCATCTTTTTCGAGTAAAGTGATCCCTAGATGGTTTGAAAATACAATTGAACCCGGTAGCTATGTGCTGCGATTGGAACCTATTTTTTTTTATGACGAAAAGTCAATATTCGGGCAAGTCAACGTCTATTGGGTCCGCTAGTATAATTATTATAAAATATTGCAATATATTCGTAATTTACGTTTACGTTATTATAATTATAATGTAATCGATATAAACTTATCACTCACCTTCTTGATGAAATCACAAGCTCGCTATAGATAGAATAGATGTCTGTGACGTTTGAAGTATAGGTCTGAATAGGTTTAAACTTAATGGTAAGTCTAAGTTGGAAGATCTCTCACATGATGAACTGATGATCTGGTGTTGGTCGTGGAAATCTGATGGATGCGAAACGCACACTGACCGGTCATTGTGGCGATTCTTTGGGGAGGCCTATGGCAACAGTGCACGTCTTCCGGCTGAAATGATGATGAGATAGGTTCTAAGTTGAATGTCAAGATTTAACTTTCCCAACCTTGCAGATCACGATGCATCATTGTACGAGGTCATTTTTGGTAGTCCATGTTTATTCAACTAGATGCATAAAATCATAATGTAAGAATATTCATCGTCACGAAAACTGAGTGACGTTCTTTCTTTGTAAAGACACATACTGCTGAGGCTCTTGAAATTAAATTAAACATAATTTGATGAACTCTAATACATAAATATACATTTTTTTAAATCGTTTACCGATACTAGAAATGTAATGTGGGTAAACTCACATAAGACAGCAGCAGTGAGCAGTGGTGGCCCATTGGTTACGACTCCGACTTACTAGTGGTAGGTCGCGGGTTCAATCCCAGCCATTCGCATTACTTTGTGTAATTTATTTTAACACCACTATTGCTCTTAAAATGGTGAAGGAAACATTATGAGGAAACTGGTATATCCAAGACCGAAACCTTGAAGACATGTGACATCTCGCATTAGGCCCATGTGATGAATTACGGCCCATTCTCTCTTTTAGAGAGGGAATCTTTAGTTCCAGCAGAAGGAATATTATTAGCCTAATTATGTTATTTCATCATCATCATCATCATCTCAGCCGAAAGACGTCCACTGCTGGACATAGGCCTCCCCCAAGCGTCGCCACAGCGACCGGTCCTGCGCGTCTCGCATCCGTCGGATTCCCGCGACCCTCGCCAGGTCGTCGGTCCACCATTATGTTATTTACGTATATGTTAATACGATAACATTTTTTTTAAAAGCTCATACTAAGTGCATTTAAATAAAATTTCAGTACTTAAACTATTATGATTGTAACTTAGTTTCCTAATTGGGGTGTTTAAGAATGTGCATTATTCCAGTTACAAGTTGTATGTCTTCAACTCAGGTACAAAATATTTTTGCAGTATAAAGCCTACCTAATGAGCTAGAGGGCTGTACAAGTTCATTTACGTTATTTGTCTACCAGCTAAGTTCACGTAGAGTTTAGTCGTAATTAATTACCGCTTACTAAGCTTTACTTAATTACAGTTCGCAAGAATATTACAACTTATGTACCAAAAGTACATAACTTGTAATACCAGGGCCTGGGGGTTTTAACCTCGGACTTTTTTTTACATTGGTTTAATTTTGAAAAGAAAAAAAATTAAACGTCACTTACACGATATCTTCAGTGATTATTTATTGTTTTGAGTTCCCGATCATCACGGAATCATCCCGTAAGTGATAATCCAGGAAGATATCTCGTAAGTGACATTTTAAATTGTGAAATAAACCGTGATAGCCTAAAACAGTGTTGGAAAGAAAAGTTTCATCGAAATTCGTAGGTGGTTAACGATAACGCCCCAGGTATTGAACTGCATATGACATAATAACACTAGCTGACTCGGCAAACGTTATTCTGCCATATTATCAAAAAAAAATAGGAGGTAGAGGTAGGGGAGGGGGGGAATAGCAGACGACCTATCAAATATACAAAAAACTATTTAAAAACTAACATAACCTTTTTATTCTGAGTGTGTGATGGGCGAAAAACGCCTCTTACAACCTTGTTCAATAACAAACACTACGAAACGAGATCATTGGTAAAGACTTATTATATAAAATACCGAACCAATAACTATTATTACTAATAGATTATTATTTATCATACCGTTAACATAAAGTGTATTTGAACGTACAATTCCTAGTAAATCCAAAGATCACCATTAAAAGTATCCCACTTCAAAAACTGTAATTTCATAGGCATTTTAATACCTATTATCATATAATAACCAACCGCCTTTCCCCAGCAGCAGACTTCCTACCTTCAGACAAGGCCAATGAAATCGACTGGCCCTGGAGTGGTCGCCGAGGGTCGTTGACTGCCAACTGGTCCCGCTACAAGAGAGACGGACTAGTCGACGAGTGCTGCCTCAAGCCCTGCACCACTGACGTCATCCTCAACTACTGCTAGACGAAAATCAACCTTAAACTCTGCGTAATCGAAATGGGATACGACCTTAAGAGTCGAGGTCCGCTAAGCTCAATTTCGGATGTAGCATTTGCATTGAACTTAGTGTGATAAGGTTGTATTCATTTCTGATTACGCTCTCATTATTAGCTAACATTATTATATTAGTTCTAAAACATGTATTTAATGTAAAATAACGTAACCAGTCCACATAAATATTTGTATATTTTATTGTATAATAGCTAATAAATGACTGAGCAAATATTTTGATTACACGTACATTTTAATTCACAATAAAAATATGTAATGAAAAGGAACAAGGATTTCAATGCCGATGAAAATTTGTGTACATTTTACGTTTTTTTATTTCCAATCTGCGTGGGGTATACAAATCGGAGGAATAACGGTAAGAATAATAGGAGGGTATTGTTGTTTTCCGGACGGCAGAAAAACAAGCAATGTTTGAATAGAGAATATCAATATTGATAAATATCTTCGTACCTATACAACCTGCTTGCTATAGTTGTTTTTTTATATCTGGCCAGTAATAATGTAGGACTATAGAAATGCAAGTTATTATTTTTTTTTACAATTTTACGATAGAAAAAAAACATTCCTTTTTGCTTTGAGTTTTCTCGATTGAATTTCACCGGCTATTTTAACTGTGGTTTTCCGTACCTACGGCGAAAAACCAGGAATGTTTGAACAGGGAGTATCAATATTGATAAATGTGTTGGAATAAAACTTGCTTGATGGAGGCGTATTTTAAATCTGACCAGTAATAGTATAGAATTATAGATATACAGTTTTTTCTTTATAAAGAGTACGCAATCATATTATTAAACGCTTATTTAATGATGGAATATATTGCACTATTTCTTTTGCTCTTACTTTATAGTAACATGCCATTTCTGTAAATGTCAAAATGGAACTATTTTTTTAAACTCTAGTTTCTCGAGTGAAATTCAGTGGCTATTAAAATGATTCACAACCTGATTTCTAGTGCATATTATGATGTGAAATTCTGGATAGTTCTATGAATTGATTACAGGACAAATTGACGTAGTGAGACAATTTGACAAGCAATTAATTTCTCTGTCTTAACCTACTCGTACATAAAGCCTTTACCAAATAACTTGAGTGTCCATCGACACAGAGCATACCTAGTTATTGCGTCAAACCTTCCTTGCTCGATATTGAATCCACGGAGTGCTAGCTGGCATGCTACACAATGCAATATCTGTGCGGTGAATTGCCCCCATGTTATGTATGAGCATTTGAGGGGATATTCAAATGGTCTCCGGTTTCGGGGCTCTTTTCCTGAGCCGGGCAAAGGGATATTGAGATGTAAAACCTCAAGTAGTGGGTTGATTTCTGGATTAAAGTTAGGTTAAAAGTCATAAAAGGTTTACTTACTGGTGTTACTGAATTTCAACTAATAACCCGAGATACATTTCCATACAAGCGTTCTTATGTGATTAAGACGTTGTTACACATCTTTATCTAGATATTTTGGAAACACAGATATCTTGTGGATAGTACCTAACAAGGTTTCTATTGAATTCAAATCTACTAATCCAGTAAAGACCTCTGAAAACCTACTGATTTGCGTGAACTTTGAACCTTTATAATGTACTCATAAAAATAACTAAAAAAATATATCAACAGAAAAACTGCACATTTAACCAAGATTCCGAGTGATAAAATATTTTTCCAAAAACAGTTTAAGGTTTTGAATAAAACACACATATTTCGTGGAACAAGTTTTGTGAAATATTCGAGTGAGTGACGGAATGACTGAATGCCAATAGAGCGTTCAGGCGCTATCTCTTTTTCACGTAGCCTCTTTACTAAAAATGCATTGAATTGGTTTGGATGATATGATTTATTTATATATTTGACTAGCAGCCCGTCCCGGCTTCGCACGGGGTAGACAATTATTTATTTTTGGAAATTTTTCTACACCTTCGGTTACATTGTTCAAATTTTACCAAGGATCCCTATTTGTTTTCAAAATGAAATGTAGCCTATGTCAAATCGGAAGAATGTAGCATTCTATTGGTGAAAGAATTTTTTAAATCGGCCCAGTACTTTTTGAGCCTATTCATTACAAACATACAAAAATAGGTACAAATCTTTCCTCTTTATAATATTAGTATAGATAACAAACTATTAAATTATGACCACGTTGATGATCCCTGGCCCTCTAAACAAAGACCCTTCGAAGCTTGTATGACGTGAGCCTTCGCATGGCACGAGTGTTATTTTAGCCGGCAAGAACCCGGTACTGTGGCTGTCCAGACTCATATTTTTGGTACCAAATGGTAGAAAAACGACAAGGCGTCGATACTCAAGACCTTGTCGACTTGTTGAGCCTCGACTCGACGAGCACATCATTGCCTATGATCCTCTTGGTTCGTCTTTTAATGGTCTAAAGTAGGTACATCAAGCAGGTATAGTTTCACATGGGCGAAGCCGCTGGCGGCACCTAGTTTCCCAAATAAACGTGATGAGTACGAGCAATATGGGTAATTTTTATTCTGGTTTCACCATGTTAGCTATCATAGTTAAGTTTACAGTACTTAGGTAGTATTGGTTTCAAGTTCCATATAATTTAAAATGTAATCAACATTTAACAATAATGACATGTGTATGTAGGTAATTTAGGGTTTCCGGGAACGTGTGAAAGAGTGTAGCGGTAACTACGCTAGACCGATACACACGTGAACAACGCCTGAGTTGTTCGAATCGTCATATCGTACAGCGTGGCGTAGGTCTAATGTAGCTCTACAAGCCTAATTGATATATAAAATGTATGGAGCCTGACGCGCCCAGATCGGCCCACGTGGACCCAATTTTAAAAAGGGCAACTAAAGTAAAATTGTTTTTTATAAGTTGGAAATCTTTCAATGACTTCTCCCGCTCTTTCTCTCGGGTGGACCGGGAAGGCGTGTCAGACTTTTACTGATTAAAACCATGCCTATGTTCCTTCTTTGCCTGACGTTCCAAAATCCCTGGTTTCTTTGGGTTTAAGTCAGTAAAATTTTAACTCTCCTTCTCACTCCATCCAAAGCGGCAGTAGTTATTGGATGATATCACAACGCAAGAAAAGATATTTTAGGTAGGTACAAACGTCGATCTTCGCAGGATAATTGGTAGGTAAGGTAACAGATGTTTTAGCGTGAATGAGAACTAACTAAAATGGATTTCGATTGGAGAGGTCTGTTTTTAAACGTGTCGATTTGCCAAGCTTGTTACCAGGAATACTTACTTTAAAGGCTAGCGGCAGAGCAATTATTATTTTAGAACAAGTCCTAGTTTATGTAGGTCCCTAGCGATTTCGCCCGCGAGTTTGGTTATTGCTCCTGTCCTGTAAATGTTAGTGTGATATTATATATATTATAATATAGCTAACTTTTATATCTTTCCTTAATAACTGGGCTATTCAACACTCAAAGAATTTTCCAATTCGAACCGTTATATGTATATATATTTGGCTATATAATATTAAGTGAATATTCGTGAAAGTTTGTTTGTAGGGCAGTTTGTTACTGTTTCACGCAAAAACAACTAAATTAATTTCTATGACACTTGTTATACAAGTAGACGATGTCCTGGTATAGTATATAGGATACTTTTTGTCCTAGAATTATGTTCGTTTGGGATAATATTCTACTATCACACAGGCGAAGCCGCTGGCAGCAGCTAGTATATATCCGTACATACCTAAGTAGATATTACGCAAGTCTTGTAGATATGTAGTCTAAGTTACAAAACTTACTATATCTAATATTAAACTCCGGTATCAGACTTGGAGTTTCAGGATAATCCCAGTTTAAAGGACATTACAGTTTACACCGCCAATTAGTGAACACAATTTGATACCGAGCTAAACTTCAAGGCTGTCTGTGGCCTCTCCCTATTTTTGATTATGGCCTGCCTTTCTCGCTCCCCCAAGTAATTGGTTTTAATTGGCTGGATTGTTTGAAGTATGACTTGCTACACTAGCATTTGACCGCGTCTTTACTTTTGGACAAGGGGAAGAAACCTATAAAACCGTTCTCCTCTGTTTGACAGGAAAATTATTTCAGTTTTCCTCTTCAATTAGGATCATTACACGCGGCCACGTGCAACACTAAACGATTTCACATTAACAGTTTCAAAGCTATCTATTTTCTATTAAGGCCTGTGAGTAATGGTGGCCAGAAAAAAAAAGACATGCCTTTACTTTCGTGTTGCTCTGTCAAAATGCGTCGATGAACTTTTTTTTAGGCGAGAAAACATCAGAATGACTTCTCCCGCTCTTTGGAGCGGGAGGGCGTGTCAGACTTTTACTTACTAATATCCCCCCCCCATTATTCCTTCTTTGCCTTTCGTTCCAGGGCCCTGGGTTTTCCTTTCAGGACATCTTCAGGAGGCGCGCGTGCCGCGCGTGGAACACTACGTGCCGTTGTCGACTTGGGCTGGGTCCGGACGATTACCGGACTGTCGGATGGCGAGCTACCCATTGCTTGCCTTCCGATGCATCGATTGACTAACCATTAACAAATAGACTAGAACGAGGTTTTTTTCATCTTAACATAACGAGTTTTCTCCGTGCCTCGGAAAGCACGTTAAGCCGTAGGTTCCGCCTGTCATTTGTAGATCTTTGGCAGTCGTTACAGATAGTCAAAAGCCAGTAAATCTGACTCCAGTCTTGCCATGAAGTACCGTGTTACCCCTGTTAATGGGTTGTGGAGGTCTGGTAGGCAGCCGCTCCTCGTAAAATACTGGTATTCAGCTAAATCCGGCTTGACTGGAAGCCGACCCCAATATAGTTGGGAAAAGGCTAGGTAGATGATGATGAATGTCTTTATTTTGATACATAAAGAGTAGCAGCACAACTGAATACGGTCAAACAATATTAACCAAATAAAAATCTTCAATAACAGCCTCTTCCTTATATCTTTGAAATAATATTTACAGTAACTCAAATTATACATTTATTTCGCAAAGCAAATTGAAGTGAAAATAAATATAATATGGCCGGATATTAAACGGATTATCTTTCAGTTTATTTTTCTGACTTCATATCTTATTAATTCATCTGTTATTGTATCTTTTATTAACATAGTTTTATAATTTATCCTCAAGTGCAAAAAAATTCTGTCATTTTTTATGGTTTCCTGTAAGAAAACCGAAATTGTGGGTTAAGCTCGCCTGTGTACATAACCTGTCCTATGTGTGTGTGTGTATAGTTTTTAAGTTTTTTTTAGATGTGAAATCATCCAATGACTTCTCCCGCTCTTGGGCGGAGTGGGAGCGCGTGTCAGATTTTTAAATAATAAAACCCACTGCTATGCTTCTTCTTTGTGTTGCGTTCCAGGTCCATCGGGTGCATTTTCTCTTAACCCATGACCCTAGTAGGCTTCGATCCTGCAGACATTAACTTAAGGAACACTACACGCCGTCGACGAGTTGGGCTCAGTCCGGACACCGATCTATCCAATGTTCACCGTCCGCAAACCCACGCCTGCGGTGGCTGCTATCAGGGTCGGAATTCCGGATGTCATGTCTCCGAATTGGACATTCGTTTCATCGATAAGGCACAAGGCCAATACTATATGTATCTAGAAGAAAATAAGGCGGGCCTTCTTAGTCAATATATAAACCGGCTAATTTCGAGTCGCGCACGAAGAGTTCCGTACCACTCGTAGCAAAAAACGGCAAATAAATCACGTTTGTTGTAAGGGAGCCCTTTAAATAATTCTTTATTCTGTGTTTCAGTATTTATTGTTATTTCGGCAAGAGAAATACATCTTCTATGAAAATTTAAACTGTTTAACTATCACGGTTCATGAGATACAGCCTGGTGACAGACGGACTGACCGACAGACGGACGGACAGCGGTGGTTTTATAATAACGCTCCGTATCCAAAGGGTAAAACGGAAAATGAAGAAACTTTATGAATTCATGTTTTTTTACTAGCTACTAACTGCGTAGTATTTACGTAGTCGCTTCGTCATAGAAATGTCAGACGCAGGTTGTTCCCAAATAATGAGGTCGTTAGTATGTTTCTAGAATATTCCGTAAATCTAAAATGTATGCAACTGGCTGAATTAATCAGTCAGCTGGGTGTCAGCTGCTACCGCAATAAATTCTCTAACATTTGATGAACAAATAGATATACTTACATTTTACAAATAGGTATTAAAAACGTCAGTAGGTCACAGTAAATATTTCGCTAGTTAAATAGTATATTGATGGTGAAGTACCATCATCATCATCATTTCAGCCAAAGGATGTCCACTGTTGGACATAGACCTCCCCAAAGAATCGTCACAATGACCGGTCCTGTGCGTCTCATCTTCAGCAGATACTATAGCGAACCTCACCAAGTCAACGGCCCACCTTGTACAAGGCATTCCAACGCTGATCCATCGACTATTTGTTTTGCGAGCAATGTCTCCAGTTCGCTGCCAATAAGTTTCGCGATTCTCCAGGCTATATCGGTAACCTTAGTTCTTCCAAATAAATGACTCAAGAGAAAATTGATGGGCTGAGAGACCTCATATACTGTTTAAATAATTATCCGAACGCCTGGTTGTCACTTCGCGTGACCCAAGGGCTGGCTTTTAGGTCGGTCAGAGATTAAGCATTAGCATAGCGAGCTATACAATGTGGCAATGCCGCCAGTCTTTTGGGTACCACAAAAAAAGTCCTTCACATCGCTTCCAGTCGACAACGATGTGAAGGATTTTTTCGAAGCCACATTTTAGCTAGAAGAGCCTTTAGTTTACATATACATAGTTTTAATTAGTAACATAGGTCTTGTTTTTCTCAAAAGCTTCAATAAAAAATACCTATCTCAAAATAGAAAATAGAACATTTCAGAATAATCAATGTTTTTGCTACATTGTACCTAATTACAAATACTTACTAAAACTATCCAAAGAAAATGTAAGTAAGAACCTACGAATTTAAGTCCGAGAATACTCCCAAAAAATGAGAACAGTAGGTACGTAACCTTTAATTTAATTGGGCACGGGCTTCGAATACTTCGGTACCAGGAATTTCAAGAATAGAATTGTTACAATATTTGTAAGTGACAGCCTGAATTTTGCTATCTCACCCTGGCGTTTAGTTACACGTGTTTCATGTAAAAAATTTCCTTTAACCTATGCCGCGAAACGAGACACAATAGTAAGACAATAACAGCGCGGTCCAATGAGACCGGTCGGGGATTCATGAATTAATGACTTTAGAAAAAAAAGCAAATTTACAGTATTTTCATTAGATTTTTTTATTTATGTTGATGGTGCATATTTTGCAGCTCGAGCAGAGGAGCTCGTGGCTAGATAATAACAGCCGCACAGGTCGATCTTCAAGGTTAAGCAACGCTTGCCTAGGTTGGTCAGTGGATGGGTGACCATCTTAACATAACGAGTTTCCTCCGTGCCTCGGAAAGCACGTTAAGCCCGTTGGTCCCGGCTGTCATTTGGAGATCTTTGGCAGTCGTTACGGATAGTCAGAAGCCAGTAAATCTGACTCCAGTCTTGCCATGAAGTACCGTGTTACCCCAGTTAATGGGTTGTAGAGGTCTGGTAGGCAGCCGCTCCTCGTAAAATACTGGTATTCAGCTAAATCCGGCTTGACTGGAAGCCGACCCCAATATAGTTGGGAAAAGGCTAGGCAGATGATGATGTTGATGGTGCATATTTTGAAAGGATATATTTTTTTAATGCTGGTAATTCCACTATACCTACATCGATTAGTAACCATGAAGTAAATTCTTTAGTCTAATATTGCAAGTTTTAACTTAAAATCACAGGAGTTCCATACAACTTTTATGTAGCGGTAATAACACCCTACAAAATTTTTAACGCTGTACTTTTACTATTTTACTAAGCTTTTAAACAGACTGACGGACGGTTAGCGGAATCTCAGTAACAGAGTCATAGTTACTTAGTAAGGATCCCTGAAAAGGTGATTGACACTATTATCCTGCGGGCGACAGATGTTTAAATAAAACTCAAAAAATATCATATTGTCTATTTATTGAATGGAACGTTAAACGTAAAATTACGCAGTATATTGCAGAAACATAACAAACAGTTTGTATTTCTTATGACAAACGTGTTTTGTTAACTAAAAATGTAATAACTTGATACAAACGAATTTTACAGTTGAATCTTATATTTACAGAGTCTGTGCAAAAAATACAGTCAAGCATAAATATAATTTACGCGTACATCATAAAAAATAATTGACACATCGTAATTATATTTTATTTAATAAATTAAATTGGATCAATCAAACAAAACATAAATTATTTACACGTAATATGGAGGGAAGCCTTTGCCCAGCAGTGGGACAGTAAAGGCTAAGTATAACAATAATATGAAAGAGCGAAACAAAAAATTTATAAACAATGCGATTATATCGTCTCGTCCTCAAGATCGAATAAAATGGAACTCAAGATATCTTACATATAAGATACTTATTCTGCCCTCGTAACAGCAAATGCAGTAATCGACATTTTTACGATTTTCCGTTTTTATCATAAATGACATAAGGAGAGTTCAAGCTATATGTAGTTTTTTTTATTTTTTTTTTCTATGGCTGGAACATGGTGAAACAATAAGAAAAAATGCAGCATTTCGTGAGAAATTATCTAATGTTGTTAGCATAAATACAGTAATGAACATATACCAGATTAAAGTGCAGTAATCACATCTTAATACTAGTAAGAAACGCAGTACTCGCATTTTGGCTGCGTTTTAATCTTGTACATTCGTATATTAATTTATTACTATGTTGTCTAAGGTGAAATGCAGTAATGGTTTACACTGCGATTGACCCTAGTATCGTGGAATAAAAAATGTAAAATATGATGTCTTATTATAGCGCATGCTGCGTTTAACATTAAGTATGTTAAAGTTTCTGACTTCTGCAAATGTATATTTATGATCATTTATCTCAACATAGACTTACAAAGAGCACAAATTATGACTGTTGAGGTACACAGAAATAAAAGTAGGTAACTTATATGTGAAGACACAGTATGATAGAATGATTCATGAAATTGAGTTCCTAAAAGTTAAATACTTAAAGTCATCAATTCCTAATCCCATCACACATATTCATCCAAGAGGTAAGAGGAATAACAGAAGCAAGAAAATCTGCTATTCTTTCTACATTGTCCAAAATAATACCCCAAAACAGATTACTGTTTTGGAAAAACCTCCACATCAATGATTTTTCGACTGATCTTGTGAATAGTTTAGAAGTAGAAGACTGTGATGAAACATGAAACAAAGGCTGTGAGATTGAAGTTAAATTAAGTATTACTAAAATACTGTTACCGTGCGTTTACTAATTTAAAAAAAATAGTTTCCTATGAAAGCAGTTTTCCGTTTATATAATTTTAGTTAAGCTAGTAGGAGAGCGGGGGGCATATTTTAACAATTTTTCGTTTCTTGGCTATGAAAGTTTATTTGTAAAGTATTTATGAAATCCAGCAGTACCATTCTAATTAACAACTATTCAACTATTTATTTCAAATAAATTTAAGATCAAAACTGTAAAGATGTTTTGTAAAAACGTCTTTGAAAAAAAAGCTGTCGGCTGTTACATCTTACGGCTAGTTGTAACAGGCTTGGGGCTAATTGTAATGTTTGGAATTGAAAATATTTTTTTTATTGTATAACTAGAGACCTGCCCCGGCTTTGCACGGGTGTAAAATTAACAGTGTTTCCCTACTATATTATACATATAAATGTTCCTCTTGAATCACTCTATCTATTAAAAAAACTGCATCAAAATCCGTTGCGTAGTTTCAACGATTTAAGCATACATATAGGGATATAGGGACAGAGAAAGCGACTTTGTTTTATACTATTTAGTGAAGACTTATTTGGCACGTTCAGCATAAGAAACTTTACAAACGCTAAAACAGGTTGAAATTTTCCCTAATTCTTCCTTTGGAAACACCCAACGAGGGGCTAGCCCGTAATGTGTATGGAATAAAATTCCACAGGCGCACAGCGCGAACAGTGAAAGATCCAGTGCAACGACTGGAGGAATGAGAAGGAAAACAAAGGAGAAAGGAGGATGATGAGCGACAAACCTTTCCTCTCGGAACAAGATACTCGAAGCGTTCCCGAAGATACAAGAGGGAGTTGAGATTATGAAGGGCAGAGAAGAGAAAAGAAAGAGTGGCAATCCCGACGCGAGCGAATAGGTAGCTTCAATGATCGTTGAAATTCCGACACATGGTCGTAGTGTCGAAGACCAAAAATTAAGCGGATTCACAGATCCTGCATGCGCTCCAACTTGTCAAGAAGTTCCTCAGTCGCATCAAGGAAGTAAACATTAGCATAGTCTATGTACAAAAGGTAGAAGAACAATTAGTTATTACTTACCCCGTAAAGTTGTTACAACATACCCCACTGCGAGGTTTTTTGAAATAACTTCTATTAAAAAAAAAATTGCTTACTTAGTGTAAAATTACGGTTAATTTAATCAAACTAAACAACTACACTGCATTATGCCTTTTATTCTACATATATTCAGTAGTTAATCTATCACATACTTTGCTAGTGCATAATGCAGTCAATACATTTCCTTGGTACAAATGCAGTAACAAACACATGTACTGCATTTCACTTTACTACTTTGATTTATTACTATTAGAGACACAAGGTTTAAGGGCAGTATTCAACTTTCTAAAGACCTACATAAGAAAAATTAACATCAAAACTAAACTGAATAATACTTTGTATTTTTATATACCTTTTCCGTAACAAAAAATATGAGATTTATATCAGGGTAAGTAGAGATTTGATTAAAACACTTAAACGCGTTTTTCTCGAAACTGCCATTTTGCAAGTACTGCATTTGCTGTTACGAGGGCAGTATTGTATTACCCACTAAAATCTAATAAGCTCTTAATTAATTACAAAAAACTTCAGTTAATTCTTGAACACAACTCGTGTTACGTATCTTAAACTTTCACAAGTCCTTTTGTTTATTTACACAGTTGTCCATAGTAAGTTGACACAGATGATGATGATGGAAAAATGCATCTTGGAGCTGACATCTGATCGTGAAGACCACATTGAAGACTGGTCTGAACTGTCCTCCGGTCACGAACTGGGCGAAAAATCTGAGAAAAAAAAAACATTATTTTAGGGCTATGCATGAGGTCGAGACAACAGCTCATCTGCTTCTAAGCTGCCCAGTGGTCGCTGGATGCCTGCAGGACAAAGTACTTCGGAGTAAGTATCTACCTCAACATATTTGAAACCTGCGGTCCCGACTAAGCGCGGTTTTCCCGTCCGATTATAATTTAGATATCTTCAAGGCTCGAGCCTTTTCAAGGCACTTAATAAAATAGTGCCCCTTACCATCAACGATTTCATTACTGCTAATAAACTAGTGCCCCTTACCATCAACGATTTCATGACAAAGTTCTTTGAGGAGCTGGGGTGGATCGAATGACACATTTGTCCCACCCGCACGCAAAATACGCGCTTCAGTCGTGGAGTGGCGGATGCGAGCCAAATCAGTGAACAAAGAGAAATACAGATTGGTAAACCAGGAGAATTAACCTGCTTCTGGTGATTGGCAGATGAGATTATGTCGATGGTGAAGTCCAAATAGCTCAAAACTAAAATTTTTCGGACAAATCATTATTAACCGCTGTGCGTTTTTTGCTTGTTTTAGTAAAATCTGCAGTGTTTTTTTTTGTTGCAACTGCATTAAATTATAACGTGGAAATACTTCCTAAATAAATCAACGTTTTTATTTCATGTTTACTAAAATACATATAGTATAAACGTTTTTGTGAATTCTCGACTTCAACAGTTAGAAATTATTGGTAAGTACTTTATCGTCGATATGTGATATTGGGTGGCCTTTAAATTTATGTCACAGGAAATTGAATATATCTGCAGCAATAATGGCAGCAAATCGTGATTGAGAATTTTTTTATTTTATTTGATACCTAGGTATGCTTATAGTCCATTCATGGCCCATTCCCTCTCCTAGAGAGGTGGTCTGAGTCCCAGCAGTGAGAACATTATAAGGCTGAAACTTTGCTATGCTTATAATAGGTTATCTAGTATAATGCTGACGACAGTCGTAACTAAGTAAGCGAACGTTCGGCCTGCAGGGATTAAATTAATCTATCCTACCCATATCGGGGTGCCCTAAATAACCAGTTTATCCTAGAATCCTGCTGACCAAATAGATTTATTCTGTTGGACAAATAAGTGTTTTCTGCTGACCAAATATTAATTTTCTGTCCATCAAAATAATAATTTTCTACTGACTAACTAATGAATTTTCTGCTGATGGATTAATAAATTTTCTGCTTACCAAGTATTTAAAATACAATATGATTTGGTTACTTTCATACAACAAAAGCCTATTCACATATTTTTTTAGTTTAGTAAGTAAGTTTAGTAAGTGTGTGGATATTGCGATATTTTGACTAGTTAGTTTTGCATAAAAACATAAGTATTAGTATCCTAAACCATGCTAGCCTTTCTAATCCGAGTTTAAATGACATATTCACCATAAGATATTTTATGAGAAAAAAAGTAACAAATCTATTCTATCCTGTCAAACGATCTCATGAAAGTTGGGCCATGACAATATAAAAGAAATATGGAATTAGAATTTCCTGAAGATTTCATAACGTTAGAACATTCAGTCGATCGTGAAAGAGGGCCAAGTTATGAGAGTAATTTTCCATGGGCAGGTAAGTAGGTAGTCTAAGTTTCCATGGTGATAAATCAATTTGGCTTTTACGAAGAAAGAGGCTTATTTTGGGAACAATGTTCCTTGAACCTTTAAAGGTAAAGATAGAAAGTATGTTTATTCACACGTAACAGAGAGACTAGTCGAAAACTTGAGCGTGGCCTTCGAAAAGTGTTCCGTCATAAGTTATTTATTTATTTAGGGATTGGAAGAAGAGCTTCTAGCTAAATACGGCTGCACTGATCGAACCGCAAAGTTAAGCCACCTTGTTGAGATAAACAATATTGTTGAGAGAGAGAGTTGAGATAGGTGGACTAAATGGTCATTGCTGTGTTTTGAATCAAACCCCCTCCTTGCGTCGTATTCCTCAATGCTGAGGGTCGTGACCTCCCTGCTTCATCACCTTAGCCCTTATGATGTTCCTCCATCTGTTCCTGTCTTTGGCGTTGTGAAGGGTATCGTACATCGTGAATCAAACAATGTTTCACAAATTAACCCACACGTTAACCCAGTAATATCCTTTTGTTTTAAGGTGAGAAATCATCAAACAACTTATTTCGCTCTTGGTAGAGCAAGAGGGACTTTCAGGGTTTTACTGACTAAAACCCACCTGCATTCCTTCAGTTTCCCTTTGCGTTCCAGGACTGCGGTGAATTTTTCAAACTTCCGCTGCCCATAACAGTATCTACCTATATTGTCGTGTGTCTATAATACAATATGTGTAGTGTATGACTGTATGTATGTTTAGACCTTTTATTTACCAAACAACTACCTACAAATAATATTGTAGAATATCAAATACAAAGCTTACGATTCCTGAATTTACACAAACTAGTTACAGAGGTAGCGAGGAGTAATTTAATATAGAGTTTGCAAAATTGTACAATATTGGTTGTTTGAATTGCGGTCGAAGAGGTATATACGTTACTATGTATCAATGAGGTTATATTCCTAAAATTGTTGCTATGGCAACTACCATAGCAACCAATTTATGTACATACAATGTCGGCTTGGTTTCTGTACTGAATACAATGTCGAATATATAGAAATCACGTGTCACTCCTCCAAAACGGCTTGCAAGGTTAACTAACGTCTCTAATTCGAGACATCATTATTACTTCTCTCACTCTAAGCGGAGCTTATATCAAACTTTTACTGAGAATGGCCCGTTAAGAAGTTAAGTGATGATTAACGTTAATGGACATTAAGGGACGCTAAGGAATGTCTCTGAGTATGAGCATAAAACCCACTCTTGTTCCTTTTTCACCTTCGTTCCAAGGCCACGCGGTTCTCTTTCGTACGACCCAGGGGCCCAGTAGGCTTTGACCCTGCTGGCCCCTATGACTTGCTGACATCTCTTTGAGGCGCGCGTGCAACACTACGCGCGGTCGTCGACTTGGGCTTGGTCTGGACGGTTATCGGAGGACAAGACGACGAGCTTGCTCGCTGTCCGCAAGCTCGCGCCTATGGTAGCCGGAAATCGAGGTCGGTGTCCCGGTGGTCGCCTCCCCGGTACGGACCATGGCCTGTACCAGGGCCCGGCGCGAAAGGTCCCTTCCGCAACTAGTGCTTAATTGCGATCCCACCCGATAGTAAGTAGTGATGCAATCGTTGATAGTGAAACCCACTCATTTATTAAGAGCCTAGACACTTAAATTGTAATCTGACGGGAAGACAGAATAGAAGAGAACATTAATTTGATCATTTTATTGTACAAGCACGTTAGACGAAGGGGCCTATATATACTACCAAGAGTAAACAAATCGATAAAATATAAGAACAGATCATTAGTGTGTCAATGAATTACCGGAGCGTCGCAAATCGCAATGATTGGTCAACAAACTCGCCAGCTTACCGGCGATTGGTCGATAACGATTACGCAGCGGTCAGATAAGCATCTTAATTGGTCGGTTACCTAAGTTCTGCATTTGATGTTGGCTCAGGACGACCACGATACGATCCTCGTGAGGGAAGTGGATGTCAGGGTCGTGTTCCTTTACTTCTAATTCTGCATCTGTTGAGAAAGTTACACGTTAATTGGGGCTACTAAGATATTAATTTAAATTTTACAAGCCATAATAGTTTTGCTAAACAGGATGTACATTAGAGGTATTCCACATTGAGCACCCGCATAAACGGCACCTAAGTAAATGGCACCTGAGTTATTCTACATTGGGCACCTATTGATATTTTCGTAGGTACCATAAATGGAATACTTTTTACATGACACACTTAAACCTACACGTGCTAAAAAATATAGATATTATTAGATATACAAATGTCACATTTTTCCTTCAAAAAAGTTTTTGTGTGGGTTTTTAGATGAAAGAAGGAAAAAAAACTTTCTGAAAAGTTATCAAGAGACAAGGGGAAGGTTGCTACGAATGGGCCACCCAACTTCACAATCAACAAAACAAAAAGAATTTAAGAGTTATTGAATGAATATAAGTTATCCTTATTTTATATTTCTTAGGATATTAATATCGATATTATTGATCGATATTATTATTAAATATATAATATTAAAACAAATATGATATACAAAAATACCTAAGTTTTATTGAAATTTGAATATAAAACAATTGTACATAATATATATATATATTTGTTTTATATTCTAATTTCACACTTGGGCCGTAGGCTCGGGGAGCTGCGACGGGTGACTATTCTTGGTGCAAAGGAAGGCCATCCCTATTCAGCGCGGCAATGCGGCAAGTGTTATGGGCGACTCTCACGAAAAAAAAATCCGCTCCTCCATACATTTAGTCAAATTGTGAACAAACAAATAATATAAATGTATGGAGAAGCGGATGGAGCTCGTGGCTAAATAATAACAGCCGCACGGGTCGATCTTTAAGGTTAAGCAACCCTTGCCAAGGTTGGTCTGTGGATGGGTGACCATCTTAACATAACGAGTTTCCTCCGTGCCTCGGAAAGCACGTTAAGCCGTAGGTCCCGGCTGTCATTTGTAGATCTTTGGCAGTCGTTACGGATAGTCAGAAGCCAGTAAATCTGACTCCATTCTTGCCATGAAGTACCGTGTTACCCCAGTTAATGGGTTGTGGAGGTCAGGCAGGCAGCCGCTCCTCGTAAAATACTGGTATTCAGTTAAATCTGGCTTGACTGGAAGCCGACCCCAATATAGTTGGGAAAAGGCTAGGCGGATGATGGATGATGTATGGAGAAGCGGATTTTTTTTCGTGATTTCAGGGTTGGTCGCATAGTGAAAGTTAAAGAAGAAAACCCTTATGTCGTATTAACGTTGTATATAAATGTGTCTGTAATTTTTACTGTGACTTTGTTCAACTAAATGAATAAATTATACAGATATATTTCAAACTAAAATAAGAGTAAATACATTTTCTCATTAGACTCACATGTCTGAATTGGCGTGGTAGTAACATCTTCTACAGCAGTCGTAAATGTAAATTTAAATATAGAACAAATATAGAAAAACTTAGAAGAATGGAATATTACGATAATTCATTGAAATTCGAATACAAAACAATTGTATAACATTTTTTTTATATTGAAATTGTATAACAATTGTTTTATATTCTAATTTCAAAATTAAAATAAGAGTAAGTACATTTTCTTATGTTACTCACATGTCTGAATTGGCGTGGTAGTAACATCTTCTACAGTCGTAACCTCCGTGGATGTCGAAGTGGTCGTCGCTAGAGCTATAACATAAATGTTTTATTTACACATCAAATCGTAAAAAGTTTATTTGAATATTTTATTTTTGCACTTGTCTAGTTTTTACGGTTAGTGGCTGTAAAATCATGTATGGTAAGTTGTCCCACATTGAACCAGGTAAATTTCAAAGTCTCATAGTGGGCTGGATGTTCAATCAATGCCTTTAATTTTTTGTGTATAGTTAGCATATTTATTTAGCTTCAATTTTGTAAAACATTAATTTCTCATATTCCTTTTAGTTTCGGTGTAAAACAGGTTTTTATGAAAAATGATTTTTGGTTCAATGAGTACCACAGGTGGTACACATTTAACCAGGGTATCGTCCACATTGAGACATCATATTAACGATGTCTTCTAGTTCAATTTATAAGGCAAATACTTTGTAATAATAATAATAATAAACAGTAATAATAAAAATCAGCCATATATTTATAAAAATCACTTTAAATCATATGCAATTAAACCGAGAGTCCTAGTTTTATACATCACAAAACCTTTTCAGTCAAATTCTTATCATATTTTAATAATAAAAACAAAAGTAACAGTTTTTAATTATAAAAACAAAAGTACCTTCCATAATATAACAAATTAAAATTAAATTAAAATAATTGTAAAAAACACTCCTTTAACGACTGGGGTGTACACAATAAACCGTGGTTCAATGTGTAACACCCTCAGGTGGTTCAATGTGAGACACACCACGTTTTGATCACTAAACTCAAAATTTTACCGGCAAATCAATCTCTTAAAATCACGAATTATAGCGCTTTTGATTGCTAAATAACCGTAGAAAACAGTGTACATATAAATAAATTGATATTATTTAAACGAAAAAAGCTAAAAAAGAATGAAATTGGCAAAAAATATTTACTTTTTGAGTCAGTTTGCTTTCGAATACTCCTCACACAACCACTTTGCACGCGATCGCCACGCAAACTAGTGGGCAGGAACGGAACGTAAATACCTCTCTTTCACTCATATTAGTGCGGTTTGGCAATGTCGCATTTTCGAGATTCGGCGGTGGTTCAATGTAGCTGCCTGGTTCAATGTGAGACACCCGACCCTACACATGTAGATATGTAAAAATTTTAGTGCTAATATTAGCAGTGGCGTAGCTAGAGTGCGTCTAATGAAAGCGCGACCTGGAGCTTTTTTTTAAATTTAATTGGCAACATTATTCAGCCGAAATAGTCGGAAATAAAAAAAAATTGTGAAGTGACACTTCACATACTATACTAGTAGGAGAATCAGATATGATTCTCCTACTAGTTAGTAATACCAGATACAACATTTTTGGATTTAACCTCTTTTTCTCAAGTCGCACTTTCATTAGACGGACTATATATCATTTTAGGCTCATGGCGAATCAACTGGATGGGGCACCACGAAAGCATCACGTTGTGATTTAATTTTAGTACTAAAAATATTGGTACGGTTACTTCTTCTGAGCTCGCGGCCTCTCAGACCAGGGGCGTGTTGGAGCGGAGGCTCGCAGAATTTTGCCAGCCTTGCCACAATAAAGTATAGTTTCGCCACTGAATATTAGAATATTGTTAGTTATTAATAGCAAGTTTTGTTGTAGTTTTTTTTAATTGTTATAAACTAGTGCTTGACTGCGATCCCACCTGATGGTAAGCAGTGTTCTTGTTGTTAGTGGGTGATTTGATCGCAAAATCACTCGCTAG
Source organism: Mythimna separata (assembly GCA_030763345.1). NCBI lineage: Eukaryota > Metazoa > Arthropoda > Insecta > Lepidoptera > Noctuidae > Mythimna > Mythimna separata. Next base: position 7,953,270 of record CM061175.1, read on the forward strand.
TTATTTTAGAGATACATAAACTAACTCATATAATAATAGCACGTATAAAAATCAATAACACCCATAAATAATAATAATAAGAAACATCAACTTTGTAAGAATTATATATATAGTATAATTACTATCTAATATACAATTATAAATATCTCGTGTTAGAGTGTTTGTGGTTTCATGGCAGAATAACATTTATAACAGGAATTAATTTTTTTTACTATACTAGAAACCTCCACAAAATATTATAAAGGTACATTATGTCGACCCAGGTTACCTTTTTTCAAAAACGATGAACTACATAATTCACCGTTCATATAATATCTCTCCAAAATTATATCTCACCCACAGTCCATTGTTAGAGAGGTATTTTCACGTAATTAGCATTGTTCTAGGGCTATATTACAAATCCTCTAATTAACAAAACACAGACAACTGATTACGTTTAGAAATTTATGGTCGGATTATTTTTGGGCGGTCTCACCTTTTTAACCGAAAAAAAAGAAAAAGGTTCTTAATATGGTTTGTTATGTTTGCTATATCAGAAAGAAACAAAAGGGGTAGGTTCCATTTCAATCAAAATTTGTTGTCTACCAAAAGGTGGACCGCTATCTAACGCCCATTTTCAATAAGATATCTATCTAAAGTTGCAGCTACTCAAGATAAACAAATCTATCCTTTTGCCCTTACTTGCTTTGCTATAACCTACCGATGCCGCGATGGTTAGCATTTTAGTCCAGTCAAAATAGACATTCCAGTTTGCATTAATTCCCAACAAGCTGGATTTTTGTGCAGGCCTTGAATACGTCATTACGAATGATATGTCAAAAGTCCCCATCGATCCCGCTTGTGCGTTGTTTTTTATTCAAGGTCAAAGGTCACAAATTAGCGTTTTTTGCGTATATCTCTGAAACAACGAGAGCTATCGAAAAATGGTTCAGGCAAAGTTTGTAGATCGTAAAATTGTCTATAAAAAAGATTAACACTTTTTCTTCTACGGTGCACTGTTCTCGAATTATGGCAATTTTAAACATAGAAAATACGAATATGTACTCATACTAAGGGATGATGGGTTCGATGAATATTTGAAGGACAAACCATTTGTAACGATACATAAGCAGTGTCGTAAAGCATACACCCGGAAAAGCAGCATCGCTGCAGCTAAAAGACAGCGTGAGGCGGAGATAGCAACCACATCTGGGATTAGTCCTCCTCGTACTAGCACGAGGTAATGAATCGTCTTTTTGACGAAATGCTGTTTGTTCTGTGGCAATGAAGCAGATAAAACGGCTGAAATAAAAAAAAGCGCAGCATCTTCGACCAAGAGTGTCTTCAACTTTCAACCCTTGACTTCAAGAAAACCATCTTTAAGGAAGCTCAGACTCGTTCTCATGAGCTAGCAAGTAGTGTCATTGCCCGCATTCAGTATGAATATGACTTAGTTGCTGCTGAGGCTAAGTACTACAGTGATTGTTACACTTAAAATACGACTTTCCTGAAGTCTAAAGTCATGATATCTCGAAAGCGATGCTTTATAGAAGAAAAGTGACGAGATCTTTTTTGTAGATAATTTTACGATCTACAAACTTTGCCTGAACCATTTTTCGAAAGCTCTCGTTGTTTCAGAGATATACGCAAAAAACGCTAATTTGTGACCTTTGACCTCGAATAAAAAACAACGCACAAGCGGGATCGATGGGGACTTTTGACATATCATTCGTAATGACGTATTCAAGGCCTACACAAGAATCCAGCTTGTTGGGAGTTAATGCAAACTTGAATAATAATTTAGTCTATTTTGATTGGACTATTTCCTACCAAAAGTTGTGGATTAATAGATATTATAATCTTACTGTTTATCGGGGATAGCTATCTATCTATGAATTGCGGTAGGTTATTGAAAACGGGCGAAATTGTTTGCATGATTGTTTGTCAGACCAATTTTTTTTTGGCCTGTTAGTCTAGTGGTTAGTGACCCTGACTGCTATGCCGGAGGTCGTGGGTTCGATTCCCACCCTGGACAAATGTTTGTGTGGTGAGCACGATCATTTGTTCTGTGTCTGGGTGTAATTTATCTATAATATGTATGTATTTCGAAATATATAAGTATGTTTATCAGTTGTCTAGTACCCATAATACAAGCTCTGCTTAGCTTGGGACTAGATGATGTTGTGTGAAAGTCGTAGAATATTATTATTATTATTTTCGGGTACATTTAATTTTCACAGCTTTTTAGCTGGTTTCAACCACATTTACGGGCTAAGCCAAGTAAATGCAGCGTGTGAAATTTTAAAGTGTCGTGTGTTGAGGTCCTACATCGTTTTCTTCTGTCTGCAGGAACTTTCTCACAATTCTACATGTATTTAAGATCGCAGCCTTTTGCAGGGATATGTATAGAGATTCTTTTAAGTCTAATAATTTTAAACTATGAATGAGGTGATTGGGGATGACGCCTGTGGTGGAAAGGACTATAGGGACTACGTATACTTTTTCTTGACGCCAGATTCTAACAATTTCTTCTTTGAGCTCCGCATATTTACTTATTTTTTCGGAGATGGTTTTCTGTAGGTTGTGTGTATTGGGAACTGCAATGTCTATTAGGTAAGTAACTTTATTTATTTTATCCTGTAATGTTATATCCGGTCTATTATAATGAATGGTTTTGTCAGTGAGAATGGCGCGGTCGTAATAAAGCTTATATGTGGTATTTTCTAGGATGGTTTGTGGTACATAATTATAGTATGGAGTGTTAGTGTTTTGAATGAGTGTGTATTTGAGAGCTAGTTTTTGATGAATTATATTTGCTACTTGATTATGTCTGTGTGTGTAGTCGGTCTGCGTGAGTGTTGTGCAGGCGCCAGTAATGTGCTGAATAGTTTCTGGCTGGGTGTGACATTTGCGACATTTATCATTTGTTACTGTAGGATCTTTAATTATATATTTTCTGTAATTTTTTGTATTAATTATTTGATCTTGGATAGCTATTATAAATCCTTCTGTTTACGGGAATAAATTACCTATTTTCAGCCATTTATTGGACGCTAATTTATTAACATGGGATTGCTCTAGGTCGTGTGGGTGACGGCCATGGAGCACTTTCTTCTTCCAATCTTCGATTTTTTGTGTCTGCGGATCTTCACTTGTAGTGCTTTCTACCTCGCCCTGACTATTTAAATTGAGTGGAGTGTAGTTAAAATCGTTAGTTACTATAGCTTTGTGAATGTCACTATTGCGAGATTTTGTATAAAAGAAAGTTTTTAGTCGACTAACCTGTTTCCGCCACAAATGCTGGATGTCTACAAGGCCTCTTCCTCCATGTTGTCGTTTGACAGTTAACCTTTCTATCGCTGATTTAGGATGTAGATTATTATGTTTAGTAAGTGTCGTTCGTGTAGTTCGCTCTAATTGCTCTATGTCTGTTTTAGTCCATTTTATAACTCCGAATGAGTAAGTTAGTACGGGGATAGCAAATATGTTTATAGCTTTAATGAGATTTTTACTAGAGAGTTGTGTTTTACATATAGCATTAAGTCTTCTCTTATATTCTGTAATTAATGAACTTTTAATCCTGACATGATCGATTCCTTTCAACTGTGCAAACCCTAAATATTTATATAAATCAGTCGGTTCCATTGCTGTTATAGCGTCAGTGTTATTAACTACGTAGTCTCCGGGTCGTACTTTGCCTCTTACAATGTGGAGTGTCTTACACTTATCTAAACCAAATTGCATGTTAATATCCCTACTGAATTCTGCTGTAATATCTACTAATTTCTCCATATCTTTCACGGTTTTTGCATACAACTTGATGTCGTCCATGTAGATGAGATGTGATATTGTTGTTTCGTCTGTAGTGTGCTTGAGGCAATATCCGGCCCTACATTTCTTATTATTATTATTAATTACTAGTTTCTGTAAGTGGCAACCAATACTTGAAAACATATCCTAAAATAGGTCATAGGATATTATTAGTGTCTTTCATAAAATTAGTTCGGTAAATTGAATATGAAGGAGTAACAAACTCGCACATACCCACGCAAAAATAGAAAATGTCACCTTCATAGTATGACTTTAATATCAATTTCAATATCTCATACACATATTTCTATTAACTTTATTGATATTCTATGATTTTATTAAAATAAAACAGAATTGAATTCAAATGATTGATACGCATGAAATCAAGAATTTCAGACGAAAAAAGGCAAATGTTTTAGTCAGAGGAGCCTTTGAACCGTTCATAAAGCCTATAGGCATCGAATTGAATAGCTCGATCAACATTCATATTCTTTGTGAATGAATGAAAACTAGAGTTCTTCAGCTGAATAAACTTATAGCCTCTGAACTATGCGGCTACTCATATGGTTGGATCAACTGATATGAAAATATGTATTTAAGGCTCTCAAAACGGGTATTAGAGCAATATGTGTGGCGTTGACATTTTGCCGTTATTAGGTCGCGCCATAGGTTTTTTTTTCTATCCATGTTCTATTTTCAAAAGTGGTAGTAGGTACCCAACAAATTTTCATTTTCTTCTTCTTCTTATGAATATAAAAATCATAAGAAGAATTAGATTAGGTACTTTAGCCTCACTAAAACTCAAAAGCAATTCGATCGACTATAGTATTTTTTTTAAATTTTGTACAGATTTTCGGTTTATTAAAAGAGTAGTTTAAAAGAAATATAAGGGAAAAAAAGAGATTTTCTCTATTCATTGAAATGTTGGGTATAATTTTACAAGTGTGGGGCCGTGAGCGGCAGTTAGTCCTTTATAAATATATTCTAAGTTACGTGATTATTTTTTATAGTGTCCATGACAGTATTGAATTCAGAAATAATGAGGTGCAATCCAATCTCTACCTTTCAGGATAACTACGTTCGTTCTGTACCGAAGTAAAAAAAAAACTTTTTAATAAAAACTCTTTGATTAAAAAACTGTGTGTACAAATGTATTGTCTGTGCATTGTCTTAGGTTTTACAACAAAATTGTGGGATATTGAGTTTGGTATGGTAAATAATATTAATAGAGTGCGTCTAATGAAAGCGCGACTTGCGAGTTTTTTTTTTTAATTTTATTGGCAACATTATTCAGCCGCAATTGGAGGAAATAAAAAAAAATGTGAAGTGTCAAGACGTGATTCTTCTACTAGTTAGTAATACCACATACAATTTTTTTGGATTTAACCTCTTTTTCTCAGGTCGCGCTTTCATTAGACGGACTATAATAAAGAAAAAAATAGAATAGATGTAGAAAAATAGATTTGGTTAAAATGTTTGTTAATATTATCTACCTAACTATCAACAAATATTTGAACCAAATAATTAATTATATTTTTTTCATTCACACTTGTACCTAATTACCTGTTTACGGTATAATTTTTCTCGATATGAAAAAATCTTATATAAAAACTGGTCCTACTAAGTAGGTACTTACTATAAATAGTGACGTCATCTCTCGTAGACCCCATGGAGTTTTCCGCGTAACAGTAGTACGATCCGATGTCTTCTCTGGACATGTTTCTTACCCGCAGTAATGCTGTGTACTTGTATCCTTGGGACTTGACACTTGTCTGGTACTTTGATCCTAAACAATAAATAAAATAATTATTGTATACTACCGTCTGTTTTTTATACCCTTAGACCGTTTTCACATTATCCGATCCGATATCGGTGTCGGAAGCCGATACGATATCGGGGTAAGTAAAATGTATGAAATATGTACCTGTCTTTCATATTGTCCGGCCCGATATCGGATATCGGAGCACGGCATTTCATACATTTTACTTACCCCGATATCGTATCGGCGTCCTACACCGATATCGGATCGGATAATGTGAAAACGGTCTGAGGCTAAATTGACACAGGTAATGTCAAACTTACTATAGGAATGATGCCAGTTCTTTTGTGTTGTAATGTCATTTTAGTCTCAGGGTATAAAAAACAGACGGTAGGCATTGGTAAAGAAACAAGATGTACTTAATAATTCAACTTAACGAGTTAGAAAGTTCATTTTTTTTTAAATTGACTAATTGGTGTTTCGTACGTAATATTCTTATTTAATTCTTTATTATACTAACACCATGATAAGTGACAACATAATATATGAAAAACAGAGTTCCTACCTACATAAGAGAACTTTCTTTTTCATCTTAATGAAGAAAAATTTAACCTATGAAACTAAATTTAGTTACACAACATAATAAACCCACCAAGTTATTTCAGTTCGAATAAATTACCCATATTTTATATCAAAAACAAATACAAAATGGTTCGGCGGCACATAAATTAGAAATATTGTAAGATCTACTCATAAATAATAAATTTAGAGCTTAACTAAAAGGTTATTCAAAAGATATTAAAGTGTAACTCTCTCTCATTTAAAGTAAAGACCCACGTAACTGTTTGAAACTAATCGAGTATATTAAAGTAATAATAATATCTACAAATTGTAACTGAGAGTTTAAAACTTAAAGAAATAGTTAAATAGCTATATAAAAGTTACTGTGAGCAGTGGTAGCCCAGTGGTAACTGCTTCGACTTACAAGTTGTAGGCGCCAGGCGCATTACTTTGTATAATTTATTTCACCACCGCTGCTCTCAAAACGATGACGGAAAACATCGTAGAGGCTACTAATCCGCACTCGGAAAGCGTGGTGAACTACGGCCATTCCTTCTCCTAGAGAGAAGGCCTCAGTGCCAACGGTGGAATACTCATATTTCCAAATCTTAGTCCGTTCCAAGTTATTCTTGATTTACAATGTTAGTTGTCCCAATAACCAAGTAATGCTATTTATATGTATCTAGTATATTGCGTTAGCTTTTATTCAGCTCAAAAAAAACCTATCCAACGATGAAACTATTAAAAGTCAAGGATATGCATCCTCCATTGCTCGTAAATTTCAGATTTTCAGAAACATGGTTCCACGTAACAAACTTACCATTATATAGTTTATTAAGATCTATATGCGTCCAGTACACGGTCGGTGGTGGATTGGCTTCGATCCTGCATCGCAGCTGCATCGTCTCGCCGACGTAGACGCCCATCATCTTCTGCGAGATTCTGGCAGTTGGTTTACCTGGTAATATTGACATGATGTAAAGGAACGTAGTGTATATGTCACCGGTCGAAGCCGATTTTAAGATGAACTAGCCTCGTCTTGTCCGAACTCGCGATAGTAGTCGGTTAGTATTAGTAGTAATTAGTAATTTTACGAAACTCAAAAACTCACAGTTGCAATTGACAATGACAGTTCTACATACATTTGCGTTCGCTGTTCGACGGTTGTCTCGACGACGACCTCGTCGCCATGAAAATGACTCTAAGACCGTTTTCACATTTTCCGATCCGATATCGGTATCGGACGCTGATACGATATCGGGGTAAGGTAAATGTATGAGATATGTACCTGTCTTTCATATTGTCCGACCCGATATCGGATATCGGAGCACAGCATTTCATACATTTTACTTACCCCGATATCGTATCGGCGTCCGATACCGATATCGGATCGGATAATGTGAAAACGGTCTAAGAGAATAGCACCGCAGGTTAGGTTAGAAGGCTAAGGTGGGAGCTCCGATTCGGTCCGCTCTTGCCTAAGCCTTCGTGGTTATTTTTTTTATAACTTTAACTACCCAGAAATAGAAGAACTGGTTTAGCCTAGGCGAATCTAATTCATCCTAAAATCGGGTTCGGCCGGTAGTCTTGTATATACATATATAGTATACAAGATTTATTGTGTAGGCTTAGTTGTCAGGATTCTGCTGAGTTACAATTGTAATGAAATATCGTAGTGCGAGCAGAAGCCTCGCCATAGCGATGCGAGACGACGAGAGGTTTTATTCGATTGTTCGAACATCTCGATGGTTCTCGATTGTTTCACTTTGACTCGAATCCAATTCGGTTTGTTATTACAACTAGCGCATGGCATCATTTGCAAGTTGTTCCTCTATAGTTTACAGTTCCGAGTGAGAGTGACTGATTCGAACCATCGAAAACGTCGATTTTGTTGACTCGAAACAGTCGAAGAATTTCTCCATTATTTTCGACTATTATTATTGTTGACCAAACGTTCAGTCGATACTTGACACGATGGTTTATTTGAACGACTCCGATTCTTTCGATTGTCAAAAGATCTCGAAATCGTCCACCGCCAGCTTGCCAGTCGTCTACATTACACCGCCTGGCACGACACGTCTCTTAGTATATAATTAGTAATAACCAAGAATATAAGGCGTATTTTGTTGAAGTAACCGTTTCTTTTATATACCCAGACATTACACAGAACACGCACAACAATTACTTACGAATAAGGCCAGAAACAGCCTAAGAGACAAGACGAAAATAGTAGGATTCTTGCGGCCAATGACTGTAAGTTACAGTGCCGTCCACGGGAGCAGACACAGTTTAGAAAAATAATCTAAGGCGAAACGAGTTCGAGATCAATACAGATTTGGAAATGAAAACACAGTCACTGATTTTGAAAAAACTATTCAATGCTGATTGCAGTGACCGAGTAAGCGCGCGAATTCGCGAGGATAGGCGCTATTCGTTTTGATACGCAATTGTATAAATGTGAGGACATCATCGCAGCAGAGTGCCTAGTGCGAGTTGTTCTAACGTTAACGTGAACGAAACGTTTACCGCGTTAGGCTCCCTGATCGGTTAAAAGCTTGGAACGGATCAATCGGCGAGTTGGCGTTTGCGGAACCTTGGAATCGAATTATTTTTTAACTGGGAAAATTATTTAAATTACCTACTCCTCCCGTTCTGAAAGGAGTGAGACGTTGCGTCAGACTTTCACCAACTAAATATGACATGTGTCCATGGCCACGGTAACTCTTTCGAATGTTCTCACGGCTGGGAATCAAAGCCTGGATTTAATACTCTCCAAAAGCTATTGTGACTAACGAGATACAACCCAAACAAAAAAAAAATAGGTTATCTATCTTTAATGTAGGTCATCTTCTTCTTCTTCCTGCCCTTATCCCATATTACTTGGGGTCGGCGCAACATGTTCTTTTCTTCCATTCTGTCCTTTCTTCCATCTTTAATGTAGGTCATAATCTATGTAAATGAAAATGAATTGCCAAAATGTATGTATGCGTATACACTGCCGAACAACTGCACCAAATTGAATATATATTTGTGTTCGTTATTGGTTGGAACGGTTCGGATAAAAGAAAATTAAAACAAAACTTCACGTAAAAAATATGGCGGCCAGCTAGTTTTAAATAAAAGAGTATGACATAAATATAAAATAATAATCGGACAAAACCACTATATGTATACTCGTACATATGAAGATTGATGATCCAAATTCAAAAAAAGCTGCCAGTTATTTTTTATAAAAGTTATGTTATTGCCTATTAGATACAGCAGTTGATTAATAGGTATGTAGTATAGAGGCTAAATTAAGTGGCTGTGACAGTTATGAAACGAAAGATTGATCGCTTCCTACAAGTACTATGTAGTTGCTGCTAGCTGCGCGATATTAGAAAATTATCCCAAGAGAACATATTCGCGGAATAAAAAGAAGAAAATATCTTATGTGCCAGGACATGGTTTAACCGTGCACCAAGTTTAATCGAAATCCGTACAAGCGTGAAGAAGTAACAAACATTCACACTCGCAAACTTTCACCTTTATATTAGTATTGTGAAAGACAAAACTTAATAAATAAATAAAACTTCCTCATTGTTCTTGTTGTGTTAGAGGAGGAGCTCGTGGCTAGATAATAACAGCCGCACAGGTCGATCTTCAAGGTTAAGCAACGCTTGCCTAGGTTGGTCTGTGGATGGGTGACCATCTTAACATAACGAGTTTTCTCCGTGCCTCGGAAAGCACGTTAAGCCGTTGGTCCTGGCTGTCATTTGTAGATCTTTGGCAGTCGTTACGGATAGTCAGAAGCCAGTAAGTCTGACTCCAATCTTGCCATGAAGTACCGTGTTACCCCAGTTAATGGGTTGTTGGAGGTCTGGTAGGCAGCCGCTGGTATTCAGCTAAATCCGGCTTGACTGGAAGCCGACCCCAATATAGTTGGGAAAAGGCTAGGTAGATGATTGCTCTTGTTGTGTTAACCGTGACTAGTGGAAAAAAGTGACATTGTTTGTAAAAAGAATTAGATACTCTTGGAGCCCGGAGTATGGAAGTTGGTGGTTCCCAAATTTAAAAAGTCTTTTTTAAAAGGAAAGAGATAGGGTAAGATCGTTATTTTTTAAAGTTGTGTTACCTAGTTGGCATATCTAAAGGGTGTAAAAAGACTCTTAACGAAAACGAAAACCCCATATTCTACTCATCACTGGGATACTTTTTTTCTTCTAGGACATACCTGGGAATTCACTGGTTCTGGAGATATTGAAGGTCAAAGTCAACATTTTTTTTTCGTTTTTTTTTCAAAATCGTTTTCCACGTATCATTAGTAAACTTTCTTCCGAACAAACATTATCAAAATTATCAATTTTTCATAACAAATTACGCGTTTGAAGTTAGAAAAATGCAACGAAAACTAAACACAACGAGCGCTTCACACACACAAGCGTGCGGTCGATTCAACGACCAAGCGCGAGCGGCCGAACTCTCAGCTGATCGAAGTTATTATTAATTAATTATTTATTAAGGATGAAAAAAAAAGTTTTTTCCCAGCAATAATTTTTGGTCTAAGTTGCTTAATTACATGTACAGAATGTGTAGTTATCGGCTTTGTGATCGGTCTTTTTACACCCTGTATATAAATAAAAGAAAAAACTGACTGGCATTTTAATGCACAGCCAAAAATACTGGGACTAGTAAAGTGTTTCGCACAAGGCTTCCTTTTATGGTGTAAGCGAGCACTAAGAGGATTCACCAAAAACAACCCTGTAAAGTAATGAAACGGGGGTATAAAGTTTGTATGGAGAAAACTGCTTCTGCTAGTAGTGCTAGTTTAAATTTTCTGTAAACAATATCACTTGAAATATAGAACTTATGTTTAGGCCTGATTCTAATCGAGAACTTTAGCAAAACTAAGATCATGTTTGTGGAACTTCATAACACATAATACATACATTATGTTATCATAAGAGTACCAATCTATAACCTTAATACGAGTATGTTTTGGAGTTCGTTCACACTAGAATGACTTTCTAAGTTAAGCTTTGATTAATGAACCTCTCAAGTAAGTTAAAATACTTATGTTTAGTGATCATCTTTGAGAAAGAAGTTTCACACACAAAGAAGGTTACGGTCTGTAGGACACAGAATGGATGAAATTAAATTTCAGACATACCTCGTTAGCAGACTGTTACAGAAAGGGTAACAGCATACTATGTAATTAGTTTCGATATATTAAATTACTTTGAACTGAAATGAAGATAATAATATAGTAGTACATGTATTGACTAGAAATCTATTGAATTCCCCAATGTGCATTTACAAAGCCTGCTTTCAAAATCAATGTCCATCTGAGAGTTGTTATTGTTTGAATGGTTTGTATTGTTATTGTGTTAATTAACTTCTAATTGTTATTACTGAGTGTAAGATGTCTGATTTTAAGGAGAAAGCTATATACGACGGGTACAAAACGATAGAAATTGGTAGCTAAACGCTTTACGGCTGAATTTCTGAGACCTTAGCACGTGCTCTTAACGCGATCCATTTGATAACCTAACCTAAACTGTACTGTTAAAGGGATGGAGAAGTAGTGTATAGCTCTATTCCTGTTTCTCGCTCGCACGCCTTTCATTTTAACACGTCATGATACAAAAGGCCCAGTTCTGAATAATAATATGCATAGCTTCAAATCGAGTCATGATATACTTGTAGCAATAAACAAAACCGATACACCGCAAATCATTGAGCGAAGCACGCTCCATACCATCACACGCCTATAACCACAAATATTTTATAACCTGGCCAAAGCTAACACCCGAAAATGTCGAGAAAATGTCGGAATATCGAGAGAAGTCGTACTAAATGCAATATTTAAGACCCCAACACACCGGCGGACACACATATCAAACAACTACATAAAATATTTCATTCGGAACTAAAGTTCAATCGTGAATGGAAGCTTGGAACATGCTCATCTTGAATTCAGGCACGTGAGAACTTGTACTCGAGATGTGAAGATCTGGAAAGGTGCCTACTTACACTGGACATGAGATCTGATAAGTAGGTAAATACTTACACGTTGATTTAAAGAGTGAGGACAGGGCGGACCGTCCCTCCATGTGACGCTACTGACATGGTTCTAACGAGTGAACCATCCACACTGTAGACTTTCATCGAGAGCGATTTTATAGACATCGTTCTGTCAAAACTAACTGTTAAAGTCGAATGTTATATCGCTTAAGAAGAGTGTTAATAGATTTAACACTTTTTCTCTTCTTGAATAAATTAAAGTAGTTTTGAGGTTTGACAGCTATTAACAGATATGTTAACAGATTAAATGCAATAAAGGAAAATAAACTCCTAGCAATCCTTTTTCTCTTCATAACCCTCCTGAGATCTGTTTCAAAATTTTTATCCGCATTGGTTAAGTCATTCGCGAATTTTGCACATAACAACAAATATATTAGGCCTGTCGTACATTCGTATCTAATTTATATGCACGACCACAGGTCTGCTTCCTTCTAGTGTAGGGAAGCAATTTTCTCCGAATTCGGGTTTCAACCAATAACAAGTATTTAATAATTCTATCTAGTTATCGTAAAAGTGCAGACATGAGTGCATAATTTATTTTAATAAATATTTAATTACGTGTATACTTCTTTATAATTTACAATAAATACTTACAAAGGACATGAAGCAGAATCCTTTTGCTGACAGAAGGGGGGACTCCGTTGGACGCTATACAGAGCAAGGCCCCATTCATTTCCCGAGTCACCGTCGTCAGGTTCAGCCAGGCCCCGTTCCACTTGGTCACTGCAAAGAGTCCGGCTTACAAAGTGTTATGTGCAATCGTGCGGACATGTGGCGATATATTGGCAAGAAGACAAAAGTAGGATATGACATCAAGTACATGTTACAGTACAGTACAGTCAGATGCAAAATTGCATGGATAGTACAGGAAAAAAATCGTGTGAAGCGAGAGACTACGCGATGAGTATTTTTCGAACACTTGTATACTCAAACGTTCACGGGAAAATAGACATTAAGGTATCCATGTTATTTTGCATCGTGTTGCTCGTGCGAAGTTTATTTAAGTAAGTTTTGACTTGGATAAGTTTATTGAACTTTTGACGTTATTTGGGTGTGTTTTATATGTTTCAAATTTAGTATTAGGTTAGATACGATTTTCAATTTCGATAAGAAGATAAACCAAAAGATATATAAGATATAAACCTAGTTAAATAACTAGATTTATATCTTATCTAGTTAAATAACTTTATTTTGTTAGTATTTTAAAATCAAAATACTTACTTGTAAATAAACTGCAATTTTTATTCCTCATACAAACAGAAACGCCCAAATCAATACACAAAACCCCGAAAAAAAAAACAAAAATGAAAAATACACCAAATTGTACTTCAAAAACCTAGAACCCGTTACAATTTCAATAGATATCGAAACACAAGATTCGAACATTTTTTTATAAACCAGATTCAAGTTGAAAACGTCGTCCTTCAGACGGATCCAATTTATATCGGTGGTAAAAATATTCTTATTTACATTTCATTCTAAATATAATTTAGGCCTATTAGTTGTTTGTGTCTATTTCAGGTATTTAATGGGCATGTTATTCTATACATAAATGCTACCTTTTTATCTGAAGGTTGAATAGCCCTCAGTGAAATAAAAGCTGTAGCTCATAAGAGCTCACCCTTATTAATAATAAGGGTATTCTAAAATGACGTTCACCACGTGGCAGCACTGACATGTCAGGTCCAGGCACCTGTCACAACGCATAAGCTATAATAGATACTAATGACATTAATAACGGCCAATTTCTTCAAAAAAGCTAAAACTAAAACTAAAGTAATAACTTTTCCTTGACCATTACTGTTGTCAATAGCAACTGTCATCTTGTTAAATGTTTTCATCCAAGTGACAGCTAATTTAAAAGTCGATTAAAATAAAATGTAGGGAAAAACACAGTGAAACCTATACCATTTTGTTAAAATGACAGTGACTTTGGATTTAACAGCCTTTCAATGAGCAGTTAAAGTTAAGGACAAATCTAACAGTTAAAATTGTGAAGAAACGAATTTAACCGTTATTATTACTTTATGACGTTACTTTGGCTGTTACTTTGGTTGTTACGTTTGGTGAAGAAATTGGCAGTAAGACATCAACGTCAATCGTTAGATGTCAACATCATCTACACGTTTTCAAAGGAAAAGACATGGCTAACGGACGAACCCAATAACCTATATCCAGTTTTGGCATACTGGAGATAGTAAAACAAATAATACAATACCAAAACTATACATGTTTTCTGTTGTTTCATTTGTTTTTCTAACTCCGGTATGTGATAGATAGGTTATTGGGTTCGGCTGTAAGTAACGCCAACTGGTGCTGTAAATTTTCCTGAACATCCACATTTTTTCTGTCTGTCAATCATATTAAATAGACAACTTCTTTCTTTCTTTGAAAAACTTATAGGCTCGTTTGGACATTTGAAGAAATTGCATGCTACTATAAAGTAAGTGCAAAAAGAATTCTCTCAATTTATTCCATAATTAGAGCCAAATAATACGATGGAATATTGCGAGTATTCTACGGATCTATTCTTATCTTGCGTTCTGGTTTCCGCACTTACTCCCGTTGGATCATAATGCGTGAGTTATTATTTTTTGACAACTCTAAACTAACTACATGTGTTTATGATAATAAACTTCTTCACCTACCAGTCTCGCCGCCGACGTTGAAAGCAGCAGAGTCTTCTCTCCTCCAGAGGATGGTCGGCTGAGGAGTACCAGAGGCGGCGCAGTGCAGGGTGACGTTGTCTCCCTCCCACACTATCACCTCACCACTGCTGTCCGAGTCCACGATATCCGGTGGCACTGTACAGAATCAAGCATTAAATATATTCAATAAATATATAGTCTATCCGTCAAGATAAAAAACCCAAATAAACAATATAAAACATTTTAATGTTATATAGTACTTTTCAATTTAATCAATTTCCATTGAAAAATTCATCAAAAGAGCTTTAAAATTTGAAAATAGGTTCGATATGAAATCCTGTAGAAGCGTTGGCCTGATGGTGCGTAAGCGAACGTACGTAACCCATCGCCGCGCCGCTCCTTTGAAGACTACCACTACCATTTCACCGCGCATATGCTATTAGAAAGTAGCAGGTTCTGAACTTTGTAGCTGTGCTCCATTGCTGTAATCGCTGCAAGGCGTTCCGATGCGAGGATAAACGAATAAATAAATAAATCAGGTTCATAGACAGACATCGGTCACATCAGCATCATGTGAATGACTGACAGCCTTAACGTGACTGACGTACGGAGCCGATGTGTTGAGATTTCTACAAAATTAGTCTTAGATATATAACTGTCTGGTGATTTTATTGTGATGTAAGTGTTGTGTGTGTAAAATTTTTCATGGGAAAACAACAAATGACTTCTCCTACTCTGGTTGAAGTGAGAGAGAGTGCCAGAATTTTACTGACTAAAATCCACTTGTCTTTCAGTTGGCCTTCGCATTCCAGAACATGATAATAACTCCATCAAAAAATTCTGCGGGTCCTACCGAGCGTCGACCCTACTGGGCCCCTATGTTTTTGCTCACATCTTTTTGAGATGCACCTTTAAGGAGAGGGAAAAGCCATTTGATGATTTCCCACCTCAAACAAAAAATGCCTTGAACGAATAAGGAACAAAATTTAAACTTGAAGTCGAAAATTCGATGTCAGTAAAAGAATCAGGATTCAGCCAAATATATTTCAGCACGTCGGAAGTAGTGAAGTAGTCGTAAAACATGTACGCGATATATGCAGTAGTGCGAAAGAGATTTTAAACTGAGGGGAAGTTCTATGCAGATATTCAAGAAACGGGTCAGAATGCTGGTATGTGAGGATAACTGAAACGAACGTCGAAGGAATGCTAGAAAGATCGCTGTACATCTGAAATGGTGTAATGGAATGTAGGGTGTTGGAAATTGTGAAATGCAGGACGTCAAGAAGGCTATCGTTGTCTTTTATTACTTTCTGGACTTACCCTCATTGAGTGACGTGTTTAATAAGTGCGTCCTTTCGAATTTGTTCACTTTAATGAGTGTTACATTTAACAATTAAACCTTTATGCATTAGTAATTAACATGGCAAAAACTAGTCAGGGTTCCTATTAGGTTATTATAATTGTTTTGATTCTTTTAAGTATATAAACTCGTGCTCGACTACGATCTCACTGATAAGTAATGAATGGCAAGCAGTGAAGCAACAATTGTCAATTTTTTGTATAAAATAATTTTGATTTGGATAATTGACACTATGGTTTTCATCGATCAAGGTCTTGAGACCAAGGATCGTAAAGAAATATATTTTTTTTTAGAACTGTTCTTGAAGCGAAAATCGAGAATTTCAAAATTTATTAAGTTTTGATATATTGAATGACTTTTTCAAGTAAGATGAACTGAGTAGGCTGTATTGATGATTTTATTTTCGTAAATATTAGTTATACGAGTACGTATTACGCTCGCCATGCATATTCGAATCAAATACAACTTGACACGGACTTACTAAATGCAGAAAAAAAAAATTCGCGAAGATTACCTCAGAGCATCTCTTCAAATACCTATATGAATTTAATTAAAGTTCACTGTTAATTCATGAATCCCCGACCAGTCTCATAGGACCGCGCTGTTATTGTTTTACTATTGTGTCTCGTTTCGCGGGTATTGATAAGTTAAATTTGAAATAACGTTTTCAAATAAAATGGATCTATGTATGTATACAGAAAAGTAGAAGAATGTACGTGACAATAGATATATAGTCTGAAAAATGTTTATCATCTATTTGCATGTCATAAAAAGACAGCATCCATTTGTCTATGTGACGCTCACATACTCGTACCATCTACCTTAGCGCATTTTCGGTCTATTTATTTATTAAGTTCTGCCAAACCACTTATGTACATTAGCATTATAAAACACTTGGTCCGTTTATTTTTACTGAAAAATGGATATCAATGTTTTATTATTCGTAGAGACATTTTAAAAAAGTAACTTTATCGTAAATTGCAAATAGTTGTTTTTTTGTGTAGTAAATAAATTTCAATTATGGTGGATGGGGAAACTGTCGAGTTATAGAATAAGAATGCACCAACTTAAATGTCACGACCCCACCTTTACATTACACGCGTTTAAAGGAGATATCTAAATGTTTTCGTCACACCCACTCTTCCTCATACCTACACATTATTTGTAATACTAATTGTTGCTTCATTTTATAACCAATTTGAAGCAATTTTCGGAAAAAGATTTATTTGATTGTTATTTGTTCATCATCGGCATTATTTAAGCCAAAAGGCGTCAGCAAAATCGTAGAGGTCCAGCAGGTCCTATACCCACAAGAAACATATCCCTAATCAGTAAAAATCTGACGCCTCCTCCAACTCTGTCCTACCTAAAAGATGGCGTGTCAAGGACCAAACCTCCCTTGAAAAATAAACCCTTCATACGCATACGTTTCAATCACACAGGCCCCCCTCTTTCCGCCAAACTGACCCAGTGAAGGATAGTGTCGGATAGTCTACATTATGCACTAGTTAACACCCCATTCACCACCACTGCATCTCAATTAGCGTAGCACCACTCAGTCTAAGTAGATCATTATGTTAATAATATACAACAGAACGGACAAAAGCACTTTAAAACGTTGAATGGCTTCAACAGGCTAAGAGCGATAATAATATCTGGTGCATTGTCAATTCTTTTGTTTGGCAGAGAATGGTGGGTTAAGCACTAACGCCGTGTGCAGTAATTAATGAAACTCAAGATAATAAACGTCAGGTGCCAAGCGACTATATTATTCTTTTGGAGGCAACCAACTGGATGTAGAGGTTATAAAAGTGGATAAAAATATTTAGGTTTATTTTTCGACTTGCTCCTGCCAGCGGCTTTGCTCGCGTAAATGAAGTTTGTTCCCATTTTATTCACTTACAGGGTGAATTTTGGAAAATCCTCTCTTATTGCTCACTTATGAGATAAAAGGAAATCTTGTGCAATTTTCTACGCTCCTAGCCCTAGTGTGCGTTGATTTGTCAGTCAGTCAGTTTCTCCAATTATAAATAGACTAACGTCTCACCCCGGCTCGGCTACGCATTGGCCTTACAATTCTTTGCAATTCTTGGGTCTCGACTGTAGTATGGATGTCTTATACGATCAACCCTTTCCTCATAAATTGCTACGTTTAATGGTTAACATTACATAAAAACCCGTTCAGCAGTTTTTGAATTTATTGCGTACATACAGACTGAAACACGCGCTTGTGATTTTGTTTTATAATATTAACTGGACAATAGTCTGACCTCATCAATTTATTAAACTATGTATTTACAATTTTTATCATGTAAAAAAATCATCAAAAATCTGTACCTATCCAAATTCTATAATCCTATAAACAAACCAAACGGTGAAGGAAAACATCGTGAGGAAACCGGCATGTCCTAGAACAAAAAAAAACGAAGACTTGTGTCATCCGCCTATCCGCCCTGGGCCCGCGCGGTGGGTTATGGCCCATTCCCTCTCCTAGAGAGGTGGCCTGAGTCCCAGTAGTGGAAACATTATAAGGCCGATAATGCTAAATGCTAATGCTAATAAACAAACCACAATAATGTATATTACAAAAGTAAAATCATTGCAAGTTAAATGAAAGTTTATAAATAATAAAAATAATTATATATCTACTTACTATTTAACAGGCGATTTTATTATTGTGAATTACAGATTTTTCAATATAAACTTAACGATTTAGGAAACAAATTTTAATCAAAAGCCTATTGTAAAAAAAAGCTACTAAAACGATTTTTTAATCGAAAAACCACTCGAATATCAC
Source organism: Mythimna separata (assembly GCA_030763345.1). Classification (NCBI taxonomy): domain Eukaryota; kingdom Metazoa; phylum Arthropoda; class Insecta; order Lepidoptera; family Noctuidae; genus Mythimna; species Mythimna separata. The sequence goes on from CM061175.1 coordinate 7,972,247, forward strand.
AGTTACCAAAACAATCAAATTCGTTCTGACAGTTCGCTCACATCCATTGCGTGTAATTGCTTCTCGTAAACGCTGATTTTCAAACGTACCGCGAAATGGATTATTGGATCATCAGAATTAAGCCGGTTGACAGCGCGTTACCCAATGGCAGTGGGGGTCAAAAGTTGGGGTTTAAATTTACTGAAAAGTATTGCAGGGACCAATTATCCCGAAAAAATGATTACCACACTATAGACCAGTGTAGACGCCGTTGTTAACGGTAAAAGTGTCACAAAATTATAATAGATAGGACCCATTGTAAAAAAAAGAAAATATAACAAAAATGATAGGAAAAAGAAATTACGGGCAATCTGAGGTCGGGAAGTGGATGGGAGTGCGCTTTTAAAAGGGGAAAAAATGGTTTATCTCGATTTTAAAGAGAAAAAGTTAAATAGCAAAAATGTAGGTAATAAAAAGATCTATAGGCCGCGCCAGATAAACGTGGAATAAAGGTTATTGAACCACCTACATTTATTGACACTCTAAATTACAAAAACGGAAATAAAGACATAATGCTGTCTTGAATGGACATCTAATTGCGATCCTTTACGTTTTCTAGTAATGAAAAACAGTTCATTGTTTGTTTTTCATGTACCTTCGCAGAGATATTAAGAAAAGGTCCATGTACTTTATTTCAAGTTTATCTGACGCCAAGTATACAACTTTTGTATTTACACTTTTTTCATAATACCTCAAAATGTATATGAAAAATTCAAAAAATGGTTATCGTTGGATGCCTAAAGGATAATTTTCAACCATTACGCAAGCAAAGCCGTTGGCTTGATCTAGTAATAGATAGATACATACCAGAAACATGCAGATGATGTGTCTGAGTGATCATAGGCTCAGTGTTGATCTGACACATGTAGTGGCCCCCATCAGCCGGTCTGACGTCACGCAGCGTCAGCGACCAGGTCTGGTCTCTCCTGGAGACGGCCACCCGGTGGTTCTTCGTGATCACGTGGTGACCTATCGTCAGGATCGTCTGTGTGTCTACCCGAAGCCAGGCCACCTGGGAAATAATTGGTAATTTAATTAAGGGGGATGTTCCAGGTTGGCCCGCGAAATTCAAATTTTCTTACGTTTTTTGCAATTTGAAAGCCAATGGTAAGTTGTATTAAGTTAAAAATACTTAAGCGGCTGTAAAACGCAACTAGTTACATAATTATAAACATAAAAATCATCAATACAAGCCTCCAAGAGCACCTAAGTGCAGGAACAATTTTTTCGAGGTCAAAAACGTTCCTGCAACTAAATGAGTTTGGAGGCTTGTATTGATGTTTTTTATGTTTATAATTATGTAACTTTTTACGTTTTACAGTCGCTAAAGTATTTTTAACTTCATACTACCTACCACTGGCTTGCAAATTGCAAAAAACGTAAGAAAATTTGAATTTCGCGGGCTAGCTGAAGCATTCACCTTAAACTTAATAGTTATTGTCTAAAGCTTTTTCCACTAGTTTGTATGACTATTCTTATATTAAAATGCATTCAGCCTTTTCACAGCCATAAGTTTGCAGTCGGCTTCCAGTCTAACCGGATGCGACTGCCTATCAGACCTACCCGGTTACTAGGCAACTCGATACTTCCTACATAGGTATGATAGGCCGACGTTCTGTCGTCTAACTTCTTGTAACGACTGTCAAAGATCTACGAATAATCAACGGCTTTACATGTTTTCCGAGACATCATCATCTCAGCTGAAAGACATCCACCGCTGGACATACCTAGGCCTCCCCCAAGCGTCGCCACAGGGTGTCAGTAATAGCCTAGTGAATAAACATAAACAATGTGCCCTTGCTCCTTTATTATCATGAACCGTCGGCAAACAAATTTATGTTTTTTTTTAAATTTACTTATTAGAGTTTCAAAATAAACCATCTTCAATTAGATATAGTACGATGTAATTTTATTTAAAGCAAGCAGCCAGCGTAAAAGACGTCATTTCCTTGATTAAATAATACCTACCCACTTTCCCCTCCCTCCACCTGCATCGCCTAAAGGTTGACTGGTAGAAAATGCTTACAGCATTAAGTTTGCCTCCGTACTTTTGTGTGCATAAAGCATTTAATTAATAAATAAGTAACGAATGAAGTTCTTTAGATTAATACAGTTAAGTTTTTTATACTCTGTTATTCGCAGCTGCAAATAAACTTTATTTACAGAAAGAAAATTGAACACAACGGAGATATAAATCGAATAAGGAGAATTAAACCATTATTCAGTTAGCTACTTAACGCTAGGGTTTCCAAGTTTAAGGATTTTTATGAAATGGTACGTTTGCAATTTTGTCTTTGACTTTTCGTTTATCATTCTGGACAGATATTTTTCCAGATATTTCGATTTAAGGGGGGAAATAGGCACCGACATTGTTCGAAAGAACGTTGACCCTGGTATGCCAACAAAGGAAACTGAAGGCACAGAGATGGGAGAAGTCAATGATTGATTTCCCACATAACAAAGTGCACGCAATGTCGCGCCGCTGAATTCTACGTTATGTTAACTGGAATAATAATAATGTCAAAAAGGCGAATAAAATAAAGTGGTTTACATTATTGAACTTCCCTTTTTGATAGGACCGTAAGACTGCAACTGAAATTCAGTTGTCAGCTACAGTTGACAGTTTAAACAGCTGCCTTATTAATAATTAAAATCCTTATAATAAAATATGATATTTCATTTCAGGTAAATGAAAGTTATTAACTTAATTTTACCATTCAGAATTGCAAAATAAAAATAGTAATTTATATTTTTGTGTTACTTTAATAATATTTTATGGCCAGACTGTTGTTGGAGATTTGGGTGTCTCGTATGTGTGAGATTACATGTTTGCGAACGCACCTACGATACAGGAGTAATTCCTAGTTTAGGGCAACGGACTTTTTTAAGTTTTACCAAAAGAAATGACAAAAATAATTAGTATTTAGGTAAAACAAAGAACAATATAGTTTTCGTTTCAGAAACCAGTGTTTTTGGTTTTATTGCTTTGGTTTTTGACACGGACTTCCTCAATTAAAGGTATTTCATATATTAGGATCGGTTGAAGATCCTTGGAGTTAGACAACAGAACCCTTAAATAACTAACAGCAAGTGAACCGCTACCGTTTGTATATGAATTATTTAGTACCATAAAAAAATTACAAAATGCCCATAACGATTCAATCTATAATAATATATTGCTAATGTGTGTAAAATATCACACGTCCCAACAATACCTTACCATGCTTTAGTGAAATCTACGGAAAAAATGATAAAAACTGTTTTTAACCAAAAAATATTTATATTTCAAAAACTGCAAACTTAAGACCAGAAATACAGGCTACCGAATAAAAGTTTATCATAATTTTTTTTGGAGCCGAATTATACTTTTTGTAACATATTTATTTTGTTTGCGTTTTTTTTTTTAATTTTATTATAATCTGTGTACAAGAAATGTAAATAAAAATTCAGTTTTTCACCAGGACTTTTCCGTAACGGCAACCCTATTTCTGGAAGGTTCTTTTAAGTCGATTTAGTACATGTTACATGGTACGTGAACGATTAGCCTTTAGCTCTCATGAAAGGCGAATTTCTACGACTGAGGATCGAATCAAGTGGCATCCAACAAAGGCACTTGTACCGCGAAAATTGCTTCCTTCGGGTGAAAACCACCATGTTTTATGGCTGTAACGCAGGGGTGCTTAGACTGAATAGGGATATGGGTTTTGTACGAAACGGAAACCCCAAAATAGGAGTGCTTTGGAGTAATTGAGTTTATTTTATTTATGAAGTAAGTAAACGACTAAATATAAACCTTAAATTGAAAATTAAAAAAAAATCTTGTAAATGATTTAACTGATATAGATCCAACATACTTATATCTAAAAACCATAACTAGAAAACTTACTGTCAAATAAAAATCGGTTCATCTATTTAAGAGCTACGGTACCACAACAGACACACACAAAAAGCGGTAAAAATTGAGTTTTATAACACCTCGCTTTTTATGTCGGGGGTTAAAACACAGAATCTGTGTTTCAGCGAAATATTTAAAATGAGTGTATATTTAAATTTATTTCAGTTAAGCTCGCCTGTGTACATTGTACTATGTACCTTGAGTTAAGCTGTCCTATCTTTACCTATACATATAAAATGAGAAACTGACTGACTGACATATCCACGTACAGCCAAAACTACTAAAACTATGCGTGAAATTATGCATAAGGTTTCCTTTTATGGCGTAGGCGAGAACTAACAGAGGATTTTCTAAAATCGACCCCCTAAAGCGATGAAAAGGGACCCAAGTTTGTATGAACAAACCTACTCTCAACTATTGGGCAGCTGCCCACACCAGACATAACACCCGTCTTGTCGGACAATCTTCCTTTTTCAATAGGAATGCGGGTTTTACTCTCTATTTCTCATACCCCTGAAGCATAATTGACGGCGCCTGGTAGGGTCGACGCCTGCTAGGGCTGCATGTTGGAAAGAGACAAAATAGGCATCTAAAAGAACACGGTAAGTTTACGTCAGTAACTATCTGGCACTCCTTTTCACTCCACCTTGAGCGGGAGAAGTTATTTGGTAAGTTCCCATACTCCCATAGTTCCCAGACTCTACACTCGAAGTTGTGGACGACTACGTCTACCTGGGACAGACGGTCCAGTTGGGTAGATCTAACTTCGAGAAAGAGATCAATCGTCGAATCCGACTCGGCTGGGCAGCGTTCAGGAAGCTGCACGGTATCTTCTCGTCCAACCTACCGCAGTGTCTCAAGACAAAAGTCTATGACCAGTGTGTGTTGCCAGTGATGACATATGGCTCGGAAACGTGGTCGCTCACAATGGGCCTCATCAGAAGGCTTAAAGTCACCCAAAGAGCAATGGAAAGGGCTATGCTCGGAGTTTCCTTGCGCGATCACATCAGGAATGAAGAGATCCGCAAGAGAACTAAGGTTACCGACATAGCCCGAAGAATCGCTAAACTTAAGTGGCAGTGGGCAGGGCACATTGCTCGTAGAACAGATGGTCGATGGGGATGGAAGGTTCTAGAGTGGCGGCCACGTACCGGAAGACGCAGCGTCGGAAGGCCTCCCACAAGGTGGACCGACGACCTGGCGAGGGTCGCGGGAATCCGATGGATGCGAGACGCGCAGGACCGGTCGCTGTGGCGACGCTTGGGGGAGGCCTATGTCCAGCAGTGGACGTCTTTCGGCTGAGATGATGATGATGATGATGATGAAGTTCCCATCCCCACTTAATAAATCATCATCTACCTAGCCTTTTCCCAACTATATTGGGGTCGGCTTCCAGTCAAGCCGGATTCAGCTGAATACCAGTATTTTACGAGGAGCGGCTGCCTACCAGACCTCTACAACCCATTAACTGGGTTAACACCACTTAATAAATGGTGATTAAAAATACCTTATAAATTTTGATTAAAATGGGTATTAAAAATATCCATTTTTAAGGTTAGATGCTTCGGCAAAACATCCGCAATCAAGTCTAAAAGCCCCTCGATCGGCCGCTTGAACAGCCCTGCTGTAAAGCAATTCATATTTTGCGTCCGCCGCGGCGTGAACGTGATAAGTGTTCCACCATTACGAGTGTTCTGAAGTTGTTGTAGAGTTTTTGTGTTTATGAATGCGTATTTAAATCCCTAGGGAGCGGGGGTGGTTACGGCAGGCATGGGTACCGCACCTCAGCTGAAATGGCCACGAATTTTCGTTTGCACCCGTTAATGTAGAGGTAGAGTAAACTACTGGGGCTCGAAAATTTTAGTTCCGTTTTTTTTTAATGTGGGTAATCAATAGTCCCAAGGGACCATTTGCGTTCAAAGTTTTCGTTGCAAAATTTTCGATATTTTTTAGTGTTGATTAAATTATAGGTATATGTATGCATAACATACATAAGTGTTTGAATTCTTTTTTTTAAATCTTTATTTAAAGAGCTTTTTCGCTAGTGCGAATATGTCACTCTGTAGGTTTACAAAAAACTTTACATATTTTCACAAAAAAGTGCTTGAATTGTAATTAAATATAACTGAAATGGGTGAGTTAGCACCCCATTGCAACAGCCGCCATACAAAATTCGTATCTAAATCTACTTAGCCATAAAGTAATAAAAAAAACAAGCTGGTTAATTCATGAATCCCCGACCGGTCCTATGAGACCGCGCTGTTATTGTTTTACTATTGTGTCTCGTTTTGTGGGTATGTGATAGGTTAAAGAAATATTAAGCTTGTATATTTACACTATCACACTGATATTATAAACAAGAAAGTTTTTTGTAACTTCTCCACGCTCGAACGGCTGATCAGATTTCAATTAAACTTGGTACTTGGGTCATCATCATCTGCCTAGCCTTTTCCCAACTATATTGGGGTCGGCTTCCAGTCAAGCCGGATTTAGCTGAATACCAGTATTTTACGAGGAGCGGCTGCCTACCAGACCTCCACAACCCATTAACTGGGGTAACACGGTACTTCATGGCAAGATTGGAGTCAGATTTAATGGCTTCTGGTTCCGTAACGACTGCCAAAGATCTCCAAATGACAGCCGGGACCAACGGCTTAACGTGCTTTCCGAGGCACGGAGGAAACTCGTTATGTTAAGATGGTCACCCATCCACAGACCAACCTAGGCAAGCGTGGCTTAACCTTGAAGATCGACCTGTGCGGCTGTTATTGTTTAGCCACGAGCTCCTCAAAACTAAACTAAACTTGGTACTTGGGTAAAGAATCGAATAGTACATAGAATTTTTGTCCCTTGAGATAATTTTCTGCTATGACGCAGGCAAAGTCACTGCCAGCAGCTAGTTCAACAAATAAAGTCAACACTACCCTAATGCGAACATCAGTGTAACTGACTGACATCTCATAATAGTGAAAATTTCAGGGAAACCAGGATACAAATTCACCGAACAGCCCATAGAATAGTGAGTGACATATTTCACGCCAGCTTGCGGTGTTGTGACCGAATCCTCATAATTGCTTTTGAGGAACGACAAAATGCATAGTCGACATCTCTGCTAATGTTTACATACGATCATGGATACAGTCAAGTGGTGGTACAACTGATGAACGATTTGACATTGACCGCTCCGAAACAGCAAGGGTGGTATTTATTTATTTAATAATTTTGCACAAAAAGGTACAACGGCGGACTCAATACCTTAGGCATTTTCTACCAGTCAACATTATACATATTTGCCTGTGTGACTGTTCGAGAGAGTTACCGTGCTAAATAAATACAGGTGGATTTTAGTTAGTAAAAAGCGAGTGCTAATTAAACACACTTCTTTAATAGCACAATTTGCCTCTTAAAATCTACATTGCCTTCTAAATGACTAAGTCAGCCACAACTAACTGAGAGTCTGAATGACACTATCCTAGCCACTTCTCTGGGTGGTTATAAAAAAAAAGCTTCGCTTCGCTCCCGCTTAGCCTTTTAACCGAATCTGACCGAGTCGGAGTGCCCTTCAATTTCTCTTGTTCGTTTACAGTTTTGCTCGTTCTTGGACCAAAACTATTTAGTTGGCGTTGTAAAAAAGACGAATAAGTTTATTGGCAATTTTTCCGTTACTTAGTATGTGAAGTATGATCACGTGGCCAAAAAGGAAATATGTGTCTTGATTTATAATTTCTCTTAAATATCAAAACTATTGCCCCACAGAGCGGGAGAAGTTATTTAATAATTTCCCCACCTCAAAAAAATGGTGGTATTTGAAATTAGACCGTATGGTTGGTTGTACCACGCCACAAGACCTAAAAACGCACGTGAGAATTTTCTATGAGCATGCGTTACTTAGTAAATGGTAACGCATTACCGAAGGAAATGACTAGAGATGGACTGAAGGTTCGTTTTCGGTATCGACCATTTTCGGCTAAAAAGTAGCTGAAAATTCGGCTCAATCCAAACGTCTTTGAACTGTTTATGATAGATACTGTGAACTTAAAACTATCTCGTTTGTCTATGTGTGTTATAATTTAGTAAGTAATCGTAATTTTTTTCGATTATTTGTTTACCTAGTAATTTGTGAAAGTTAATATAACTTTTAAATTAAGAGTACTATGTCTAAATATAATTAGATACACAAATTTTATTTTAACCTGTCGTCAGTTTTACTTGTTACCATGTCAGTTTCGGGTTTTCGAGCCAAATTCGGTTCCGGTTTCGGCTACAAATGTGTGTTGGTCAGTCACTAGAAATGACTAATGGTAACTATTAGCCTAACGAATGACGAGGCGTTACCGGTCGGTCTCAGAGGTGTACATACGAACAGACATCAAAGGTATCTGATGCGTTCTTATCCTGTTTTCCATTAGTTCATATGGGCCTCTACTTTCCTTTGTTAAGTTCCCTATGGGGAAAAGGTTTTATATAGTTCGTTAATCTGGTTAAATAGGATGGAAACACGACGTTAGGAATTTGTTATCGGAAATTACAAAGGTATCTTTGAAGAGACGGATTATTTTTTATATCGCACTGTAATAACAAAAGTTGCGCGAGTGTGTGTGTGTGTCACACACTACACTAGTAGAGTCTCTTAACACAAGAATTATTTGTCGAATGGAAATGTCCAATCATAAATATTGTAATGCTTATCTTACTTTCTTTATCTACCAATAAACAAGTTGTTTTGTCTGTGATGTATGTTCCTGCCGCTCGCTCTAACGGTTCAACTATATTTGAATAGTATGATGAACTTTGAATGGTCACACGGTGCTTTAAAACAGCATATAGGATACTTTTGGTCCCGAGAATATGTTTCCTGGATATCATTTTTGATTCACATTCGGACGAAGACGTGCCTCGGAAAGCACGTTAAGCCTTAGGTCCCACTGTCATTTGTAGATCTTTGGCAGTCGTTACGGATAGTCAGAAGCCAGTACATCTGACTCCAGTCTTGCCATGAAGTACCGTGTTACCCCAGTTAATGGGTTGTGGAGGTCTGGTAGGCAGCCGCTCCTCGTAAAATACTGGTATTCAGCTAGATCCGGCTTGACTGGAAGCCGACCCCAATATAGTTGGGAAAAAAGGCTAGTCAGATGATGATGATGATACGGACGAAGACGCTGGTAGATGCAATTGTTTTAATAATGACACATGATACACTCTCACACTCATTACTCATTTCATTTTAGTTTTATGAACTAAACTATAGTTATAGTAGTCATCATCTGCCTAGCCTTTTCCCAACTATATTGGGGTCGGTTTCCAGTCAAGCCGGATTTAGCTGAATACCAGTGTTTTACGAGGAGCGGCTGCCTACCAGACCTCCACAACTCATTAACTGGGGTAAAACGGTACTTCATGGCAAGACTAGAGTCAGATTTACTTATAAACTATAGTTATAGTAGTGACTGTGTGTAATACAATAGAACCCGTAACGTGAAACTGCAATCGGGTTCCCAAATTATATTTTTGGCGAAAATTCAGCTTTCGGACATGACAACGTCTATCTAGCTAGATAGCTTCGTTATACGTATAAAATTTATTTAGGTAAATAAAACATTGCCAGTCCCAACAATTCCTAGAAATATTAATTGCGATACAGCTTTACTATTTTCTATTAGTTCATTGAGTGGTATTTAACGAATAGAAAATAATTATCAGGGTTACTAAACGTCGGGTACTAAGAGAAAATGTGAACATAGCAACATACGTATTATTCTAGGTAGGTACGGTTATTAAAAGTCGGGCATTAAGAGAAAATGTGAACATTACGTAAGTATTATTCTAAAATATTAATAACTTTGTGTCACCAAACTGTCGCGATGTCGTATGAAATGTGACGGTGGGTAGCGCGGAGTATAATGACCATCGCATTAAATTCCAAGTTATTTGGCCGCACTTGGTTCTAAGTAAAATGCATCGGCATAATTAAGTAATTCCAGTTTTTTTTGTTTAAATTGATAAAAGAGTGAATGATTTGTAGTCTGAAATATTGATATAACATAGAATTTTCATGCGCAGATTAGAGATTTTTGGCCTGTGTGATTCGGAAAAATGGCCAAGACCTTGAACAGCTCATCGTAACTGACATGGCTGATGGCAAACGACCAAGAGGCGGTATCGGTAGAGGTCGTATTTCAGTACGCCAAGAACCGTCACAAATGGAGAGACACCATCAGTAAGAAGCTAATCCAGCGCGATCTTCACGACCCATAGTAATGAGGAATACGACGAGAGGAGAATTTCCAATTAGAAGGAACTTATATACGTATTCCTTTAATTCATCTTAATTTACAATCTATTACGTTTAAAAATATAAAGAAATATATCCCACCGGTGTCCAAGCTACCGGTGATAAGGGCTCCAGAAAAAAACTTTAACAATATGTTAATAAAACTTCTTAACAATATGAGCCGTGTCCAGAAGTACCACTTTCTGTAGATCATGATCCAGACGCCTAACCTCGTGGCTGGATGTTATTCAATTATTGTGGCTATCAAGCCAATAGCTAACACGACTATCGGTCTACAATAGGTCTACTTAGCTAGTTAAAACCTAGAGGTCTTTAAGTTAAGAGTGAATAGGTTACTTCTGCTCCATCGTCGACCACATCATCGCTTATCATCAGGTGAGATAGAGGCCTAACAAAAATAATTAAAAAAAAAACTGTAAAAATATCGACAGCCTTGCGAGCCAAGTCAAGACACAATAATTTGCTTTCCTTTGCTTTTATCTTCCTCGGCTTTTACGAAGTACTCGTACCTGCTCTTCTCCAAGAATAAATTGATATAACAATCAAACAATCATATCTATTATTTATCAACAACCATTTCACGCCTCTCGATATTATTTCTAGAACATTGTTATTTATTATCACTAATAATAATTTATTGTTAATATTTATTATTTTAGCTATTGTGTTTATATTACTGTGGTTTGTATTCAAACGCTTGATATAAGTAATGTTTTTTTTTATTAAGTAATGGTTTTTATTTAATTCTTTTTTTTTCAGAAACGTTCAGAGTTTGAATTTCAGGTACAATGTAAATATCGTTCGGATCGGATTGCATTTACAGTTGAATAAGTTTGTAAGTAAATAAAATACATACGGTATTGAAGCACTTTGAATTCGACTACCTATACTATTTTACTTTTTTCTTTTTAAATTGAATGACAGATTGAACGGCATACGCCTCCACACTTTTCGATTGTCTATAGAAAAGAGGAACATGCCAAAGATACATCTGAATTTTAAATGGATCTACCTTTCTAACCTCCATCCACCCTAACCATAACCTCCACCCAGTAACTGGGTAACACGATGCGATAACCCTTGGCAAGACTAGCGTCAGAGTTTCTTAATCCTGTCTACCCGTAACTGTCAAAAATCTACATATATCACAACCGAGACCAAGAGCTTAATGAGCTCTCCTAGGTACGTGAGAATTTTGTTATTATTAAATGCTCACACATCTACAAACTGACCTCAGTAAATGTTACCTCAAGAATTTTACCTGTTTATAATATTAGTTTAAATTTAAATACCAACCTTATACTTACCTGTTTTAAATCTGTAGGTAACCCACCATCAGATTTGAAACAGCTGTCATACATTTTAATAAATAACAACATGTCTGGGTTAGCTGGCATTATACATATCGATATAAGTATAATCTACCGTATAACTTTAAAATCTACCTTATAATTTGGTAATTTACCTTATAACTTTGTAAGTTCTCCACTTTGCAAGTGAGTGTTGCATCCCTGCCGAGGACAACCGTGACATTGGTTTCTCTGCCGACGAATGTGGGTTCATCTGTGAAAAGAAAAAAAAACAACATTGATTAATCAGCTCGAATTTATAAGCATATGGAGGTAGTTAGAACAGAGTGTAAAGTCCCGCATACCTCCATTGAAAAAGGTAGGGTTCTCCGACCGAAACTATGCACAAGGTTTCCTTTAATGACGTAGAGGAGCAGCACTAAGAGAAGGTTTTTTCTTAAATAACCTCCTAGGGAATCAAACGTGGGTCCAAAGTTTGTATGGAGAAAACCATTTTCACGCAGGCGAAACCGCTGGCCGTAGCTAATCATAAAGGTAAAAGGAATAGCTGACTGACTGACATATAAAGGTGCAGTCGAAACTATTGGGACTAGGAGCGTGAAATTATGCACAAGGTTTCTTTTTATGACGTAGGCGAGAAGAATTCCTAAAGTTCACCTCCGAAAGGGATGAAACAGAGGTCCAAAGTTTGTATGGAGAAACCTATTTTCACGCGGGCGAAGCCGCTGGCAGAAGCTAGTGACAAAAATGCCCTTTGCGTTTCAGGGTTATGGTAACTCTTTTAATCATTTCTGCAACCCGTATACCTCTTTACCTAAATTCCCAATGAAAACATGAATAAAACTGTGATGGACAAATATTAACTAGCATTATTTAAACACTAGAAAATATATAGAAATTGCTGAAATAGATTTAATTAATAAAACATTAATAATCTGTAACCAATTAACATAGTGTGCTCGCAATAAATGGATCTATCTAGATAACCTATTGAGTGCACCTAATCAATTTTATTGCCATAATTTGTATTTTTAATTACTGTTTCATTACGATACTAATTAACCGATTCACTTTCCAGAATTAATGTGTTCATTTGTTTGCACTTATATTTTAGACTAGCTTTTGCAGCGGCTTCAACCGCGAGTAATTCGATAATTGTTTAAACAAAACATACTCACTAATAATATAGAACAAATCTACCCGTGTACCAAATTTCATGCAAATCTGTTCAGCTGTTAGAGTGTAAAGAAGTAACAAACATAATTATAAACGCCTTAAAATAAACCTTAATATTAAGTAAAGTATGATGTGATTGTAGGAGTAATTCATTCAAAGGCATTTAAGTAAAGTTACCAAAAAAAACTGTACGTGTTCATTGTAAATGTGGTCCCAAAATACTACTAACAAAAAAGGAATAATTATAGGTGGAAGTTGGGACCACGGTCCTGGTCCAAAGGACCCCATGATCATCCTTACACCCACAAACTTTACTTATAAGCAAGGAATTGGTGAAATCTCGTCATGCAATCAGCCTAAACAATTAGCCTACTCGCTAACAAAGACGGCCACGGGCTAGGCTCGCTTCTCACTCGAAACTGAAACTTCGTATCCGTCGCGTTTCAAATACTCAAATGCCACTCAACTGCCAGCCGGCTAGTTAGTCGGTGACACAAGCCAAGTGGAAGATTAGACGGACACTGCTGTACAGTCAATCAGAGCTAGACTCGCCAGTGTAGAACTGCCTTTGTGAGACGTGTGTAATGTGTTAGGAATCTAACGCGACTAGGGTTTCAGAAGACTTTACTGGCAATGAAAATTACTTGGCTTAAATGATATTTGTACTTGATACATGCAAGTCGGAACGGTTACCAGTGGTGGCCCAGTGGTAACTGTTCTGGCTTGCAAGTTGTAGATGTCGGGTTCAAACTCAGCCAGGCGCCTTATTTTGTGTAATTTGTTTCATCACCGCTGCTCTCAAAACGGAAAACTTCGTGAGGAAACCAGCATGTCCTAGAAACAAAGATTCGAAGATGCGTGACACCTACCAAGCCGCACTGGGCCCGCATGGTGGGTTCCATTTCCTCTTCTAGAGGGGAGTCCTGAGTCCCAACAGTGGGAACATGACAGGGCCGCTAATGCTACATGATTCAAATACTCAAATGTCACTCAGCTGTCTGCCGGCTAAATAGTCGGTGACACAAGCCAAGTGGAAGATTAGACGGACACTGCTGTACAGTCAATCAGAGCTAGACTCGCCAGTGTAGAACTGCCTTTGTGAGACGTGTGTAACGTGGCAGGAATCTAACGCGACTAGGGTTTCAGAATCCTTTACTTGCAATGAAAATTACTTGGCTTAACTTATCAATACCCGCGAAACGAGACACAATAGTAAGACACTAACAGCGCGGTCCTATGAGACCGGTCGGGGATTCATGAATTAAATGATATTTGTACTTGATACTTGCAAGTCGGGACATTTAGCAGTTGGCAGTGGTAACTGTCCCGACTTGCAAGTTGTAGGTCGCGGGTTCAAACCCAGCCAGGCGCATTAATTTGTGTAATTTGTTTCATCACTGCTGCTATAAACGGATATGTTTGTGAGAAAGCGTGTGTCTTAGAACCAAAATTTTGAAGACATGTGACACCCACCAATCCACACTGGGCCCGCATGGTCCATACCCTCTTCTAGAGGGGAGTCCTGAGTCCCAACAGTGGGAACATGACAGGGCCGATAATGCTAAATCATTCAAATACTCAAATTACACTCAACTGCCAGTCGGCTAGTTAGTCGGCGACACAAGCCAAGTGGAAGATTAGACGGACACTGCTGTACAGTCAATCAGTGCTAGACTCGCCAGTGTAGAACTGCCTTTGTGAGACATGTGTAACGTGGCAGGAATCTAACGCGACTACGGTTTCAGAATCCTTTACTTGCAATGAAAATTACTTGGCTAAGTAATATTTGTTTTTGATACTTGCAAGTATCAGTGGTAACTGTCTTGAGTTCAAACCCAGCCAGGGACATTACTTCGTGTAATTTGTTTCATCACCGCTGCTAAAAACCGAAATGTTTGTGAGAAAGCCGGCATGGCATGTCTTAGAACCCAAACTTTTGAAGATATGTGTCACCTACCAATCCACACTGGGCCCGCATGGTCCATACCCTCTTCTAGAGGGGAGTCCTGAGTCTCAACAGTGGGAACATGACAGGGCTGATAATGCTAAATGATTCAAATACTCAAATGCCACTCAACTGCCAGCCGGCTAGTTAGCCGGTGACACAAGCCGAGTGGAAGATTAGACGGACACTGCTGTACAGTCAATCAGAGCTAGACTCGCCTGCGTAGAACTGCCTTTGTGAGACGTGTGTAATGTGTCAGGAATCTAACGCGACTAGGTTTCCTTTACTTGCAACGAAAATTACTTGGCTTAACCTATCACATACCCACAAAACGAGACACAATAGTAAAACAATAACACCGCGGTCACCGGTCGGGGATTCATGAATTAAATGATACTTGCAAGTTGCAGGTCGCGGGTTAAACCCAGCCAGGCGCATTACTTCGTGTAATTTGCTTCATCACCGCTGCTCACAAAACGGAAAACTTCGTGAGGAAACCGGCATGTCCTAGAACCAAAATTTCGAAGATATGTGACACCCACCAATCTGCACTGGGTCCGCGTGGTGGATTACGACCCATTCCCTCTTCTAGAGCCCAGTCCTGAGTCCCGCAGTGGGAACATGATATGGCCGATAGTGCTAAATGATATTTATTTTACAAATACGTTTTATAAAAAACACTTTAACACGTGAATGTTTCAAATACTCAAATGCCACTCAACTGCCAGCCGGCTAGTTAGTCGGCGACACAAGCCAAGTGGAAGATTAGACGGACACTGCTGTACAGTCAATCAGAGCTAGACTCGCCAGTGTAGAACTGCCTTTGTGAGACGTGTGTAACGTGTTAGGAATCTAACGCGACTAGGGTTTCAGAAGACTTTACTTGCAACGATTTAATGATTAACGATTAATGATTTTTGTTCTTGATACTTGCAAATCGGGACAGTTACCAGTGGGTAGTGGTACCTGTCCCGACTGTAGGTCGTGAGTTCAAACCTAGCCAGGCACATAACATTGTGTAATTTGTTTCATCACCCCTACTCTCAAAACGGAAAACCTCATGTGACACCCACCAATCCGCACTGGGTCAGCGTAGTGGATTACGTCGCATTCTCTCTCCTGGAGACGAGTCCTAAGTCCCAACAGTGGAAACATGACAGGGCCGATAATGCCACTCAACTGCCGGCCGGCTAGTTAGTCGGTGACACAAGCCAAGTGGAAGATTAGACGGACACTGCTGTACAGTCAATCAGTGCTAGACTCGCCAGTGTAGAACTGCCTTTGTGAGACATGTGTAACGTGGCAGGAATCTAACGCGACTAGGGTTTCAGAAGACTTTACTTGCGAAGAAAATTAGTTGGCTTAAATGATATTTGTACCTGCAAGTCGGGCCAGAGTGGTGGCCCAGTGGTAACTGTTCCGGCTTGCAAGTTGCAGGTCGTGGGTTAAACCCAGCCATTGCATGACTTTGCGTAATTTGCTTCATCACTGCAACTCACAAAACGGAATACTTCATCAGGAAACCGGTATATCCTACAATCAAAAATTCGAAGATATGTGACACCCACCAATCCGCACTAGAACCGCGTGGTGGTTTACGGTCCATTCCCCTCTTCTAGAGGGGAGTCCTGAATCTCAACAGTGGGAATATGACAGGGCCGATAATGCTAAATAATTCAAATCAATCAGAGCTAGACTCGCCAGTGTAGAACTGCCTTTGTGAGACGTGTGTAACGTGTTAGGAATCTAACGCGACTAGGGTTTCAGATTCCTTTAGTTGCAATGAAAATTACTTGGCTTAAATGATATTTGTTCTTGATACCAAGTGTGGCCAAGTGGTAACTATCCCCACTTGTAAGTTGTAGGTCTCGAGTTCAAACCAAGACAGGCGCATTACTTCGTGTAATTTGTTTCGTCACCGCTGCTCTCAAAACAGAAAACTTCGTGAGGAAACCGGCATGTCCTAGAACCAAAATTTCGAAGATATGTTATACCCACTAATCCGCCCTGGGCCCGCGTGGTGGATTACTTCCCATTCTCTCTCCTGGAGAGGAGTTCTGCGTCCCAACAATGGGAACTTTACAAGACCGATAATGCTAGATGATATTTATTTTACAAACACGTTTTTTTTAAACCTATTTTACACATCAATGTTTTCGTCAAGTTCAACTAAATGAGACTGGTGTTTCAGATCGAGAAAATCTATTTTAAAGTGCATACAGTAAACATGTAACGTCCTAGTGTAAAGAGGATGGTGAGGTAGACCGGTACATAACACATCGGATCAACGCAGGATGGATGAAATGGCGACAGGTCACGGGAACAACTTGTGATCCACGGATCGCAAGTTGAAGGGTAAAATCTACAAGTCCGTGATAAGACCTGTCATACTGTATGGATCAGAATGTTGGGCTGTGAAAAAGATGGATGAAAAAAGATTGCATGTAGCGGAGATGAGAATGTTGAGATGAATGTGTGGTGTGACGAGAATGGATAAAGTGAAAAATGAGTATATTAGAGGAAGTTTGAAAGTGGCGCCAGTGACAGAAAAGTTGAAAGGAAATCGTTTGTCTTGGTATGGTCATGTGAAGAGGAGGGATGAAAGGCATGTTACTAAAAGAGTACTGAATTTACATGTGGATGGATGGAGAGCCAAAGAAAAGATGGATGGATTGTGTGAGGACTGATATGAAAGAAAAGGGAGTTAGTGATAGTGTGACGGACGACAGGACAGAATGGAAGAAGAAAACGTGTTGCGCCGACCCCAAGTAATATGGGATAAGGGCAAGAAGTAGAAGACAGTAAACATGTAATGGTCAAATCATATGAAAACCAGGCAGATTGGTCACTGAAATGGTCTTTTGAGAAAGGACAAGTAATAAACATAATAATAATATCTTTATTAACAGAATTCGTTTCTTCTCCGAATAAAGTTAGTTTTTTTCTGGTTGAAAGTTATTTAGTGGGGGTTGTCAATGAGCACATAAAATGGACACCTTCGTTACTTCCATTCTTTTCACTTTAACTTTACCTACAATGAACCACGGTTGGACCGACCCACGGATACAAAGGCGCTACTGTACATTTAACTTCCGAAACGCAGGTATCTTCTATTTTCTAGTTATTTACGAGTACTGACTGTGCCAAGCCGAACCAACCAGCACCATTTATCAGGATGGTTTTAGTGTAGGTACCTTGGTTTATTCTATAACGTTGTATAAGTTCGGTCTATAGGTATGTTCCCACAGCTGGGAAGGAGACGTAATCAACCACACGGGGTGCGCGATTATTTAATTAATTCATGAATCCCCGACCGGTCCTATGAGACCGCGCTGTTATTGTTTTACAACAATAACACGTTGCGGGTATGTGATAGGTTAAGGGCCTGTTTCACCACCTATGATTAAGTTTCGAGTATCTTACTTGGCAGATAATTTCATACGAATTCTGTCACATTTTTGAATTTATTCAGTGAGTAGTGCCTACTCGGACATTGTGAAACAGGCCCTAAGAATAAAAAAATCTATACCCATTCTAATAATAGCCAAAATCGATTTAGTTGCCGATTGTAAACATTGCGAAGCTTTATATGTCCGTATGTGTATATACGAGTATTTGTTTCTTATTTTTGCTTCAATGGCTAAAGGCATTTCAAAGAAACTTACTTGGTATACGGGTAAACCATTTAATGAAATAGCTTAGATGATACTTTTTTATTGAGAGAGATATTCTCTTAAGTGAGGCTTTGCTACATTCATTCAGGCGAAGCCGCTAAAAGGAGCTAATTCAGAATTATAAAGCATGTGCCAAACGGTTGCCACCTAAAGTCCAAACACAGGTCATCTTGGTAGAAAACAGAGGTCATCTCCCACAGAACATATATGTTCTGTGTCATCTCCTGTCTACACGGATTGAAACTAGCCAGGTCACCTCTGTTGAAACGCTAGATTACATCATCCTGGCCCATGCTTTACAAAGTTCTTAATAATATTATAGGTAGTACAAACGTATATATTCTACGTGAACTCATCTGTATTGTTTCGCAGTAAAGGGGAAAAGGTCGATTCTTCGTCTTCATTCAGCAATTTCTATAGCGATATTGTCTTCGATTGTACAGCGTTTTGCGTTTAAATTGTAATAATTTTCTTAATACGTAAGCTTCTTATTTTTGCAAGACCATTGAATTGCGTACGGAAATGAAATGTCAGAAGTAAAAAGGTAAGAATTTAATTGTTTATTTGAAATGATATTGAATTGTGTATTATGATCAGAGGTTGGAACGGGTTTATTTTTTTAAAGTTGAGTAATCATCCAATGACTTTTCTCGCTCTAGGGCGGAGCGAATCAGACTTTTAGTGACTAAAATCACACCTATGTTACTTATTTGCCTTTTGCGTTGTGGGACTATGGGTTTCTCTTTCGGACCCCAGTAGGGTTTGGCCCTACTTTGCCGACCCCAAGTAATATGGGATAAGGGCAGGAAAAAGAAGATGCGATATGCTTTATATTATAGCGTAGTGTGAAATAAGCTTAAAGAAAGAAAGAAAAAGAATTTATTTGGTACAGCACAAGACACAGAAAATCAACTTTATAAATGAATGTGACACGAAACAAAAAAAAATACAAAAATAAGGTAGAACAAAAAAAATAATAAAAATTACAAATAGTTGTGTGCCTCACGGCTGCACCAAAAAAGGTCCAGTTCAGCATGAAAGCCAGACAACTAGTGCCTGACGCTGGTTTTCGACTGAACCTGTGGCTGTGACGCAACGGACGCAAAGCTGTTTAGGAGTGTAATGGAATGGTGTGTTTGTTTAATCAATAAAAGTCTTCGACATGACGCGCTTTCTCACCCCTCCTTAAAGTGGGAGAAGTCATTAGATGATTTCCCTCCTTAAAAAAACCGATATCCAATATTTTGACTACAAAACTGGCTCAAACCATGTTACTTATTCTGTGTCCAAACCAAAACCAAACCTCCAATCGGCCTCTAACAAAAACGTAACCAAAAATACTTTTTCAACAACAGAAAAATCATTTATTTATAAATTAAATTTCCTTAACAAATTACGTCTCAAAACAAATGTCGACCGTGGCCCTTGAGATGAAAAATTCAACTAGCTAATAATATTTTCTACATTTACAATTCGCTAGAGTGTCACTCCAATGTTCAGGAGTCTTGAAAAGGAATGAATAATGCTTTCTTAAAATTACGGAGTGGAACGAGATAGTTTGAGATCTTCTTTGAATGAAAAAACCTAATTATATGACCGTCTTCGTCCAAAAAGTTATTTAAAAAAAAAAGCAAAAAAAACTTTTTAAGTTAAACGGTTTTATGTTAAACACACATTGCAATGTTTAAGATAAATGTACTAAAAACCAAAAAATAATAAAATAGATACAGTCGTGGGAATTATAAACATATGCATAGACTAGACTAAAATAAAACCGTGGGGCACGTCAATTGAATTCTATTGCATTCTATCGAATTCTATCGCACATTAAGTCGATAATTTGTAGACAATTGACGTGCCCCACGGTTTTATTTTAGTCTAGTCTATGCATATGTTTATAATTCCCACGACTGTATCTATTTTATTATTTTTTGGTTTTTAGTACATTTATCTTAATCATTGCAATGTATGTTTAACATAAAACCGTAACTTAAAAAGTTTTTTTACCTATTTTTATTTTCTAGTTTTTAGTTTTTATTTCGCATTGTGTTTAATTCATTTCTTTTCTGTTTTATAATTGTATTGTCACCAAAATCCAAAGTGTATACAAAATTTCAGATTAATCGGTTGACAGGAAGAGGGTGAAATTTGAATTACTAAATTTGACCCAAGAATAAATAAAACAAACGGGGTGAGCTAAATAAAACCGTTTAAAAACCATTGGTTACTGCCCGCGGTATATTACTGAAACCTCAGAAGTAGGAATTTGGGGTAACCCATAGGTAAAACGGCCAGTATTCTGTCTTCGAAAACGAATGATCTCTGTCTCTTTTTTACATGAGAACGCGTCAATGCGCTCTAGGGTGTAGCGAGAGGACGTGTCAAACTTTTACTGACTAAATAATAAATAATATTCAGAGGGTCATAAAGTGATAAGCCGTGTTGCGCAACTTTACCAACAGCACTGGGTACCTATACATGTGCATGTACCCAATGTGTCAGGTAAACGCAAAAGATGTTTAAATTAACTCTCTCATGTTATTCTATCTTTTTACGAAAATACTTTTTAAGGTGTGTTAATACAAAAATAATTAATACTACGGTCTGAAATAAAGTTTTTTTTTAAACCCAGTTCACTTCAGTTTCCTTTGCAGGGTTTCCCTTTCAGAAGTCAACCCATGGCCTCTGGGGTGTAGCGAGAGGGTGTGTCAGACTTTTACCGACTAAAACCTAACTGTGTCATTCAGTTGCCTTTTGCGTCCTAGGGTCACTGTAACCCTTTCGACTAATGCCAGATCAAGTAAACTAAAATAATAACAGATTATAGACTAACGGCCGAAATTAATAATCAATCTATCACATATCGGAGATTGAAAAACAAATGATCCCATACAAAAATTTACATATTTTCTGTTGTTTCATTTGTTTTTCAATCTCCGATATGTGATAGATAGGTTATTGGTTTCGGGCGTTAGTCATGTATCTGTTATCGATTCTAGATTGACCTTTATGCCTAGTCATGTTAACATATAAACCTAGGCAGGTATTGAACTCTAACTGGCATTGTCGCCTTACACAATAGGTGTTGACTAAAATTGATCAGACGCCCGACAAAGCGCACCCCTAGAATGAAAGTGAGCTAACTCAAAATATCTGAAGTTTGAATATAAAGAGAGTAACCTATTTAACATGAACTTATCTGTTGCGCCCCGAGCGGTAACTGGCGTCCGCACACCTATTGTCTTTCTATTATATCTCTAATTACGGTACTCGAAGGATTAAATCTGATCTTAACCTGAAAGCTCTTGGTTTGCTGGCGACGATGCCGGGCCCTGGTACAGGCCATGGTCCGGGTTGAGAAGTACTGACATACGGTCGCCTCTTTCTGCGAAGCAATAATGCTAGCGAAGCTCCCGCTTTAAAAAGCCTACTCCACAAACTTGCGGTGAAAAAGAACACGAATTATCAAAAGGAAAGAAATACGGGCGTCTTCCAGCCTAGAGTGAATACTTAGGCTCTTAAACTAACGCGCCCTACCATCAACGATTGCATTACTGCTTACCATCAGGTGGGTTCGCGGCCAACTGCGATCTCACTAGTTTATATCAAACTAGCTGTCCCCTGCGGTTTCACCCGCATTTTTCGTTACTGCTCCGCTCCCGTGGGTCGTAGCGTGATGGTATATAGCCTGTAGCATTCCTCGATAAATGGGCTATCTAACACTGAAAGAATTTTTCAAATCGGACCAGAAGTTCCAGAGATTACCCCCTACATACAAACTTACAAATTTTACCTCTTTATAATATTAGTATAGATTAGTATAGATAATAAAAAAAAAATGCATTTAAAATTACTTACAATATCAATATTGGGTATATTTTGAAGACATACTTTCTCATACTTAGTTAATTCTTCACAAACTGATTTTTTTGAGTTAGGTCACTTTCATTTTGAAGGAGTAAGCATTATTCATTTACCTGTTACAAAGGCGTTTTTCATTGGAGAAAAAGCACCTTAAAGATTATTTATAGGATTGACCTTTTCAATAACTAATAGCTAAAAAATGTTTCTGATTGTCATCAAAGTGTGCCTATTCTTTTTTTAAACGTATCAAATCATCATGATTATCGTTTCAGCCGAAAGACGTCCACAGCTGGACATATGTCTCCTCAAAGTGTCGCTACCTTGTGGAAGGCCTTCCGACCGCTGCATCTTTCAGTACGCGGTCGCCATTCCAGCACTTTTCGACCCCTTCGACTGTTTGCTCTACGAGCACTGTGCCCTGCATACTGTCACTTAAATTTAACTATGCTATATCGCCTCAAGGAGATGTCATCAAAAGCGTAGGGGCTCAGCAGGGTCCAAAGCCTACGAGCCAGGAATTCGTTTCTGAAAGGAAAACCCGGTGCCCTAGAACGCAAGGCCAAGAAGGAACATAGGAGTGGGTTTTAGCCAGTAAAAAATCATTGGATGGTTTCCCAACTAAAAAGCACACAATAAAAAGCAATTTTTTAAATCAGTTGATCAGAAGAGGTATGTTTTTGAATATGCAAGGATGAAGTTATTACATAATTATAGTATCTTCACCGTACAAGACGGCCTTTACTCATATAACAACAGTTCACCTGAAGAATGTTTCTACCGCGTGTTTAAAGTCCTCACCCAGCTATCAATTTCAAAGTAGAGTATTATACTGAAAATAGTTTCCTTCCGTACTCCTCTATAACTTAGCATTCGAGGTTTCAACTTCCAAACTATCATAAACTAGAAAACTTGCTATACAACTACAACCATTATAGTTTCTTCAATAATTATCTGATAGGCCATTATTAGTTTTAAATAATGTATTTTAGTCAGAAATATTTGTTGTTATTAAAACCAGTAAAGCTCTTTGTAAATGGTTGCCGATGTAAAGAGGAATTCCTATCAATGCCTGAAATCGAAACTATTGTAATGAAGCCGGTCACTTCAATATAAAATAAAATGATATATTAATTTTAAATAAACCATTTACAAACACTTGTGAATTTTCAAAAAGTAAGCCAGTCGGAAAATGATGTTAATTGGGCATTCCATGCTATTTTAATCATGTTATGTATCACAAATATTTCACTTACATGTTTCTTGTCACGTAAATGTAATGAAATTAATATATGCATGCCAAAGTAAATTTAAACTGTTTCCATAATAAAAACCATTAGCAAAAATGTTAAAGGCGAGGATTTTTTTAGGTGTGAAATCATCCAAAGACTTCTCCTGCTCTTGGGCGGAGCGGGGAAATTATATTTTTACTATCGTCATGATATTTTCCAGCCAACAGTTTTTGGATAGAGATATAGACAAACACACATTGGACTCTAAGGGTAATGACTACGAAAAAACGAACGGGATGTGGTGAAAGTATCAAGGTTTCTTGTTAGAGATTACGTTACGGAACCCTAAAAAGGAATAGTTATTACCTTTTGAGGTAGGCAGTAATCAGTGGTTTGGGTTCAATAAAGTTGTTCAATACATAAATGAACTAAGACACCAGACCGAGTCATTTTGACTTTTATGATTACCAAAGTATATACCGAATTAAATTATTAAAATAGATTATTCCGAGATGTTTTAACCTCGAAACTCTAAACTATCGAGAACAACTCGTGAATAAACGCGCCATGTGCTAGTCGCAATAACAGACCGAGTCGAAGTCCAGTCAAAGTCGAAACATTCGATGTGATGTTTGAACAACAGAAACATTCGAATAACATCTCTTGCCATCGCGCAACGCTACAAATGATCGATTTTCAATTAATCATAGCCGGGACAGACAGTAAATTTTAGGCGCCCTAGGCTAACACTACTTGTAGTTCTATCTAATTAGTTAAACTAAGTGCCTTCCTCTCTCTTTGCCAATAATCGATCAAAGGAGGGAATAAGTTTTGGAAAGCGACTTTCGGTTGCTAGACCGACTTTGTTGATTGTCTGTGAATAAAATAGCAAATATTTATTTAATATAGAAACAGAATAACTATAACAAACACAAAGTAAAAGGGAATAAAGCGGGAAATACACTGGATCGACGCACACGTGGGTCACGCCTGATTCGTACGTGGAACCACGTCGCCTGGCGTTGATCTAATGTAGCTCTACAAGTCTAGTCGCCCTATAAAATGCATGCTACGTGTTCGCAATGCAGTTCTACCTTAAAAGTACCGAATGTTACAATAGAAATGCTAAGTGTCTCCGTACTGAAAAGGTTTCCATCTCCGCATTTACTGGATGTCAGACCCCCAGCGTTAATTTACAAGATTAAATAAAATATATACTGCAACTAAATACCGGTGTGGCGACCGCATACTGGAAGACCAGCGTAAGTAGACTTTCCTCAAGGTGGACCGATGATCTGGTGAGGATCGTGGGAATTAGGTGTGAGACGTACAAGGCCGATCGATGTGGCAACATTAGGGAGAGGCCTATAGCTTATGTCTGACAGAGGACGTATTTCAGCTGAAATGGTGATGATGATGATGAACTAACTATATTTATGTTTGTGTACTTAGAATTAATTAGATTAAAATATTAAATAACTAGTGTAAAATAACAACAAAGTATTGTAATCTATACTAATATTATAAAGAGGAAAGATTTTTTTGTTTGTTTGTTTGTTTGTTTGTACCGAATAGGCTCCGAAACTACTGGACCGATTTCAACCGTTTTTTCACCAATAGAAAGCTAAATTGTCAGGAAGTAACATAGGCTATAATTTATGTTAAAAAAAATTAGAGATCCATAAGAAAATTGCAATAATGAATCCCAGAGTAGCAACATTTTGCCTATGAAATTCATTATTTGGCGTGCGCTGAGAAAACTATTGATGATAAATAAAAATTACGTACTACATGATTAAAGTACTCATTATTACCTACATAAAAGTCCGCGATGGAATATATCTAACTACCATAGTTAAGTCACAATAGCAGCTTTTGTGTTCTAAAATTTAATTAAATCGCCGGTAGAAACAAAAGTTGGTTACATTCGTATCATAGTATTAATATTCTTATTCAAATAAATAGTTTTATAATCAAGGGCATTTATGTAGCAGTAAAATACTTTTTAATTCATTCGAATCGGACATTTAATTTCGAAGTTATAACAAGTATAAAAATGCAATACGCGAACCGTTCCACGCGTTGCCGAGGTGCGGGTATTTCCACGGAATCGAAACTTACGCGGGTGAAACCGCGGGGCGCAGCTAGTTATAATTATAAAATGCCATAATGGTTATCGCTATAATCAAGTATTTGCTCTACTAACAATACTCCGATAATAAAACAACACGCGACCGTAAATTTTATATAAGACTTGCGACTCTTGCGAGTCAGCTCTATTTAAGCTTTAGATTATAGGTATCCTACAGACACGTATTATTTAAGGCCTTATCTAAATTAGGGTATCTTGGAATGCAGCCTAAGACCGTGAGGGATAGTTAGAGAGCTTGTTTTTGATTTTTTAAGTGCCCACACTAAATAACAGTATCCGCTTTGAGCGACACGGAGTGTCAGAATTTTACTAATACACATCTGTGAAGGAACACTTCCTTCTGTTGCCCTTTGCGTTCAAGACAGGACCCCGTGAACTAAGCTGACATTTTCATCTTGTCGGCTCAGCACGGTATCATCTTCCATTCTCCCCTGTTAGCCAAGCAATCATTGACTCTCTTTCACAACCTTCCACACCTTCACCGTCCATCCATTTTTTTCTTTGGCCTCTTTTTCACTTGGCTTTTTTATCCATCTACATTGAGTCTATCCATTAACCTCAACATACAACATTCTCATGTTTGCTATGTGCGATGTTAGCTAAATGGTAATTGCATAATCAGCTGCTGGGAATCAAAACTTCTGTCTAGGCAAGCGAATGAGACGTAATCCACCACGCGGGCCTTTGCGGATGATGGGCGTCACATGATTTTTTTTTTTGGTTCTGGGCCACGCTTATTTTCTCACAATACTCATCAAATTCTTTCACCGTTTTAATAACAATGTTGATGAAATATAGCCTTGGCTGGGCTGGTCTTGGCTACCATAATAATAGATCGAGATAGGTGTACATTCATTTTTCCCCGGTCAAATATCAACACATAAACTACGACACAGGAATGCCATATCATAACTTTCATAGGACCCATGGTTGCATTAAGTTTTATATTGTTAGCATTTAATTATACTTAAATAAGATTGTTGTTATCTCATTTGACATTAGAAATCACTGTCGGATGTTATCACTAGATGGCGTTAGTTTTGATCTGTTTACGATCCATTTGTATTGTTAAATAGTGATTTTACATTAATTAATTGAATATTGTATTTTATGTTACGTTAAATCAAATGTTGTAAAGATATATATTTTTGTTGGAATTGTTTTCGTTCTTTATAATGTTTACTAATTTAAATAAATAGTTGACCGTTTCTGTCGAGTTGACGCGCTACATCCGGTCCCCACTCTTGTTGGTTTCCTGTGTAGCGCGCTAGCTCTGGGAGGCAGTCGGTCGCTAACCGTGTTACAAGTAAGACAGTGAAATAAAGTGATAAGTCTGAATAAAGTGAGTTTCATTGAAGTAGCTCTCCAACATTTCAGAAGTGGGATATAGTTGGTTGGTTTATGGTTATACCAGCTGATTATATTCAGGCCTACATTAGTGAGTTTGGTCGTTCTGATTTGAAACTGTTTAAAAGGTGAGAGTATGATTTACATTATTTTTTACTTTGAATTTTGAGATTATGCAAGTTTATTGTGGCGTAACGGATGTAGATACCAAATAGTGATTTAAATAATGTTGTTTTATCTTTTCATTTACTATGCCTGTGTAATTTTTGTTTTTTTTATTATTTATCTCTTTTATATTCTTCTTTTTTTACTACTCATGTTTATTACTGTTGAATAATGGCTGCCCCTTTCTAACAATTGCGCTTTGAATTTAATTTAAAACTGCTTTTCTGACAAACTACAAACTTATATAGGTATCGATATAATTTTGGAACTAACCTGGAAAATTAGTAAAACACGTGTCTAGTTTTTATCATTATTTTACTTTATTTTCAAGTACCCACTTACTCGTTACTTTTCTTTTTTTTTATTATTATAACAACAGTATACTTGGCGATTATTTTAATGCGCTTTCCAGATATGGATCTTTACGATGAGCGCCAATTGCGAACGCCGCCGCCGCCTGCGGATCAAGAGCCTGGTTCACCACTGTTGCCAAGTGGGCGGGCCTATCAACATATCAACAGCCGCCACAGCCGCAGTCGTTCTGGTCATGTTCGACGCAGTCGCAACCGACGTAGTAGCGGTCGGCGCAGTCGCAGCCAACACCGTCGCAGCCAGGGCATTCGCGACCAGCGCAGTTGCAGACGGCGCAGTCACAGTCGGCGCAGTCGCAGCCAGTGCAGTCATGACCGGCGCAGTCACCGCCGATGCAGTCGCAGCTGGCGCAGTCGTGACCAGGGTAGTTGCAGTAGGCGTAGCCGTGACCGGTGCAGTCGCAGCCGGCGCAGTCGGAACCAGGGCAGTCGCAGTGGGCGCAGCAGCGACCGGCGCAATCGCAGCCGGTGCAGTCGGGACCCGTGCAGTCGCAGTGGGCGCAGCCGTGACCAGCGCAGTCGCAGCCAGCGTAGCCGCAGCCCACTCGATCGTAGCAGAGGCAGCGGACGCAACCGTCGATGGGAATCGAAGGAGCGTGGTGAGTCGAACCCAATTAGATTTGCCTCTGCCCAGGATAATAAGGTTTCAGTCTCACATCTAGTCCGAGCGTTGCAAGCCGCGAACAATAAGAACAACAATACTTTGGACAAATTGTCCAACCATAACACTATACCTGAATTTGATCCGGAACGTAAACAATAAACAATAGATATTTGGTTGCATAAAGTCAATGAATGCGCTTTGATATATAATTGGTCAGACCAACAAACTGCCCATTTTGCCCTACAAAAACTAAAAGGGATTGCTCAAAAATGGTACGAGGGGTTGCCAACTGTGCTATTTAGTTGGCAAAATTGGCAGGAGAAACTAAAACTGGCTTTTCCTAGTAACGAAAATTACGGTTGTCTGCTTTATACGATGTTATCGAAACGTGCTAAATTTAACGATTCTCTAGAAGAATATTTTTATGAGAAAATAGTATTGTTAAACCGGTGTAGTATCGAAGGCAAACGCGCGATAGATTGCATTGTTCACGGCATTGATGATCGTAGCGTAAGACTTGGTGCTGAAGCCGCTCGTTTTGATACACCAGATCAGCTTTTACCATATTTAAAGGCGGTTAAATCAAACATTCACCAGGGTGAGAGAAGGAAAAGTAGAATTTTCAACAATAAGGCTGACAATACAGACAAAGAGGATAATAAAAATCGTGCGGTTAAATGTTTTAATTGTCAACAAGAAGGGCATTATAAATCACAATGTACCAAACCCCCAGTAAAGTGTACACGTTGTCTTAAATTTGGTCATACAGTCGAAAAATGCACTCTGCCTATAACGTCCGCAGATGGAAAACCTGCAAAATCGGTGATGTGCGTAGTTAGTTCAGACAGTGACTCCACTAAGTATTACAAACGAGGGTTAGTAAACAACCATTCTATTAACTGCTTTATTGACTTTGGTAGTTCTGCTACTCTGATGAGCTTAGATTGTGCTAAAAGGGTATCTGACGATTGGGTTGCTAGTCAGCAACTACCCTTGCTCAAGGGCTTTGGCGAGGCGATAGTTAGGCCTTTGGGGAAATGTACCGCAACTGTTGCCATCGATGGTGTACGTGCAACTGTTGAAATTCTTGTTGTACCAGATGAGGTAATGCGAGTACCACTCATCGTAGGACAGACGTATACCGAACAACCTCATATAACTGTAGAAAAAGATAGTAACAGCTTACGTTTTTCTAGTAACGAAAGTGAAACAAATTTTAATAACGTAAAACTGTTTTGTTCGGCAGATACTATGGTAGATGAATTGACGCCTCTACACATTCACACTGATCCGATTTATAATGGGGAGGTCTACATTCCTGGAAATAATCGCTATCAATTGGGACGCGAACACTATCTGGTGCAAGGGTTGTTTACTGTTGTGGAAGGAAAAGGAGTTGTCTTAATAAAGTGCAAACTCGGTCAACCCTTTCTTTTAAAAAAGGATATTCTAATAGCTAGAGGTTTAAAAGCAGAAGAAGAAGTTTGGACTCAAAATATAGCTGATGTATCTAGAGTAGAATTTAGTGAACCTTTGCGATCAATAAATGAAAATGATATCTCAAGCGACACAGATCTCGATAAAGATAAAATTGAGCAACTCGTTGAATTATTAAATAAATATAGAGAATGCTTCGCGTTTAGTTTACATGAATTGGGAAAAACTGAACTTACAGAAATGTCTATTAATTTAAAAGATAATGAACCTGTTGTGTACAGACCTTATAGACTTCCGGTAATTGAACGAACTAAGGTACGAGAAATGATACAGGAGTTACTGGAATGCGGTATTATCCGACCATCAACTTCCTGCTATGCGAGTCCTATAGTACTTGTTAAAAAGAAGACCGGTGAAACTCGCCTATGCATTGATTTTCGAGCGTTAAACCGTAAGACCATAAAAGAAAATTACCCGTTGCCTAGAATAGATGATCAGCTCGATGACCTTGCGGGATATAACTATTATACTACTTTAGACCTCGCGTCCGGATATTACCAAATTTCAATTTCTGAATCTGATCGTCATAAAACTTCGTTTGTAACACCCGAGGGGCAATATGAGTTTAATAGGATGCCCTTCGGACTAGTAAATGCACCATCTACCTTTATGCGTACAATGCACTTGGTCCTTAATAATAGCACGGGTTTACCAACTCGAGAACAAAACTCCAATACTAGAAGAATTGCGTCTGCTTACATGGATGATATAATCGTACCTTCCGTAACGCTTGACGAGGGTTTTGAGCGCTTAGAAAAAGTATTAGGATTGATCAAACAAGCTAACTTAACTCTAAAACTGGAGAAATGTTGTTTCTTTAAGAGAACGGTAGATTATTTAGGCTTTGAATTAAGTGCAGAGGGTATTAGACCGGGAGTGCGCAAAATTGAATCAATTAGAGATTTTCCCCAACCTATTAACCAGCACACAGTTAGGCAATTTATAGGGTTATGTAGTTTCTTCCGTCGTTTTGTTAGGAATTTTGCGATGATATCTAAACCACTTACCACTCTCCTAAAAAAAGACGCCGTTTGGGTTTGGGGTCCAGAGCAAAGCAATGCTTTTAGTTTTCTTAAAGATGAACTAACGAAAAAGCCCATTTTAGCGTTATATGACCCAAAAGCTTTAACAGAGTTGCATACCGACGCGTGTAAGATAGGTATTGCCGGAATGCTAATGCAACGTGACGGAAAAAATCTATTAAAACCGGTTGCATACTTTAGCCGCCAGACAACGTCCGAAGAACAGCATATGACGGCATATGAACTCGAAACTCTTGCTGTTGTTGCTTCACTTCAAAGGTTTCGCGTATACCTTATTGGCATTGAATTTAAAATTATTACCGACTGTAATTCGTTAAGGGCAACGTTTCTCAAGCGGGATTTGATACCGCGCGTCGCTAGATGGTGGATTTCTATGCAAGAATTCAATTTTAATGTGGAATATAGGCCTGGTGCCTCGATGGCTCACGTAGATGCTTTGAGTCGGAATCCACCACCAAGAGACGGCCAAGCAAATAATGAGGACAGTGAGTGCTTTGTGATGGCGGTTGGTGAAACAGACTGGCTAGGTACCGTCCAATTAGCAGACTCTGAAATACAAAGAAAAATTTCAGTTCTAAATGACCCTCAAGCCAATGATGTTGTCGAGATCAAAAATAATTATACTGTGCGTAATGGTAAATTATATCGGAAAACTGACGTTGGTGATAAATGGGTAGTGCCTAAGGGTGTACGATGGCAAATACTTAAACAATGTCACGATGACTTGGGTCATTTTGCGTTTGAGAAAACTTTGAGCAAGGTAAGAGAAAATTATTGGTTCGCTAAAATGAGGCGTTTCGTGAAAAAATATGTGGAGTCGTGCCTTGAATGTTCTTACTCAAAGTCTTCATCAAAGAGGAGGCCACCATTACATCCTATACCTAAGGATGAAAAGCCGTTTGTTACCGTTCACATTGATCACGTTGGCCCTTTTGTCAAAAGTTCAAAGGGGAACACGCATTTGCTAGTGGTTATTGATGCATACACGAAATTCATTGTTCTAAAACCAGTTCGCAGTACTAAAGCCTCAATTGTAGTCGATAAAATGCAGGATTATTTTAGTATATTTGGCCTACCAAAAAGAATAATATCTGACCGTGGCTCTTGCTTCACAAGTGTTAAATTTACTGGTTTCCTAGAAAAACTAGGGGTCAAGCATGTATTAAATGCAGTAGCAACCCCACGTGCCAACGGGCAGGTCGAACGATACAACCGTACCTTACTAGAGGCTCTGACCGCAAAGTGTGTAGGTCTGGACGAAAGAAAATGGGATGTTCAAGTGCCTGAGATTCAGCTGGGCTTAAATAATACATTTAATAAAGGCATAGGCAAAACCCCAGCTCAAGTTCTTTTTGGTACTAACTTAACCGGAATGACGGAGGGTAGGGTTAAAGCTTCTATTGATAATGGTGATACGTATTCAGAGGATAAAATTAAACAAATTCGAAAAGAGGCTAATGAGTACATCACCACTTATCAAGAAAAGCAGAAAGTGCATTATGACAAAAAGTCTGCCAAACCTATTGAGTTTCGTGTGGGTGAGTTGGTCAGCGTTGAGCGTGAAGTTGCTGCTACGGGGCAGAGTAAAAAGCTAGTCCCAAAATATCGCGGCCCGTACAAGATAGTTAAGGTTTTAGGAAATGACAGGTATCAAATTGAAGACACACCGATTACCCGAAAGGGCAACCGGAAGTATTCCACTGTCATTGCCGTGGATAAAATGAAAGCTTGGGCTCACTATAATAGAAATGATTCAAGTTCCTCCTCGGGCAATGAGGAGGACGATTTGAACAACTAGGTTTAGTGGCAAGGTTGTGAGACGAGACTTACATGAATGTGATTTGGTCGTATATTTTAATAACTCGCTCATTCAGGGTGGAGGCAGTTAAGGGCAGCTTCTACCTTTAAATAATTGTTGTGGCGGTTTCAAGGTAGTAGCGACTTGTACCGCCCTAGTGGTTTCAAGGTAGTAGCGACTTGTACCACTAGTAAACTTGACAAATGTTGGTGGTTTTAAGGTAGTAGCGACTTGTACCACCCTAGTGGTTTCGAGGTAGTAGCGACTTGTACCACTGGTAAAATATTAAATACATAACATACAGTTGTATGTACTTGATTGTTTGATGATTAATCCTTGTTGCTTGTTTGCAATTATTATTATTTATTATTTTATTTTTTGTTCCTTGTAAGCTCGAGCCATTCATGTAGTTACGCGAGGACGCGTAAGTTGCGCGGATGGCCGAGTGTTAGCATTTAATTATACTTAAATAAGATTGTTGTTATCTCATTTGACATTAGAAATCACTGTCGGATGTTATCACTAGATGGCGTTAGTTTTGATCTGTTTACGATCCATTTGTATTGTTAAATAGTGATTTTACATTAATTAATTGAATATTGTATTTTATGTTACGTTAAATCAAATGTTGTAAAGATATATATTTTTGTTGGAATTGTTTTCGTTCTTTATAATGTTTACTAATTTAAATAAATAGTTGACCGTTTCTGTCGAGTTGACGCGCTACATCCGGTCCCCACTCTTGTTGGTTTCCTGTGTAGCGCGCTAGCTCTGGGAGGCAGTCGGTCGCTAACCGTGTTACAAGTAAGACAGTGAAATAAAGTGATAAGTCTGAATAAAGTGAGTTTCATTGAAGTAGCTCTCCAACAATATGTATCATTTTTTTCCCTTGGTCCCACAATCTCATTACTGGAAGGTTCCGAGCCCGATAGAATAGCTGGCATTGTTTTCCTAATAAATATCATATTGTTGTGTCTCTGTTAGCATAATATTGAGTAAATAGTTCCAATTATTTATTAATATATATTGTGTTGTTATAAATCGGCTTATAGTGGTCTTTTTGGATATGACGTCGTACCTACCTATGATTGATTTTGTATTATAGTCTGTCTAACGAAAGAGCGACCTGAAAATTTGAGGTTAAATCCAAACATCTTAAAGGTGGTTTTACTGGTACAGTAGGAGTAAAATGTACTGTGCTTGAGTATTTTTTACAATAATATTTATGACAATCGTATAATACTCGTACAGTAAAATGGGGTGAATAGGAACTTAAGGGTGAATAGAGACAAAGTTTTGATTAGGATTCTTACTTCAGTTCAATATAATTTATTTATTTATTATATGCTTTATTGCAAGTACACCATTAATACATACAAAAAGAAAGGAACTAAAAACTATAAAAGAAGTACAAACAATGATTTTTATTTAATCATTGACTTTTATTACAATTAATGAATAAATAAAAGTGCTTAATTGCTTGGAAAACCTGTTAAATAACCAGAAAATGCACTCCAAAGTTTTGTCTCTATTCACCCTTAAGTCCCTATTCACCCCATTTTACGGTAGTTGTTTCATCATCATCATCATAATTTCAGCCGAAAGACGTCCACTGCTGGATTTAGGCCTCCCCCAAGCGTCGCCACAGCGACCGGTTGTTTACGAACTTAATTTTTTATTTACGGACTAATTTTTAAATTTCAATCCTCGAGTGGTAGGAAGTACTAATATCTAACCTTAATATTTCCATCTATTCTGTTACAATTAAAAAATAATTATAAGTTCATAAAACCAATGTAATAGAATTTTATTTTGTTCTTAAAATAATTTTATACAGGTGATAGGGAATACAAAAAAGAAATTCATACATACTACTACCCAAAATGTCCACTAGGGCAAAAGTACGAGTATGCACAATTGACTTTCAAGAAGTTAAGCGTTCAGATCACGCGTCTACGTATACGCATTGTTTCCATTGGAAGGTTGTCCATATTCTCTGATCGTAAATATTTTCTAACATAGACTACAACACAACACGACAATTTATAGTCTAAGGGGTTGAGAGGTCTAGGCTAGCCGAGGACCAATAGTCATAATAATGACGCTTGGCCCTTGGAACATTGGCTGCAGGCCAAGCCTGAGTAGTGAGTGTCTTATAGCCCAGATGCTGAGTCTTGTTGAATAGTCCATGATGTATTTTTTCTGTATCTAACAACTATTTTATAATTGTATTACATTTAAAACAGACTCATAGCATTTGTTAAGAAGTCATTGCTGGTAGCGGTTTCACCTGAAAACAGAAAATTGCCCCAAGTGTATGTATTATTTCAGGGCATGGTCTATCCGTGTTAGCAAGTTTCATCCAAATCTGTTTAGTCGTTCGAGTGTGAAGAAGTATCAGACGTACACACACGCTCAAAAACTTTCGCCTCAATAATATTAGGATGATAAATAGAAGTGTCATCATCATCATCATTTCAGCCGAAAGACTGCTAGACACAGACCTCCAAGCGTAGCTACAGCGACCGGACATATGAGTCTCGCATCCAAAGTGGGATTTGTTAGAAATAATCATTCACCGGGACTATGTCTATTCAAGCAGATAGATCTAAACGTTTACCAACACGGAAAAAAACAAAACTAAATACCACTTTAGCACAAATATTTCTTCTGCGGATTGCCAGGAATTACTCCAAAATCGTCGAAATAGGAAACAGAGGATAGATTGATCAAATACCTGCCTTTGAGGTGCCGTGGAATTTTCGTTTCTTTGAACGAAACATTGTTTTTCGTTTGATACCAATAGCACCTCTGGGAATAGGTTTGTGTCTATCGGTTGGTTACTATGTTTAAGGTTGATAACCTTTTCTTTTTTTTAGGTTAGAAATCTTCAAACAACTTCTCCTGCTCTGGGTGGTACCAGAGGGAGTGTCAGACTTTACTATCTCTCCTGAGTATTCCTTCAGTTACAGAGAAAGAGACACAGAGACTCTTTAGATCAATCCAAATGAATTCCCATCTCTTAATAAGGCCGAAAGACGAGAGAGATTTAAAAGAGTAATTTCAAATTAATAAACCTTATACTAATACGAACCACAGCTCTCAAAATGGTGTTAGAACCAAAAATTCGAAGGCATCTGCCATTCACCAATTCTAAAAAAGAGGAGGCCTGAATCCGACTAGTTGAGCTTTATTATGGTCATATCTATTCGTAATATGCTTTTTCATTATCGTCCGGAGGACACGTTGGAGCTTGCGGTAGAAGTGTGCCCCGCTTGGGCGGAGCACTACCGTATCCTCGTAGAGGCGATCGCTGGCAACGACCTCTCGCGCCAGGCCCTGGAACAGGCCATGGTCCGGAGCGAAAGAGAATGGCAAGCGATCAAAAATACAAAAAAATAACCTACCTTTTTGAAAACCTAGCCTTACATAAGTAAATTGTTCACTCAATGCACGATGTCGATGATAAAAACTAAGTTGAAAGCCTCAGTTAAAAGGCAAATGGTAACAAACAAGCCGAAGCCCTTTTTCCGAGCGTACAGCACTAATTAGATTTCCTTGACAAGCGTATGGGGGTTTGTTTTAAAAGCCTGCGTTATTACCCTGTAAGTGACCGGTAACCAAGTTATGTTGCGTAAAAACGTATTCATGTGACGTTGTTGTTGAAGCAGGTATTTTTAGGCTTTTAGAAGAAACTAGCGACCCGCCCCGGCTTTGTACGGATGCAGAATTATCAGTGTTTCTCTACTATGTTATGCATGTATTATACATATAAACCTCGGTCTTAAATCACTCTATCTATTTAAGAAACCCCATCAAAATCCGTTGCGTACTTTTAAGATCTAAGCATACATAGGGACAGACCTTATTATTAAGATTTCTGTGGGAAAGACAAAAATAAACACCTCTACTTTTTTTGTTAATTTACTTGACACAGTGTACGAAATAACTCTGCCTTCCTTTTTTGGACTGATCGATTTTCTATATAAAAAAAGAACTAGAGCTGGGACGCAACTAAACTAATTCAAACACAATGTAGTTTCAGGTACAAAGTAACTTATAGTTCAAAAGTGAGACAATTTAAATTGAAAACCTAATATGAGTTTAAATGTTCACTTTGTATGCAAAATATAAAATTCATAAAGGAACATTTAGTGTAGCGGTTAAGATAGCAATTTCTCTAAGTGCTACGGGCTACGAACGCTACGGGCTACGAAGGCTACGGTGCTACGAGCTTTCTCACATGTGTGACATTTCAATTATTTTGTCACAACCAAAAGAGATTGCCCATTTTCGCTCAAACTTGCGAAGGAATTTACTTAGATATTCAGATATTTGATGTCCTTGTCTCCTTGGAATTGTTAAAGTTTAGTTCAGTTTAATATTGTAGGTAAGTGTCATTGATTGGGTCAAGAGTTTTACTTGTAAAGGAATTGTTGGGAGTAACTGTTTTAATATAAATTCATCAGGATTTCCTGTAGTGTCAAAAGTCAAATTAATTAGGTAGTGGTCAAAATTATAGATTTGTAAAAATCTTCATCGAAGATCCCTACTAAATATTTGCATGCTAAAACTTAGCGTTACATGTTTGCTCCTACTTGTAGCCTCCTTTGATCCCACTTTTTATATAATATTTTTAGGTAATAATAACTATTAAAAAGAAAAACGTTTCAGTCAACCTCCGCACTCCGGTGCAAAACTGTCACTTTAGCATATTTTTGCAAATAGTGTAAACTAAAGTGCCTATTTCTGGACTTGGTGCGATAATGTTACTAGAGTGGTACTAAAATTGTCCGAGTGAGCGCTAAGTATCGTTGTGGTTTTGATGCAAAACAAGCGGACACTAGGAGCGACAGCATTTTATTGGTCAGTTATGCACGCCCTGTAGGGCTAGGGTATTTTGAAACTACGACGTCATTAAGTTAAGTGTGACATTCTCAGGGTGGCATGGCGACTGCGACTGTCGCAACCCAGTGCTGGGCATGCCGTCATTGCGGCGGTAAGTCCCCTCTTTGAGGAGTGGTTGGAAAGAGGTCACGGCGTCCTCTCGTTCCGTATGACGCAGGTCCTCACCGGACACGGTAAGTTCGGGAGGTTCCTGCATCGGATCAAGGAGGAAAGGACGCCCGGGTGTCGCCACTGTGTGGACCGCCCGGAGGACACGGTGGAGCACACGGTAGAGGTGTGCCCCGCTTGGGCGGAGCACCGCCGTGTCCTTGTGGAGGCTATCGGCGGCGGTGACCTCTCGCGCCGGGCCCTGGTAGAGGCCATGGTCCGGAGCGAGGAGGGGTGGCACGCAGTCGCCTCCTTCTGCGAAGCAGTAATGTTAGCGAAGGAGGCTGCCGACCGCGTGAGGCAACGGAACTCACGCCGCCGCCGCCGAGATCCCGATCCCGATTTCCGACCACCGTAGGCGCGGGCTCGCGGATAGCGAGCGCTGGGTAGCTCGCCGTCCGGCAGTCTGGTAATAATCTGGACCGAGCCTAGTCGTCGACGGCGCGTTCTGTTCCACGCGCGCCTCGAGGAGATGTCAGCAAACTGTAGGGGCCCGGTAGGGCCGAAGCCTCTAGGGAACACGGTATCCGAAAGGTTGTCACCGTGTCCCCCAGATCGATGGTAACGAAGGAACGGGGTAGGGGTTTAGTCAGTAAGAGTCTGACACGCCCTCCCGCTCCGCCCAAGAGTGGGAGAAGTCATTCTGATGATTCCAATACAGGAAAAAAAAAAAAAAAAAAAAGTTAAGTGTGACATCCTGTTTTATATTTCTGAAGCGATAATGTTCTGGAGAAAAACTTCTCCAATAAACACTGTTTTAGGCTATCACGGTTTGTTTCACAATTGAAATTGTCACTTACGGGGTATCTTCCGTGATTTTTCAAAAAAAAAAAATTGGAACACTTTTCCTAAAAAAATGCAAACTTGTGGTGGAAGGTGGAACCTTTTTGAAAATCAAAAGTGTGCCACCTTCCACTGAAGCTGTGAAACGTTTAACATCATTACAAGCGGTAAGTACTGACAAGAGATGTTTTGACTGGTGCGCCCAGGAAACTGGTGCTCTCCAGGCGTTATACTGTCTCCAATCTTATTTAATTATTTTTTTTAATCATCTTAAACTCAACTTAGGTGAGCCAGCGGTGGGCCAGGAAAACACAAGGATGCCCTGAAATCCCGATGGGGTCGCTGTCTGCCGCGACCCCATCGCGAAGGGCTCGCCAAAAAGGAGATGGCGGGACACCTTGGATGTCTTCCTTGAGAATTGGCAAGAAGTAGCTCAAAGCCGGAAACGATGGAAGGAATGGAGGGAGCCGAGGGAGGTCTTTGCCCAGCAAAGGGACAGCGTAGGCTAGATATAATAAACTCAACTTAGTGCTTGAGTACGACCCCGTCTGATGTTAAACAGTGATGCATTCGTTAATGGCGAAGCACACTAGTTTATTAAGAACCTATTCACAATAGCGAGGGCACGTAAATTATAATCGGACGGAAAGACCGCAGCAGGCACATTGTTCAAGACGAAGTGAAACACTTCGTCCGGGCCGTAGAGGTGTTAACAATGTAAGGGTGGATACTCGATGTAGACTGATTACTAGCTACTGTCATGTGCTTCGCCCGCGTGAAAGTAGCTTTCTTCAAACAAACTTTGGACTTTTCATCTCATTAGATTGTCTCTAGATTCAAAGATCCTTCCATCAAGCACTAAAACTACTTTAAAACGTCTAGCCCGACTATTTGATGTAAGTACTCTACAATCAATAGCTCTTAACCGGCCAAACTAACGGAAAAAGTTTAAATTAGTAAGTAATAAATCCAGATGTAAAAGTTCGATTTTATCACTGAAACTTTAGTTAATATATTATGCTAGCAAGTCTTTGGGGAAGTGTAATAAACCAAAACGAGGTCGGCACGAAAATTCCGAATTTTTTAACGCCTTTAGCTGTGAGGCACTTAATGATTAAAATGGTGGAATGCTTAAAAAAGCAAATTGTGATTCGGTTTGTTTCAGTTCGCGATTCGATTACCAGGTGACATGGCAGGATCCAGGCGCTAAACAAGCTGTCTAGTAGTGCGTTTTCGACCATAAAGAATAAGGGAAGGAGTTAAAGAGTATGTATAGTTAGTTATTCTATCTCATCAAAGCAGATTGGCTTTCAATGTATGTGTAGGTTCATGTACAGCTTACTTACCTACAGTATTTGTTCTGTGAAATAGTTTACACATGAAGAGCCTAGGATATGCACGTAAATTAACACAGATAAATACATATATACAATCAAAAACAGCCCGGCTACATGAATTAGACTCAGTAAAATATATTTTTTAAAGAATTCAGTTTTAGGTTGTGATACCTAGTGTAAGATTTGAAGTTTGGTTTGTGCCTTACTGTTGCTGAATTGTTCGAAACAGCGGCCGTGGCCCCACAGTAGGGGGCCACGTAGGCTCACAAGTAGGTTTAAGTCAGTAAAAAACTGACACTCCCTCGCCACTCACAGCGAAAAAAGTTATTTAATTATTTCCCACGTCAATAAAAAAGTTTATACCTTAACTTGTTAAAAATTAAAACAGTTAAAAGTTTCTAAGGCCACAGAGGCAAACAATAACTCAAATTAAAATTTAACCCACTATAATGTATTTTAATAATGTATTTTGTCAACTTACCTTTCGCATAAACTACACAAAACAGAAACACAGATACAATCAAATACACCACTTGCATTTTCCAAACTCAAAAAGTAAATTGCGACACAAAAAGAACTTTTCAAGAACTTAATACTTTTGTACTTTTTCAGAGTCGACGTAAACTTTCGTACGGAGCACTTCGTCGGTACAGTTAACGAGAGCGAGCGTCGAGTTCATAACCGATACTGGAGGTTCTCCCGAAATTCCAGGCTGCCAAGTAGAGGACTGGTACTACCGCGCAAGCGTCAAAGCGGCGAATAAACACTAGATAGATGGGAACAGAAGGTCGGCTAGGGAACACCGAACTCAGATTGAGTCCTGAAAAACTAAATTCTGGCGTGTAAAAGTTTTATTTGTGATTAACTAGTTAATCTAACCAACTTTGTTCTGTCCAATGTAACTAAATGAGATAATTAGGACAAAAAGCTCATTCGATAATCCTACTAATATTATAAAATTTTGATTAATTTTTTTTGTATGTAGGTATGTTTTTTTTTATGTAGGTGGATGAGATTATTGGGACAAAAATCCAATTCGATCATCCTACTAATATGTTATCTGTTACTATTTCACGCAAAAAGTACAAAATGGATTTCGATGAAACTTGGTAGGTACGCAAGTGAACCTGGACGGTGGACCATATCCTGAAATAGCACATAGGATACTTTTTATTCCGAGAGT
This sequence comes from Mythimna separata, assembly GCA_030763345.1. Classification (NCBI taxonomy): domain Eukaryota; kingdom Metazoa; phylum Arthropoda; class Insecta; order Lepidoptera; family Noctuidae; genus Mythimna; species Mythimna separata. The sequence goes on from CM061175.1 coordinate 8,013,006, forward strand.
TATGTTCCTTTGGAATAGTTTTCTACTATCACGCGGGTAAAACCGCTGTTAGCAGCTAATAATATAATAAATATTTATTAGAAAGAACACATATTTTTAGTGGTCAGCCGTATACAGATGTAATTTAAAAAGCACGCAAAAACTATAGCTCATTTCTTCTCTAAACATAAAATAAAACAGAAACAGATGTCGGCTTAATACAAAGAGTGAAAGTCGTCGTCATTTATTCCTAAGCCCAACAAGCTCACGAATTTATGACCATATATTATACCTACCTACTCGCTTCTCGTACATCGAGTGCGCATTTAGTTTGTGAGAGCTGGACCTATGTACGTTATACACGTCATGTGTGCCTGCGACTGCTTCGTCTCATTTTATAACACCTGTTTTACTGAAACAAACTTTTATTTTTCTACAAAAAAATGCAAAAGAAATATTCTTTTATAATTTCAAAGTATTTCTTAAGACTAATAAATAATACATTTGAAATAATTATCATCTTTTCGCCTTTGTCCCATGTTACTAAGGGTCGGCACATACTTTTTTTGTCATCCATTCTGTCTTGTCAATTATCACACATTACAAACATCTTTTTCACACAAACCATCCATCTTTTTGGTCTTCCTCGCTCCATCCATCCACATGGTGTACTCATAAATTCACATTTGAATATACTAACGTAGTTTTAAGTTTTAGTCACTAACAATAACATGGTCTAAATTAAATGATTTCTTTTAACTTATAGAATACTTATAGGTAAAATACGAAACGAAAATAAAACACGAAGATATTTTATAACATACGAATATTTCACTAGTATCACAGTCTGTACCTGTACCTACAGCTACCTCCTGAAAATATTGAAGTCGCACAAAGATTTGTGGACACAAAAGCTTTCAGAGAAATGATAGTTTTATTGGTTCTCTATTGGTTAGTCGTCACTCGTCTAGCTTTGTTTGAACTGTTTCGTTTTCTTTGTGTTAAAGCAAACAAAAATTATTTTCCTTCAGTTTCCCCAGCTATTCGAAATGGACAGACCAGTCGGTAACTTTCAAAAGTTTAGTTGTTCTGTTGGTTTCAGTTAACTGTGGGTTTTTTTTTAAGGTAGAAAATCATTCAATACTTCTCCCGTTCTAGGGTGGAGCGGGTGGTCGTGTCAGACTTTTACTGACTAAAACTATAGGTTCTTGTGATCTGCAGTTACCCTTTGCTTTCTAGGAGCGCGCATTTCCTTTTCAGAGGTTAGTAGTAGTAACTTAGAGCGGGAGAAGTTTTTGATCGTTACCCACCCAAAAAAAAATGATTGAATCAATTTACAATCATTTTTGTTCCCGAATCTGAACCTACGGCTTGATATTAGGAAACTTACAGACGAATTAAGTATTTAAATAAAATAACTACCTAATCTTAGATTTAATTAATTCAATATTTGATGTTTTTAAGTAGGCAGATATACTTACATAGCTACTTCTCATTAGCTAATACAAATGTTTATTTAACTTCAAAGTGGAAATAAAATAAGTATTAAGTTACGTTAATATTATTTTTAGGACATAATTAAATTACTTATTAGTCTATATGTAAGGCTAGATTGTAATAAAAAACTATAGTTCAGCCTTTTGATGTAAGTACTCCAGGATCAAATAAAATAAAAAACAATTCTTAAGTTCCAACACAATTAGATATTTAGGTTATAGGTATATGTTTCCAATTTATTAACAGGGTTGTGTTCACGGTTTATTTACAAGTTCTAATTAGTATAGGCTGGTTGCGCCAATAAAGCATTTGAAAATTGCCGCCTTTTGTTGGTATGACACTTTGCAAACCTACCCTACCTTTTTTGTCCTACTACCCTCACCGCCGCATAAGGAGACTTTTTGAAGTACCGCTCCGCACCGTTGACGCGCCGAGCATTTGCAAGAAAAATAGCTTATAAGTAGTGAACGTTTCCTATAATTAGACAATATTGCCGTGCTAATTAATTTTTCGAGTTCCGTAATTAGAGACATAACAGAAAGACAATACGTGTGCGGACGCCGCAGTCGACTCGGGGCTCAACAGACTAAAAGTGGTTCTTAATAGTTTTGAGTAATTTTATATCATCATCAATTTGAGTTCATTACAAGGAGTCCGAATCTATGTGTAACACAATTTTCAAAACGTAAGGAAGGACTTCCTTACTGCGTTTCTAATTAGTGCGGCAGAATAAACTCTGACATTTTTGTGTTCGAGGACTGTGCAGTGTTTAGTGAACACCGTATTTCCACCTCACTGCATCAAAAGTTGCTGTGAACGACCACGCGGACAACCCTTCGAAATCACAGGTAGGTGAACAAATTTACTATCACTTACGAGCTGTTTCTTTGCTTCCTATTCCTAAAATGCCTCCAATAAGATCCATCATATACTGCAAAGTGCAAATAGCCCGCAAAATAAAGTTTAGAAAATTGCAGTAGAATATATGTATAATTGCGCATTCGCGCCACCATATGTAAGTAATGATTTATTTAAGTAATTTTCATGCAACACAAAGGTAGGAAAGGACGTAGGTTTTTTTTTCTGGTAGGGGAATCATCAGAATGACTTCTCCCGCTCTTGGGCGGAGCGGGAGGGCGTGTCAGACTCTTACTGACTAAACCCCTACCCCGTTCCTTCGTTGCCTTCGTTCTGGGGGGGATTCGGTGTAAACCTTTAGGAATACCACGTGTAAGGTAGGACGTAGGTAAGGTAGACAGTGTATAAAAAAGAAAATGTTAATTAGAAAATAAACGTTAAATTATTATTTATGACCTACAAGGATACATTTTTTATAACCTTGGTCAGTGGGTCGTCTTAGGGGCGGCTTCAAAATTTTTGAGACGGGAAGCCATCAAATAACTTCTCTGCCTATAACGAAAAGAAAAAGCGTCAGAGTAAAACCAGAGTTCCTTCAGTTGCCCTTTGCATTCCAGGGCCACGAGAACTCTGTTTTTTCGAACCTCACACACCTGGTTATAACAGATGAAGACAAAATCGTTAGATACACGTTAGAAAGGGGATTTCTATAGAACACTTTACGCCTGAAATGTAGTTACCTACGTATATATAAGTTACATGTCATAGGAGGCCTATTGCTATCAATTGGGCACAAAGCCAAACTCCGAACTATTACTAAGAAAATCTTTATTGGAAAAAGGCAACAACACTGCGTGAAATTAGGACTGCATGCTCAGCAGACGCATTTGCTACCAGTATACCTACCTACCTCGTATCAGTACTTATATACTCTCGTTGGCAGTAGAAAGTACGTAGACCAATGAGGCAGGCAGGTTTTTTTATTGCCTAACTTCTGCTAGCGACTTCGCCTGCGTGAAAGTAAAATATGTATATATGGCCTATGTGACGCAGTCATAAAGTACCTAGTATCTATTCTATTAGTGAAAGGATTCGGTCAAGTAGTTTTTGAGTTTGTTAATTACTAACAAAAACAAAAATGTAAATCACTCTATATTAATATTACTAGTACCAAAAAAAAACAATTAAAAAAGAAAAAAAGTATACCTATATGGCTTGCAGTTGATCACTATCTAAGCTGATATATTTCTGTTGCCGCAAATAGCAAAAATTACAACAACTAATAGTAAAAACAGAATAAAACAAATCTAGCTCTGGGTGGAGCGGGAAGGAGTGTCAGTCCGTAACTGACCTAGTGTTCCTTCAGTTGCCCTTTGTTGCGAATGCTGCGGTAACTCCTTCGAACAATCAGCAGCCCAGGTAGGGAGGGCTTAAATACCCTTAGGTATCTATCAGGAACCGCAATCCGGCAGGGAATTCCACTCCATAGCTGTTCACATAATGATTACGTTCCCAAAGCGTTTTGTGCGTATGGGTGGGATCAGGGGCGTAGGACCTCTCACTATTGTCCATAGAGGCAGAAACTTTAGAAAAACTAAAATCATCATCAGCCATAAATGTTTTAATAAATCAGTTTGCCGAAAAAAAGGCAATGAGTGTGAATATTTAAAATTCGATTTTTATTTGTAAAATGGTTAAATTATGTTATGATAAATATTTCTTTTCACAATATTTTTTTCTTTATTGAAAAATCTTTACCCCCATATAAGGGCCTCCAAACAAATTTTTTATACGGGGCCCCGACAAGGCACGCTACGCCACTGGGTGGGATGTCCTTCATGGCAGTGGTGGAAACTGCCTTAGGCCGACACACAGGTGGGCGACGCCCAAGTAGAACCGCGTCACGTGGCATCGCGTGGTGTGATCGAATGTAGCACTTCAGTTAGTGCCATATAAAATGTATGTAGACCGACGCGCCTAGATCGGCGTACGTGATCCACGCGGGCCCAGTGTATATAATACTTAGAATACATAGTTCTAGCTTAAGTTTATTGCTTAGTAGATTTTGAAAAATCTGGTCGATCTATTATTCAAGACTTTCACCTACAGCTTAGAGCTTAGAAACTACAGGAACCTGAATTTCAGCTGCAGTATTTCTTTACACTGGCTCTCAATCCCAGCAGGCACTTAATCTTTCAGTTGAAGCACCTAGTTCCTGGGTTTAAACCTCTTTCAGGCCGAACTCGACAATTGAGCGGTTACAAAGGTGACTTTGAATTATTTAATGCGGTTTAAGTTCGTCGACGCTTTGGGATTACGGGGCCTTAGCTTTACTAAATTGAAATTTTATCCTTACAAAGTTTCTAGGTTGAAAGGAATTTTATAATATAAGTACTAGCCTACGTACCGTGTATATCTACACAAAATATAACCAAAAAAAGCAAACTAGCTCGGTAAATGTTTTGCTGCCATATAATTTATGAAAGAAAAAATTGGGAAGTGGGGTGGGTAGTTGGGTAAACAAATAGCCTGCGAGGCTACGACCTATTCCAGGCGTACCAAATATATAAAAAAACATAAAAATGCCCTGATGCATTAAGTCCGCCTATGTACCACCACTGTACATGAAGTTTAAATAAATAATAAAAATCGGTCAAGCCGTTTCGGAGAAATTTGATAGCAATCGCTGTGACACAATAGTTTTTATCTTTATGCACAGGTACTGAAACTGACTGACTGACATCAACGCACAGCCGAAATTACAGGGTTTAGGAGCCTGATTTTTTGCTCATGACATCCTTTTATATAAGCGAGCACTTACAAAGAATTGTCCAAAAAATACCTCCTACGGGGTTGAGAAAGGGTCCAAAGTTTGTATGGAGAAACCTTCACACGGGCGAAGCTATTGGCAGATGCTAGTAAATATAGATATTTATTTATTTATTTTATCCAAGAAACTTTACAATTATAAGTAATGGTTTTGCCATACACGAAAGCCTCTTAGGGCTTATCTGTGTGCTGGCGAGCCGCATAATTATTTGAATACCTCATTAGCAACAGAATCAAATAAAAAGAGAGAATACAATAACATACCTACCCACATTATATAATGCAATACGATACGAACGATGCAGCAAACTGTAAGCGTTTCTATATATTAGTATAGAAACGTTTACACTTATACTTCGTACTTTTCGAATTTTCCTTATATTTAACTTGCAATTCCTCTGGTAGTTATAATTATAATATCAAGGTACGAGTAGGTATAAGCAGGTGTAATTAATGTTTACTTAAGTATTGACTAATAGCGTAACTTAATTACACAAAGCCAAATACTTAGTGAATAATTAATATAATAGCATGAGTAGCCTACTTACCTACCAGGTAACTTACGTTTACCTACCTACCAAGCGGATTTAGCCCACATACTAATTAATTACACCAATTAAATGCTCCTCAATTATTAGCTGAATGTTGATATCAGTAGACTAGCTCCTGCCATCAGCTTCACTTGCGTGAAAGTAAGTTTCTCCATACAATATAACCGTCGCACTAATTGAAAACGCAGTAAGTACCTAACGATGTTTTTTTTTTGAAAATTGGGTTTCATTTACATTCGGATTCCCTAAAATGCATGGCCAAAACCATCCTTAGTGCGTTTTTAATTAGTGCGGCAGATAACTTTGAATGTGTTTTATTAATGAAACTAGGTACCTACTAGAAATTTCATCAAACTTGAAAATGAAAATTCTCGGAAATTCTATTCCTGCAGCGATATGCTAAGTTTCAAACCCAACGCCACGTGTTTCGTCATTGGCTTATCAAAATATTCAACAAAGATATTGCATCACTCACGGTCGCATACAGCCGTTTCTTCTCAACCACCCCTTACTACCCTACCCTCCCTGGGTTGAAAGAAAGAGAGCTCTGGGACCCTGGAATGAAGGCAAAGAAGAAACAGGAGTACCTAACCCACTCCTGTTGTTCAGCAAGTCTGACACTCCCGTTCCGCCCATAGCGGGAGAAGTCATATCGATGTTTTACCACCTTATAAAACCCCTTACTGTCCTCCTTGCTGTACGAGTAGGTACGTCATAAGTATTCAGACTTATCTATCGAATAAAATAGTTCGAAGGAACCTGCTTCCATCTTAATTAGTTCTTACACAACTTTGATAAGATCTTAATGTAATAAGGTTCGTGTTCTCATTTACCAAAAAGTAGATTGACTAAGTTCACATTACTACTATCTACTTTTGTATCTACCTACGTACGTACCTATATCTACCTAAACGCTAAAGGTCTCTTGATTTAAAATGGTTTTTCGTGTGGGTTGATACGTAAGTAAAAGAAATAAGTTTTACGAAAGGTCCTAGGGGTCCTAGATAGATACCTTATTAGTTCAGTGAGATGATAGTTTTCCAGATAGACAGAAGCCTAAAATTTATTATTATTATAAAACACAAAGGGCAACCGAAGGAGATAGGTATACCCAAAAATAATTATGGAGCCTGAATAATCTTCTGCAGCTCTAGGTGGAGCGAAACCCACCAGTGTTCCTTTGCGTCAATGCCATGGTAACTTTTTCGAACAATAGGTACTGCAGACAATTTTAGGAAACTGAATAACCATTTTCACGGCTCATAAAGCTTAGTGCACTATGACAAATTCATATTACGTAATCTAGGCGTTAAAATAGGAAGCAACTAAATGGGCTCTGTCTCAAAAATAATGCATTTGGCCGACTTCCTAACAGGGATATAGCGCAATCGGTCATTGTGATCGTACGGCGAAGAACGCGGCTTGGCAGCGATAGCATGCAATTACGAAGGAAAAAATTGTATAAGACTATCCCTGGCCTATTTTCAAGTATAACGGGCTCATTACAAGTTATGTCTCGTCGCGTGTAAGTAGCAAAAAATCTAGGCTTCCTTCATAATGGAGATTGGTATACCTACTTAAATGTGAAATTGTGGAGGAAAAACTTATAGGTTCAAGTGGGGAATTGTGTTACAGTAGATATAACATTTAGGGCCTGTTTCACCACCTTTGATTAAGTTTCGAGTATCTTACTTGACAGATAATTTCATACCAAGTCTGTCAAATTTTTGAATTTATTCAGTGAGTAGTGCCTACTCGGACATTGTGAAACAGGCCCTAAGAAGGCAGAACTAGGAACATTGCACACACGTGGTCCATACCTACATTGTATATGGCAACTAGATTTGTAGATCTACCTACATTTGATCCACGCCACGCGACGACGGTCTACGTACAAATCAGGCGTGGCCCAAGTGTGCGTCGGTCTTATGTAGGTAATTGCCACTTTTCTGTTCGTTCCTAACTTATCTATGGCACATATTTACGTGTTTTGTCAATCACGCAAAGTGGCCCACGCGATACTTATAATATGAAGGAAGGAATAGACTCTCTAAAAAATAGAGGGTAGAAGTTGTATCACTATCGATACACCTGTAGCGACTTCTGTGGCGTAATATATGAACTAAACCACTTACGAATTAATCCTGCAGTTACTCCAGTTTTTTGCGCGATTTGAAAATATAGATCAGCCCGAAATCAGCTTTCTGGTAGTTGCCCAGATCAAACCAAAAATCCATCTGGTAGGAGAATGCTCCCCTATCAATGAGTTTTGCTGGATTTTACATCCTGTTCCGCTTACCTCCTGACCTCCATAAAGCAGCCCAAAAAAGAGAAACCAAGAAGCATAGGTAAGAAAATCTCAAGTGGGCTTCCAACTCCTGATTATTCACCATTTAATTTTAGTCAATTCTCTGATTGTGATGTTAAGAAGAGTGTAGTTTCAATAACGTCTAACGCAGTTGGCAATGACTGTGTCAGTCGGAAAATGATACTCCCTGTCCTCGACGAAATCCTTCCTATCCTGTGTCATATACTTAACTACTCCATTTCCACTGGTGTCTTTCCATCAATATGGAAGGATGCCAAAATTACTCCTTTACCTAAAAAATCAAATCCAACTTCCTTTTCAGAATATCGACCTATCTCCATCCTACCTTTCCTATCTAAAGTCCTAGAACGTCTTGTCCACAATCAGCTTAGTGCTTTTCTGTGTAAGAATAGTCTGCTGAATCCTTGCCAATCCGGATTTCATCCTGGACATAGCACTACTACAGCACTAGTAAACGTTTCTGATGACATACGGCTAGGTATGGATAGAGGAAATTTGACGATTCTTTGCTTGCTAGATTTCAGCAACGCGTTCAATACCGTCGATTTCGATGTCCTGCTCAACATACTTCGCTCTCTTAACATATCTCCAACGGTGATTGACTGGTTTCGTAGTTACCTGTATGGTCGCCGGCAACGTATTTCGATAGATGAGTCGTTCTCTTCTTGGTGTTATACTTCTGCCGGTGTTCCTCAGGGTGGCGTCTTATCTCCTTTACTCTTCGCAATATTCATTAATGCAATCTCCAAAAAAATACTTTCCTCCTACCATCTCTACGCTGATGATTTGCAAGTGTATAGACAATCTCCTCATACGGACTTGGATGCCGCTATCAATATTATAAACCAGGACCTGGCTTCAATTTGCGAATGGAGTGAGGCACATGGCTTGCAGGTTAACCCGTCAAAGACCCAGGTCATGGTTGTTGGAAGCTCTAGGGTGATGCCTAAGGTAAATTGGTCACAGCTTCCTCAGGTTATGTTCAATGGCACCGCTATTCCTTTCAGTGAGAAAGTGAAGAACCTCGGTGTTTGGATGGATAAACATCTTTCTTGGGGTCCCCAACTACAAGAGGTAGGTCGGAAAATATTTGCTTCTGCCAAATCCCTAAGACGACTGCGGAACTTTCTGCCAACTGCCACTAAAATTGCACTTGCACAGTCTCTCTTACTTCCCATCCTTGACTACGCTGATGTCAGTTATCTCGATCTCACTGAGGCACAACTAGATAAACTTGAGCGACTTCAGAATGTTTGCATACGATTTATATTTGGCTTGCGCAAATATGATCACATATCCGATTTTCGTACGAAACTCAAGTGGCTTCCGATACGTCTTCGCCGGAACTTGCACATATTATCTCTACTCTACAGTGTTCTGTTCAATCCCAAAACCCCTGCCTATCTTAAAGAACGTTTCAAGTTCCTTCATGACACACATACTAGATATCTTAGGTCGTCGGAAAATTTGAGATTGGAGATGCCAAGCCACTCCACCAACTTTTATGACAAGTCATTTACTGTTCAAGGAGTGCTGCTCTGGAATGCTTTGCCCATGTCGGTAAGGAAAGCCCAAACGCTAACTTCTTTTAGAAATTTGGTCAAGGATCATTACCTCCTCTCCTCTTGATCGTCATTAAGTATAATAATCTCTGTATTTATATGTAGGGGAAGAGAAGGTAATACGGACCACTTAAGGAAAAATCAATATAACACAAAAAATAATATCTTTATTCTTCTTTCTTTGTTATTATAAGTTTGAGCATTTATTAATCTTACTTATTATTAAGGAACACTTGAATCAAATCACAGTTAAAGAAGATATTGGATGATTTCCAAAACCTTCGGTTTGGTCCATTCTGCCTACACGTTAAGGTAAAACGGACCAGGCATGAAGGCAAAATGGACCTATGGCAACATAAGAATAAAAAAAACTTGTAGTAGTTAACTAGTTAACGGCACACCTTTCGCAAACAAATCTAACATCTTCATCATCATCTTCGACACCGGCACAACTACAGTGTGCCCATAAAGAACATGCAGGGCATTCAGTGCCCCGCATGTTCTCCCAGCCCTCTGTCGATTCAGAAAATAAATGATTGCAATAGAAACATCGTACGTCTTCTTCATCTTCACTTGATGAGTATGTGCTTTTCTTTTTTGTACTCTTCTTTGTAGATTTTCCCTTTCCTTTTCCTTTCTTTCCTTCCGGACCACGTGGACCGTTGTGCCCGTTCCGTTTTGCCTTTTGTGTAGGCATGTAAACAATAAATTATTTTTAGGTTAAGATTGAGGACAACCTTGCATATTTATCGTTAAATCTAAGTAAAATAAACAATATCTTTAACAATAGCAACAAAACCCTGTTATCTTTACCGTATTAAAACTGAAGGCAGATCAAAATTTGCTGTTTTTACATCGAAATAAGCAAAAATTAACTTACCTTGATAAAAACGTGTGCCGCTGCACGACCGCTCCAACGACACTGACCGATGCCGAGTGAGAGGCGACTGTCAAATTGACGCAAGTCGAAAATAGATGGCGTTACACGTTTGAAAGTTATTAGTCCGGTCCGTTTTACCTACAGGGTCCGTTATACCTTCCATTCCCCTATGTATAGGTATATTATATATGTATTATATATATATATTAGTTATGTATTGTATATATGTAAATATACGCCGCAAACTACCTGCGTATCTTTTCTCCTTTCTTTATCAATTCCATCCAAAGGTTGTCTGTAAAAAATATACAAAAAATTGTAACACTATACTAATTTTAAGCTCCTTTGTGAAATTATTTTAAGGTGTACAATAAAGTATATATATCAATCAATCAATCAATCAAGTGCAAATCTTTATAGGTAGGTAATGGAAAATTATTATTGGCAGACAATCAGGATGGTGGAAAAGTTAATCTATTTTATTTTCCTTTAGAACCAAATCTATCGACTGGATAATATTTAACCTTTTGAACGCCAGAGCGTAAACACATCGGCGCCCCTTCTACGCCAAGCCACAAATTCAGTACAAAAACCTACAAAAAAAATAGTGATTCCAACATCTTAACGAAAAGTTATCGATAACCAATGAATCCGTGCTTTTCGTTCTATATTTTTTAAATAAATATTATATTCGTTGCATTGGTCTTTTATTTAACTTGACCCTATTTGGTATCATACTATCATTAAACAGCAGTTACTAAGTTCTAAGCAACCTAAAAGCAAACATTAAAATCAATAAATCAATAATAAGGTACATCACTAATCTGGTTCGTGACGTCATCCGCCGACGTGAAGACACGTCTCTGGCAGTTGTCAAAAGTCGTGCCAGCCAGCACGACTTTTGACAACTTTCTCGCATGCGAGTAGGGATGTGATCATGTGATATTGTGGTACATAAAAAATAATAATATTTTATTATTTAAAACAATTTAATCATTTTACATACAATTATTAGTCGGATTCTTCGAAACTTGGCAAACTTATGTCATCCAAGTCCTTTTGCTGTCTTACTTTTCTTATTACGTTCAGTATATTGACATATGTGACTGACCGTTTTTCTTCATTTGACTGTCAGCCATTTTTAATATAGCCTCGCACAATAATAATGCTTTAAATTTTAATATTACCACCGATCATAATAATAAATGTAGTAAAGCACTAGCAGACTCCCGTAGCGCTAATGACGTCACCGCTTGACGTCCATTCCCGTCTGTGGCGTACAGGTAACTGTCTATGATCTCTTACATAGGGATGCGCGAGAGTGGACAGTAAACTATCGATTTAAGGATATCAATTATAAGTTCTTTTCCACATTTTTTTAAATATTATACATTAGGAATATTCAGATACGAATATTTGTCAGTAAAAAGTAATTGTCAAAGTAATAGTAAGCTACTTTCAATAAAATATTTCATAAATTTGGAATATAAGTTACCTTACCTACCCATCACTAGCTGACGTGTCTTGACGTCTGTGGCGTGGGGAAATACACAATTTTACGGATTTCGATTAGCAATATTTGACGATTGTTTTTTCTTGTGAATTCAAATAATGAATATATCTTTGTGTCAATTTACAATATTTCACTAAAGTAGTTTGAAATAATAGGAAAAAGAAACACAGAAAACTTAATTTAGTATATTTATTTTGTATTTAAAAAATGTCGTTTTCTTGACGTCTATAGACGTCGGTGGCGTGTTTGGCACGATTTCGTTAGACGTCTATAAACGTCCGTGGCGTTCAAAAGGTTAAGCTTGTATTAGCTCTACCTAAAATGAAAAACAAAGAACTGATTACTACTTACTTACTTCTTTTGTTACAGTCTTCAACTTAAGTAAGTTAAAGTTAAACTTTTGGAATTTTCTTACTGTCAGTCTTCCTCCTCCTAACGTCTGCTATAGGAATACCAAGCTGATCCGACCGTGAACTTCACAGCCATCAACAGTTAGAACTGATGCGTGTTTCGCCATTTTTGGTGTTATGTAGGTGCCTTGTGCAAAGTGTTAGGTATTGGGTGCCCATTGTTGAGCGGAACTTTCTTATCCTTATCTTTTTTTATGCGGCTGTCTCCTGATTGTTTGCCATTAATCACGCCAATAATGATGAGTTCTTTAAGGTTGTGACCATCTTTAGCAGCCTTCAGTCACATTTAGGGCACAAATATTAGGATTCATAAGATAAAGTCGATACTATATATTCTGCTACGCTTATTGATTCATCATAATTGAAAATCTTTTGCTTTCTATTAGTAAAAAAAAGATCAAACCTTTTTATTCAACCCTGATTATTCAACTAGTGTTGCCTAATCAGATTTCATTGTATAAGTTCAACAGACTTGGGTAATTAGGGAATTACCAAGTCTGTTTAATTTTTAGACAGACTATTAGGTCTAGACAAGTAGTTATTAAGTAGAGAAAAAGGAAAGGGTTTAAAATAAAAACAGATTTAAAATCGAAATGCGTTTATTGCACATTTTAGCAGAAGTAGATAGGTGCCTATGTATAACACACAGTGAAATTAGAACAATCTAACACCACATGTAGTAAGACAGCAGTTATTATGGATTAGTCTTCGAGATTTCCACAAACATATTCTACGGCAAAATAAGTAGCGGATACAAACCACCCTAATATTAGTAACACAAAAGAACCGGTAAAATGGTTCATAGTCAACGGCTCCGGTTTTGTACTGTATACTCGTCGAAACAATTTTTTATCGTGATCCAAATATTTGTCATGGATTCGCTGTATGAAACCTCCTTCTAAAGCAATTCGTAAAACATTGTTGAGTGGCACGGTCAAAGGAGAAAACCTCTTGTAATACACCACCGTGGGACTGTTCACTATCTTCTGCGGAATTATTTGTAACTGCTTCGTTCCCTTATATCTCATGAGATGATGTTTTATAGCCTCCTTGTTTGAAGCTAGAACAAAATCCGTTGTTCCATCTAATATGCTATCCAGCGTCTCATAAAGATGGGCGTTGTCTACGACTACCCAATTATCGTAAATTTCACGATCATCAGTATAATACTCCTTCAGAGAAGTTAGGCCACCGTAAGGAAAACGATCTCTAAGAACATCCTGAAAAGTTTCAAGGTTATCATGATAAGCCGGCTGCTTGAGAGAATTAATGAGAGCGGCTTGGTAAGCGCTCCTTATGACAAAACAGAACCATATCCAAGTGTAAATTGTTATCAGGAAACTTTTTCTCTCGGGCTCTCTGAGTATTGGCAACCCAAGGAATAAGACCCATGAAAAAAATAGGAAACTGTACTTCGGTGGGTTAATTTTAAAAGCTTCTCTTACTTGCCGCCAAACCTTTAATGTGCAAATAGTATTCATGAAAACAATACTAACAAATAACAAAAATAATATGATCCGGAGGTAAATGTTCAAGGGATTTAAAAGTTTTTCCCACGAAGCCTTTTGTGTTGGTAGTCTTGTAGCCCACACGATATCCATAGAGTAATATGGAAAAGATATTTGAAAATTACCATATTTGTTGGATGTAAGCGGTGATGAGCACACAGAAGCCTGTCTGAGGCCATTGTATATGTCTCCTAAAGACCCGGTCCAGTTACCATTGGTGAAGTGGCCAGCATCGAGACCGTCAGCGGGAGTCAATAGCTCGAGCGACGCATTGAGCATGTTTGCTGCTAGCCTCATGAGGTCGCCATCAATCCCCGACGGACTTCTAGTACCGTTATGCAAATACATAAAGGGTGCTTGTTCAACAGTTGACATTCTAAGTCTGCATTTTTGGAAATTTGACAATTTTTCTGGATATAAATCTTTAAAACATGTATCATTTTCGCAGGCCGTTGATAAATTAAGCTTATATGGTACATTGTTCTTGCATTTCTCTTTAGTTATAAAGTCATATGAATAGGCCTGTGCCCTTTTAGTTTTAAGTGAAGTTTTCAGCAGCACGACGTTAAAAATTAAGAGAGATTGAAGAGTTTGGAAGATTTTCTGCTCATCGCAATCTTGATTGAAGAGTGCGCAGATAATTATGAATTTGCCATTGCTGTCATATTTCGATCTGACGGTCCACCGCAGGGTGCTTGATACATCTGAAGAATCTTCACCAAAGATCACCAACTGTGGTACAGCAGCACGTTTTTCAGGGAGAAATCTGCCCAGCTTCACAATGACGGATTGCTGATAGTGCATCAAAAATGTGTTCAAACCCAACGCTTGCACGGTATTGAACATTACAATAGTAAGAAACCGCCATTCGAAGTTATAATACGCCACCTTAGCTGCCAGTAATCCGAGCTCCGAGGCTGGGTCATCGGTTATAAAGTCCTCTATGGTATGATTCTCTGGTTCTTTAACACTAACATCCATCTTCGTGGTTGACGGTTAAGAATTGGCTCCCTAATGATACAACTAACATAGAATTGGTGCAAGTTGTGTAATTTACCACTAATGCATTATATGTGCTGATGGCCGATTTTCATGTTCTGGGCGTGGACGGACATGCACCATGCATGTCATTAGTATTTTATCTGCGTAATGCATTGTCGATCTTATAAGATATGGTCAAATTACGTTTCGACATTGTATCCATTGACTGATTGCGTGCTTTGGTAAGAAAGGTGATTTATAATGTGGGATGTCGATATATTTTTCCGAAATAAAATTCTAAGGAATAGAAAATGGCGGAAACAATCCAGCCCAAAATCAATATAATGTAACAAGCTGTAAAATGTTTTATTTTCAAAGTTTCTCCCTCAGTATCAATGTCAACAGTTTTTAACAAACTGGTGTATACTTTGTGAAGTTTATCCGGAAATCCAGCCGCGCATAGTCGACCCAAGATCAAATTGATTGGTTCCGAGAGAGGAGAATATTTCTTAAAAAATACCACAACGGGACTTGTGATTACTTTTTGGGGCAATATATGCAGTTCGATTTTGTTATTTTTAATTACGGTTTGAGCATTATCCGAATTCATAGCTAGAACAAATTTTATGCCTTTAGTTAAATTTACAGCAATCTGTGCCAATTGAGGAGTATCTATATTTTGCCAATTGTTGTAAACAATTGGATTATCAATAAAATAATCCTTGAGCGCTGCGCCGCCACCGAATGGATACTTAGCGGTTATCACATCATCTATTGTTTCAAATTGACTTTCATAAAATTTTCCTTTCAAGGAACTTATTAGATAGACTTGATATGCTGTTCTAATGAGAAAACAGTACCATATCCAGATAAATACCATTTGTAGAAATGAAGATCTTGTGGGTAATTTTATAATTGACTGACCCATGCATATCATCCAAGCATAGAAAACAACGCTCCTTGAAGTTTGGTCTTCTTCAAATTTGCTAAACGTGGACGTCCAACAACTAGTTTTGATGATAAAAGCACAGCA
The DNA here is from genome assembly GCA_030763345.1 of Mythimna separata. Lineage (NCBI taxonomy): Eukaryota > Metazoa > Arthropoda > Insecta > Lepidoptera > Noctuidae > Mythimna > Mythimna separata. The sequence goes on from CM061175.1 coordinate 8,028,936, forward strand.
CACGACCAGGCAGAAACTGACCACTAAAGCAATGCGCATGTCTTGTTCAAATGGATGCGTTAATTTCATAGCCACATTTTGTAACTGTGCTGGATGCGTGACCCATACTACTTGCGAGGTAAAATAACTGGAGGATATTTCGAAATCAGAGAACCTCGTCAAGGTGACGGCTGCCGAAGTCATTGAAAAGTTTGCCAAATCTTCGTGAACGTCTGCGAGTGACCCCATCCAGGTGCCGTTGTTCTGTCGCCAGCCCCATCCGGTGCCGCGACTAGGTGTCATCATTTTAAGACTGGCATTCAATCCATACATTAAAATTCGCAGTAAATCTCCATCAGCACCCGTTGGACTTCCGTTCGTTATATTTAAAATATAGGGGGGTTGTATAAATGTTGAGACAGTTATGGGACAGTAATTCAAATTTTTGAATTTATTTGTAAACACTTCACCGTATGTTGTACGTGTATACTGATCATTACAGTCAAGCTGTACTGGTTTTAAATTATTACATATACCGTCAGCTACAGGATAATATGTGAAACCAATTGCTTCTGTAGCTTCTAGTCTGATGAAGACAATATTGACTATTCTGTAATTCCAACACAGGTCCATTATGTCTTGTTCATCACATTCTACTTGCACTGGTGATTCGCAGATGATGATAAATTTCCCAGTATTGTCCATTTCAATATCAATGATGGCATCAAGTAATTGTTCTACATCAGCAACGTCACTCGCAAATAGCACGAATTGACGTGATTTTTGAATCAGTGCATTTTGTTTTAATGTGGCTCTGTTCACAACTATGTTATAATGATAAAAACGTAGAAATATTTCCACTCCATAGCATAAAGTGGAATTGAAAAACAGCAGAGTCGTGTGGCGTAAATCAAAATTTTGCAATGCAACCTTTGCAGCCATATCGCCTAAATCACTGCCGGCTGTGACATTCGTATATAAAATATGGCTTAACTCACTTATCGCCATGTTAACTGTTAAATGGCCGTAAACACATTTGGCTCGGCATTTATGCGCCAACGTAGTCACGCCAGACATGGCACGTAATAGATTTATATCGATGGCAATTTATCGTTTGTGTAATAATAGTTTTATAATGACATTCTACTAACATCACTATTCAATCAATCATTAGAATAGATTTCCATGTTACAGACTGTTCTAATCGCTACAAACATGTTTCTAGTAAAGTGAAATTGAAAGGATTGAAAAAAATAAAACGACGCGTATAGCTGAAAAAAATTATATTTTATGAGAAATTATAATTTACAATATTTCATTCAGGCATCCATCTTCAGTCGGAACTTAAGCTAAAATTCTCACAATCTCACGCAAAAGGTAAAGCAACGTTAGACTATATTATAGTTATAGCAATATTTTGTGTAGCCCAACCGTAGAAACAAATAAGTAAGAATCACACATCGGTACACGTCTCAGTCCATTCGTAAGGAAGATACGAAGTGGCCGTACTCGCGACTCGGACGACAGCAGTACCGCCCGCTCGACGCTCGTCTTCTATGTAACTAATCACCAATGGATCATTCATTGTGCTTTGTTATGTTTTGTTTCGAGACTACTGCAAATAAATATAAATTCAAGCTCATGCATTGAATGTCAATGTGAACCAGTAATAGCATACAACCGTATCTATCATAGTTAATGTTACATTCGAACATATCAAAATGTAATTATGTACATAGGTACGCGGACAGAAGACGAGTGTCGATGGCGTCGTGTATGTAGCGACAGATTGGTACAGTTTGAAGTATTCGTGTACAGTATATGACAATTTGCTTACACTGAGGTGCCGTGTCGTCGCAAAGTAACAACTAAACCGCGTCGGGTCCAACTAATTCACAATATTGCTGTACAAATGCACAAAAGTAAAGTAGTTTCTATGTACACGGCATACACAGATTGCTCTCCAGTGGGTCAACATCAAATAGAAATTTTCCAATATTGTGCGCTAAGTTTCAACGTCACATTACTTTGAGCATCAGACAGCTGTATCTTAATTAAAGCATGGAGTTTTGCTATTGACAGTGTCACTTGTGCTAGCGGTCCATATAGAAACTTGAATAGAAGAGAAATTAAGACACAACAACAAATAATACAAATAATTATATATCTTCAAAACGAAACTTGGTTTCTTATACATTAATAAAACTAAATAATAACACGAAGCAACACTCTTAATTAAGCATGGTACGATAAAATATTCTAAAATATGGAAACAATTATAAAATGTAGTTTAATATTTTGTGCTGTCGGTTACGTTACGATACATAATATGCCAATAGCAAAACTTGGCACTGAACTGTCAGCTCAATTCACACGGCTCATTTATACCAAATGTACAATATTTTACATACTGGTAAAAGCGTTCGTGCAAAAAACTTCGGTTTCGGTTTTTACATTCCACGTTTCGCTTTATTTATTCCCGAGGGTTTCTCTAGTAAAAAAAGTTTATATCAAATGCATTCCAAAATTCCTTAAACAACTAACATAGTAACTCCTATATTTTATACTGTTTATTAATGAATATTGTACACGGATAACGTTAGGAAGAAACCAAATACACCAGACCACAGCGTACACAAAGCCTACAGTTAACATAAAACATTTTGCGTGAAGTCAATTCGTGTAGAAAAACACCATATTTAAATATAAACAGCTTAAATATTAACATATATTCAAGTAACAAAAATTCCAATGTACAAAAGTAACGAAATATTAAATACAGTAATAAAGTTATAATCTTTCAATTTAACAGAAAATAGGGTACCGATTTATAATTACGTCTAGTGAATTTAATAATCGGTAGGTAGAGAGAGTGCCGGCTAGGCGAGCGCCCGACTCGCGCTGCTCTGGGTCGAGGGAGGTCGCAGCTTACCAGACAACTTACCACACCTAAAATAAATACGTAATAGTAACAGAAGCATCCCGATCAATACCTTAGTAGGAAGTCCTGTCTCGACCCACGAGGATGATACTATACACGCGTTTCATTGGACTAGTTTGTTCAAATCCATCCGTCTGGACATAATAAATTGTATACTAATGTAGAAAGATATTATGGCAACAAACTTTACAAAAAAAAACCCTAAAACAATGACTAAAAGCAGCTCATGGTAAGGCCAAGACTCACCATAACTTTTAAAATGCACAATTTAATATTCACCAATACAGACACATACATAAATTGTGAATAACTTCATCATAAAAAAACATGTCAAAAACCTTACGCGTCGTGAGACGATCCGTCCGGATCGAGAACGAATGTTGTCGGAGGGAATGCGGCTGGCGAGGGCCCGCGTGGCCGCACTCCCAACTATACTTTTTGGGTTAAATGACTTACAATCTATCCTTATTTTCTTTAAACATTTTAAGTTGAAATTAGTTCGTCCATCTGGTCTCAGTTCGCGAATTTACATACACATTCTGACGTGAAGTGATGATGTTTAAATTATGTGTTTTACACAATCACAGATTCTTATCAGTGACCTTGTTGGTTTCGCTTAGACGAGGTTGTACTCCTTTAGGTTGGATTGTAGGATCGTATCTTTGACTGCGGCAAACACGAACCGGATGTTCTCAGTGTCTGTAATTAAATATACATCGTTGAAAGTTTATAATTTTGTCGACAAGTATACCTGTAATTTTAAACTTAGTACTAAATTATACTTATCATTTCTTACTTGCTACCATGCATCAGGTGTCGGTGAAACTTTAATTTGAAGACAGTTTTGAGTTTCAAAATTACTGCACTTTTTACTTTATTCATGTAGTTAAAAATATTCGCACGTAGATATTGCTACTTCATTTTGCTATTGTATGCTATCTACAACCTGGATTATGTTAGTGTCATTGCCTTTTTATTGGTGGTAAATAAACGAATAACTCCTCTCTCTCTTTTTGACACTACATTTCGCTATACCAATGGATACAGCGAGTTGTGTCAGACTTGTACCAAAACCCACCCGTGTTACTTCAGTTGTCTTTTGTGTTCGAGGGTCGAGGTAACTCTTTCGATCAACCCCGCAGCACCTGACAGTAGCCACAAGCTTAGGAAAAGAACAACTGTGAGGCTGACAGGTGAATGTTTCAGTCGCTTGAGTTAGTACCAGTATTCATAATATGAAATACCATAAAAAGCATTTAGCTACATCGCATTCCCTATATAAATGTTTTGTTCATATATAGAATAGAACTCATACCTATTAATACTTAAATATGTCATTGTTATAACGGGTTAGTTCTTTTTGTACTCTATATGATATTCAAATGCAGACAATAACATGACTTTCATAGCCTTAATAAGTAAATAATATGCATGCAATGATTAATATTAGACAATTAAACAACATTAAGGCAAATAAATAATATCTATAAAAAAATATATAACAGATTTTTCATGCATTAAATATCAAAATAAAACTACACCATATTTTGCAATGAAAACTGCAGTTTCAAACGCAAAAATATCAGTAAAAATGTAGAGGATAAACTAATAAAACATGCAAATTAGTATTAAAAATAGACGTTTAATGATTTAACAGAGTATATTATATGTATAATTATAATGTTAGTTGAAATTCATGCCAAGTTGAATTCCTTCAAAGCTGACTGCATGATAGTATCCTTGACAGCGCAGAATACAAGCTTAATGTTTTCAGTGTCTTTAAAAACATCCAAGGCAGCATGCAAAATAAACAAATTAAATAAAAGTGTAAGTTAAGAAAGGTAAAAATTAAAAGGCAACTATTTTGAAAAAGTACAGTGAAACCTGGTGAAAGGACCCTTCACGGTGCGTCTATCGTCTACCCGAGGATACTTGACAAGGTTGTTTCATCTAACGTTGTTTGATAGAGGCTACTCGAGAAAAGAGAGATAGCGGCTGGACCCTCGGTGGGCATTCGGTCACTCAGTCACTCAATCGCTCACTCGAATATTATACTTTTTCAGTGAAAAGTTGTTCCAGAAAATACGTATCAATGGCTCGTGAGGCGGATTGTGGACAGACGTACCAATTATTATATTTTTTTTGGTACAGAATGTGTTAAATATTTATATTCAGCCAATTGAGAAGCGAGATAAGAACAACTTCGACTCGACGAGTGCATCATTACCAATAGTGATAATGCACTCGTTTAGTCAAAGCTCCTAAATCTTGATCATCGACATCGAGTTGTTGAACTGTCATGTCGGTTTTTTTACCGGTTGCTTTTCGGAAAGTGCGTAAGATTTGCATAATTCCACAAAGCCCGTTCTATCATGGAACCACCAGACAGATGTACACGGTGTTTTGTCACCGTTATGCACCACGGAGGCAAAAGTGGACATCCCACCCCGAACAAAAAGGTTTCGAGAACTCATTCAGTGTGCGTACAGCAAAGAAGTAGAAGTATTCTCTGACGGAGTCTGTTTCCTAAATCTGGGGTCTTTAAGACAAGACTGAATATGTTATTTCTAGTAAAGTGTGCTCCATGCGTCACTTTGTTTTCAAACATTAGAACTTCCTCGCAGGTCTCTCTATAAATGAGACAATACCTCGACTTCAAAACTAGGTATTAGGAAAACGATTTAAGCCTCTATTTTTTTGAGCTCATAGTTATCCAGGTTTCACTGTACATATTATAAATAAAGATATTTCACGTAGAAAAGGTTAAGGCAATACTATGAATCAAAGATTTGCTCAATTTACTTGTAAAGCTATAGGTACTATAAACTAAATAGCAAACATTTCACTCGTGTTAAATATCAAACAAAACAAATTAATTACTCGATAAGCTTAGCAGTGTACATAATAACTAATGATACACTCGCACAAAATCCATACTCATATCACAAATGTGAAAGTAACTCTATCTGTTAGGCCTACCATTCACGGATACGTAGCTTCATAAACGTGAGTTTGTCTTTATTCGCCTGGTGTATGCCTGCTTGAAGCTTGTATACAAAACTATGAAATTGTGTCGACGAATCGGCAGCGTCGTCGAGCCGTCTTGTCCTTCTGGTAGCTTCACACAGACGTACACCAAACGTATAATGTCGAATACGCGTCCATGGGCAGTAGGCCTTGCGCTTTACACCCTTTGAAAGGACCATAGGCTACTTTTTCTCTAGCTTCAACTTCGCGTTAGCTATAACTGATATTTAACAACATCTTGGGCAAAAGCTACTAAATATTAAAATAAACCATATAACAAGCAAGCATATACGTATAAAAAAAGATAGACCGCTTTAGATATTATCCGAATAAATAAACCAACTATACTGGACAATAGAAGTAGCAATACCACAAAAATATATTAGCAAATGGACTACAACTTACCTTAAAATTCCACGAGAAATAGACTTCGAAAATTATAAATAAATACCTTGTTGTCACATAACAACTGAGTGAATTTCATTGTCATGAAATTCAAGGATAAAATGTGTATTTCCTTATATTATTTTATTAAGTGCAGAAACTTTGAAACCAATTACAATATAATAGGTGCGTTGATTCACACAAGTGTAATTTGTGTGTTATGTTTATGTGAGTAGGATCAGTCAGCTAAATTCCTTGTGTGAATTAAGTTTCCCTAACCTTGATTTTTGCATAAACTTGCATATTTCAGCAGAAAGTTTTCCACTGTTCGAAATACGTCTCGTTTAAGTGTCGCCGTACCGACCGGTCCTGTGCGCCTCGAAATCATCGGATTTACGCAACCCTCACAAGGTCCGTCAGTCCACCTTGTAGGAGGCGTTCGAACATTGTGTCTTCCGGTACGTGGTCGCCACTCCAGAACCTTTTGGTCCCATCGACCATCAAGCAAATCTCGTTCATCATCATTCTCATTTTGCTGGGAACAACGTGCTCTGTGCCCGAAGGCGATCTTTGATACGAACACGTAAGAAAACTCCGAGCCTTTCCATTGCCCTTTAAGTAACCGTAAGCCTTCTATGAGTCTCATAGTAAGCGACCACGCTTCGGAGTCATGTCAGCACTGGCAACACGCACTGGTCATAGACTTTTGTTTTGAGACACTGCAGTATATTGGACGAGAAGATACCGCGCATCTTCCCAAACGCTGCCCGGCCGAGTCGGATTCGAAGATCGACCTCTTTTTCGAAGTTAGACCTACCCAACTGGACCGTCTGTCCCAAGTAAACGTATTTTTCCACAATTTCGAGCGTAGTCTCCAATCTTGATAGGAGTGGGTACTACATGGATGTTTACCATGACTTTAGTTTTGCCCATGTTCATTTTAAGTTTCGCTCTTTCAAAATTTCCACTGTAATCACGAAGCATTGTACTGGGGGTCTCCGTAGTCTCAGCCGTGACTACTATATCATCGGCAAACAGAAGGTAAGTGATGTACTCGCATTGACATTAATGCCTTGCCCGTTTCAATCCAGAACCTTGAAGAAATCGTCCATTGCGGCCGTGAACAGTTTCGGAGAATTACGTGTCCGTACCCCACCCCCCGCTGAAAGAGGATGTGTTTCAAGGGCTGGTTCTGAAGTCACATGGAGGCGTTTATACAAACACTTCAGCACGTCGCTATACCGATAGTCAATCTGGCAACGTTTGTAGAGAAGGCGTGAACATTCATAAAATACGGGAATTATTCCTCTGGATTATTTAGTTGACTTTGACCCTAACCAGTTACATATGGTATAACACAAACTTTTGCAAAGTCATTGTCCGATGTAAAGAATACTTATGGCCCGAGGTGACACACAAGTGCACATTTTCTCTCTCATGACCTTTATTAAAGTTAAATTTTGTTAAAGTTAGTTATAATTTATTATTCTTATTATTATGTTCTGTGTCTTCTACCTTGAAAGGTTTCATAGACACCAAGGGCGATAAATTAATATTTAGAGCAGTGACACTAATGTCACTATATTTCATAAGAAATTACTTAAATTAAGATCCACTTGCTTCACAAATCACTAAATGCAACTTACACTTAACGAATTTAAATTATCTATTTATTCTGCCAATCGTTTAAATTTTCTTTCGAATTGTTGCTAAACTCGTTAAATTTTTTGGGCCCAGTAGGTGGCTACATTGACTTCAGCATCGGTGGTGCAGGAGTATGAACACTTAGGCACTCCAAAGTATGGCTCATGTTTTGAACAGGAGCACCACACTCACATTGAATATACAACGGGTCTATAAAACCCCATTTCGCCATGTTGTGTTTGTAGGGGCCTACCTGGGGAATTACGGCTCTTGTCATATGTAAACTTCTTTTCCTCGTGTCGATTCAGCTCAAATTTTGTCCGATCAAAATTTAGCCACCCGGACAGCTGCTGGCTTTGTATAAGTCGTGGAAGGTACCTGCACCTTGTGCATTGTGGGCAGGAAAAGACGAGACGCTTTTCCTGTGAAGGGGTTCCAGTTTCACACTGGCATTGGTATTTGCCATGGGTCGAGGAAACCCCATTATCTTTGCAGCAACCTGAGCCCCCAGTCGCATGTTTAAACGATTGACAGACATATTTAAAGCATTTTTGATTCCTGGAGCAAGTGGAACTAAAACTATCACATAGGTACCAACCTGTCGCACAAGTGAAGTGAGAGTAGATAATCTTCTCCGCGTCCGGGTTGAGGTCCACAAACATTCGCAGTATAAACTCGCGCGCTGTGTTGGCGTCGCGTTGCGGACCTGTGCTCGGGACAACATACACATATCTAGCACTACGGTTTTACGTACATCGTGGCAAGTAATCTTCATTGGTAGGACGAAGTTGATGTTCGAAATTCAAACTGGTTATTTTTTTTTTCATTGAAAGTTAGATCTATGCACCAGCATCTTTTTTAGCGAGACTAAGTTGACATTCGAAATTTAAACTGGTCGTTTTTTTTTTCATCAAAAGTTAGATGTATGCGCACCAGTACATAGTCTGTCCCAAGAAATGCATGCAACATTTTGATTTGCTTGAAAATTTGAATACGGGGTCACTTTGAACTCGTACAACGTCAATATATTCGAAATTCAAATTGCTCGATTTTTTTCTTAATTACTTGAAAGTTAGATTGACCAGTACATAGTCTGCCCTAAGAAATGCGTCCAGGGTTTTGGTCGGCTTGTAAAACTATTAATTGACATCATCTAGGTGATGTGCACTTACTAGTGACTAGTCTTCTGATCAAAATCACCAGTCAAGTCTTTCAGTAACATTTGATTTTGTTATACAGTCAGTGCTTCTTATTAGCATTATCGGCCTTGTAATGTTCCCACTGTTGAGACTCAGGCCTCCTCTCTAGCAGAGGGAATGGGCTGTAATCCACCACGCGGGCCCAGTGGGGATTGGTGGATGTCACATGTCTTCGAATTATTTGGTTCTAGGACATGCTGGTTTCCTCACGATTGTTTTTCCTTCACCGTTTTGAAAGTGTTTCTTATTATCTTTATAAGCCCATATTTCTCTCTTTATATTTCTCAGATAGGTCAGGTAACGTAGGGATCAGACCGTACACAAGTGCGCAAACAGATTAAATTTTCTTGTACACCAAAAAAAGTATCAATTTATGCAGAACCTTAAATCTATGGTACACGGATATCATTTTGTACTACCAACATCGTCAACCAATGAAGATTACTTTTAAATCTAGCTTATCACACAATACCTAGCCAATTCTAGCGTAATCTAGCCAAGTCTAGCGTCATTGATACCACACAGGATATGTTTGTCAACCTGTGGCAGTGGTGAAGTGAGAGTAGCACGATCTCTCGGGATCCGGGTTTTCTTTCAAATATTTTTGGAGAATGAAATCTAATGCCGGCGGTGCATCCTGCTTTGGACCTAGTTGTTAAGAAATTGATTACTTGTTGTAGTAATTATGGTGTGGCAGTGATGGTATAGTTTATTTGACTGGCCTGTTGTGGCCCTGACTGCTATGCCACAGGTCGTGGGTTTAATTCCCACCCAGAACAAATGTTTGTGTGATGAGCACGATCATTTGTTCTGTGTCTGGGTCTAATTATTAATAGGCATTTAGAAGCCGACCCCAATATAGTTGGGAAAAGGCTAGGTAGATGATGATATATGCATTTAGAAATATATAAGTATGTTTATCAGTTGTCTAGTACCCATAACACAAGCTCTATTTAGCTTGGGACTAGATAGCGTTGTGTGAATAAGTTGTGGAATATTATTATTATTATATTCCTTTATTTTTGTATGAGGTTTTTAGCCAAAAGGACACGTCAACCCCATTGTACCTTATACGATATAAATACAGTTGCTAATTGTGTTTGTACGGGCTGGTGTCCGTAACTCCACGACTAAAGCATGGTTTGCCTATGGGTAAGACACATGGGTCATTCAATACATCCCAGTTCCTCAAGGAAGTATAGTTAGAAGAGGAGATAGATTACCGATGGTACAGTTTTACTTTATACTGTTTTTGGGGCTTCAAATCTTATTTTCTCGATACCACTTTCATTTAAATCATTAATAATTACGATACAGATATCATATTTTTATAGATCACGTGTTATACTTTTTACTTCAGATAGTCCAAAAGAGTTCGTGAATTTTATAGCTATCACGCTTATAAATAAAACAGATTAGCAGATTTTAAATATCACAAATCAGTTATCAGTAAACGGCCATTTATAAAATCAAGACTGAATCAGGATAACAAATAGGTCTTATTTACTGATTCAGTTATCTTTGAGTTATCAATAAACGAAATGTGATAATCATTCACATTATGTATTTGCTGACAAATATTACTTCACTGCCACTGCCATAGACAAGGTGATAATAAATGAGTAAACAGAAAACCTTATCACACTCACTTAAGAGCGACGAAAATCTTTGTAAAATTATTATTATTAGTTGTAGACAGACAAATTGCAGCTCTGTTTATCCTAATTATTTTATTGTTAAAATAAGTCAACTTATAAAGTTGAGTTCATTGAAGTAACTGAAGAAGTTTAGGTCTGTTAGCACCAAGCAGGTGTATCGAGAACTCCTATGGTAGACCCTCTATGGTAGAACTACATTGGGCACACGTGGGTCACGTACGCCGATCTAGGCTCATCGGTCTCCATACATTTCATATGGCTTTTATACTAGACTTGTAGAGGTACATTAGATTCACGCCACGTGACGTCGTTCTACGTACTAAACAGGCGTGGCCCACGTGTGCGTCAATCGAATATAGTTCCTGCTTTAGATTTTCTAACTCAAAAAAAAGAGGCTGAGTACATACCGTCGTATTCAGGGAAATAGTCGACCAGATGTGAATACATGATCTTCTCCTCAAGCAAATCCTTCTTGTTGAGGAACAGAATTACAGATGAATGCTGGAACCATGGATACGTGATAATAGTCTTGAACAACGCCTTCGACTCCTCCATTCGATTCTGTAAAGGCAGGAAACGGGACATGAGCAATAGGACCATCATCATTTTAGTCGAAAGACGTTCACTGTTGGGCAAAGGCCTTCCCACTATGAACGATTCTTTGCGTCTAGCATCCATTGGATTCCCGCGACCATTACTAGGCCAACGGTCAACTATATTGGAGGGCTTCCAACGCCGCCTCTTTCGTTTTTCGGTTGCCTTTTCAGATACTTTCAGTCCTATTGACCATCTATTTTGCAAGCAATATGCCGTCTGCTACTGCCACTTAAGTTTGGCGATTCTTCAAACTATGTCGATAACTTTAGTTCTACTAAAACAATAAACGAGGATATCTTTGCACAATCATCATGTCTTTTCTTCTCTCCTAATCTTTTCCCAAAAATTGTAGTCGGTTACCAGTGTCATCAGAAGCAGCTGATTATACATATAACGAGTGACGGCCCATCTAAAATCTACAACCAAGTTACTGAATAAAGCGATTTGTCTTGGCAAGACTCATCAGAATTTAGGACTGCCTAAAGGACACTACTTTTTTTGTTGATTTTTCAGAGGTAAGATAAAACATGTTAGTTTTACGGCAGCATGGTATAAATTCACTTTAAGCTGCAGGAATATAGAAAGCCCTGAAACGCAAAGGGCAACTGAAGACAGGGCAACTGAAGACAGGTCTGCTTTAGTCAGTGAAACTCTCACACGCTCTACTACTCTATCCATAGCGAGAGAAGTTACCTCACGATTTTAACCTTTAAAAAAAACTTCTATAATCCATACTAGGACCCCGCAATACTATAGAACTTCTCTTAAAGTACGTAAATATTTTCCATGCCCATTTCAGCTTGATGCAAATAACCTAAGAGCACCTTGACTGTTCTTTCAGTAGTTAGACAACTGACATTAAGCGTGTTATATCGGGTCAAGAGGTCGTGACCGCACTCAATCAATCAATCAACCCAGTCTATCGAAGTCCACTGCCAGACAAAGGATTCCCGAGATGCGTCACAGTCCGTGCACTATTAACATTTTATATCTAGCTTCTCTTGCAACTATTTTGGACATGGTTTCCAGTGTAACTGGAAGTCAATATCCACTGAAGGGGGTATAATAGGAAAGAAAGAAAAACTCTTTATTTGCAAGAAACAGTGGCAATTTTATAAAAATGTTAACAAAAAAAACAGCAGGAAATATGCGCCACATCCGTGCAAAACGGCGGAACGCTCAGCATAATGCTGTAGGCACACATATAGTGCGACTATATGGGGACTTGTACACCCCGAACGACTGTCAAAGTCGGTTTTAAAATTAGCGCCAGAGACGGAAAAGTTGAAAAGGAATCGTTTGACTTGGTACGATCATGTGAAGAGAAGAGAAACGCATGTTACTAAAAGAGTTATGAGTTTACATTTGGATGGATGAAAAGGAGAGGAAGGCCAAAGAACAGTTGGATGGATTGTGTGAGAAGTGATATGAAAGAGAAGGGAGTTAGTGACAGCGTGACTAGTGACAGGACAGAATGGAAGAAAAAAACATGTTGCGCTGACCCAAATAAAACGACACAAGGGCAGGAAGATGATGATGAATGACTGTCAAAGATCATCGAATTACAATCGAGATCAACGGCTGAACAAGCTTTCCGAGGTATGAATTAGGTGCTTCATTTTTAGCCAGCCAATCATTAGTTAGCCAGAATTTAAGACAAAGAAAACCGAGTTATTCTGGACTTTTTAGTGCACAAACACTGTGACGTGCTCGGAAACTCCCGGTGGCTTCATGAAGAAAGCTAGGTAAACCCACTACACGTCAGACATACATTACAAAATTAATTCAGTTATATTTCATGCAAAACGACTCATTGTCTGCATAAAAATAGATTTAACCGACACGTTGTAACGAAAATTGCGGGCCGGGAGGAAACTTCCTGTACTATTTTTAATTCGAAATATATGAATCAGTACTTGTAGTATAGTCATCACACTGAATTGAAAGTTTCAGACTCTGTCAATGTGATAACTACCTAATCTATCAATTTACCTAGACAGTGCAACAAAAGATTGCGAAAGAAGTTTGGACAACAGTAATTTGTCTCTTGCGCTTTTATCACTATTTACCAATACTTTGGAACAACGCTGTGGATCCCGGCTGTCATTTGTAGATCTTTGGCAGTCGTTACAGATAGAAGCCAGTAAATCTGACTCCAGTCTTGCCATGAAGTACCGTGTTACCCCAGTTAATGGGTTGTGGAGATCTGGTAGGCAGCCGCTCCTCGTAAAATACTGGTATTCAGCTAAATCCGGCTTGACAGAAAGCCAACCTCAATATAGTTGGGAAAAGGCTAGGCAGATGATGATGAATTTGGAACAACGCTGCTTGTCGGTAATATTAGACTCTGGTACTTCCCTAACTAATAAAAAAAAGGCCAAAGGTCTTATATTTAGTGTGAATATAAATAAAGATGTAAAGTTACTCACCTCGTTTTCCGATTCGAACAAAATTTGATCATATTCACTAAGAGCTACTAAGAATATGATTGAGGTCACATTTTCGAAACAGTGAATCCACTTCCTTCGCTCGGATCTTTGTCCGCCGACGTCGACCATTCTGTATGAGATTTACAAGATTAATTAATAATAAAACAACATGGATAGACAGACAAGCCGGAATATAAAGAAATTTGTTATTAAGTCTAAGTGCAGGATAGGGTTACAACATAGAGAATTATGGTGTTCTTCTGGTATTCGTGGTTTACTTAACTTGATTAAACGTGTCCATTTTTTTTTTTCAAAACCAACGCCCTAATAGTTCGTTTGCTTTGCAAGACAAAATTCTAAATACATACGTAGGCCAGAAATATCACGAGCCAAATCGAATTTTCAGAGAATGAATAAACTACTAGGAATTGAACGAATAAACTCACGAATCACGCAGAAGGACGATGGTGTTAAAATCAAGGGTATTATTACAGAGAATTTGAATGTTACGACAAGCAATAGTAAACAGCAATGTTGATAAGTGATAGATTAGCAGTGAAAGTGCTAAGAATGTTTCTGACCTAATCGAAACTGGCATCTTCGCCACGCCAAACATGCTAGAATTTAATGTTTAGATGATTTAGTGCAATGAATTGAAAAATGCCACTACAAAAAAAAACCAAACAAATGTTCAAAGGTGTGCAAAAATACTGGGGTTCAGGGTAATGCAGTACACTGCAAATTTATAAGGACTATGAGCCCACCTCTAGAACATCAATATAAGGAGATGCAATTTAAAACAAAACTCTGATAGATCTAGTCAGTATGAATTTCAAAATAGAACAATACCAATTGCAAAAATATGTAGTGGTTTTTGTGACAAATGATATGATGTGGTCAAAAAACATAATTCTGGGAATTGTTGGCAACAATGGGTTCAAGAGAACTCAAGACATAAATTTACAGAATTCAACAAGTTTTGTAATGATTATTGCTTATGATTTGCTCAAAGTATGCTATGATGGGTAAACAATACAAGTGACTTTCTACAGATATTAGAGAAAAAAACATAACGTAATAGGAACCGTTATCAGCAAAAAGTTATTCTAACGTTTTGTGGTCCATAAACTGATCAAAATTGACCATAATCATTACAAAATAATGACAGCCGCGTGATCATAACGTGCGTCAAATTCCCTTTCGAGACTTTCAATTTCACCACCATGTTTCTGCCAGAATATTATGGAGAAAGATGTTACTTATCTTAGATCTACTGTCTACGGACGCGAAGCTGTATAGACGCTATGAAACTATGCACAGACACGACGGCAGATGTTGCCGCTTCGTCGACACAGTTTCATAGTTTTGCATGCAAGCTTCACGCAGGCGTATAGTGACGAATACGCGTCTATGATGCTACCCTTCCGTGGACAGTATGCCTTAGTTTTACCCAAGATGAGTATCATCTTTCAAATGTATGCTGTACCCAAACCAAGCAAGAAAGCAAAGCGCAGTGCTCCAAAGCATATTAATACGACAACACATCAAGAAATATGAAATAGTGTCAGCATTTAAGCAGTTCTTGTTCAAGCATATCTAAAAACAAGCAGGGCCGACCGTCAATTAGGATATCAAAACCACATCTCGAGCTTAAGAGAAAGAACTTCAAAGATTTATGTTCAGTTATAACGGTAAACAAAACTCATTGTTTCATAGCGTTAATATGGAATATTATTATACTAAGTTCAGTTTTACAATAAGGGAAAATAGCTCTCAGGGTACTACTAGCGTTCTTCAACCGCACCAAACAGTCCTGTGGTTCCGAACATACCTAAACACGATCCCGTCAAGATCGAAAGGGTATTCAAGGATACCGGTGGTCGGCTGACGAGCTCGCAGGATATCCTGCTCGGTGGGGAGGTAATCGTCTTTCTCGATTCTCGCCAAATCACTTAAATAGCTGAAATATAGATCATGCAGCGCTAACAGCTAGTACGCAGACACATGCACTTAAAACTAATGTTGGAGAATGAAAAAGTATGGAGACAGTACAATCGAGTCCCATGTTACCATGCACCGTTAAAGCGAGTCATGCACAGCCCAACATGTTCAAGTGTTACCTAAATCGTATTTCTTCCAGGTCAAATGGGTATTCTATAATGCCCGTTGTTGGAACTCTTACGCGCAGTATGTCCTGTTCGGTTGGTAAGTAATTCGGTGCCGCCACGCGGTCAATCTCCTGCAAGTAGCTATAGAAATATCTTTTCTCAGTGTGGGGTCAATTTTACATACACTCAGTGTACAGTTATAAACCAATTTTGATGTATAATTTTAGAAAGAGAAACGTGAAATTCTGAAATTGTTTCAGTTTGCATCTTATAGCCTTATAGACTTTGCATTAAAGACTGTCACGAAAGTGCTGTTCAACGGCCATCTTCTTTTTGCAAAAGAAGCTAAAAATTATGCTTGGTAACTTAATTTATTTATGTAAGAATACACTATCTCCTACTTCTGGCCCAACCAGCTGGTAGCCAGTATTTTTATTGCCCAAAAATAACTCGTGTGTTCCAAGTATTCCCAAGAAACTAGGTAACAGAGACAACAACGTAAGGTGAACGTACTAAAGCACTCAGCTTATTGAATTATTACTAATTTGGTTTATGACATCATATTTATTATACAGAAGGAGCATTCTCACGCGGTTTATTTGACATTCCCGGCCATCATTTAGTTTCCTGTAACCGGGATTTGCAGATATGGCGATGAGTCAATCCTTTGCTAGTATTGTAGGAAATTATATTTAATTTCAAAAGATAAATACCTTCATGTATAATTATTCATTGTTATGTTATTTTTATAGGACACAATGCCAATAAATATGGTATTGTGGCTAATCATAATGTCAGATTGTGATTATTGTTTTTATAGATGACATAATGGATGGTATTTATTGATTACTAGCTGTCTCCCGCGGTTTCGCCCGCGTCTTTGGTTACTGCTCCGCTTCCGTGAGCTGTATCGTCATGTTATACGTAGGTATAACGTCTACTATTCGTCATAGATCTAGCTATACCAGACAGAATGACTTTTGTCCAAACCGACTGGTAGTTCTAGACATTTGCGCACAAACAAAAAAGCTCTTTCGCTGTAGTAAATAGATTACGATCTAAAGTCTGTTTTTTAATCTGAGACTAAAATGACATTACGTGGGTTGCCACACTTGTCACCACACAAAAGAACTGGCATCATTCTTATTGTAAGTTTGACATTTGCCTGTGTCAATTTAGTCTTAGGGCCTATTTCACCACCTATGATTAAGTTTTGAGTATCTTACTTGGCAGATAATTTCATACAAATTCTGTTCCATTTTTTTATTTATTTAGCGAGTAGCGGCTACTTGGACAAGGTGAAACAGGCCCTTAGGGTATAAAAAACTTTAATTAGAATTAGTTATTACAACACAACTTACTATTTAGCGGAATCGGTGAGTTGGTATTCTCGCCTGCGGTCGTAACACTCCTGGATGCCGGCGTCGGCCCACAGCGCCTTGATGGCTTCAACGTAGGGGCTCTCGAACGTAGTCACACTCTCAAAGTCGATCGATGATATCAACTCCGCCTTCTCCTGCAATTAATAACATTTTGATTTCAGTATAAAATCCTACTAATATTATAAACGTGTTCCCTCTTCTAGAGACCTGGCCTGAGTCCCAGCAGTGGGAACATTAGAAAGCCGATAATCCTAATAATAATAATTATAAACCTGAAAGTTTTTATATGTATAGATGTTTATTACTCTTTCACGCAAAGACTATTGAATGGATGTCGATGGAACTTGGTATACAGGTGTACTATATCCTGGAATAGCATATAGGATGCTTTTTATCCAGGGAGTCTGTTCCCTTGTGATAATTTTCTATCATCACGCGGGCGAAGTAGACAGCAGATAGTAAGTACTCCATAACAGAAATCACTGGGTGTTGGTGGGTAGTCAAAACACACTTTAAATAAAATGGGACTTGAGCGACCACGTTTGTCGAGTGTCGAACGAATCATGGGTTAAATCTATTAGAATGTTGGTCCCGGAAAATGTCCGACAACATCACGGTAGACACAGGTAAAAACTGATCCCACGACCAGTTAGACACTTAAAGACAGTCATCATGTACCTAGTCTTTTTCGTCGGCTTCTGGTCAAGCCGGATTTAGCTAAATACCAGTATTTTTAGAGGAGCGGCTGGCTACCAGACCTCTATAACCCATTAACTGGGGTAACACGGTACTGCATGGCAAGACTGGAGTCAGATTTACTGGCTTCTGACTATCCGTAACGACTGCCAAAGATCTACAAATGACAGCCGGGACCTACGGCTTAACGTGCTTTCCGAGGCACGGAGGAAACTCGGTATGTTAAGATGGTAGACACTTAAAGACAGTTATCGGTTCACATTTACTCAAAACCGGGAATGATGGAAATGAGAAAGGGAAACAATCATCATAATTTCAGCCGAAAGACGTCCACTGCTGGACATAGGCCAAAAGGGAAACAATACAGGTTAAAAATTAAACATGTAAATAGAATGTTTTGCAAATTTTTTCTCAAAACCTATATTGCTTCATTGTTATTTCCCACACGTGATTTGTCATCAGGACAAAAGGGATAATAAATTGATGTGCTACTTGCAACTGAAGTTCGATATTTTAGTCATGTATGTTATTTCTATAGGTACTTATATGTAATGGCTATATATATTTACACATAGTCATCGCGTTGCTTTTCAATTGACATCAAGAATTTTGTATTAAAGTTGTATGTAAGGGTGTATTTATTTATTGTTGTTGTTTTCAGTCATGAGGACTTTTTACCAGCTGATAAATATTTCTGAAGGGGAGTACCATTTGTACCATTACCTATTCTGTGCTGAAACATAGCCATCCTTGCGATTTTGTTAAAGATTAAAGATTGCTTGGAAAATTAAAACCTACAGTGTGGATAGATCCATCATTGAAACAGACACACATAGTAGAACATCCCATGCTTCTCATGATCATAAAAATAGGCATCTTTAAAAAGTTTTGATTACTTAAAGAGAGCTTATAGACTGGACATAAGCTAATCAGTCCTGTACCTCTCGCATCCAGCCAGAATTACCACGGCCTTCACCAGATCAAAAAAATACGATGACATCATCATTATTTCAGCAAAAGGACGGACACTCTTGGACTTAGGCCTCCCCCAAGAGTCACCACAACAAACGGTCCTGTGCGACTCTCATCCATGATATTCCCGCGACTCTCACGAGGACATCGGTCCACCTTGTAGAAGGCCTTCCAAAAATTACGTATAAGTAATATAAATCTGTTCTGTGATTTGTATTTAATTTTCTAAGCTTACGTCTTCTGTATAAGTAAATTGTTTAGTTTTTTTTTTTTTGTGCCAGTGCTGTGTACCTCTGCAAGTGACGAATTCACTTTGCTTAAAACTGTATGTGCTTTGTTTTTGTATATGTTTAAGTGAGTCGTTGAGGTGCCTAATCAATAAATAAATATAAAAAATAATACTCACGCTGTTGGACGGATTTCCATATTGAATAGTAAGTAATTCCATAGCCCTTATCATGCTCTGCATCGCCATGAAAATATTTTGATACACGAGCTTTATGAAACCCCTTTTATCATCGTCGCTGTAGCCGGAGCCGTGGATAATTCTCATCTGCTTGATGAACGTCGACTTGCCTGACTCTCCAGTCCCTGAGACATGACAAAAGGAAAATATTAGCTACGAAAAATTTCCGACAAGACTCAACATGTTGTAACAACCCCAATTGAAAGGTAACAAGGGTAGGAAGATGATTATGATGGCAAATAATTAGGCATACATGGGCACTTATAAATAAGATGTCAGAAGCTGACGCATGGTTCCAATTGGTCATTTTCAATGGAGAACAGCTGGCAAGAAACCAGTGTTCTCACATTCACATAATAAAAACCACCACCACCAATAAACTATAGATGTATGCAATAAATAAATTACTCATGAAATGAAGGTGGCGGTGGTTTAAATAATATAAATTATATAAGGGTTCCGTTTTTTCCTTTTGAGGTACGAAACCCTAAAAAAAGAGAAAAAAGGTAAAAATATACATAATGAAGTTAAAACAATGTTGGAGCAGTTAATAGACGACCGGTAGGTATTTCTTACGAAATTGTGCACAGCACTATCTCTTGCCGTGGGTTTTTGAAAGGGATTATTCAGTCAGAACGCTTTTTGATTGGAGAGAGATGAGATAACGTAGTTGACAGATTGAGAATGCATTTTAGCTGATAGTAAACTGCTTCACAACGACTACTACGCCGCTGTGGAGTCCCAGTGAAGCAGATCCCTAATGAAGCAATTCTGTGGTCACTTAGGTTCATATTATTTTTGTATAGCTTCGATTTTTGTCCTGAAGTTTTATGCCAAAATCTTGTATTGAGGGCAAACTCTTTTTATGCAGATCTCTTTCGAAACAGAATATAGTCTAATAGATATAAAGCAATCAAGAAAAGTGGTGAGAGGATGGATTGCCTATGATTGGTTATTTACCTACAAGGATTGAAGTACCAAAATAGTCTCATACTCAAAATGACACATGCATGGACACTTATAAAACTTCAGAAGCTGGCGCACGGTTCCAATTGGATGTTTCCTATGGAGAAGAACCGGAAAGAAACACCATGGTCACTTTAAAAAAAAAATTGTTTCTACAATATTTCTCTTGCCACGAAGCATGACTTACAAGGGCCGTATTTCACAAAAGAAAAGATAAATTTTATTGGCGGTTAAATCAAACGTTATAGAAATCAGAATAAGATTTATACCGAGCAATGCAATGTGATCGTGTGGTTGCTAGGCAGTGTAACGTGCAGTAGGTAGGTTTCTTCATTAACTACTGATTACGTTACACGATTGATAATTATAATAAGATTTATATTTTCCGACTGCGGATTTATCAATTAATTAGTAACTGTTATGCACTTTAATTTATTACCCACATAATAAGCTGAGAAAATCTGTCTAGATTCAAAATGGACAGAGTATCGAGTCAGTGAAGGACGCCTAGTACCGAAATGAGTCACGTATCATTTGGGTACTTAATTGTTCAATTTAAAATTACATCGGTAACCTCCTTGAATGTACGAGGATAGAGACATTAGTATCTGTTCTACGTATTCGTTGGGAGTATCCGACTTAGTGACTAATTAAATTATTTTATTAAGACCCGAAGCGGCTATTCACGTTGGTACATCGCGTGCAGAATTAAGGGTGTCACATGACAGGCGTTGTGCTAGTTCGGCCACAGTCGACCCCGAAAATTATAACGCGCCCCGATTTTAGACTTCTCTATATTTGTCGGCAGGTGGTTTCAACTATTCGCCAAATTATATTACGTTTTTACTAAGCAAAGGTTCATGTTTGACCACTATCTCGTCTGATGATGTGGTCGGCGATGGAGCACGCTTGCCTAGAAGTAATCTATTCACTAAGACCCTTAGGTTGTTATAGTTATCAGGAAACATAGACTCCGACAGGGAATTCCAGTCCTTAGCTGTATGAATAATGAATGTGTTTCCATATTTTAGTATAGTTATTTACTATGCTACTGTAAAATAAACAGGTTCAATACATTTAAGTTTAGTTTTTTTTACAGTCCTTACTGAAATATTTAGCCTGGAATCCGACATGATATTGTCTGTATCTAACTAAACATTTCTTTACGTGCTTGATCTCAATAGTGTGAAGCTGTATGATTTATCTCGACTTACATAAGAGGATAATTATGTACTTATAAGTGCCTACCTACTTTAATGAGTCATTTGAACTATGCAATATTATCATAATATTATTACTTATTGCTAAATAAGAATAAGAAAATAAATAAATACTATATTGTGGATGCCTTTTTATTATGACCTGTTGCTAGTTAATAATAATATTAATAGAATCGCATTGAATGCCTAAAAGGACAAAGAGAAAAAATAGGTGTGTACCACAGCAACTAATATTATGTAGGTACCTACTTTAAATTGGTGTTTTTTTTAGGTGATAAATCATCTAATGACTTCTCTTGCTCTAGGGCGGAGCGGGCGTGTCAGACTTTTACTGAATAAAACCCTCTTCTTTCCTTCTTTTCACACTATGTTCCTTTGCCTTGCGTCCGGGGTCCTGACCCCGGGGTTTCCTTTCAGAAGCGAACCAATGCCCTAAACTTTAAATTGGTAAGATCCTGAATGGAAATCATTACTGCCGTCTATACAAAGACACCAAGCATGGTCGTTGGCACTTAACGCCAATTTTTTTTCCTACACTAAAATTTACTCCTATATCGTAGTTCTCAATCACTCCTACCTATTTAGGAAAAACCATCGACATTTAGCGATTATTGCAGGAAGTTTTTTTCCTTATCCAAAAATATGAGTATTACTCATCTATAAGTTCCTATTAACATTTTGCTTTAAATACTTTTTGATTACGAAAGGTAAAATTCTTTCTGCAAAACAACGCTAATATCTATTAATAGGTGTTTTTCCTGAAAAGGTTCAATATACACATACGAGAACCGGTTACTTATACATGGGTATTTGAAACTTCACGAAATACAACAGCAGTTGTACTGCAACTGCTGTTGTATTTCATGCCTACATGGTTGAACTTGCCTTAGGTACTTATTCCCTACTATTTGACCTAGGATGGTGAGGAGATATGGCTATAGAAAAGCTTGTAGAGCAGTCAGTACCTAATCTACAAATACACAACAACCAGTTACTTATACATGGAATTTTTGAAACATCATGAAGTATAACAGTACCTACATGGTCAGACTTAATGCCTTAGGTATTCCCTACTATTTGACCTAGGATGGCGAGGAGATATGGGTATAGAAAAGATTGTAGTCAGTGCCTAAGCTCCAAATAAGGACTATGGAAGTATGGATTATGACCTAATAATAGCTGCAATACTTTGATGCAGAATATTTCTAAAGGAAATTCATTATCTACTAACAGAGAACACTTCTGCAATTTTCCTGGTCATAAGTAGGTATTTCATTTCCAAATTAGTCGTAATTTATTTCTAGCCCCTTTTATGGAAATTACTATAAATGTGTATAATCAATTAATTAATTATTCTGGAAAGAGCATTAATAGCTAAGAATGGAGTGTAAGTATGTAGGTACTTAATGTTATCCTGGTCTACGCTGTTTAGCACACGCCTGCATGTGTAGTAGGTACTTGACTTTTCCTACTAATATTATGACCTCGAAAGTATTGAAACTACTGAATGGATTTCGAAGAAACTTTGTAATACAGGTAGACCAGGTCCTGATATAGCAAATAGGATACTTTTTTACTCTTGGGATAATTATCTATTATCATGTGGGTGAACTGCTAGCAGCAGCTAGTACGAAATAATTGTAACTGTAGCAAATGCTTAGATGCAAACATCTAAGATGCATTTTTGGTAGCATATGTTGTAAGTGATGGTGAAAGTTATGAGGATGGCAATCAAGCCTGCAGATAGTCACAATAGGTATAGTGTGAATCTTTCACAAATTATCTTTAATTCATGAATCCCCGACCGGTCTCATAGGACCGCGCTGTTATTGTCTTACTATTGTGTCTCGTTTCGCGGGTATTGATAGGTTAAAATTCTACTACAATTTGCAAGATGCCAAAACTATAATAAAAACTTTTCACTCCATATTGTAGAACACAACAATGAACCATGTCATTGTTAGATAAAACTACTCAATTTTATTTCGATTTTCCTACAAATCAATAAATGTAAACTTAAAATACCTTCAGGAAGCCAGACTTAGGTACCAAACTTTATTTGTAGGTAAGAATATGATAACATTGTGTTAGATACATACAAAGGCTAAATATAGGATGTAAATTGAAAATAAACATTTAGAACTAACTACCCGCCTCAGCTTTGCATGGGTGTTACTAATAATTTAAATTGGGTATTTGACTCCATTTTTTTATTATTTGGATCAAAAAGTAACTTTTGAATTTCATTAAAAATTAATCAAGTTAGAAACCTTTCGAATCTGATGGATGAGCAAATAACAGTGTAAAAAGTATAAGGATGCACATACTGAAATGTGACATCACCACTGTTAATTTACGTATGCTCAAAGGAGACAGAGAGATATTCTCACCACGGTCCTACCATTCCACAATCCAATATTTGTAATGCTATTTGTTGCTTCATTTAACGTTTGAATCCCCAACCGGTCCTATGAGACCGCGCTGTTATTGTTTTACTATTGTGTCTCGTTTCGCGGGTATCTGAGTAATTAATACTCAATTTTGATGCAGTTTTTTAAAAAGGGTCAATAAAATGTAATTTAATTAAACCTAAACCTTTCTCACGGATCACTCGGTCTATTGGTAAAAACCATATGAAAACTCTGTTCAGTACTTTTTGAGTTCATCACAGACAGACAGAAGTTAAAGTACCACTATGCCATAATTTTAAACCGTAATTTCAATTTTATTTAGTTCATGAATCCCCGACCGGTCCTATGAGACCGCACTGTTATTGTTTTACTATTGTGTCTCGTTTTGCGGGTATGTGATAGGTTAAAATAGGGTAAGGCAGAAGGTAGGTAAAAATAAATTAAAGGTAGGTAGATAAACAAAAGGTATGTAACAGATTATTTCAGCAATACATAAAATATTAATAGCCTCTTGTAATTATAATATTTAATATAGAAGTATATCATGGAAATGAGGCCTACTGAATAATAATATTTTATCAAAAATAGGCAAACTAGTCATATTACTATTGTCATGTCATGAGATAATAATTATTTTTGTAATGTGCAATATAATTACAGAAATATGTTACACATTATGTTATAAAATAATTATTATAGATATGTAAGTGTTAATTCCAGTCTTTTCAGTAGGAATGTCAAATAAGGACTTAGGAGGAGGGACTAACTCAAGTTTTTTTTTTTGTTTTTTGAGTTTGGAAATCTCCTAATGACTTCTCCCACAAGGGTGGAGCGGATATATTGTATAAGATTTACTAACTAAACCACACCTATATTTCTTTAGTTACCTTTGTAATCTAGAACCATGGGTTTCCTTTTCAGATGTTTTCCCATGGCCCTTGCAGGCAATGCAGGCATTGGCCTGCTTGGCTCCTACTGTTTTACTGGCATCTTGGTGATTTAACTAAAGTACATTTCAGTTAAATGAAACAGGTTATTGGATTGTTTTTTTTTTTTAAATGACAGTATAATATAAAGCATTTCACTAGAAACTTATCCTATCACATACCCGCGAAACATGACACAATAGTAAGACAATAACAGCGCGGTCTCATGCAACCGGTCGGGGATTCATGAATTAAGAGACGTTTTGCACAAGGTACACATATTGACAAGGTGCAAATTGTATAATATGCATTTCCCAGTGTGTATAAAAGCAAAAGGATGATTTTGTTTTATGTATTTTCATCACTATAATGTAATTTCATAAATAAGTGTTTAGAATGCAATTTTTCACAGCTAATAAAAAATATAGTTTTTGAAGTAATGGAACGACTAATATCATCAGAGAGGAAATTTTTTGGTAAAACTGTGAAAGATATAAAATTACCCTAAACTACGTTAACCTATCAATACCCGCGAAACGAGACACAATAGTAAGACAATAACAGCGCGGTCCTATGAGACCGGTTGGGGATTCATGAATTAACAAGAAATAAATAAAATTTTATAGTGGTTTTATCCTTGCGAAAAAATTTGTGCATCTTTTAACTTGGGCACCTGCTTTCATTCAGGAATGTAATGAATTCCTTTCCTCTCATTTGTTCAGAAATTTATGACTAACCATTTATTTTATGTGTACCCACACTAGCTTATTTTATGTTCTCATGTAAGTTACAATTTGTTAACCTAAGAAATACATGTTTATGCAGATTTAATTGATAAAATATTTTTTTGATAGTAATAAATATAGTAATTATTTATAGTATTACAAGACCAAATTTTTTGAATACTTACTACATTAAAAATGATCACAAAAGTAAAAACAAAAAAATGGTCATAAGCAGGTCAAGGCTTTTATGACACATTTTATATAGCGAGTGCTCCTCCTCATTTTATTTTAAGTAATTTTTTACTGATATTCTGTTATCAAAATTCCTACTATTTTGTGAACTAGCTGTAAGTACATGTATAGTGATGACAAAGAAAAAGATAATTTATTCCTGACTACTACTAATGTTGGGATAAAAGATAATTTATTCCTGACTACTACTAATGTGGGGTAGTACTGAATTACTGGATATCTACAAGGTTTTCTTAAACACTACTGAAAAATTCTCAAATTTAAATCCACTTATAAAAAATAAAAAACCAAAACTCTACATGATTCATAGTGATAAGGGAGTTTGAATGTTATCCATATCTACATTCATACTTGACATTAGAGTTACAGTATCCTGTTGGAGTATCAAGTCTTTGTGACTTCAGTTGGATTATAAAATCCCTAATAATTTAAATTAATATCACACATGACATTGGTACTTAACGTTTGAATCCCCGACCGGTCTCATGAGACCGCACTGTCATTGTCTTACTATTGTGTCTCGTTTCGTGGGTAGGTGATAGGTTAATGTATTGTTGGTCAAGTTGTCTTATTGGATACAGCTAAGAATAAGTTTTGATTTCAATTGTCATGTCAGGCAAAGCGTTATTGAATTGTTCTAACTGGATTTTATCAATCCTGACTGCACTTGCACACTGTCTTACAGGACATTATTTATTTATTTAAACTTCATGCACAGTAGTGGTACATAGGCGGACTTAATGCATACATTCTCTACCAGAACCTTTGCTGGCTACCTTAGAGAGGCAGCTTCAATCCCAGCAGTGGGAATAGTATGAGGCTGATTATGCTTCCAACTAGAATTTGTAGAAATCTGGAGACCGGACCTGTGCTCAATTGTTGCAATAGTGTTTTCCTATACCTATGACAAGGGTTTTAACAGGCAAAATGTAAGAGTACTATCGGTACACCACAGTCAGACCTTGAAAAGGAAAGCAAGCATGATAATATGTTGTTATGACGAGAAATTCCTAAGAGGATAATGTTTAAAGAAAACAGGATGATTGGTATTGGTTGGATTGATAGGCATCTAAAAAGAATTGTACATGAGGATATTCAACAGGAAATAACATAAAGTTAGATATTCTATAGTATCAAATGTAAAATTCCTGAAACAAAGGTGTGACATTTAACACCTTTTTCCAGGTAGTCTTCCATCTAGCATATTTTTAGCATTATGTTAGACACTGGTCTTATGCTGTACATTAGCGTTATGCTGTATATAGAGCATTGTGTAAATGACCAATTATATTATGGTTATCCTTAATTTCTGTTTGATGTAGTTATGCACCTTAGAAAACACGACATAGTTTTTACCATAACCACTATGAAATCAGTGCAAATTCTCTCGGGTAAAACTATTTTATACACGTTTTTGTGAAGAACAGCTATTGCTAATGCAGTAAATTTTCTGTCCAGTTTGTTATTACAAAAAGTTTGTCAAAATAGATCCTTATTGGAAATGCAACAATGTTTTTTTAACACTTATGTGGGTAGGTGCATAGGGAATTTTTAAATAAACAGACATATTTCTGTGCCAAAGATGAAGAGATAGACAATATAGTGTTCCTAAGAAAACCTTTGTAATTAAAATTAACTTTCCATGAAGTATTGCTCAACAATTGTACTGGTCAGGTGTGAACTTTGGCACGGAATCATCTGACTCACCTTACTTCTTTTAATTAAATGTATCATTAACTATTTAAGTCATACTAATATTGACCATATAGTACTTGATTTTGACCTCAGGCAAATGTATGGAGATTCATACTATGGAACAATCAATCAGCTTGCTTGACATAGGAGGTTATATATATCCATCTAAAATTATTTTCTCCAGCTGGAAAGGGGGGTAATCTGACAAGAACTTACCAAGGAGCAGCAATTTGAGTTCTCGTCGAGCATCTCGTTTGTCTTTCCGAAGCTGACGCTCGATTTCTTGATTTATTCGTTTTTGCTCCTTCGCCTCCTCCGACATGCAGCACTCCATGATGCCCAAGAGCGGAGTGCCGCAGTCCTTCCTCTTGTGTGGAGCCTTGTCCTTCCGGCAGGCCTTTCAACCGAGGCACACCACTCCTAGAAATTACATTATTATTACACTCACTGTATCACGTTAAACACGACACTAATATCACAAAACACGCACCGACGCGACAACGCGCGAACAATCATTCGAAATAAAAACGATCAAATACTAAAACCGACAATCCGGTCACTGGGTGTGGTGACTTATGATCGGTCATATACATAAACGCTTCTGTCAACTGCCGACATAAACACATCGAAATCCGTTTATATACGAGCGTGGAACCTTGCGAAGCGATCGCATAATCTTGTTAATGTAACTAGATTCAAGAAACCTATGGCTATTCTACACACGTGTTATTAATAAGATTAAAACTGTGAGCAAACAGTGGATTGATGATACCTAGGTAATCTACTGATAACTAGAACGGCCTATGTCTAGGTTACGATGTGATTTGCCAGGGCTCACTGGGTGAGTATTAACATCTTGTAAATACACTTTTGCACTTATTACGTACCCGAGAGTATATCCATAGGGCAAGATCAAATAATCCACTTCAAATTATTGCACTAACCACGATTAATCACTCAAGTCATACAACGTCTGCCTCTCAATATGGCGCTCGGAGATTTTTGGGCGATGGGTGTTCTGCGCGTGCGTTGTTCGTGTATTAGCAAATAAAAAATAATAGACTAAAATTGGATGGAACGTTGCAAAAATTAGTAAAGTTATAAATTTTGATCAAGTCTCGATAAATTTTATTTATTGAAAGCGAAAATCAATCTAATTTTCATATTCGTCAAACTGTTTGACAGATTCTGTCAACTCAATTGTCACATAATTTATTTCCTTGAGTGACTAATGTAATAAAATCTGATTTATGTCCATCTACTTACATTTTTGCATTATTCTAATATTATTGTAATTTTTAGGGTATTTTCATACGAATTTCATTTTTACACTGAATAACTTAAATGCCAAAGCTCCAAATATTAAAAACATGTAGTTTTGTCTCTGATTTCGGCCATAGAACGCGTGATATGATAATATAGTTGCCAGCGTAAAATCATACAATATTTTACTAATGATAAAATTTTCACAGTATTTCTACTTTTCTTTTTTTTAATCCGAAATACAATGATTGGTTTGGCATAGCAGTTCCATGATGCCTTTTAAAGCTTGTTTTCGATATCGGTCCTATATGGCAACCACTGTTTTACAATTTTAGGTGGCTCAAGTTATTAATCTACTTACCTATTTGTTTTTATTTAATGATTTGTTTTTACAAGGATAAACGGGCTATTTACCCTTTCAAATAGTACTGTAAGCGCTCTATTAGATCGAAGTATATGCGGGGTAGTTATAACTTAGCAACACTGCGTGATTCTAGCGTTGAGGCATGTCAAGGCCTTTTTGAATCGATTTTGTAATCGTTGTATATCGATATCGAATCCGAAAATAAATTGTTACCATGTAATATTGTTTTATTTCAATTTAATTATTTAAGTTTTGTATTATTGCACTTTAACTTTGCTTTATTTAATATTTAATGGACTTCTAGGTTTGAAGTAGTCCATCAAATATATTTACTTATGATTATGATCGAAATTGTTTTCTGAAAAACTGAATTAAATACTTTTTGCATAGGTAACGTTATGCATATTTTAGCAAATAGCACGATTTCCAGTAATGGTGCACAAAGAAGCCCTATAAACTTAACGTAATACTCGGCTGCCGCACAATGTCGTGTGCTTGTCCTAGACATAGAGATTAACCTTGAAAAGGGAAGTTTGCTATGTTGTACTGTGTAGGTATAGCTAGTCAAGGTGCGTGTAAAACTGAGTAGTTATAGTACTGTTAACTTTTATTTACATTCAAATGTTTTTTTTTTTCATAACATTGAGACTTGTCAAATTCTCTAAGTTAACTTCAGGTACTCGGTCGGGTGACACATAGGCCAAAAGGCATAAGATGATCTTACGATTTCCATGCATTTTGGGATCATCTTATGCCTTTTGGGCGATATTTAATTGTTTTATTTGTTTTAAACTTTTGCGCACAAAAACGTACAGAGATGAACTAAATGTAATCTACAGTATAGTGGCGTCTGAGCGAGCTCGTGGCTAGATAATAACAGCCGCACAGGTCGATCTTCAAGGTTAAGCAACGCTTGCCTAGGTTGGTCTGTGGATGGGTGACCATCTTAACATAACGAGTTTCCTCCATGCCTCGGAAAGCACGTTAAGCCGTTGGTCCCGGCTGTCGTTTGGAAATCTTTGGCAGACGTTACGGATAGTCAAAAGTCAGTAAATCTGACTCCAGTCTTGCCATGAAGTACCGTGTTACCCCAGTGAATGGGTTGTGGAGGTCTGGTAGGCAGCCGCTCCTCGTAAAATACTGGTATTCAGCTAAATCCGGCTTGACTGGAAGCCGACCCACATATAGTTGGGAAAAGGCTAGGCAGATGATGAGTATAGTGGCGTCTGAGCGTCCACTAAAATATATTAAGCACACTAGTAAGTTTTTTTAGCTTCTTAGTGCTTAGTTTGGATGTTATTTAAGTTTATTTTGTGTTTTATTCATTCATATTGCACTTTTTATCATAATTTAGGTACTGACTCTTTGAACTACTACTTCTCTTTTGTCTTATTGGAACGTTTTTTACTCACAGCTAGAAATTTGCAATCAGCTAGGCGTAACCCCGATTATTGAGTTCAAATCCATGTCTACTCACAACTCATAAAAGGTCCTGTTCGCGGGGTTCTGAGTTCGATTTGAAGATGTTTAGCTGTCGCAGCCATCTTCTTCTTCTTCTTCCTGCCCTTATCCCATATTACTTGGGGTCGGCGCAACACTTTTTCTTCTTCCATTCTGTCTTATCGTCCGTCAAACTATCACCAACTCCCTTTTCTTTCATATCGCTTCTCATACAATCCTGGATGGATTCTTTTCTTTGGCCTCCCTCTCCCTCTCCATCCATCTACATGTAAATTCAGAACTCTTTTAGTAACATGCATTTGCATGTTACTAAAAGACCTGTCGCAGCCATACAGTACGCCAGATTGAAAAATGTTGCAGTAATGTAATGCGGCTATCTCACGTTCAGCCAAATTGTGATATACCTACAAAGCAGCGTCCAACTTTTAGCTTTTTTTTATCAGTGCAGTGACTTTAAATTATAAAGAACCGATCAAAAAAAGCTTGGGTAGAGTCGACGGAGGAGCCTTCTATTTCTCTCTGCGGAGCTCAAAGCATCATAACATGAAGGGGATACAGGTAACTTCGTTGAAACCCCCGTTAATCCCCTTCTAACCTGATCTGTTATTTTAGATACAAATGTATTATTGCTGTCCGTGATTTACTTTTTCGGATCTTTGTTATGCAGCGTTACTAGCAACGATTATTGAAACTAAATTTTTCAAGGTGGTGTATCGGCAACGTTTCTAAGCCGCTTTGACAAACGCGTAGTACGCAAACCTAGCTACTATGCGCTATACTTTATTTCAGTGGAATTTAAATCTGGCTGAACGTGAGGTAACTGACCGACCGGTTCTGAGGTACCGGTGTGGGGTTACTACCTACGACATTTTTCAATCCGGCGCGTCAATTTGTAATAGTGTTAGTCAATATGATTGCGTCATAGGTTGGTATACAGCGTCTGCCTATATTGCACTGTCTCAAAATAAAACACATAAAAGTATTTAACAATAATCATTTAATAAAATAATTTATTCGAATCATTTAGGTAGATGATGTATCAATATCACATTTTTATCTTACCTCATGAAGTCATGACTTATCCATAGTACCACATAATAAATAAGTATCAATATTCTGATATATCAGGCATGTCTTGCTTATTGCTAAGTAATAAGAACTAATTGAAAACAAAATCTTACATTAATACTTTAGGTACTAGTATCATTCCTCGTATATGAACGTGAAGGTACCTATATAACACCCCAACTCAAAAATATTGCTTAGAAACAAACAAATTCGTTATTGGAATTTATAAAGAATCGAAGGGCTAAGTGGACAAAGGTTTTATCTGCGAAAATGAAATAGGTATCCATCTTTTAGGCATGGTTTTAGCTGATGATAAATCGACTCATGGACTTACCTAAAACACACCACTTCTTATTCTTTTCATAGTTTCAGAGTGCCTAGTGCGAGTTTGTTTTACTTCAACGCGATCGACACGCTTATAACGCTGGGCTCTCCGATGGTTCGCTCCAAGCTCTTAACCAATCAGAAAGCCGAACGTGGTAAACATGTCGATCGCGAAAAAACGTAAGAATAACTCGCACTCAGCGCACTGCCGCTAGCAAAGGTGTTAACTTTCGAGCAAGTAGGTATATTTTAATAACTTTCTAACGCATATAACCTTCTCGATTAAAACTATGTGCTAGTTTTCACTTTTATCCATTTAACCTTCATTGTCAATTCTACTCCACACCGAACTAAGAGGTTTATACTATCATTTTTGGAATACACGACAGGTTTCTGTACTCTTAAAATGTGTAGATGGTGTAAAAAGAACAGTGTTATGCTGGTAGTTCATGATCTTCATAGCTTCAATACTTCATACATAGTTAAATAATATAAAACAATTGAAAATACATGGGTCCTTTAGCTGCCCAAACTTTGGCATATATTTTTCTTCCAATAATGACGTTCACCTGATGGCAGCACTGAGGCATCAGGTCTAGGCGTCTGGCAAAACGCTTATGTTAATAACATTAGTATACTCGTACATCGACGTCTACGTCACGTATAAATTTTCAAAGAAAAGGACCTGACGGCTAAGTGGCACCAAGTCGTTGTGTGATTTTTTTCGGAATTAGATAATAATAGATGTGTTTACATTAAACTGTCAAATTAAAAACACTTCAGCAGATAAACCCTGAACTCAGTACCTACATTGGTTCCTATTCATACAAGAACTTGTATATCTTACCCTGTTAATAATATCGCTATCCTCACATAACAACTTAAGATCTGCCAATAAATATATCTGTCAGCAGCTCCCGAAATTGGTAGCCTTATTGACAGTATTATTTCGAGCTTAATTTTTGGTACCTACAGGCGAAAAAATTCAATCCAACAAACCATAAAACTATTATTTTTACGCAGTCTTCACGGTACTGGCTAGTTCCTTGTTCGGAGGTATCCAACCTCCGAAAGCCTTTTCAAATTCTTTTGCTACGGCAATCGTTAGGTGGTCATTGCATTTGTTGGCAGCGATTTGGATGCCCACAGGGAGGCCTTTCCTCGTGAGTCCTATTGGGCATTGGGTGACGGGTAGTCCAAGGGCGTTGAATATCGTCAGATAGCCACAGTTGAGGAACTTGTAGTAGATTCTGTAGTGCAGATGTGCTGGTGTAGGGAACGTTGGGTGAAGTAGAACTACGTCGCCTGATAGCATTTTCTGTAATCAAAGAAGTAAATTAGACTTTAAACAAATAAAAAGCGTAAAAATAAGTATAACATTCAATATTATGATGGTTTACACTTCTTGTCTGAGAATCTTCGCAGAGCTGGCTTAGGGATTATTCTAAGCATGGGTACTCGCTCGTACTTGGGTTGTAAGCATTAGTCAAATAGTCATATGTCCATATTGCGATCATTACGGTAGTAGATGCATCTCTTGAATTTGATAATTCTGCAATTTTGATAGCCCTGTTGGTCTAGTGGTCAGGGACTGTTATGTCGGAGATCATAAGTTCGATTCCCACACAAAAGACTCAGGTCCCAGGACAAATGTTTGAGTGTTAAGCACGATGATTGGTTCTGTGTCTGGGTGTAATTTAAGTAGGTATACATCTGTTACGTACCACAAGCTTCTGCTTAGTTTGGGACTAGATGAAGTTGTGTGAAAATTATGGAATATTATTATTAAAATTTCAGACATACCTCAAACTCAGCCTTGATTTCATCAAAAATGGAGAGCAGCTTCTTGTAGTAACTCTTTGGTAAAGCATCGAAGAACTTCGTTAATGGTCCATAGCATACACAGATGAAGTTGTGGTTTGACATGCCTACTAACGTCTTCAGGACTTCAGGCCATACTGACACCCATTGGTCACGTTTCTCTGGATCCGTGTAGATGTTTTTTACGTGTTTTATGTTCAACAAAATCCTGATGCTTGTCTCCCACATGTGTTCTATGTGTTTAATGTTGAGCTGAAAATTGGAGAAGGGTAAAATTTAAAATATTGTCGGATCGATCGGTGGGTAGGTAATTTACACTAATATAATAAAGAGGTAAAGTTTGTTTTTTTGTTTGTATGCGGTAATCTGTGGAAGTACCTACTGGTCCAATTGCTAAAATTTTTCCACCAATAGAAAGCTGCTGTATTCCTGAGTGACATAGGCTATATTTTATGTACGCGGGCGAAGCTGCGGGCTAAAGCTAGTGTCAATATAAGATACAAGGAGAATTTGATTAATTCAATCTAACTTATGAGCGGTGTGTTCTTCTTGATAGAATATTAAGCGCACTGCGATTACACCGTGTACATCAAAAGACTGGAACAATTTGCCTGCTGCGGTCTTCGCCTTTATAATCCCGATCTTGAAGATACCTAAATTATAAATTTAAGTATCTTCAAGGTTAGAGTGAATAAGGTCTTAATAAACTAGTGCGCCTCACCGTCAACGATTGCATTACTACTTACTATCCGGAAGGATCGCAGTCACGCACACACATTCATTTAAAAACAAAACAAGTGCCTCTAATCTGCAGTGCTCTCCATAAATGATATTATCAGTACGTACCGGTTTAACTTCGATGTTGTAGGTGTTCTTTATGTGATCTTTGGCTTTCTCCATTGCTCTTCTGACTTCAGGACCAATAGGGTCTGATACATTGCTGCCATCGCCATCCATGTAGTAGAACTTCAATTTTGAAACGTCAACCTGCAAATACGTAAAACAATTCGGAAAATAAGACTGCATATCGTCGCTGCGCGTGCATAACCGCGGAACAACAGTTGGTAAATACCGCGTATCGGCTTTTGAACAATTTTACGGGAGGTGACAAAAACTGAATATCTTAGTCATTTGACTATAATTTACGGGCTGAAATATGTATTAACTTTTTTCTGATTTACCTGGTAACGTAAATTTAAGAAACAAGACCCGTAAAATATAGTCAAATGTCTAAGATATTCAGTTTATTCACCTCCTGCAAAATTCTTCAAAAGCCGATACGCGGTATTTACCAACTGTTGTTCCGCGGTTATACACGCGCAGCGACGATATGGGTCATTATTTTGTTAAGAAAAAACATCCTCACTATACTTATTCGGACATTCATGTGCTCACTGCGGTTATTTAGGTTAGCTTTTAGACTTCTTTTATATTTCTCTAATATATTTTATTCGAGCTCAAGAACTAAGCTGATTTTTAGTAAGGCGTACTGTCTTCGGACACGTAGCTTCACAGACGCGTATTCGTCATTATACGCTTGGTATACGCCTGCCTGAAGCAAACACTACAAAACTTTGAAACTGTTATCGACGAAGTAGCAGTGTCATGCTGTCGTGACGTTGCCACTTCACGCAGTCGTATACCAAGAGTATAATGACGAATACTCGTCATGCAGTAAAGCTTCCATGGATAGTACCTGCCTACTCTGTTGGTTCTGTCAAAGATATTGTTTCAAACTTACTGGCTTATCGAAAGGTACTTCTGGTCCTCCTGGTTGCCGTAAAACTTTCAAGAGTAAAGTGAGGTCTTCTGCGTATCGCGCGAGAGGTCCAAGTGTGAAATATTCTTCAAAGTCAGGATCCAAGCAGTCTGGAACATGCCCTGGAGGCGGAAAGTCGGGTTTAAGTTTATTTTTAAGCATCATATTTAGGTAAGAGCAATAGCGCACTAGCGGCCAGGCCGCAGTGGCCAGGTCATGGCGGCCATCGAGATACATACTTTAGTATGAAATGCGCGCGCTCTATGGCGATTTCATACTAATGTATGTAAGTAGGTATCTCGATGGCCGCCGCGACCTGGCCGCTAGTGCGCTATTGCTGTTAGAGCTCATACACATGCGCCATGCTGCCAAGGGCAGAGAAAACATCGGCCGCCGATGCGTCGACGGCAGCTGTTGTTGACACTCGACAGTTGTCGAGTGTCAACAACAGCTTGCTCGCTCGCTCGCTCGTTGTTGCTTTTGCTTTACAATGTTTATACTCCAATTAATACCAATGTTAATATTATTATTAATTTTAATCATTGTCATGATCTTCAATGTAACGCTTGGTGCTTTACCTTCAACTGAGAGAAGTCTGGGCGTCGGTTTGTGTCCAAATATTCCGGTGAACATGGGGGGCAGTCGGAGCGATCCAGCGATGTCTGATCCTACGCCGATGACGGATCCTGCTGCTGAGATCAGCGCCGACTGGAATTAAGAAGAAAATAATGTATTGGCAGTAACACTAAAATATAAATTTCAATCAAATTGTTGGGGTTTCCCCAAAAATCATTATCACGGAAAAATTTAAATAACCTTTGCCTTTAATAATGAATATTAAAGGCAAAGGTTATTTAAATTTTTCATGATCGTTATCGTTTCAGCCAAAAGACTGACACTATTACTCACGGGTGTACGAAATAAAATTATTTCAGTAGGTTGTGGTTTAAACTGGGATTACTAAACCTTTATTTAAATTTTATTAAATTAAAGGTAACATTATTTGGATTGTTCTAGTTACAGTTTTATAGTATTTATTTAGTAGTTATGAGCTTGATAATTATGGCTGGCTGCATTATATATGCTTATTATATATGCTTATAATTATGGCTATTGTGTGTGGGAAAGGGATAGGGCCTTCCAGTGGTCAGCAGTGGAACATAATAGGCTAACTACCTACTACTAGTAACTAAACTTTATGCATTAGTAAGAAACACTGTACAAAGGTGAAATTAATAAGTACCATGGACATTTTCTACCAGTCGACCTTAAGAATTTTAATCAGCGTAGTGATTTCCACTCCACAAATAACGCTGATGATTGAGGAGCTCGTGGCTGGATAATAGCAGCCGCACGGATCGATTTTCAAGGTTAAGCAACGCTTGCCTAGGTTGGTCTGTGGATGGGTGACCATCTTAACATAACGAGTTTCCTCCGTGCCTCGGAAAGCACGTTAAGCCGTTGGACCCGGCTGTCATTTGGGGATCTTTGGCAGTCGTTACGGATAGTCAGAGGCCAGTAAATCTGACTCCAGTCTTGCCATGAAGTGCCGTGTTGCCCCGGTTAATGGGTTGTGGAGGTCTGGTAGGCAGCCGCTCCTCGTAAAATACTGGTATTCAGCTAAATCCGGCTTGACTGGAGGCCGACCCCAGTGTGGTTGGGAAAAGGCTAGGCAGATGATGAAATAACGCTGATGATTTCATTCAAATGTGTCGTTCTTTTGTGCAATGTCACAATTACTGGTGTTATAATACTAAGAGACACTTAGCATGTCGCTTAAGCAAGTAACTGCTTATTACCTAAATTAAACTGCACACTTGAGTGAATTTATTACGTAAAAAGTTCGTGACTATTGCGTCTACTTGCTTTTGACCAGCAGTTAGGAGAGTTTTTCACTTACTCTTGCTTAATCTACCTACTGCTAATGGTTTATGTTGTTATGGAGTTGACAATGGCTGTGTTTTAAGTGTTCAAGTGGCGTAAGAAGTATTTACGATAAGAATAAGGTTTGTACTGTCATAAATAGGGTACTGAGAGGTTCGGTAGTAGGTACATCTCTTGATACGACTTTAACAAAAAATAAAAAATATAAACTAGTACTTTGACTGCGATCCCACCTGATGGTGAGCAGTGATGCAATCGTTGATGTTGAGGCGGACTAGATTATTATAATACAGATCGAGTAAACCACTGTGTGTTTATTTAACAATAAGGAAGGCTGTTAATAAGAGCAGAACTGCTAAATCAAAGATAACGCCTGTTCTCTATACATACTACCACTTCCTAAAAACAGTTACAATCATATAGTGTAATAAGGTGCCAAAGCTTGTGGTATAGAGCAACGATCATGAGCAAGCTGGTTTACCAGCTCAGTCGTTTTCGAGGGAAATCTTCAAAAGACGCCTTTGCGCTGCGAGATAAGAGCAGAGATTTTTACATCACTAATAAACCGTCCCGATGATCACCATCAGCACATAGAACTGCTCAGTCCTATTTGTAAGTCATCAGAATTATTTGACTTAGGTAAGTATATTACCCATATTTCTCAGGTTAGGTTACGTTAGGTTGTCTATAAAAAAATAGCTTTTAGCGATAAGGCCGCTATTAATTTACCATAAAAAAATTAATGAGCAGTAATTTTTATGGTGTACAATAAAGAGTATAATGTCAGTCTCTCTATCTAATATTAAGAGTAGGTAACTTAAAACACTTACTTCTCCCCCCGAAGATCCACCAGTCGTCCTCTTCTGGTCATAAGGGTTCGTCGTGATCCCAATAACGTTATTATAAGTCTCCCAGTTCATACAGAGTTGTGGTGTGTTCGTCACGGCTATAGGAATGGCCCCAGCTGCCCTGGCGAGCCTTATAACGGCTGCGTCTCGCTTCGCTGGGTTCCTATATGGGTAGACCGTGCCGCAGTCATTACTCATGCCTGGAATTTTAATTGGTTATTTAATTAGGTCGAAGGTTTTGATATGTAAGGTGGATAGTGGGTTTATTGCTTGTGTTATTGGTTTAAGAGTTGTAAATTAAATTGTTGTCTTTGTGTGTAAGGTGTAGTACCTAGTAGTAGGTCAGGTTGATTGACGGGATCCGTTAGAGCAGTAGTCTGCTAGGTCTACACGATTGTTTATTGGACCATTAGATACCACATGTTATGCGTAGGAAATTTATAAGAGATTTTGACTCCTGAGTTAGTTTCGGTGTTTCTTCTCAGGGTAGTCAACACTATTTTTACTATCTGGTTTAGACTAGGTTCGATGTGT
Organism: Mythimna separata; assembly: GCA_030763345.1. Taxonomy (NCBI): domain Eukaryota; kingdom Metazoa; phylum Arthropoda; class Insecta; order Lepidoptera; family Noctuidae; genus Mythimna; species Mythimna separata. The sequence goes on from CM061175.1 coordinate 8,067,939, forward strand.
TTGTCTCGGTCTACTTCACTAACCCTTTGGACAAGCGACCCGACCACGACCTACCGAAAGTCGGAACAGATCGGCTGGACGTTTTAAATGCAATAATACGTTATTTAAAGGTCATTACACCCGATAACTGTCACTAGGTTAATCCAATAGCAATTGTTTATGAAATTATGATAAATTAGGGTCCAATTAAACTAAATGTCAATAGTGTTTAAATAAATGGTTTTTAAACATGGAAATAAACCGGATTTTAATTTAATTTATCTGATTATGACATTTTCGACGGAAGTAGAAGAAATGTAGGTACTACCTAGGTAGTAACCTATTAATTTTTCTTATAAAATATACACGTCCTTAAAAACGTCCTTTTCCTGATTTACTGTGTAGAATACAGGTTTTATGTCATGTGAAAGTGGTCTCAGATTTCAAAAAAGAAAAATCTTTTATTTGCGGCAACAGTGAATTAATTCAGTAGAATGTAACCTGTAAAACGGTGGATACTCATCAAGTTTTTCCATCTTTGAGCAACATGTCTAATGAAGATAAGATATATTTTTTAAATTGGAATATTAAGGGAATGTTTCAAAAAAATTGAGCGTAAGCTAATCGATTGCCGACAGATACACAAATATAAAAAACAATACTGTCTTGATATGTTAGCATTTAGTTTGTCATGTTGTCGTGACCATGGCGTGGCGTATTAGTCCCTTACCTTCAACAGCAATGCTCTCCTTCACAGTCATAGGCACGCCCAACAACGGATACTCCTTCTCCAGATCTTCGGGCGTCCTGTCAGTCGAAGCGATCATCTTGTCGATGCCCCTGGCTTCTCGAAGCGCGGCATCGTACCTTGGTTCGACTATAGCGTTTAAGTACGGGTTGGCTTCCTTGCATCTCTCTATGTAAGCTTCTACAACTTGCTCTGACGTGATCTGAAAGATAAATTAAACCGAGTTTTAGAATTTCCTCCTCGTTTATGTGCCTATGGAGTACCTAGTTGTGGTCTTAGCTTGGAATATTTTTTCTGTTGCCAAAAGATGGCTACTGTTGGACAAAGGCCTCCCCGGTGTGTGTCGCCACATACCGGTCCTGTACGTTTCGTATCCATCGGATTCCTGCGACCCTAATCTGGTCATGCAAGATTAAATATGGTACTACACATAAATTATTTCAGTTAAATCAGTAGAATAATGACAGCAGCACAAAAACAAGAAGCTGCGCTTGCGCACCACACTTTATGGGTCCTTTTCCCGATAATTTATATTCTTACGAAAACTTTAGCTATTAACCTAGTAACTTATACTTAATCTGTGCATAGGACTGCCTATGCAATACAAACACGTCAGGATTGATTGCGGATCCCATAGGTAATGAACCCATAGATATCAGAAAGGAGTCTTATGACCACAGAAATCTTAAAGATTTTTGTGCTTATGACATTTGGCCCATGATTTTGTATTATTTAATAAATGTATGGTTAATGACATTTGGCCCATGATTTTGTGTTAGTTAATAAATGAATGGTCTAATTGCCATTATTTTTTTTGATGATGATAAAAAATGCTCACCAAAACAGTGGAAAAATATATATTTGTATTAGTTAAAAGTGTGTCCAAAAAAAACAATTTTAATATTATTTTACGAGTATATCTATTTTAATAAGTATCTATAATCCACAACAGGTGTGAACTTTATTTATTATTACAAAAATGCTAAAAACTTCAACAAGTTTCAATGTAAACTTATTTAATTAAATAAATGCAATTAAAATGTCACCAAACTTAAAATCAACTCATCACAAATTCAACTATCAGATATAACACGAGACAGGAATGCGGATGGCGTACCAAGTAACTTGCAACTTGTTGTAAGTAGGGTTGTGGGTTGTGAGGTTGTGACGGAACTCTATTTTGGTTTCCGCAAGGAGGGTTTACTGAAATGACGAGTATCAGTCAGCAGAAGTAAAATTACGACCCCCAATTTGTAGCTATCAGGAAACACGGACATCTGCATTAGTATGAGCCTTCGAATTTTATTTTATTACTAAGCGAATATCCTATATTGATGTGATTCACCAGGTAAAGGGAATTCAAGTTCTTTTTCTTTTTCATCCATGTTAGTGTCATCCCCTATTTGATATCAAATGAGCAAATAGACTATTAAATTGACTTCATCATTTTAATGAATGATGATTGATTTTTGCTTTCAAATATTAGTTGCTGACTGGACTTGGCCCACGTGATAGTAGAAAATTATCCTAAAGGATTATACTTCTGGTAGTAAGTTTTGCAGGGCATGGTCTATCTGTGTGCCTAATTTCATCCAAATCCATTCTGCCGTTCGAGCGTAAAGAAGTCACAAACACACGGATACACTCAAACTCCGTCTCCGCAATCGACTTCGCTAAATGCTACATCTCTACTTAAGTCAAAGATGGTCATCGGTCGCACAGCCATGGCACAAGATGAGAGGGCCAAGGTTGCCTAAAGGTCAAACCAACCTTATCGCTACAAGGTAAACCTTTCTTTTTAATGAACTTTTTAAACTTTATCTTTGGAATAATGTAATTTATTGTGCTTTTAAATGTGATATTTTGAGTTGTCTGTAAGTTATTGTAGTCGGAAGTTATTTTGATATAATTTATCAGTGTTAATTTATATTATAATAAGCTGCTATCATCGGCTTCACCCGCGTGACAGTAGAAAAAACCCCAAGGGAACATTCTCCTCGAATAAAAAGTATCTATCCTATGTGCAATTTTAAACTTCCCGGCCTACCCGTGTACCTAGTGTTGTTCATGGGAGGTGGATATACGAGTATCTCGTTCCTCCGTTTTTCTCGTTCCTGATGTGTAGCAAGTAAGTCACAGGTAGGACGATAATGGCAAGCATTAAGAAGCTATATTACGCTGCGTAGTTCATGGGCTACGCCGCGTAGGTGATGGGCTACGTAGCGTAGGTAATGGGCTACACCGTGTAGGTAATTGGCTAAGCCGCGTAGGTTATGGGCTACGCCGCGGGGTGCGATAATGGGTTACGCTGCGTAGTAGGGTTGACCGTAGTGGAAGTTTTTAACGTACTCGATCCAACAATTATTATACATACAATAAGCATTTTCTTACCTGTCTAGTCCTTATCATCGCAGCTAATGAAGTAGCGGACTTAAACAACAATGGGTTCATGGGAGGCGGACATTTCTTGTTCCTCCTGATGTTCAGCAGGTAGGTCACAGGCAGGACGATGATGGCCAGCAGTGACACCAGGAACCGGAGGAATCTTCGCATGAACGCGTTCATCATGATTGTCTGCAAACAACAGAAAGAGTAAAGTCAGAATGGTGGACTAGAATATTTGGTGCAGGTAATGAAGTTTTTAGGCAGAGCGTAGATCTTTTTGACGAAGTTTTTGACCAATTTCAAAAGTGAGGTTTTGTTTTCGGCTGTATGTATTCTTTTTATGTATTCGTATGTTCGCTGATTTCTCGATAATTGGCCGAAAAATCGGTCAATTACCTGGACCAATAATAGTAAATTCCACAACCTGCACAGTGATTAATTTCGAATTTTTGAGTCGTTTTTGGCGATCGGAATTTTTACATTGTCAAATATTTGAAAATGGGAAACCATCTCTGGGTCTGATGCTCCCTATCACTCCCTGATAAAGAGCGTCAAATTTTTACTGATTAAATGCTACCTTAGTCTTTCAGTTGCCTTTTGCGTTCCGGGGCCTTGGTAACTCTTTCGAACAATTCTGCAGTCCCCGATAAAATAATTTATCAGGGAACACTAATTCGTTACCTATCAGCCTATTCAAAATCGAAAGTCCCGTCATTCTAACGTCACGACGTCAATAATGTTATGTAGATACTTATAATATCTCTATGGCAACAGTCGTGAAAGTTTAGACTGCGCGGGAGTTCTCTAAATGTTGACGTGCGTAACGAGGTCAAGGCGAAGAAGAACTAGTTTCCGGAACAAAGATTATCGTAAAATTATTGTGACGGTCAAATGGGCGATAGTTGGAGCGATTGATTCTAATCTATCAAATCACGTTTATTTGTTAACATAGGTGCATACAGATACAGGTCTTATGAATGTTAAATAGAGCGCTATGCCAGAAGGCTTACAAATTGTGGCGAGCGAGTGGCTCAAGATTACAAATTTTTACAAATAAGTACAATTTTTTTACAATATTTGAGAAATATGCATATTGAAAATCTATTCTAATATTTATTTTAGAATCCGGAATACATCATTGCATTCTTAAAGGTGAATGCTCCAGGGTAGCCCGCGAAATTCAAATTTTCGTATTTTTTTTTGCGTTTTCCATTTCAGTAATGAATAGTATGTTCACAAAAATATGTTTGCGGTAACGATATTATAATGTATACATTTAAGTACACAACTATATTCATTAAAACTACTAGGTAGATAATATTTATATTAACACTACTTTTGCTTAAAATTAACATATTCTGCCTTTAAATAAAGTTCTTGGGTACCTTATTACGTTGCCTTAGTTCCCAATGTAGAATATGTAAAAGTTAAGGAAAGGTGTCTTGAAACATAGGCCTATAAGCTAGCTTAGGCACCAGTAGGTAACCTAAAATATGTTACTAATTTTTATAGTACTTATTAAACTGTTTAATGTAAAATGTATATTGTAGAGAAAAATAACTAAAGATAAAAAATCTCTAATTTAGAGACACGATAAAGGATTTGTCACACTGGATGCGTTCTGCGGTCTGCGGTCAGGTCAAAGCGAACGCAGCCCGCATAATGTATGAACAGCATTGTCGGTATTAATATATTTTATATAGAATGCGATCTGAACGCGCGAGCACAACCAAAGAACGCATGTTGGCCCGGCGGGGCGGAGGCGAAGGACCGACCGACAACGTTGACCGGACCGCAGACCGCAGAACGCATCCAGTGTGACAAATCCCTTAGGGGTCAAGTTTTTATTAAAATGGCACATTTTAGGTCTTCCCTAAGTTAGACATTTATGTTAATGAAGTTTTTTCTGCAATTTATATGTTACTAGCTTTTGCCCACGGCTTCGCTCGCGTAGAATTTGGTCTGCCACATTAAGTTACGTGACATTTTTTAGGGTTCCGTACCTCAAAAGGAAAAAACGGAACCCTTATAGGATCACTTTGTTGAAAAAATATAAAAAATAGTACCAAATTTAATTAGATTTATGGTTCACAATTTTGGTTGTACTGGCTTGCACATAAAAGGTAGATATATGCTGTCGCGGACTTTTATTTAGATCTACTTAAGACAAACAATCCTGCGGTACATCATCTTTATGTAACTCCATTGGTTTAGGCAGCGCACGCCAAGATAGCTCTCAGATGGAAGATTTTTTTCCGACTTAATTGACACGTATCGTTATATTATGACCAAAACTACATAAAATCATTATAAATTGTAGCCTATGTGTTATTCTGATGAATAACCTATATTACTGTAAAGTTTCATCCAAATCCGTTCAGTAGTTTTTTCGTGAAAGAGTAACAAACATCCATACATACATACATCCATACTTACAAACTTTCGCCTTTATAATAGTAGTAGGATAAATAACATTTTAATCGTAATATTTTCGAGTCTTTTAAACAAGACGAGCTCGGTGTTTCTTAGCTAGACTACCCATGAGAAGAAACACCGAAACGAGCTCGGAGGTCAAAGCCACATTTAAATCCCAAACAATGGTATGTATTGATCAAATCATATAAGAACCATGTAGATGAATGTCTGAAATGGTCTTTTGATGACAAAACGATACAGGTTTGAATGGATCTGTCCAGTCAGTGCAAGCATTTGAATAGTGTAGATCAACTTAGGACTACTAAGGAGCTCACGATTCGATCATCAATACCAAAGAAAGGGTAGATCATATCATGGTCATTAGATACGAATAGTACCTATTATTGTTACGGCTAAACTTAAGGTTCATAGTTTACGTGAAATATAAAAGTTTTAAATGCGTAGTTTTCATTTTTAAGTTAGTCACGGAATAAATCTGTTCGCATGACCACAACTTGGCAGTTCAACCAACACAATCGTGTTTGTAAACAAAACAACAATTTAAAAAGTCACAAACAAGTTCGATTTACTTTTACCTATCTAATCCTACTAATATTATAAATGCGAAAGTTTGTGAGGATGGATGTATGTTTGTTACTCTTTCACGCAAAAACGGCTGGACCGATTTGGTTGAAATTTGGTATGTAGTTAGGTTATACCCTGGATTAACATATAGGCTATAGGAAAAAAAAAGAAGCGTGATCTTATTTATTCTTCGATTTTGTTGTTGCGGGCGAAGCCGCGGGCGGAAGCTAGTAATACATATGTTAAAAATACTTTACTGAATCACCTTCAAAACTTGGTTCAAAAATTCATTCTCTTACACATTATTATGCATACGTTAAAAATAGATTAAATAACGAAAAGTTCTGCAAGCATGTTGATTTATACTTCGCAAATTATTGAGATTACAATGGTATATAATTCTTTTTATTGCAATAAATTTTATTTTTATTTCCGTCAACCAATTGTTGTCATAATACAAACTTTAAGTATATATAAACTTTGACTTATGTATGTTGGTCTTTAAGGTATTTATGATATGGGTACTGTTACAAAATAATGAAATAAATTGTTTATTATTATTTAAGTATTCGTATCAAATTATCAGTACCTAGGTAATTAAACACATACTTAATTAAGAACAATGTTTCGAATCTTTATCAGCTAACGTCCATCAGCTATCATTACGTCATTTGTTTTATTTTGATTAGTGATAAAAGGCCGTCATGGCCCACGCACAATGGTTCACTAACGACTATCTTACTGCGGAAACCAGACTGTAATAGATAGATATAGGCAAACAATAATAACATTGAAAAGTCTAGTACCCGTCTTTTAAATAATTTCCTATCTTTGACATTGCTTTTCTCAATCAAATTTTCAAATCAAATTAATTTGTATCTAGCTATAGCACAAAATCTTGTAATTATTTGATTAGCGTCTTCGATACGAAAGCGTTTTTCGTTGTCATGGCAACTAATTCGAATAAGTTTGCTTAAAGTTGACAAATAATAAAAGGCTTGTTTTGACATTAGAGAAAAACTTTAAAATGTAACTTGGGACGAAACTGAAAGACACAATAAAATAATAATTAATTACATAAAGTGTTTTATTAAAATACTTTTTTTTTTGGTGCGTCCATATATTTGATGCAATATATTGCGAGCATTCTTAATGCACTTACTTTATAGTAATTTTCGCGATGACAAAAAATGTCAAAATGGAAATTCATTTTTAGGCAACTTTAGCTATGTACCTAACTATGATTTGCGTGCACTAAAACAGCTCTCAATGCAGTTGTGAAAATCTCACCTGTATAACAGAAATCCTGATAAAATAATTCACAACATCAGAAACCACACAAAAAACATTAGCTAAAGGCTTAGCCAAATACGGCGGGTACACTAACTTATAACTATTTAAAAACACTTCAGCTAAAACGAAGGCATGATACACCCACGCCGTCAGCAATATCAACACAAGTCGAGTGAAAAAGTTGACAGTCCTATTGAAACACGAAATGTATAAAGCAATAATTGACCCTATCATTTTGTAATGTTACACCACGAACACCCGATAACATACTGAGTTACGCTAACGTTAGTTTCAGATAGTACATTATCGAAGAAAAGATACGACGCGTTGTAGTAACGGCTTGTAGGGGTGATGGTAGGAGTGGCGAAGTACCGGGCGTAAGCGTGCTCAAAGTTCAACTGGCGTTTGATATCGTGTATCATAAAAATACAGACTTTCTCTAGAAGAAAGTACGCGTGCGTGTTAGCTGTGGCTGGTTTCTTGGCCTTAGAAATCATATTTAATAGTACTTGGATAAGCAATAATGTTAGTGTCTGGTATGCTAAGGTTTTTGATGTGCGTCCTTTACTGAATGAAACTTGTAACAATATCGTACCAATAAATAAATATTAGATATCGTTTCCTCTACTTTGAATGTTGTTACTTTAAATATGACTAACTAGCTTCTGTATGCGTGAGAGAGCCATACAAACTTTTGGCCCCCATTTCATCACCTAAGGGGGTGAATTTAAAAAAATCCTTTTTTGGTGCTCATCTACGTCATAAAAGGAAACTTTGTGCATAATTTCACGCTCGTAGTGCATTGATATGTCAGTCAGATTCTTCCTTTATATATACGAGTACAATAGGTACTTTTCACTGCCAAAATAATCAAAGTTTTTAACAATATTTACTTTAGTGATTAACATTTGATGGAATATTTACATTTGTTGCATATTAATCAGCTAATTAGATGTAATTATATAAACATTATTCGTAATGAGTCTTTGTGCAATATAAATACGTGATGATAAATCTCTCACACCGATAAAAGAGTCACTTTGATAACGCTGCTTAGTAAATAATTTTAGGTGAAATAATATTGTGATATCGATCATCGTTTGTTGGTTTTGTAATAATTAACTTGTGCAATAGATATACAACATGTAACATAATTAACGCACATCCTCTTGGGGGGTCATTGTCTCATTGTACTCATCATTATGAACAACTTTTGGTATGGGGCTAAACCTGAAATCGAGAAAAAATTATTAGCTGTTCCATACATTTTGACGAAATATGCGAACAGAAATGTAGGGAACATAATATGTTACATGTTGTATATACCTACCTGGGTCTATTCTCGTCATCATCTCTCCTAGGTGGTATTACTATGAGATAGACTCTTGCTACAAAACTTTTTCAATTTAAAAGTCTCTAGGCCACAAGTTGTAATTGTGCATTTGCATTTATTGGTGGTTCATCCTTTTTTGTGGCAACTCTAGTCCTGCAAATTCCTAGAGGGACAAAGCCGATTTTAGTGGATACAGCTTTCGTACCGGGGTTGGTTAAAGGCAACCAGTGGAAATCATGGCATATTTCATTAAGCTCGAGTGGGTGGAAAGTACAGGATACTGGCATATCCACCAGTGGATAAGCCGAGCACCGTTCTAGTTGTTCCCGGGACTTGGAGAAGCCCCCCAACTGGTGGATTTAAGGCGATGCAGAAGGTTGCTTTGTTCCTTGCGTGCACCTTTTTGTTTAACGTTTCTAGCGTCTATCCTAAGGTTGTCTAGTAGATATCGCTGTCAGGGATAAGATCGCCATTTTATTCATAGATTCAATTGAGTGTAAAAGTTTTGTTACTATTTTGGCGCACCACGTTTTTTTAGCCTGTCCCACTTCTGGGCAAAGGCCTCCCTCCACGCGTGGCGCACAATTAACTAAGTTTATTTTATTCTATTCTATTCTGTTTATTTATTTATTCTTTACGCAAAACACAATTTACAAAGGCGAACTTAATGCTTCAGGCATTCTCTACCAGTCAACCTAGGGTGGTGAAGATATAAAATGGTAAGTGCATGAAAATCTATTCTCGCAATTCTTATTGTAGTTGACGGATTTATCCAGAGTGATGTCTCGATATCTTGCATGGGGGCTATGGATGATTGGTACTAATTGTTGGTGGCAGTTTAATATAATTATCAGTTATTAATGACTAATACAAATTCATAAAACAATCTCAATGACATTGAGATAAGGCGACCTATTTAATATCTGCTAAGAAATTGGTACTGAGTGTAGATATTTTATTTCATTATATTTTTCGATTATTTAGTTCTAAAATCATTTATTATAAAATTATCAAATCTATGCAAGGTCTAAGATATCGTTGGTCAAACCTTCAAAACTGGACTTCTAAAGGTTTTGCGTTGTTGGCAATGTGGATCAACATTGCTTATCAAATTGAGAGATTTTAAAGTTACTGTTACTTAGTGGATACACGTATTCATTACTGAAATATCTTTAATAAAATAATAATAAATTAGTAAGCTTGGGAAATCTTCAAATGGTTTCTCCGGATCTAGGTGGAAAGTCTCATACTTTTACTGAGTAAATGAATTATTGCTTGGAGTTTATTTATTTGATTGAATTGGGGATAGAGATATCCGCATGAAAACCAAAGTTACCATAAAGCGAGTAAACCCACCCCGAGTCACTAAACTTAAGTGGCATTGAACAGAATGATGTTCAATGTAGCATAAAGGTTCTGAAATGTCGATCGCATAATGGAAGGCACAAAGTTGGAAAGCCTCCAGGTGGATCGAAAACATGGTGAGGGTGATGGGCATGTGATGAATAAGATATGCACAGGACCGGTCGCTGTCGCGACACATTAGGAGACCTAATCTCCAATAGCGGACGTCTTTTGTCGCCGAAGTGATGATGATGATGATAGGCAGGGCATTACCCGGAGAACAGATAGTTAGTGGGGCCGTAAGGCTCTGAGTGGCAACCGCTTATAGGTAGATACAGCATTGAACCTACGAGGTAGATCGATGGCCTAGTGAGGGTTCGTTGAATGCAAGACGCACAGGACCGGTCGTCGTCGCAACACTTGAGGTCGCCTATGTCCAACAATAGACGTCTTTTGACTAAAGTTATATGATGAAGACGCTAAATTTTTTGGGCCCAGTATATGGCCACGTTAATAGCTGCATCAGTGGCGCTCATAAATCCTCCAAAGTGCAGGTGTAGGGGCATTTGGGGCCTTCCAACATGTGGCTTATGGTTTGGACCGGAGCACCGCACTCACGTTGAGTATCTGACGGGTCTGTAAAACCCCACCTCGCCAAATTGTATTTGCAGCGGCCTACCTGGGTACGCAACCTATTTAGTGCTTTCCATATAAACCACTGCAAATCCTGCCCAGGTGGTAGATGTTCTTGGGGTTTCAAGAAATTAATTAGACAAAGTAATGAAGTGCTGAGTAAATATAACTACTGCTTTACCAGTATGTGTAAATACTAATAAATACACAGTGAAGCGACGTGGGTACCAACACCGGACGAGCAACCTCAAGGTTTGTATTTCCTTACGATTAGCTGTAAATATTAATTAGTAGTTTACATCATTATCGGATGGACTTCTCTTCTTTTTGTACTCCAATCAACATTGTGCAGTTGCTGTGTCACCCTTGCTACACTGCTAAAAACATTTCTTTGCTTTATCAGTGGGTGGTCAGTGGTGGGTTTTTCTCAGGTGCGAAGTTCTCGTAAAGTGCCTAGAGCGAGTTTCTGTTATGTTGCCGCGATCGAAACGTTTATGACGTTGGGCGCTCCGTGTGGCCCGCTTCAAGCTCTTAACTAATCAGACAAATCACAGCTCTTAACTAAGAGTCAAAAGCGGTAAACGTTTCACACGCATCTAGCAAGTTCTTTTTTTTCGGTATGGGAATTATCAGAATGACTTCTCCCGCTCTTGGGCGGAGCGGGAGGGCGTGTCAGGCTCTTACTGACTAAACCCCTACCCCGTTCCTTCGTTGCCTTCGATCTGGGGGACACGATGACAACCTTTCGGATTTTCCGTGTTCCCCAGAGGTTTCGGCCCTACCGGGCAGTTTGCTGACATCTCCTTGAGGCGCGCGTGGAACAGAACGCACCGTTGACGACTCGGCTCGGTCCAGATGACGCATCCAGCAAGTGAGTTGTAATTAAAGTGCCAAGAATATTCTAGACCCAAAAAAAAAATTAATTTTACAAATTAAGTAGAATCTAGACGTTTTATTTAAAATATAATTGTTATTATATTAAATCCGGTTTTCCTAATTGCAGGTGGTTGATTGTGCACTTAAGATAATACCTATAATTAACATTGACGTTCGTTGAAGATAAGATGTATCAAAGTCTTAAAAAAAATTACATATCTACGTTTTATCGGTTGCTAGGAAAACTTCCGGGGTGAATGAACATCTTTAAATTATCGTTGACTTTGAACTTGAGGTCACCTCTGAAAGACTATCTCGTAATTAATAATAATATAATTGGTTTTTAACACCCGACGGAAAAAAAGGGTTTTATGAATTTGAATATGTATGTCCGTGGCATCCTGTTTCATTTAATCTGTGGTGGCATTGTTGCCCAAACGAATGGACCGGTTTTGATTTAGATAGCTACCTACATACTTATTCAGAAAAATACCTATTTTTTTCTAATAATTGCCATAGCTCAAAAGGAGACTAGGTTCTGTTAGCTTTTCCTAATCTTCAACATCTACTTTGTTATAAAAAAAAATACTGCAAGGCTTTTATACCTATAGAAAGAAAGAAAAAGGACACACACAGGCACGCCTACATTCACGCGGGCGAATCCGGTGCCAGAAGTTTGTATACCTACAATAATACGGTTGCACTCATTCTTGGTAAAAAATAGTTTTAACTACTAGGTATATAAATAATGACAGCGTTTGACCTGTGGACATTAAACACTATCATTATAGTCTAGTACTTTTAAAAACAACTGGAAAACAGATATAATCATTTTTAAAAGATTTTGTAAAAGTACCTGACAGATACTTTGCAGATATCAGAGAGAATCATGATTTTATCCATGTTTATTTAGCTGGTTTGGTATAAATGGTACGGTATATGTTGGCATGCCTATACTGTAGGCTCATGTTTATTAAAATATAAGTTAAGGCCGTCTCATCCGACCAACTTATAGATACCAACTTGCAAAATTTCAAAGAACAAAAAAAAAAGTCCCAAAAAGTCACAAGTCGACGTATCTTAGGTATCTTGTACCTACGAAGGGTAAACATTTTATAAGAGTTTACCATCTTAGATTAAAAAAATAATAACTTCTATTAACAGCTTCGCCTACGTAAAAATAAGTTCCTCCGATTTCTCCATACAAACTTTGATATCTACGTCACACAAAGAAAACACCCTCCAAGTTTCACGTCTTTACATTCAGCGGTTTAGGCGGTTTAGTGCGTTGATCGGTCAGTCAATTATTCATGACAAAGCATTATAAAGTACCTAAAGAATTATTTATTTACACTTTATGCACATACAAGTACAGAGGCGGGCTTAATGCCGTAGGTTTTGTAGGCCTTTGGGTAATGCAGAGAAGATTAGTACCTAGTAGACGCAATAAAACAGAAGGAAAAAAAAAGATATACAAATGAATCGTAGACGATAATATGAAGATGATAATATGAATGAATACAAAAAAAATGTACGCTTTTTCAGCAGTTTTAAATCTCATCTGCTAAACTCTTCACTTACATACAGTGTTATCCTGCTAATTGAGAATAAAATCATAGACCGTGACTAATTATTAATTTAAAACAAAATAAATTTAAATCGTATTGTATAGGTGACCATAGAAAAAGCTTATTACCTACTTTATCTTATATTCCCATGCAAGTGACTCTTTTGTCTTTATGAAAATAAACTACAAAAAGTAAAAAATATGATGAATTTTAATTTTTGGCTAAAAATACGTCAATAAAAGGTGCTATTTTGCAAATAGGTTTTTAAGAAAACACTTATACCTACACGTAAATTTCAACTAGATGAGGCCATGTTTGGTAGCTAACTACCCTGAGAAGAAACACCGAAACAAACTCAGATATCAATGTTTCTTTAAGTCCATGCAGCATTTTTTTAATATTCTATATTCTAATTATCGCTTTCGTGTTTGTTTTTTTACCTTGATCGTTGATTGTTTTAGGTCATGGCGGGACAAAAAGGCGCGGGAGCCGGCGTTAGCCGTGCCATTCTGTTGATCGCTCAACTCTTGGCTCGGGCGACGATGATGGATCTCTCTCAAAGATAAGCACAATTATCAAATCATACGAAAACCATGCGTGTCAGTATCTCAGATGGTATTTTGAGGAAAGAGCCACACAGCTTTGAATGGACTTGTTCAGTTAGTGCAAACATTTGTCAGTATTCGTATAGCACAAACTCAGGACTACTAAGGAGCTCAACGGATTGATGAACAATATCAAAGAAAGTCAAGATACGATGGAGCCGGTGTTTCCTAGCTGAGTACCCTGAGAAGAAACACTGAACAAACTCAAAGGTTAAAGTTTATTTTAAAGTCTATGCGGTAAACATTTTTTCAATACACTTGCTCAGAAAGTGACTATTATCGCACTGCACTTAGGCATATAAAGGCGCCTGTTACCAAACTGTGACATTTTGATTACCATTATACACAAGTGCTGTAATGTAATTAAAACCTTTTTGTTAAGCTTTTTTTTTCTCAAAAAGAGTTTTGACAGGATAAAAATTTATACTATAAATTATATTATAATATATAAATACTATAATATAATATAATATAATATATAAATACTATAATTTATACACAAATTATTGTATAAATGAATGTTTTACTTGCTTATAACGATTTATTTAAATAATATTTAATAAATAAATCAATAATTAAAATAAAATTGTTTTTTTTTGTTTGTGGTCTATGGCCGCCATTTTAAGAAGCGCGCTGTTGTAGACGTATTTTTTTCGAATGACGTTAAGGGGCTGTATTAATGTAATAACATTAAATACTTTGTACCTAGTATTTAATTCAATCATTACAAACTGTTACATCCGCATTCTATTGTCACAACGAAAGACATTACTTATCGTAAAAAAAATTGACGCAGGATAATATAAAACTAGGCAATATGATCAAAATACCTTAGCCTTCACCTTTAAGGCACAAAAAAAAAATCATTTTTACCGCCATGACACATTTGTGTTGTTATGTTTTTTTTCTAGTTTTAGGTACTATTTTAGTGATAGTTATATTGTTTTTCTTCACAAGTGTATTGAAAAACGTCGTATGATACATGTGAGTAATTAGAGATTACCGTTCTTGGTTCTCTTAAGAGCCTCGCCAAGGCTCGGCTCTTAATACCACCTCGACGGTAATCTCACACATTACACACTTGTATCATAATCTACTAAAGTAGGTGTATGTACAATGATCAAATCATACGAAAACCATGTGGGTTAGTATCTCAGATGGTCTTTTGAGGAAAGAGCCACACAGATTTGAATGGACCTGTCCAGTTAGTCAAGCATTTGTCAGTATTCATGTAGCTCAAACACAGGACTACTAAGGAGCTCAACGGCTTGACGAATAACACCAAAGAAAGTTAAGATACTATGGAGCCGGTGTTTCCTAGCTGACTACCCTGAGAAGAAACACTGAACAAACTCAATAGTTAAAGTTTCTTTTAAAGTCTATGCGGTAAACATAAGTAGGTACAATGATCAAATCATATGAAAACCATGCGGGTTAGTATCTCAGATGGTCTTTTGGCGAAAGAGCCACACAGCTTTGAATGGACCTGTCCAGTTAGTGCAAGCATTTGTCAGTATTCGTGTGCATAGCTCAAACTCAGGACTACTAAAGAGCTCAATGACTTGATGAATAATATTATACCAAAGAAAGTTAAGATACGAACGATGGAAGTTAAGATAAAGAATCGAACTGAGACAAACAACTACACGTGTGTTAAATATTATCATAACACAAACATGATATAATAAGGTAGGTACAAAGCTACATTACTAATTCACAATAATAATTAAGAACTTATCTCTATCGGCTGCCGACCTTAGTATGCGTGAATACCTAAACACATTGGTCTCTATTAAATTACCAACTTTGTAATACTTAGTAGATAATCGTGTCGAGGAGCTCGTGGCTAGATAATAACAGCCGCACAGGTCGATCTTCAAGGTTAAGCAACGCTTGCCTAGGTTGGTCTGTGGATGGGTGACCATCTTAACATAACGATTTTCCTCCGTGCCTCGGAAAGCACGTTAAGCCGTTGGTCCCGGCTGTCATTTGGAGATCTTTGACAGTCGTTACGGATAGTCAGAAGCCAGTTAATCTGACTCCAGTCTTGCCATGAAGTACCGTGTTACCCCAGTTAATGGGTTGTGGAGGTCTGGTAGGCAGCCGCTCCTCGTAAAATACTGGTATTCAGCTAAATCCGGCTTGACTGGAAGCCGACCACAATATAGTTGGGAAAAGGCTAGGCAGATGAATAATAATCAAGAACTTATCTCTACCGGCTGCTGACCTAAGTATGCGTAAATATATACCAACATATATTGGTCTCTATTAAATTACCAACTTTGTAATACTTAGTAGATAATCGTGTCATTCATGCGTTTTAGATGCACGCGAGATGCATGATTATTAAACTGAACAGGTTAGCTGATGTACATGACAGGATAATAATATGGTAGGTATATTTTGCAAGTGTGCAAAGTTTGTCATTGCAGTCGAGTTGCAATATACTCCTGAGTTGAAGGTTAATCGTTTTTGAACTGAGAAATTACATTGACAATAGCGCTCGTGTATTAAACGACATGTTACAAGTTACAACACACTATGTCTTTTGGAATTACTTTTCTTGTGCTGCAAGATCAGTAGATGATTGACCAGCCTGAATAATTTCTGCACTAGTACGAAATATGAATTACAAGTCTAGGTTTTTGATTAAGTGTATTGAAAATGAATGTGATACACCATTAACTTGGTGGTCTAATACAGGGACTGCAAGAAAGCCCAATAGCCAAAATTTACAACCCAGGACAGGCTGTCAGTTGTGATTTGATTAGATATACGGAAAAGTTGGCAGTTAATTAGCCACTGATATTTAGCTGAACAATTAATTTTCCCTACACAAGAGTAGGCAGTTACTAATTGCACATTTTTCTGATACACCTATGTAATTTGCAAGTCTTTTACGACACCAAGGGAAGCCATGTGCAAGATGCTCATGATCCGTAACAAGATAACCATCATGCCTAATGATAAGCTATTGCAAGGTACTGTTATTTTGGCCTAATAACCTCGTGCAGTACTTACCTCTGGTAGGTAGGTTGGGCACATTGCTCGTAGACACTCACTTCAGAACCTTCCGTCCCTATCGACCAATAGATGGTCGATGGGGACGGAGGGTCTGGAGTGGCGTCCACGCACCGGGAGACGGTGCATTGGAAGGCTTCCTACAAGATGGACCGAAGACCTTGTGACGGTTGTGGGAATCAGATGGATGCGAGACGCACATGACTGGTCGTTGTGGTGACACTTGGGGGAGTCCTATGTCCAGCAGTAGACGTCTTTCAGCTGAGATGATGATGATTACCTACCTTCCAGTCTAACCAAATGCGGTCGAATACCAGTGTTTTGCACGGAACGATCCATATTCCACTTACTGGGCAACATGATAGTCTTTGCATAGACTGATGGTCAGACTTTCTGAAGTCTGATTTGCAATTAACCTTCACTTTTATTTTGACTGATCGATATTTTGCGCCTGTAAATGGTATATTTGAAATATATGACTGTAACTTATATTTGCTACCTAACTTTAACATTTGAATATGACGTAACGTAGGAAAAAATTAGAGACTGCGTCACGATGTTTTGAAGTATGAACATTTAGTCTATGCTTTGTCTATACTTCCTTTTACGCCCGTTTTCAATAAGCTATCTACCTCCGGTTTTGGCATACTGGAAGTGGAGACAGTAAAACAAAAGATCCAATACAAAAATTTGACATGTTTCTGTTATTTCATTTGTTTTTCTATCTCCGATATATGATAGATAGCTTATTGAAAACGGGCGTTAGACTACATCTATTGTCAGTAACAAGATCTTAAAGCATGTGAAATTAATTTTAAAATAATCTTCAAGGGTCACGACAGAGCCCCTAATCTTCCAATAATCGTGTGAGTGAAGCGACATAAGAAAGTACCTACACACAGATTTTTCTCAGACCATTAGTGTAAGATGAGGGAAAGTTAATCATGCAACCTTTTTTTATAGGTTAGTTGATTGATTGGTTTCAGTGTCGCAGTGACTCTTCAAAGAATCCTGCAGCTCTGTCGAGCATCAGCCCGGACACTTAAGCTAATGAGGACCGTGTGGAACATAACGCAAAGTGATCCGAGCCTGGTTCTTACCGGAAGGCAGGCGCTGTCTAACTCTCGCTGTCAAACTCGCGAAACGGACTTCCAACTGTCTCCTACGGTCACCGGAGCATGAGAGTTACCTCTTCATCATCATATCAGCCGATAGACATCCACTGCTGGACAAAGGATTCCCCTAGAGGCTCCACTACGGCCCACTACGGTCCTGTGCGTCTCGCATCCATCGGATCCCCGCCACCCTTGCAAGTTCGTCGGTCCACCTTTTGGTAAGCCTACCAACGCTGTGTCTTCCGGTACGAATCCGCCACTCTAGAACCTTCCATCCTCATCGACCATCCGTTCTACGAGCGAAGAGGGTTACCAGCTAAATACTAAATGGCCTAGTTCTAGCAATAGTAGGCACTAGATTCACGAGGCACGTTGCAACGTGAAATTAGCATGCATGTCGCCCAAGCCTAAACCGGCTATGGGTTTAGCTTCTGAAAGGAAAACCCGGGAAAAAAAGGAAAGGAGTGGATTTTAGTCAGTAAAACTCTGACACGCCCTCCCGCTCCACCCAAGGGCGAGATTCTGATGATTCCCACCTTAAAAAAAGCAACTTAGTACTACAGAGGCACTAAAATCACGAGGCACGTTGTATACAACGAGAAATGAGCATGCATGCTCAACCAGGCTTCATAATTCCTTCACTGTACGAGAGTTACCTACAAGTTAATATGACAATCATTAGTATGAAAGTAGATGCTGGCAATAAGCCTTAGAAATGCAAGGGCGCAGCATTTTGCTATTCTAACACAGGTAAGAATGCAAATTAAAAAGAAAATGTTACCGTTTGGCGCCAAGCCAATAACTTTTCACTATTTATTTATTCAACTTCAAATAAAATTTCTCTATTAAGACCAATAAATTAACTTGCGTGCCTATCTGTTTACTTGATTTAGACTTAATACCAACATTACAAAATTCTCGTAGTAAAAAATGAAAAATAAAAACGTTTTTCCACACTAGGAATTAATCCTTCATTAAGGGTAAGTTCACAAACAAAACTCGCATATACAATACATCCATATTCGGAATAATTACCTTAAAGATTTTTTTTTTTCGGGTAGGTTTCGAACCCTCGACATACAGCTCAATAGTCAATCGTTCAACCACAATGCGAAACATGATAAAGTCAGTGGTGAACTTGCTAAATGCCAGATATGTTTAGGTGTGTTATAGGTACCTTGAATATGGAGGATATTGCCATCACCCGAGGACCAAGGATATTGCCATCACCCGAGGACAAACCTACAGAACGGCTTGCCTCAAAAAAAAACAATTAGAAAAAACCCAATGCCCGCCTCGGGAATCGAAACCAGCACTTTATTATCATAATCTTTCTGCCCTTGTCCCGTATTACTTGGGAGCTACGCAACACGCTTTCTTCTTCCGTTTTGTCGCATCCCGTCTACCCGTCACGCTATCACTAGACTAATTGCCTCATATTTTATATCTCTCCTCACACAATCCATCCATCGTTTCTCTAGACTTTGTCTCCCTCTACATCGATCCACATGTATACTTACCTACTCATAATAATTCTTTTACCATACCAAGATCAAAGTTTCCCTTTAAACACTGACGCGGCGCTACTTTCATACTTCTCACGTTATCTCTCGCCACATCTCATCTCCGCTGCATGCAATCTTTTGTATCTAAACCAGTACCTACCTCATGTTTACGACCACTAGTTCAACGAGGCAGTACCTAAACTATGATTTCGCAAAGTAGCCAAGGGCCTTGGTAATAGTACAGAAGGATGCACACAACAAATATGAAGGTAAGTAAGTATATAAATATTCAATGACATTGAGGGCTAGCGCAATATTTACTAAAACCACTCAGGCAGGTACAGTTCAAAGACCAAAGTACTTACGTAGAATTACTTACAATAAGTAATATTAGTAAGTTATCAATAAAAGTAAGAAGGAGCAGTGGCAACTCAGCAGAGCAGCGGTGGCCTAGTGGTAATGACCCCAACTTACGAATTGTAGGTCGCATGGTCAAACCAAGCCTGGCATATTACTTTGAGAAATTAGTCATATATAATTTTCTGCTATAAAAATGGTGACACAAAACATTTGTACTGGGTGGTAATTGAACTCAGAATCTTTGGCATAGCAGTCAGAGCCAGTAACAACTAGACCAACAGGCCAGTCCAGTTGGAATATAAACGTGCAAAATAATGTGCCAGCTTCGACATTTTGTCGCAACAAACTCCTAAGCCGTATACTACGCGTTCGGAAGGAGATAAATCTCAAGTGAAGTAATTTTCGCAGTACGGTACGCTAACATAGTATAGGGTCCGTGAAGCAATCGGATTGCTAAGCAAGTTGGTCAAGCTAGAGGCTAGGCCTCTTGCAAAACTTGTCAGTGTTTTCTCAATTACGTACCGGACGGTAGATCAACAGTAGAATTGTTTGTTGATGACGTTTTTTGCTGTGTTTTGTTCGACATTAGAAGAAGCAGATGTGCTTACTGGCAAAGGAACTTGTTGATACACAGTAATTTGATTACAGTAGAATTGTTTGTTGATGACATTTTTGCTGTGTTTTTTTCGACATTAGAAGAAGCAGATGTGCACACTGGCGAAGGAACTTGTTGATACATAGTTTGGTTTGTAAGAGTTGAAATGGGATTAGGAATTTCACACTTGGATTATGTGTGTCTAGTTTGACATAAATGATCCGTTGTAATGGATCGTGTTTGACTACTACTAGCAAAATTACTATCTAACTCGCAGTAGTAGCTAAATTAATACAAGTTTGTGAATACCGACATACTACCTACTAGGTTACCTTAGTAATGAACAGTGATAAACTTTTTTTTAAAATGGTTTTTGTTGGTGATTTTGTAAAATGAAAAATATGCAAAATATAAAGTAAATATGATACTATGAGTTCAGTCAGCTTTTAAAATAGTACTGGTAGATAATAAAGGGTAGTAATAAAAGCTCCGACAAAAAAAGAAGAATTACCCTTACTGAAAATATTAAATCTACTGCCTAAAATACTAACTTTCCGACTACTTTTGTCCGAATAAAAATGACGAAACGACCGAATGAGATACTGAAATCTTCGAAAAATAAACTTGACTGTTTATTGCTATAATACTTTTCTACCGGCATAAATTACGTTCTACCGAAAACTATGCTTTGTAATTTTTATCTATATTTGCCAACTATTAATTCATAAATTACCTTTCAAATTTCATAGACTGTGGTGCTATTTTAACTGTAACACTATACTAAAAATATTATTCTGAGTGGTTACACAGAAACTTATAAAAAATATAAAAATGTACTTGTACAATAACTTTTGCTTGTATCATATATCATGAATTTTACTTACTACGGGTATGCTTGGGTATCGGTAAGTAGTACCTATTTCAGGCGTTAAAATGTTAGAACAGTCGTATTTATGCTTTAATGTAAAAATATTTACGATTCGAAAAATTGATTAAAAGGCGTAGTCGACGGAGCCCCGCTGCGCGGGGCTCCTACTTCTGGGTGGTTTAAAAAGAAATAACCTCGAAGGAGGTGACGGGGTCTGTGTTCGCTCGCTTCGCTCGCTCACTACGACCCCGCCACCTCCTTCTAACCTAACCTGTCCGAGTCGGGTT
This sequence comes from Mythimna separata, assembly GCA_030763345.1. Taxonomy (NCBI): domain Eukaryota; kingdom Metazoa; phylum Arthropoda; class Insecta; order Lepidoptera; family Noctuidae; genus Mythimna; species Mythimna separata. Next base: position 8,089,454 of record CM061175.1, read on the forward strand.
GCCCCCAAGTCTTGAGCTGGCTTCGCTCGCTCTTGCATCTTAAGTTATCCTAGCAACCGAAGAAAAACGGAATGAATCAGAATAAAAATGTAGTTTCAATAGGTAGTAAAAAATGTCTAAACCCGATCTCACGGGCCTAACAGTTAAGGTGATTTCATTATTATTGAGAGTTAAAAAATAAATTTGATAACCAACAATAGAAATTAAAACAGTTCATGCAAGTTGTAAAAATATGATTATTTTGACAAAACCTCTGTTGTCGGTAACTTAGTAATTTTGTCGGAGTTTCAGTATTCCATTCGGAAGTTTAGTTTTGTTATTCGACGACTCATTTTTTTAGGAGGAGAACAAGTAATTTGAACATGCTCTAATTTGTTGTTAAATTAGGTATTTTTTTTCGGTAATGTTTTGGGTTTTTTGTCGGTAATTAATTATAACGCTGGTTAATTAGAATAATAGTCGGCCACAGATCGCTGGAGATTAATTTGTTTTTCGGAACCATTATTATTTCCCGATAATAAAACCTTTATTATGTTATTAGGGAAACCCTCAATTTAACGAGGTCGCATGGCTTCGATAATAAATAAAATTGATAGGGCATTAGAACAGGCATTTATAAGAATTGCATTAGGATAGTAATATGAATTATTTTTTTTTTCATGCTACAATATTCACACGGAATATGATTCAGATATTCACGAAATGAATTGAGTATGATTAGGCTAATTTGTGCAACCATTTTACGAATATTAGAAGAATTGCATATGATCTTTTATGGGTGATTCGATTTATTTTCGATAAATTACTCAATGTGACCTTTTTAGGTTCACTGAAACAAGATCTTTATAGTTAGTTACTAACGAGTAGGTACTAAAAAAAACGACTTTCGACATTTTATCATTCAACACAAATTATGTTAACAATATCGGTAATGTTTCAAAATCCAAGTTATGACGCGTGACAACATCGGTTTTGAAATATCGCCGACAGCAATTTGGTCTCTCCCATACTTATTTATTCATGTAAATCCATACTTTTAAGAAATATGACAGCGTAAGCGAAATCTGTTAAAAATTATAGCCGAAAGCAGAAGTGGAAATAAAAATATGCTGCGTGTGGCGGGTTTAATTTTTGCATGAAACAAAATATTCGTATGGTCTACAGATAGTTGTTCAGTCTGGGTGTCTTGTGCATGAAAATTAGATAAATTATAAGAATGAATCTGAAGAACACAGGATTGGTTACAACAACACGGGGCCCCGTCATAAATGGGCCTCGTATAAATCTAGAAAAGTTCTGCTGGTTGTGCAGAATGGGCAGCATAGCAAGTGACGCATGTCTCATGCAGAGCATCCATGGAGACGGAGAAATACGCACATAATCAGTTTCTTTCCATAAAGAACCTTTTAGTACTGCCCTAATTCTATAGTACACTATGGAGGATACAGATAAGTTCTTATTAGTATAATCTGACATAACTTTTAGATCCACCCAGAGCGGGAGTTATTTGATGATTTATTTATTTAATCTTCATGTACAGTGGTGGTACATAGGCGGACTTAATGCATCAAGGCATTCTCTACTAGATGATGACGATTTCGCAACAAAAAAAAATAGTTAAGTCCATTGTTGTTACAACCTGCCCTACATTCGATTCAGTATACGAATTTTTACAAACAAACAAATTGGCGTACCAGTGAAGTAACAGCGGAAGGAACAGAACAATAAGCCGGTGCACTGACTTGACTTTCTAAATTGTAGCTCGGTATGCGTAACACTTCCCAGACGTAGTGTATTGATAGCTCAAGGACACGCCATGCTGGTAAGGTGGCGAGTTTGTTTGAAACTGTTACCATGGTCCTGGAACGCAAAGGGCAACTGAAGTAACTCCAAAAGTCCTCGTTCCACCAGAACAGGAAGAATCATCATCATCATCATCTACCTAGGCTTTTCCCAACTATATTGGGGTCAGCTCCCAGTTAAGCTGGATTTAGCTGAATACCAGCATTTTACGAGGAGCGGCTGCCTACCTGACCTCCTCAACCCATTAACTGGGGTAACACGGTACTTCAGAACAGAAAGAATCATTAGATGATTTTCCACCGAAAAAAAGGAGACAAAATGTCAACGGACCAATATGTTCAACAGAATTTTCTGTTTGAGATAGGCTTATTTTTCAGGAGCACTTCTCAGTTGGACTGTTTTTAGGATTCTTTATCCAAAAAGTAAAATCTATTGCTAAGACTCCGCTGACTGTATCTCAATAACCGTGAACCGTGATAAAACACAGATGATGTATTTGTGTTGTCGCTATAACAAAAAAATACTAAAAACAGAATCAAATAAATATGTAGTTACTCAGATACCCGCGAAACGAGACACAATAGTAAAACAATAACAGCGCGGTCTCATAGGTCCGGTTGGGGATTCAAACGTTAAGTGGCACTAACTAACTTGATTTTATGTCGTGCACGAGTCAGAGAGTAAACAAAGTGCCCCACTGCGTCCACCTGTCTGTATGAACACAATAAACTCAAAAATTACTCAACGGATTTTCATGCAGTTTTGACCAATAGACAGAGTGATTCATGAGGAATTGAGGATGGTATATACATACATGTGTACTATAATAGAAAAAGATGAGAATTTTGCAAAATTCCTAACACTCGAGCGAAGGTGGAGCGAGCCGCTAGTAAAAAATATTCGGAATTATTGTAATGAGATCAGACCATCATTTCCTGTTTCATTTAAAAAACTCTTATAATTAATTATAATAATATTTGGCATAAATTATTGGAATTAGATGAGACCACGAAATTAACAATGCCTTGGTATGCGTGACACTTCCTAGTTACTGTTTAAATGTCAATAAATGGTAATAAATTATTACATGACTACCCAAAAAAGGAGTGCTATGTTTTCAGGGTCACTGTATGTGAGTTTCCTTATTCCACCGTTACTTCTAAACGCCTTAACAGATTTAGATGTATGAGGTCTTCTTCTTCTTCGGTATCACTCTTGACAAAGTGGTAGTGGTCATCACTTCAGGTGTTGGTGACAAGCTTCACAACATTTATGAGATAATGTCATTAATTTCAACCGAAATTTCAGGAGTTGATTCAAAATTTGACTGGATTTTTAACGCGATTTTTATATATTCGATGTTGTATCTATACTAATATTATAAAGAGGAAAGACTTGTACCTATTTTTGTATGTTTGTAATGAATAGGCTCAAAAAGTACAGGGCCGATTTAAAAAATTCTTTCACCAATAGAATGCTACGTTCTTCCAATTTGACATAGGCTACATTTCATTTTGAAAAAATTAGGGATCCTTGGTAAAATTTGAACAATGTAACCGAAGGTGTAGAAAACTAACACTAAAAAAAGTGTTTTATATCCAAATTTCCAAAAATAAATAATTGTCTACCCCATGCGAAGCCGGGACCGGCTGCCAGTCTTTAATATAATAAAAAGTAACAATTACATAAATTGTTTTTAGCATTATTGAAATGCGATGACGAGACTATTATTTGCTATTATCATTTCAGGAGCAGGTTCTTAATTAGTATGTTTAACATAGGTTCAAAAAATCTAATTGCTTGATACGATGTTTATAAATAGAATAGACGGTTGATCTGTTTTAATTGATCATTATTTTCTTTCTGTTTACATTTAACTTTGTGAAGTGATGAACTATCGTCACGACTATACAATATTTTTTTTTGCGTTGGAACCTACACAAAAATAAAAAAAATCCAATTGTCCCTTACATTTATATTTGCATAAGTCGACAAAATGTACGGAACAGCAGCATTTTATTTCGTGATTTGAGGGCTGGTCCGATATTTAAAGTTATTCATAATGATCAGTATTGTCAGTGTTTTCATTTATTGTTGTATTGCCATCAGATAACACCACGTTTGATTTTCTTTCAAAACAATTTTTTACTAAATGCTATGCTATCAATAATTATTGTAATAGCATAGTCTTCCCTAAATACCAGTATAGTATTATTTATTAAGATGTTTTGGAAAACTTATTTCAAACTGGCTTGCCTTTCATCATAACTTAACATCATCTACCTAGCCTTTTCCCAACTACATTGGGGTTGACTTCCAGTCAAGCCGGATTTAGCTGAATACCAGTATTTTTCATCATAACTTAACAAGTAACTGAAATATTGTCTGAAGATCAGAGCAGATTTCCAAATTTTGATAAGTCTTGTATTATAACTGCTTTTGTAGAATTTAATTGAAATACTATTGCTGTATTATGAAAAACACGAGCGCAAGAGTACATTTTCAATGGAGATTAGCAAATATTTGGTCCTCTCATAATATTGTAATATGGAAATAAGTTGTTAAATCAACATTTTTTTAAAGGAGTCATGGAGGTTTCTTCCCCTTTAGAAACGATAATTGGAACCGTGAACTAGCTTCTGATGTTTTATAAATGCCCATGTATGATATGTAAAAAAGTATGTTTTTGATTTAAATAGTGTGTCTAGTAAGTAACTTAAAGAGGAACACCACTTGTATAGGGTACCTAGTTATTGTCAAGACGTCTAAGATACGATTAATACCCCGGGGTATTATGTGCAGAACAATGTATCAATCAATTTCGTCATCATAATCATCTCAGGCAAAAAACGTCCACTGCGGGACATTCATCATCATCATCATCTCAGCCGGAAGACGTCCACTGCTGGACATGGGGATGGCCAAGCGTCGCTACAGCGACCGGTACTGTGCGTCTCGCATCCATCGGATTCCCACGACCCTCGTCAGATCGTCAATCAATGTATCAAGGATAATTTAAAGAGTGATTGAAGGGAAGTTGGAACTTAATTCAAACGTAGAACATGCGCACCAGAATGCAGCTATGAAGCAATAATATGGCATCAAAGATCGTTATAAAATTATATTGAACTATTAATTATGAATGCAACGCACTGATGTGATTTCGAAACCATTGTTAATCGGTTCAAATGATCAATTAGGAGGAATTTTTATGTGTCCAGTATTTTATACAAATGCACTAGTCTCGTTAGGTGCAACAACCTAATTTAATGACAATAGTATTTAGACATAATTATCCTAATATACTTTTTAAAATCATAAATTTATAGCCTAGTGACCTAAAATTATGAGATGTGATTTAAACATAATTTTTGGTTCAAACAATCTCAAAAAACTTTAGTTCAACTTAACTTATAGAAACTTATATAACTTTAGTTATAGGAAATACCTCTTAAAGTAATTTAGCCAAATAGCCATTTTAACACTTTTTACTACTCTAAAGTTCTAAGCCGCAACTATTTTTAGTATGTACATTGTATATCGACCTAAATTTAGGTTAGGCTTTATGAGGCTTGTATTTTTATCATCTAAGTACAAGTAGATACTATTATTGAGTACTTAAACATTATGGTTTGTAACTAACTTAAATATTTCTGCGTGCGTAAAGTGAAGTCGAAACTGCGGTTAGATATATTTTGATTTCGCGGTATGCGTGTATTAATATTTTCTCTTAAGGCCGAACCCAATAACCTATTTTTTTCCAGCTTTAGCAAGCTGGAGATAGTAAAACAAATGATACAATACAAAAAATATACAGGTTTTCTGTTGTTTCATTTGTTTTTCTATCTCCGGTATGTGATAGATAGGTTATTGGGTTCGGCTGTCAAGGAATCCGAAACAGTCAATTGCGATTGACCATATTTGCATGAATTACAATAAAAAATATTGACAATTGCTTCAATTGTTTAAAGTAAATTATAAATTTTTGCGTCAATTGGTGCGAATCATGTAAATATATTGCCAATCACAATAGTTTGTTTTTCTTTTGAATATTGAGTTTCTACATATTGTGAGTGTAGTGCCAAATCAAAACATTTCTCTCTTTCAATTTACCGGGAGATCTTTAAATCTATGCGTTCAATAATTTCAATACCTACTTGAAGAGTACTTAAACTCAATCGTAAGTGAGATCGACAGTTCGTTAGTGAAAACTGCAGATTCAATGCGGGTCTAATAAAGATGTAAATTCTAAATAATAGAAAAAATACACAGCTTCAAAATAAATAAGTCAGCCATCACAAAATACTTACAGAAAAAATAATCACGTCAATTCAATTCAAGTTGTATTAAACTGTAGAATAGAATGCACAGTGAAGTTTTAACTTTCGAATCGTACTCGCGTGCGCACCGGTGAGGCGCGCGCAACCGACTCCCGAGCCACGGCCTGCGCCGGCGCACGCAGAAAGTTGCTCAGTAGACCTGTAGCTATTGTCCCCAACATTTAGCTGCACCGGAATCTGGTGCTTCCGATGCATTTCCCGTTAACTTGATACATGTTAATGGCGACCTTGTGCTTCGAACAGCAGCTGTCAACACCATTAATGTATGCGGATGAGAAGTTTATTATGGTGATTGGATTTTGAGATTTTGGGGACCGATGTAGTTTTACGCCCGTTTTCAATAACCTACCGCAGTTCATAGATAGATAGCTATCACCGATAAACAGTAAGATTCTATCTATCAATTCACAACTTTTGGTAGGAAATGCTATCCGTCGGTAGGTTATAGGAAAGCAAGTAAGGGCAAAAGGATAGATTTGTTTATCTTTACTAGCTGCAACCTTAGATAGATAGCTTATTGAAATCGGGCGTTAAACATCAGTTGGGTTGACGTAGGTATCCATGTGGATAAAAACCCCGCAAACAATAAATGAAAAACATCAGTCCCCGAAATCTTTACCATTGTTCAATTGGGTGTATGACTAATGTTTTCTTAACAAAACTTCATTGTGTATGAGATATGTTGTGATTTAGTCTTCAAGAAGATCGAATTGTGTGTAGGTCACAATAAAGTAGGTTAAGTTTAAATATTCGAATGATAATGTCATGCAGGGATACACATAGGACTATGGAATTGATTGAACGAGCAACGAAACGCTAAGGAAGAAAGTTGGGATTTAGTCAGTAAAACTCTGACACCCAGAAAAGAAGTTATTTGATGATGTCCTACCTGAAAATGAGGGACAGATACCTATAACCCTAGGTGTAGGTTCCTGTAAATCCTGGCGTTTTTTCCAATCACCTATGCATATGCAAGAAGCATGGGAGCGGTCTATGTGGCGACGTTTGCCAGGCTTTGTCCAGTAGTAGCCTAGTAGCCATATTTCTGATGATGAGAGAAGATGATTGATGTTTAGAAACCCACCTACTTTGGCGGCCTTAGGGGGTGGTGAGTAGGGTAATCGTCTAGAGTCTCAATCTTGTAGGGCCTCACACAACAACACGAGAAGAAAATGAGATAATGTTTCAAACTTTTTGTTATACTTAGGGCCTATTTCACCACCTATGATTAAGTTTCAAGTATCTTACTTGGCAGATAATTTCATACAAATTCTGTTCCATTTTTGAATTTATTCAGTGAGTAGTGCCTACTCGGACATTGTGAAACAGGCCCTTATTCTGCCTGAACCTCTCAAAGTTTACATTAATAACTATCTATTAACCTATTAATACCCGCGAAACGAGACACAATAGTAAGACAATAACAGCGCGGTCCTATGAGACCCGTCGGGGATTCATGAATTAATCAAAATCGGTTTGTAGTTCTTGCTATTCTTTTAATTGAAAATGACGTAGCCCATCTACTAGAAAATAGAAAAGCACTAAAACATTAATAATTTCACATCCGTGTATAATGTCTTGTATGTAGAATGTATTCATTTTTAAATATTATCTTCTTCTTCTTCTTGCCCTTATCCCATATTATTTGGGGTCGGCGCAACACGTTTTCTTCTTCCATTCTGTCATGTCATCCTTCAGACTATCATCAACTCCCTTTTCCTTCATATCGCTCCTCACACAATACATCCATCTTTTGTTTGGTATTCATTTTTATATATGTTTTAATAGAACATTTTACATCCGTCTTATGTCTTCCGTTTTTTTTTGCATATGCCTATAATTATTGCCTACCTGTCAATTTGTATCATGTTTACTTAAACTTTACTGAACTTCGAAGTAACGAGTTAATATTCATTAAGTAGTAAGTACCTTCAAAAATAATACAGTGCGTACAGCTTACTAATGAGCCATCAAAACGAATTATCACCTTTCTCGGCTAGACCTTTCGCATGGTTCCGAGTTCCTTGTCAATAAAATGGTGAGGTCAGCCATCTTGTTCGGTGGTCTGCCCTTTTGTTACTTGACCCTTATGGAATTTCAATAAAATCAGGGCTTCTTTTTGACGGCTTTTGATGGTTAAGGGCAGTTTCTTTAGGCTGCGAGATTGTTCGACAGGGTGTTCTTTGCGTTCGAGAATGCTAAAACACTAAGTATTTTAAAATATATTATAGCAGTATAATAATTAAACCAGAAGTTATTATTATTCACAGGCAAATTAATTATAAATTCTTGACTTTTAGTTCTTTAAATTCGCGACGATACGAGTTATTGTTACTTCACCGTCGATTTGATGATTTCCTACCGAAAAAAAAAAGATAAAAGAAGGCCGTCTCTTTATAAGGTGTGTTCCATGAATCTCAATAAGGTGCAAATGCAAAGTGACCTCGTCTTTAGAAGTTCATGGCCATACGGATGGTACGGGGATACGGCACCGTGAAGTGACGAGTCTTCTTGCTGACCTGCCACCATAAGATCTGGAGACAATAGTCCTAGCACGCATGTAAGCCTACTAGGGCCCTGGGTTGAACGAAAGACAATCCGGCCTGGAATTAAGGCAAAGAAGGAACAAGAGTGGGTATTAGTCAGTGAAACTCTGACTCGCCCTCCCGCTCCTTCAGAGCGGGAGAAGTAATTTTGATGATCCTTAAAAAACAAGTGACTTCGTCGTGATGGTTCGAAAGCTGTGGGTGCAATTTCTGTAACGAAATATATTTCAACAACCAATCACCTACTTAGGTACGCTTAATTTACGACACATACTCGTAAGTAATCATTTCTTGACAGAAACCAAATCAAGGTATAAAAAATATTTCGAGCAAAATTATACTTCTTTCACTAACGGATAAATGATGTTACAAGAAGTTACTTAGATTACTTTATTTTTTTTCGCGGGAACGATATACAGGTAAAACTACGGAATACGTCTCTAGAGCTAGTTTTTATTACTTAATTCCTCTCTAAACCATTTAATACCTACACATCTCTGATATGGATAGACAGATTTTGAAGGAACTTTCACCAACAGTTAGGAAATCATCCAATCGAATAGGTTTGTCAGACTTTTAGTGACTAAAGCACAGGCCACACCGCCAGCTAACGGGCGGGCGGGCCTGGCGGGCGAACATCGTTTCACCTCTTTACATACTTCGGTTCACACCGCGAGCTACCGACTAACCTGACGAGCTAAGCTAACGAAATATCCGACTATTCCAGCGAAGCTACTCGTTCACCTCGTTGGCGCGCCCGCGCTTCGCCAGCTTAGCTCGTCCACCAGCCCGCTCGCCCGGTTCGTTAGCCCGTCCTCCCCGTTTCGAGTAGACTAGTCGACGTTCGTCTTTCGAATAGCAGTGCGCCCCCCGCTTCGCCCGCTTAGCCCGCTTCGCCCGCTCCGCGCGCTCCGCCCGTCGCTTGTCTGTCCGTAGTTTTCGTTCGGTGTGAACCCCATAGTTTAGCTCGCCAATATTTCGCGTAAAGTTATATGATAAAATGAACTATGTATTCTTTAAAATCAAAAGTAGATTGAAAACACAATATTTCTGATAAAACTGGACTGGAAAGTGAATCTGTGTATCCTGATAGTAACAACCTGGGGATCTTTTAGTCAAGAGAGAACATGTTACTTCTAGGTAAGCGCATTCCATCGGCGACTGTATCATCGCTTTCCACCGGTGAGATAGCGGTCAAGCGTGAAACATCAACACTAAAAAAAGTTTAAGATTTCCACTACTTTGCGGATCATATTTAAACTCTTTCGGAGCACTCTCTTGGCGCGTGGACCACCAGTGGTCCACACACCACAGTTTGGGAGCCACTGGATTACATCAATACAAGGTCTATGCCAATAATTTAGCAGTCTTCCATAACTGTCCCAATTTCTTGCACCAATTGCATGGTGTAGCGTAAATAATTATCTTAAACCATCTACTCGGCTAATGGACAACCTTGCTATACTCCACTTTGACAGATTGTTAGTGAGTATTGAGTAAACGGAAAGTGAATTATGTTCTGTTAAAATGTGTCTTTTTTGTCGCAATCATTGATGAGGTAACCGTTGAGCAGTGGTGCTCCAGTAAGTGCGGTGGTGGTTCAGCGGCAACGGCCCCGACTAATGAGTTTTAGGCCGTAGGTTCAAACCCTGGGACACACTTAATTTTTTGTACATAATTTATTTCCACTGTTCTGATGACTCCGCGGTTCAAAAATACTACCGATACTTCTATTTGTGTATTTTTTTGGTGGATAGTCAACTAATGACTTTCCTGCTCTAAAGTGGAGCGGTAGGGCGTCTTAGTCTTTTACTGATTAAAACAATACCTATGTTCCTTCAGTTACCCTTTACATTCCAGGACCACGGGTTTTTCTTACAGAAGTCAACCCATAGTTCTAATAGGCTTCGGCCTACTGACGTACCTTTGAGGCACGCGTGGGACACTAATCACCGTCGACGACTCAGGCTCAGTCCGGACGGTTACAGGACGGCCGGACGGCGAGCTACATATCGCTCGTCGTCCACAAGCCCAAGCCTACGGTGGCTGGAAATAAAATAAATAAATAAAAAATGTTTTTATTTTACATAGGCCTACATGGGCACTTATAAAAAGTCGAAGCTAGTGCACGGTTCCAAATTGGTCGTTTCCTATGGAGAAGAACCGGCAAGAAACTCCATGGTTACTCTTTTCAAAAAAAATATTGGGTTTACAATATTTTCACATTACAAAACAGACACATATGCGAGGACAGTGTAGACCAATCAAAATTGTAACCCAAATAAAAATAGATTCAATCAAAAACTGGGTTGAATTAAGTAGTAATTAAAATTCGTAGTCTACAGTGTTCTCTCATTCACACTTTAAGAGAGAGACTATATAAATATGAGAGAAAAAAATCAAACCTATCACCAAATTAGTTTTTATCAAAATGAAATCACGACTTAATGAAATTAAGGTGATTGATATCCAAATAATATAAAAATATTGCAAATCAAGGTCGGGGTCTCGACGGCTGGGGCGTGAGGATGTCCGTAACTTAAGAGGCCTGCGGAGACCGCGCGCTATCTCGAGTTGATACGAAATAAAATACGTTTTTGAGGTTGATGGAAGCAATCCAGATAGTATAAACAATTCTTGGACACACCGACTGGAGTAAAGTCATCATCCGCACACTGACAGTTGCTTGCTGTGATAGCAATACAAACTATTGGAAATTTGGGAGAGGTTCTGTAATACCAAAAATGATGAATGAAAAATTAATGTATTTCCAATATTGTTTCGAGTATTTATAACTTGATAATAATATCTGTGTTCCTACGGAAAGATATTTTGAAATATTGTTGTTTATAATATAGAGAAAACAAAATAAAAACATGACATTTTCGCTGTGAAAATGTGCAAATTTTAATTCGCTTAAATTTCGTTTGGGGTAAGTTTTTCAACAAAAAGACAATGTAGGAACCTAGATAATTATTGTCTGAATCCGAATAACATCATATTATGGTTTAAATATGCTTAAATTGCAAATGATTTTGGTATTACGTTTGTATGGATAATTCTAACGTCGCGCCCGCCTTAATGCTAGACAGGAACACAGAGTTTGATATGTTTGCGGAGGAATGGAAGACGATACTGCCAGAATGTATGAAATTTTGTGAGATGGAGGTATGAATGTGTATTATAGAAAAGTCCTGCGCGACTTATAATGTGTCTGTTTTTAATTTTGATTTTTGTTTTACACTTTACTATATTTTTATTGTTGTGTTGTGTCTTCTGTACTTGTTACTCTATGTTTAAATGGGGTAATTGGCATTGGCCGTTCTGTTTAAATTAAATAAATAAATAAGTAACCTCACGCATGCGCTCGTCTCCTTCGTAAAAGGAGGTTACCATCGTTGCCCAAAACTATGGCTTGTATCAGGACCCGTGACTATGTCGAAGACAAATTATTACTTAGTTTAGTGAATGTTGAAAGTCATGTCACTCTGTGCTTACTTAGTGTACGTTTCTCTAACAGCTGAGAATAAGTACTTAGATAGTTGTATCTAGGTATAATGACGCTAGGCGAAACTTACAAATGAGGTCAAGTATGAAAGCTTCATACGGATTTTCTCTCAAGACTAGGCTGAGTAGATAGGTACTTGTGTCATTGGCTTCGTCGACGATGAAGTTAGACTGTTCATCTATACTAATATTATAAAGAGGTAAAATTTGTAAGTTTGTAAGTTTGTATGTAGGGGGTAATCTCTGGAACTACCGATCCGATTTAAAAAATTCTTTCAGTGTTAGATAGCTCATTTATTGAGGAATGCTATAGGCTATATACCATCACGCTACGACCCACGGGAGCGGAGCAGTAGCGGAAAATGCGGGTGAAACCGCAGGGGATAGCTAGTAATATATCTAATGCGTGTGCGTGGGAGCATTATAGTTACGAGGGGCGTTCAATGTATTCTCGGTATCGAGGTGATATACTAATAATAAGGGTAATTTAATTATTTCATTAGTTAATGACACTCTTTGAGGGTATAAATACAAAATTTCATTTAATTGCCACCATTAGTATTCAAGATATCATTGCGAAAAGACAACTATGATGACTGATTCGACAATGATGAAAAAAATCGAGCATCGCGCAGTGATAAAATTCCTCATAAAACAAGGAAAAACTCAAAAAATTATCCATGATGAAATGGTGGCTGTTTACCAAGATTCTGCGCCTTCATTATCTACAATTCAGAAGTGGTCAAGTGAATTTAAACGGGGTAGAGAGAGCATTGAAGACGACCCCCGCACTGGTGGGCCAATTTGTGCCGCTACTGAAGAAAACGTCAAATTAGTCGAAAAACTTGTACTTGAAGATGCCCGTGTAAGAGTGAAAACATTAGCAGCAATGACTAAGCTATCCGTGGGTTCCATTCACACAATCCTTTATGAGCGCCTGAATTTGTCAAAGGTCAGTGCAAGATGGGTGCCGCGAATGCTCACCGCGCTACTGAAACAAGTGCGAGTTGACTGTTGTAAGGAGTTTTTGGACCGTTGTGGTGAAAATCCGCAAAGTATTTTCGATCGGATTGTTACTGGTGATGAAACGTGGGTTCATCACTATGACCCTGAGAGCAAGCAAGAGTCTATGCAGTGGCACAAAAAAGGATCAGACCCGCCGAAGAAGTTCAAAGACACTCCGTCCGCAGGAAAGCTCATGGCCACGGTGTTTTGGGATTCTAAGGGAATCTTGCTAATCAAGTACACAAAAAAAGGTCAAAGTATTACTGCTGCATCATACGCAATCACCCTGCGTAATTTAAAGGAGGCAATTATTAAGAAAAAAGTCGTGGAAAATTAACCGCAGGTGTGTTGCTGCTTCACGACAACGCGCCGGTTCACAAGGCGCGCCTTGCCCAGGCTGCTGTGCGGGAGTATGGATTAGAAGAAATCAATCATCTACCCTACAGTCCGGACCTGGCCCCTAGTGATTATTTTCTATTCCCTAATCTTAAAAAAGACCTTCGTGGAAAGCATTTTTCGGACGATGAAGAGTTGAAGGGAGCAATAAACGAACATTTTTCGGGCCATGAAGAAAAATATTTTTCAGAGGGAATTGAAAAGTTACTTTCACGAACAAATAAATGTATTGAGATGTTAGGGGAGTATATTGAAAAATAGAATTTATTCGGAATTTTCCGCCTTTTCCTTCATACCTATACCGAGAATACATTGAACTCCCCTCGTATATGTGGTAGGTACTACCTAGCTTAGATTACTATGTTGGTCTTAGGCCATCGACATCATACGACAATATTTAAAAAAATCCTTGAAACCTTTTTTGTTTCTTTACCATGCCATTTTGATCCACCTTTCATTTACAAGAACGATCTTGCAAATAAATATTTGAATTTGAATTTGAAGAGGGATGAAACGAAACGAAATACGCGTTTATACTTATGTACCTATATGTGCATAGATGGAGAGGAAGAGGGAAGACAAAGAAAGAAAGGAAGAAGTAATAAGAAAGTAAAGGTAGTTAGTGATAGCATGACGGGTGACAAGACAGAATTGAAGATAAAAACGTTGCGCCGTACCCTAACCCAAATAACTTGGGATAAGGGCAAGAAGATGGTGATAATGGTTTTACAATTGAATGTTACGCCGCAGGTCGCGGGATCGATTCCCGCAAGGAACGAATATTTGTATAATCTAAGATAGTATTTTCGGGTGTCTCGTAGAATAGCTGGTCGATAGGGACGTAAGGTTCTAGAGCGGCGGCCACGTACCGGAAGACGCAGCGTTGGAAGGCCTCCCACAAGGTGGACCGACGACCTGGCAAGGGTCGCGGGAATCCGATGGATGCGAGACGCACAGGACCGGTCTCCTATCGATCGGTGCCTATGTCCAGCTGTGGACGTCTTTCGGCTGAGATGATGATGATTTTCGAGTGTGGATGTCTTGTCTTGTACCTAAGTTTAAATGTTTGTGAACGCACCCACGATACAGGAGTATCTATTTCCTTGTGAATATTTTAAAATGTGAAATCATTGAATAATTTTTCCCACTCTGGGATGGAGCTGGAGGGCGTATCAGACTTTTACTGGGTAAAACCACACCTGTGTCTTTCAATTGCCATTTACGTTCTAGTACCATGAGTTTCATTTATACAAAATTCCCGCGGGCATCAGCTCTGCCAACCATCAACCCCTACCGTTTCCTGATACCTCTTTGTGGAACACTACGCTGTTGGCGACTTGGATTCGGCTAAAAAAAAAATGCTTGATCACGGCGTGTACCACAGCCCAGCAAGTATTACATAGTGCGAGGAAAAGTTAAAAAAATAATAATTATAAAATTACTTTCCACCGGCAGTTATTTATGACCCAAGACTTCGGCGCTCCACACACTGCACCGCGTCCCGCCGCGGTGCGCGGGATGGTAGATTTTACCGTTGTATGCAAGTACCTCAATTTGTATAGAAATCACGCCTAGCATAGCACACTCACTGCCGACGCGGATCTGCGCGGGAAGGCGTTCCGCGCGGTATGACACACTGGCTCCGCAGTCCCACCCGTGATTTTGCTAAATATATAATCAAAAGATGCAGTTGACACACGTGTGTAGCTAAAGATATTATCTTCATATTTTCCCATTTATAGATCTCGTTCGTAAATAGGGATGTATCCAAAATCTTCTACGGACTCAGTGTATTTTAATTCTTGTTTACAAAAACCAAAATGACAATGTAATTGCAACATCTTGAAATTTAATAATTTCATCCATTCTCCACGACGATCGACAGCACTGTGAACATATGAGTTTATTTAGCGCGAGGCCGTCGTAATCTGCTTCACCGGGCGGGGGAGCAGATTACACCGCTAAGTAAGGCAGACCTGCGCCTCCGTCACCGCGCGCGTTGTCTGCCATATTCAGCGTATTCTGCGCACCGCTTCGGGACGCGGTGCAGTGTGTGGAGCGCCTTAGACTAAGATTTCGGAGTGGTCTTTTAAAAGGTAACGGGTCTTCTTTCATGTACCCACTGCAGGTAGTACCCAAGGTAGTCTTAAAGAGGTAAAAATCCTACAATACCACCAAGTATTGTAGGATTGGTTTTCAAAATACTTGAAAAGGCCTTTTGAGCTTTCAAAAAAGTTATATTTTATCAGCGATAGCCCTTTCCGAAATGCCAGAATGTAGATAAGAAATTAATTGATTGTATGACTTTTCGGAAGTGTTCCATCGCGAGTGTCAATCGTTTTTGCTGAAAGGACTATTTGGAACCGTGCACTGACACTGGCTTCTGATGTTCTATAAGTACCTATATAACCTAATGGAAATAAAATATTTCAACTGGTAAAATACCAAGCGAACGCTAACGTTGGTGACGATTATTTGTAGGATTGCATTTGTACCTAAGATTTTATTTTGAAAATTGAATTTTGAATTGTGTTTTTTGGAAAATCATAATAACTTCTCCCGCTCTGGGCGGAGCGGGAGGATATGTCAGACTTTTATTGATTAAAATCCACTCCTGTTCCTTTTTTGCCTTCATTCCAGGGGTCTCTTTCATAAAATCCATGTCCCCTGTAGGCTTCGATTCTGCTGGGTCCCTACAGTTTGCTTTCATCTCTTTGGGCTCGATCCGGACAGTTACTAGACGAATTTACGGCGAGATACCCATTGCTCGCCTTGGAAATCGAGATCAAGATCCCGGTGGCTGGAAAGCGAGGGCTATGCCTTCTCGCCCCAGGCCTCCACCGTTAGCTCCACGTTTCCTCCTGGCGGTCATCGGGAGGTTTCTTCTGCAACCTCCCGAACTTATTATCACCGGTGAGGACCTGCGTCATGTGGAAGGCGCGCCGCGACGTCTTTCCAGACACTCCTTAAATAAGTCTCCTCTACCGCGATAATTATGGCGTGCCCATTGAGTTGAGTTTAGAATTTTGATTTTTTGAATCTTCGAAAAGATATCACTTTCTGTTATAAAAACTTGAATGCATCCCTAAATGTTCTTCAAACTGAACAAGGAAGAAACAAAGTTGCAGCCTCCTACATAACTGCGTGTCTACAATCCTTGCAGGAATTTCAACCCGTGCGCGATGTGTAAATTGCGCACGGCCTCGATGATTGCAGTCGACGGTTTAGAGCGGTTTGCCGCCGTAAATACCGGAGGTAACAAATCTAGGATTGATTGAAAACTGGTCTTTACAACCTGCTGTTAGGCTCATAATATTTTGTTTATAAAGAAAGGAAATGTACATAATTAAGCGTTAAAGTTCATAGGATAATTATATAGGAACTCTTATGTTTTTCGTTACTTACTTATTATTTCTCTGTTTATCGTAATCTTAAATTACCTACTAGTTATAAGTGCGGGAAAACCTTTGGAGGACCTAAAAAATGCTACAGACGCTTTAATGAACATGTTATCCTACTGACTAAAACTATCGACTCGAGAAGAAGAACAAAAATGCGGGCAAACATCCTTTGACAGGATTAAGTAGATACCAAGTAGTCAGAACACAAACATGTACATTTTTAACCAATAACTATAAAGAAGTAGAATTAAGTTATTAGTAACTTTATCTCGTGGAAAATCTCGTGTTTTGTAGTTGGTTAAAGTTTTAATCTTTACTTGCATTTTCCACCAATTTTCTTTCTGTAAGTTATTTGAGCGTCATCTATCGTTGAACATACACAACTTGGTTCGTTTAGACTTTTCTTAATAGTTCAATAAGTACTTAATAGATGGCAGTAGTAATCGAGCTTGCATTGATAATGAAATTATTTTTTAAGAAAAAAACTATTATAGCTACGTTGGAACATCAAAAAACCTAGCTAATAATGGTTATGACGGTTTTTAGTTATTCCAACCTGCTTATTTTCATTAATAATATTTGCTTCATTTTTGTAGTACCGCTACTCGACAACAGATGGCGTTAAGTGTATCTTTTAGAGCATAACAACTTTGAAAAGTTTTGTGCTACAGTTTACATAACACACCGAAACTTATGTAGAATGTTAAGCCGTACATGTTATGTGTACCTTTTATGAAAATACATAAAGTTACGTATTGGCTTGCGTAATGCAGACAGTAGCGAATCTAATTTTGACATAGGTAAACAGAAGCCGAACATAGAAACCTACATAGACACTTTTGTTTTGATTAGGTAGCTACTTGATGACCTCAATAATGGGCTCAATAGGCTCTTTAAATGGGACAGAATAAACAGAAAAACAGAGGGAATAGAATAAAAATCAGTTAATGACAAAAAGCGAGTTTCGCGTACGCGAGCGGTTGCTCCTCGCGACATGTTACCATAAATCAGGAGGGGTCTCCCCCCCCCCCCGCCCCCCCCACTCCACGGCAAGGATGATCTTTTCCCTAGATCCTACATTTTTATAACGACCAACATCCGTGTGTTTTTTCGACGCAATATTGCGGTGTTTAGGTGTGCTTTTGTTTGTTTTGTTTCGTCATTTTGTAATTGCAACACCAGAGTTGAAATACCCAAGTGTTTTCTCTAATTTAGTAATAGTAAATTGTTTAGAAAATTTTATAAATCGGTTTTAGTTAGTAAAGTCTGACACGCCCTCCCGCTCCACTCAAGAGCGGGAGAAGTCTATGGATGATTTACTTACTAAAAGAAAAGCTAGGTACCTCTATTAAGTTGTAAAAATTATTTAGAGCCTACGTGTAGTAGGGGTCATCTCAAAGGCATAACAGAAATAATTGGAGTAAAAGACGCGTAAATTCCCCCTTTATATAAAGGTCAATAGTCTGCAAATACGTAGGTACTATATAAAAATTCCCCTGTCAAGCATCGAACCGGTGCAAGGCCACTCGCCGTACCGCTATAGTCAACTAACAGACATAGTCGTGTCGCTGTAGGCGGGCGGAACTTTCCTACTCCATTCGACGCGTGGACGCCAACCTATAATTTTATGACATAAAAAGCTATAATTGGATTTCCAGCGACTTTTCCTTCTAGGAAAATCAGGAGAAAAACTCTACAAAGACTTTAGAGAAACGCATGTGGGTAGGACGCTACTTACTTGATCTTTACTCTGTGTTTACAAACAGCTCTATGATGATGATGATGATGAAGATAAGTAGTGCAGGTTCTTCTTACAATCTCGAATCATTTCCCCAGTCGCAAACCTCACAACTGAACCGAGCAGGATAGCTCCCATTAACAGATTTACTACATTTTGTATCTCCCCCCAACCACATTATGTAGCTAAGGGCGCGTACACAACGACCAACGCCAAAAGCTACGCAGACATATCGCGTCAACTACAAAACTGTGTCCGAAGCGGGCAAAGCTTTCCCGGTGTGAACGCTCCCTAAGCTTGGTTGACTACTAGCGCAAAGTAAACACACTGGTTCGTTTTATCGACGCTGTTGCGTGGCGCCTCCCGCCCATTACATGTAACTCCGGTGTCAACACACAGATGGCAGCACTGCTGTAGTGAACTAATTTCAGGAAAAATTACTGAATGTAGGCCAATTTGGTTTGAGGCTTTGTTTATGAAATGTAATATGGTGCTTTATTGTTAATAGAGTTTTATTTTTAAGAGCCAATTAATAATAACCAAAAAGCGTGCAATTTTATTCTGTAGCGCAAAATCTAAGTGCGGGAAAAATGCTATCAGCCTGTTTTTTTTTTTGTTTTGGTTGGAGAGTTAGTAAGCGTATTGCGCAGGTTGCACCTGCTATCTTGATAATGTATTCGTTGGTTTATTAATAGGGCGATAAGGCAGCGTAGTATCTGTCTGTAATAGCTTGGCTTGTGATTGTTAAAGAGTTTGATGCACCACTTCTTCTCCCCAGCTAAAATACTAGGAAATGGTAACGGCGGGTATTTCGAGGAACTGACTTTATGTAAATTTGATATTTAAAAAGTGCTGTTTCTTTTATTTTCTTTTATTCAATATCTGTACCTAATACTTAGCTAAATCATAGGACCGGAGTTTACAAGTTACGATTTGTAGTCATGAGTAGAATTTAACTGGCTCTATAAACATAAGCACCTAAAAGTTCGTCATGTCAAGAAGAACTTTGATTTTCATGTTCATTTCAATATCTGTAATCCTTGGCTTAATCACAGGAGCATAACACCACAAGTTACTGTTTTTAATCGTGCGTGTGGAATCGTGCTGGCTCTGTAAACATAAGCATCCAAAAGATCGTCACCCTTCCATTGAAGAAGCTCTCTAACAGGCTGTTTAATTAATAATATCGGATCCATTGTAAGAGTGAAGTTGCCACAGTTCTAGTAGACTGGTAGTCGGTTTCGTTCACTTATTACGCGGACAATTCCTTCAGTACTCTATTGAGTGTTTCCCCTAACATTTGTGTAAGTCATGCGGTAGTCGCTAGTAAAGTCACCTGTACCTTTTTTACAATAGCATCAAGTAGCTGCTCTCACTTTGGGTGGAGGATGATGAAGTGTCACATTTTTATTGACTAAAATCCGTAGGTAGGTACCTAAAAGAAATATAATTATAAACTTTTTTATTTAGTCTATACTTTCCCACTGCTGGGCAAAGGCTTCCCCCAACTCCTTTCAGGTATTTTTGTCTTGAGCCACCTCGAACCAGTCTATGACATAGGCGTCTAGGTAATTTCAACCCAGACCCATTTAAAAAGATAAAATTAAAACAAACTAAAAAGTAAATCAAACTGACTTAAAAACTAAAGCCTGAAAATGATGACGATAAAAAGTAAAAATAAAAATTAGAATTGAAGTATTCTTTAAGATATTAGTTAATAATACCCAATTACGAATTCTTTATTCAACATTTAACTATAACTGTCATATCTCTTTGCCACATTGATCAAGGTTAACATTTGTAGGCGTCGATTACAAAAGGAATGCAAGCGCGAGCTAAAGGGCGTGCAGACAACATGCGCGGCACAACCCCTGAACGACAATTGAAGGTTGAATGAAATGTCAAACAGAGTTTGACAGATAAAATAAATTGATCGTGTAGTCTGTCTTCTGCTTTAGGGAAACTTTATTAGGAAAAATAAGTGAGTAAATATGTCGTTATTAATTTGAAACAAAGGTATATTAATATTTATCTCTTTTATAATATTCGTGTGGTAGTGAATGTGTATGTGTGTTTCTTTATAAAAATTGTTACTCTTTCAAACTGAAATTGCTGAAAAGATTTGCATGGTTTACCTTTGGTGCAACATGGTTTACTTTTGGTACAAAGGTATATCATGTTCTGGAACGTAGGATACTTTTTATCCTGAGGGTATGGTTCCCTTGGGATAAATTTCTACTATCACGCGGGCGAAGCCGCTGGTAGAAGTTAGTGTTTATTTTTAGGATTTTTTCCTTAAGTTATAGAGGACCTCTAACAAAAGATGTAAATTCATAAACACTAAAATATGTAAAATAAAAGTTTCAGAACTCATTCAGTATGCTTTTGAATTATGAACCAAATCATCTCGGGGTCACGAAGCAGAAAGTGGACAAAAAAGGACACAGAACATTACCTTGTGGTAGTCTCGCTCCGCCCAGAGCGGGAAAACTCATTCTGATGATATCTCACATAAAAAATCTAAAGTATTAATTTGTTTGAACAAGTTCCCGCGCGTATCACACACATAGTAGTGGTTTCAGTTGACGAATATGCGCGACCGAATCTTCAGCGAACCCTACGCGGCGATCCGACCTTAAGTACCTGAAAAGGTGCCAATAAATAATATACCCCAAAAAGTATTAACCGCCATTAAAACCTAAAGCAAAATAAACCTTAAGCTATTCCATTAAAGCCGAGTTTCTTATTAATACAGAATGTTGCTAACCAGGGAAAATGTTGGCTCAAGTGGAACTTCTCCAAGAAACAACGGGTTTACCTCTGGGTCACCCTAGGGAGAGGAGGGCGGCGGTATTCCATCTAAATCTCCCGAACGAGGGATTCTGAGGTGAATTACCGAAAAGATGTTTGGGACGAGACAAACTCTTCCATGTTTTCCCAAATATATTTGTACACGGTTATTATTTGTGTGCTAAGCAGTACATACTCGTAAAAGAGGTCGAAAAATAAAACCAAAACAACAACTGTTTTAACTACATATATTATACCACACTTAGTACATGTATCCACAGCCCACATAAGTATGGATACAATTAAATCATAACTTAACACTCATATGGAATGGTGAATAAGCGATAACAATCGGAAGAATCCAACTTCATATTGTCATCGATTTATATTTTTACCGCCCTTTTTTCGCGCCAAACTTTTTCAATATGGCGGCCGGCGAGAGCCACGCGCTGCCACCATTAACCACCGACACTTCACCGTTGCTATAAACTCACAAATCATGAAAAGCGCCATCGCATATTCTACATACAACATTCTACTTAATGTCCCATCCACTAAGGTCGATTATCAGGTAAACATTCACGCCTGATCGCTGGGAACAAAATGTTCCACCCAACAAATTATTTTGAACCTTGAAACCGCAATGAGGAAAACTTATTTTCAATTAATTCTCACGGAAAATCGTGAAACGAACAAAGAGAGCGAGAAACGAGGCCAACATTCGTTAATAATGTAATGTATATTTATTCGTCTACATTATTTTGGCCTCGATGTCGGCTTGCATCAAATAGGATCGCTTTTATATTAATTACGACTGAAAATGAAACCATTATTATTGTCCCTTTTAACTGACACTTCGTAATGAGTTTATACATTTTATTCTGTACACAAAAAGGTGCCTCAAATTAACAATTATGTTTAATATATTATGTCAATGGCACAATAATATTTAAAGTTACGTTACAACTTCATATTTTCCCGCGCTTTTCATAGAACGCCGTTGAAATTCAGCTTCCGTTAAAGATTTTCAAACTAAAATCTACATCCATATTTTATGAAGGTGACTTAAAAAATTACGTTTAGAACTTTTAACTATTAAAAAAATCTTAAGTTATACAAATAATAGATGATTTGAAGTTGTAGAATATCTAAAGATTAGTATTTGCGTAAATATGTACTTACTAAGTCTGTTTTTCTGTGCGGCCTAATTTATATGGCATCGGACGTCCCGCATCTAATCAATACACGGCTTGGTGCGGCGCGGCGGGCGCGTTGTTCACTCGTTTCGCTTCGGGGCCGCTCGGGCGCGCTCGGGCGCTCTCGTTGAAGAGCGGGACACCCTCGTCGACATTCGGGCGTTCTCGCTTCAATCGTAATTCCATTTTCCGCCCGCCTTGGCAAATTGAAATGTCGTAACTCTTGGGGGAATATCGGCTTTCTGCCCAAGAAAAATATTCTGCTAAGGCATTGTAACGACGCTTTAGATATTATGGAATATTTCCAGTCCATCATACAGTTCGGGGCGCGTCCCCTCAAATGGCTGTAATCGTGAATCTGCCCGCCACTTGGACGCTGCCGTGGATGGAGGTGTCGCGTTGCCCCCTTCACTTTCGATGTCAACTCAATATTTTTGTGTAGGGATTATTTCTTTGTTATGCACAATGGAATTTTCATTTCGTTACTTCATTGTCGCTTCTTTTATTTTGTTTGCATTGGTGACGTACGATTGGATAGGTCAAGAAATTGCGTTTTATGATAACTTTTAGATATTGTTGCTACTTTATGTTTCAGAAAAATGGTCTTCATTTAATCTGTTACGAAATAACACTTTATTATCTTACAGATTTTCAAGCAAAAATGTTGTGTAACTCAAGTTACGAACAAGTGGAACTTTTGTTAATTATTTTCAGATTTCTAGGATTACCATTCAAGCTGTTTAAGCAGTAAATGCTTAAGCATTTTTACAGAACTCACAATTATAACAACGGTAGCAAAGCAACAAAAGCTTCTTTGTTAAATTATATAAACAAAATAGAAAAAAAATGATCACCGAAAAGGGGTACAAGCAATTCCGAGCGTTATATTAGTGGGAGGCCCAGTAGGTCAGATAAATTGAACCCTCCACGGCGTTGTGTTCACACGTAAATAACATGTGGAGTTAGGGGTGAGGGGTGCGGGCGGCCAGTCCCCGCTTGGAGGACTACAGAACGATGCAGATGAAAAAGAAAAAGCCAATGAAAAACCAACCTTTACACTTGAAGATAAGGATGCAGCGGTAGATGGTAAAGTGAAAATTAATGATAGCTACGATGGCATCCAGCCAACGTTAGATTTGCAGTTTGAAAACACATTTCTCCACAATAAACACCCCTAATATGTTGAGAAAAAGGCAGATGGAGTTAATTGGCACAGTCGACAACAGTAATAAAGTAAGAATGGATTTCGTCGCTCACGCAACAGGAGTAGAGTAAACTTTTGTCACGGTTTGTTAATCTTAATGTTTAAGTTTTTAGATGATTTGTCGTAGTTAATTACAATGTTACTTTCGCTTCATATAATTAGTATTATGTTGAATCATAATTTTCCAGCTAAAAAGGAAAATAAACAGAGGAAATATTTGAGGATAAAGTGGATATAGAAGCTTTTACGAAATGTTGTATCCATGTAAATTTTAGGCAATAAGTTTGCTTATTAATTTTGGAGAAGATGAAATTAATTTTATCATCATCAGTCTTCAGACGTCCACTGTTGGTCATAATATTATGCTTTCGCCAAGTGTCGCCAAAGCGACCGCCCTTGTGCGTCTCGCGTCCATCGGATTCCCGCGACCCTCACCAGGTCGTCCGTCCACCTTGTGGGAGGCCTTCCAACGCTGTGTCCTCCACTACGTAGTAACCACTCCAGAACCTTTTGTCCCCATTGACAATCTGTTCTGCGAGCAATGTGCCCTTCTCCCTGCCATTTCAGTTTAGCGATTCTTCGGGGTATGTCGGTAATTTAAACTTTATTGTACCAATAGTGTATAATGTTTTCCAAAATAAGTCATTTAGAAATATCATTGATGTTTTTCATGATCTTATGATCCAAAGCATATTATCCCACGATATTCCATGCAGCAGAAAAATGCACAGATATATACAATAATATAGTCCGTCTAATGAAAGCGCGACCTGATAAAAAGAGGTGAAATCCAAAAAAATTGTAAGTGTTATGACTAACCAGTAGGAGAATCATGTCTTGATACTTCGCAATTTTTTTTATTTACTAAAATTGCGTCTGAATAATGTTGCCAATTAAATTAAAAAAAAACTCCAGGTCGCGCTTTCATAAGACGCACTCTACATACAATAATATTACCATTTACACGATTTCCAAATCTATAAAGCTTCAACACCATTCCAAAAAAGCCATGATCCTAAGCCTCTCGTCCAACACAAGAGTTTTAAGGGCAGTCCTCTTTCTTACGAGTATAAGATAGAAGACGGTGTCATGGACCGGGCCGGTGGGAGGGGTAGGGGGGGAGTTTTGCATTAATAATGTTGATATCGGTCCGCCTTCCGATTAATTTGATTAGTTGTGATTTGTG
Source organism: Mythimna separata (assembly GCA_030763345.1). NCBI lineage: Eukaryota > Metazoa > Arthropoda > Insecta > Lepidoptera > Noctuidae > Mythimna > Mythimna separata. Next base: position 8,114,566 of record CM061175.1, read on the forward strand.
TTTAAGGATCAATGTTGGGGTATTGATGGTTTTTGTTCTTAAATTTTTTATTAATAATCTTGTATTTTTTTTGTTTTATTCTTATCTTTTTTTTGACGTTGAAATTTTGGTGGCAGTTGATGTTATAAGACTGTACTTACGTGTACTTCATCAGACGAAAATTTGCAAATACATTTTTCGGTAGGCATCTTGGATTTTAGAGGTATTAAAAAAAGAGTAAAGAAAAAGTTTAGCAAGATTGTATGTACCTGATAGCTTTCTATCAATCAGGCACAATCTAAGTACCTATTATTATAACGGCAATATTTAACAAGTGATGAAAATATTCAAACAATTTTGCGACTAGCGCAGTTTCTATTTAGTCAGTGACAGTTTTGTGGGACAAACAAAACATCAGTGAAACATTTTACATTGAGATTATTGGCTGTATGATTTTATGAAAATTTTATATAAATTATGTTTTATTTTAGGTTGAAAATAATCTAGTGACTTCTCTTCTCTAGGGATGAACGGGCGTGTCAGACTTTTATTGACTAAAATCACATTTTGGTTTTTGAATTGCCTTTAGCGTTCTAGAATCACGGAGCATATTATAATGTGTTAAATGTTGGTTCAGGAGCTCACACACAACACACCAGGAGACACAACTCTGGATAGATCCGAGGAGTTCGTGGCTAGATAATAACAGCCGCACAGGTCGATCTTCAAGGTTAAGCAACGCTTGCCTAGGTTGGTCTGTGGATGGGTGACCATCTTGACATAACGAGTTTCCTCCGTGCCTCGGATAGCACGTTAAGCCGTAGGTCCCGGCTGTCATTTGTAGATATTTGGCAGTCGTTACGGATAGTCAGAAGCCAGTAAATCTGACTCCAGTCTTGTCATGAAGTACCGTGTTACCCCAGTTAATGGGTTGTGGAGGTCTGGTAGGCAGCCGCTCCTGGTAAAATACTGGTATTCAGCTAAGCCGACCCCAATATAGTTGGGAAAAGGCTAGGCAGATGATGATAATGTGTTAAATGTTGGAGTGCTGCAGTTTTTTTTTTTTTTGCAGTGACAAATTTTCACGTGTATCAAACGCCGTTTTCCAATTTTATGAAGAAACAAGTAATGTAAATAATGCAACATAATCGTGGTGCCCAAAACACGATATGACACTTACAAGAGATACACACCAAGGGGTAATGGAATCAAAACCAGTATACTTACTAATGCCATTATATTGACACCTCGAAGCGCTCGCGGAGAGGGGCGGTTGTAGTGATTCCCCCGGGACTGCTCGCTGTAGCGGCCGATGGGGGAGACTCATGCAGAAGTGGTCATTTGTGTTCAATATGATGATCTTTTGGTGGTCTTTTGTGTGTATACTTAAGTAGGTATATCAATCAGTCCGATAGTTGAACAGCAGAGTTTGGTAGGTAACAGGCTCGGCTATTAACTGAATGGCATATTAGGCTAGCCAGTAAACTTATAAATTACTAGTTACTGCCAGCGGCTTCACCCACGTGATAGTAGAAAATTATCCCAAGGGAATATACCTACTCCTGAGATAACAATTGGAACATCGTCTAACCTTGTATCAAGTGAAAACGAAATTCATTCGGTTGTTTTTGTGTGAAAGAGTACATACAAAATTTCGCGTTTATAATGTTAGTAGGATACTAAGGCGCGCAACGAAATCACTGCGTGATTCAGAAATCTTGTACAGCGCCATCTATCGAGCGCAGTTATAAAATAAGGTATGTGTTCTCTAAACTTTTTTTTTCATTGTTCCAAAATAAATACTACTTTCAGCAAGCCTGACCGATACGAATAAATTTTTTTTGAACTCAAAACAGTTACAAAGAGTGAATAGATTACTTCTAGGCAAGCGTGCTCCAACGTCAACCGCATCATTGCTTACCATCAGGTGTTATAGTGGTCAAACGCGAGCCTATGCATAATAAAAAAATACCTTTTTTTCAACTACCTAAATGACTTTACATCTGTGCTCGACAGATGGCGCTGTACAAGATTTAAAAAACCTAAAACACAAAATCCAATACAAATCTAAATGCGTTTTAATTAATTGTTGTATCAAAATGGAAACAATGGTTCTCCTAAATGCCGGTGTAGTGTACAAATCGGTTGATCGCAGACATCGATAGATGTATTAATAATAATTAGGATCGACGTCCGTTATTAATAGGGGTCGGTGATGCGTGTGGGGCAAGGCAAGAGAGACTGCGGTTTTGTTGGGTGGTGATTTGTTTGAAAACGTTATCGTGGGTCTGCAATTTAAATGGTAACTTAAAGAACACAGATAGGTTTTAGTCAGTAAAAATTTGACACTATCTCTCGCTCCATCCAGAGCGGCAGAAGTTATTAGATGATTGCCCACCTCAATGCCGTGGTTTTGTCGGGGTTATCAATATACTATATAGAAAGGATTTTTATAGAATAAATATTCCACACACACCTTTATTTTCGACTATAGAAAGTATGTGTCGCTCGAATGCACCCGGACAGATGGGCGAAGATTGTCACTCACTGGACGCCTGAGGGAGGTCGACGCCGTCGAGGGCGACCGCGGCAAAGATGGTGTGACGATCTGATCTTGTTCGCGGGACAAACTTGGCCAGAGATGGCCCAAGACAAAGAAATTTGGAAGGAGAAAGGGGAGGCCTTTGCCCAGCAATGGAACAAAACTAGGCTATAAAAAAATATTATAGAAAGTATGAGTGTTTAGTAAAAAATATTGTTTTGATTTTATTTCTAACAAAATAGCATATTTACACAAAAAGTGTTTTATTTACAGTTGACATCAGCCGGTTCCAACGCCATTTTAGCCATAAACGGCAAGCGATTTTTCAAAACGCTTAGTTTTTATGACTTACATCGAAACTGTTTACCTTTTGGGACAATACAATCGAATATTATGTAATTAACATTAATAGGTAAATGTTTAGCTGACTGGTTTTAGAGTCAAGTGAATAAATTAAATTAGCATTGTTCTATGAGTGGAATTAGAATGTTGATTAATTTTGACAGGCGAGCATGATCGCTTGTTCGGCTTTTCACTAGCCTAATAACCGAGTTAATTTACTAAAAAGAATGTGATATTTAAATTGAAGTATTCAAAGGAGTTGTTTTTGAGGTGACTCATAGCAAAAGCTATGCTTAGTAAGGGACTAGATGGCGTTGTGTGAAAGTGTGGAATATTGAAAGTCTGGCTTGTTCTTTTAGGCAACTAAAGGAACATGCTACACTTTAAGACTTAAAGGGCAACCTTTGCGTTCCAGGACCCCGGGTGTCCCTTTCAGAAGTCAACCCATGGCATCAATAGGCTTCGACCATACTGAGCCCCTACGGTTTTGCTAACATCTCAAGTGAAAGAAAAAAATTAACGTGTTTAAATATTTTTTTCCGCTCCTAAAACTGACTAAAATCTTTCACCTTTATAATATTCATGTGATTAGTATAGACTTGTAACTAAAAATGTGCATGTTCAGAGATTAGTTACTTGTTACTAAACACGAATAATGCGCCTGATACTCATGACTTAGACTGTTTACTGTTGTCTGTGACCGTGCCGATTCGGAACTTAAACCAACTTCAGTTGGCTTGAGACAAGATCACTGCGCCAATGTGAAACACCCTGGAAATCTGTTAGATCCTTGTTAAAGATGTTTATTAATTATTACTTTAAAAGCATGTTTTATGTGTGTTTTTTTAAGGTGGGACGTCATCGATATGACTTCTCCGGCCCTGGACTGTGCAGGAGGGCGTCTCAGTCTTCTACTGACTAGAACCCACGTTCTTCTTTGCCTTGATTACAGAGTCCAGGGGTTCTCTTTCGTTCAACCCAGGGCCCCAGTAGGCTTCGTAGGGTCGAAGCTTACTGGGGCCCCTACAGTTTGCTGACACTGTCTCTTTGAAGCACGCGTGGAACTATACGCACGGTCGACGATATGGGCTTGGTCCAGACTGTTACCGGACGTCCTTGCGCTTGCCGTCCGCAAGCCTGCGCTCAGGGTGGCTGGAAATCGCGGTCGGGAATCTTGAGGCCTGGGGCGCGAGGGCCAGGCCCTCACGCGTGCGGCCGCCTCCTTCGCTAGTTTATGTGTATGTTAAAAGTCAAACTAATTTTATAATCATTTTAATACTAGTTTCTGATTGCGTCTTCACCATCGTGGAATTTGGAAATGATCTGAAGGTAACATTCTTCGGGATTAAAAGTATCCTGCGTGTGATTTCAGGCCATGATCTACCCGTATACCAAGTTTCATCGAAAGGAGTTTTTGCGTGAAAGAGTTACAAACATCCATACATACAAACTTGCATATTTATAATATTAGTAGGATTAGCTTCTGACAGCGTTTTCGCCGGCGTCAAAGTAGAAAATTATCCCAAGAGTATATTTTCCCGGGTTAAAAAATATCCTTTGCTCCAATCCAAGTTTTTATTTTAGAGATTGGCTGTCTACAAATAACTTATCCCACTCTGGGCGGAGTGATAGACAGTGTTAGACTTTTACTGACTAAAATCAAAAACAAACCAAGGCAGCGGTATGGTGGACGTCGGTAAAACTGAAGGGGGCCCCTTGAAATCATTTCTGACGAAGTTGAAAGTGAACAAAAAACAAAAAGAACTGACAAAGACAGTCAAAGATATCGAAATAAAAAAAACTCTTTAATCATTTAAAATTGTTGGGAAAGGGTTAAATTTGCTAGGGTAGTGGGGTGGTTCGAAAAAGTTGTAACCGTGGCACTGGAACGCGAAGAGTAACTGAAGAACACACGATTTTAGTCAGTAACAGTGTGACGCTCCGTCTCGCTCCACTCAGAGCGGGAGAAGTCATTTAATGATTTTCAACTTACGTTACGCTTACCGCCGTAACCCTACGTTGAAAAGCAATGCTGATTCGTCGTCCAAAAAATAATACAAACATCCTTATAACATCTTCACAATAAAATCAAAGAAATAAAAAAAAAACAATCTCAAAAAAAAAATAAGAATTAATTAACGCGCCAAAATGGTAGATAATAAACTTGCATTAAACGATACTTTAGGAAAATTCGGGAATGTCGGGAAACAGTGGGAGGGGGCCCCCCTTAACCTTTCCTAAGTTGGCGAGTGAGATTGAGTACATAAGTATATAGAGCGAGTATATAAGTTTAATTAAGACGCCTCGCCGCCCTGTTAGCGTGCATTGTTTATGAGCATGGAATTATTCAGTGTAATTTAGATTTTGTTTGGTAAATAAGATTAGTAGAAGTTGGCCTGTTTATTTGGTTGTCAGTAGGTAAAAAAATCTGTGAAAATCATTGTCACGTTTTTCAAGAACTTTTTTAGAGTAAGTAGTGATATAATGGACAGTCTTCGCTACAATTAAGGGGAACCTGCTACAAAAAAAACCAAATAAAAACAATGATAAATGATATTTATTTTTGTAAGTAGGTTTTCACAAACACTTTTACACGTAATTTTTTTCTTTCGTCATTTTATACTAGATGAGACCGGTGTTTCCTAGTTGACTACCCTAAGAAGTAAAGCCGAAACAAACTCAGGGGTCTCTTTTGAAGTCCAAACAAAATGTAATGGTCAAATCACATGAGAACATTGTACGAATAACAAAAAAAATCGAATAAATCGAATATCTCTTTAAGAAAAACTGTCACACTAAAATGATAGCAGACACACCTCACAAACTCACGCAACAACTCTCCCTCAAGATTCCAAGCTTGATCTAAGTTTGACTGCGGAAAGGAAAGTTTCGACCGATGAGGCTGCAGACAAAGCGGCTACCTATAGACCGGGACAGCCTTTATTAGAGCCAGGCCTCCCGGGACCGTGCTAGTCAACTGATTTATTGACGCTAACTTTGTGATGTATGGAATACAGATACGGTATCACCATTCAATCGATTCTCAACTCTGTTCTGACATACATAGGTTTGATATTTCTGTTGCTGGAGGAGGTTATGATATGCATACGTTACGTGGCGGTAAAGTTTTGAAATGAAAATATTGAAAACACTTTCAGATAATGCATTCTGCAACAGATAATATTGAAAAGTATACCTCGCGCAGGATGTGTACACTTAGAAAACAAAGTAGGTCAACTGGCTGTAACGTAACAATTTAACATCGACTAAGGGAAAATCTCCAGCCATTTTCAAAAGGGACAAGACACCGTTATTTACATCAACTCCTGAAAAAGAAAATTAATTCTGTCCTTGAGGGAGGTGGAATACGTTTCTCAGCTGCTTGCCGTGAATAAATTATAATGATAAGTCTCGTGCCTTCGCAATATTGAAGGCGTTTTGATCATTAAAGCGACCCTCCCCGCTCAGTTTCCAGTTATTTTTCCGGAACGGATTCCGGCAATGATTCCCCTTTCCCTTTCCCAAAGGACGCGGCTCCTACGAGGACGCTTGAAGTCCTTTCATCTTTCGTACTTGGAATGATGCAAAACGCAAAATGATGGGCGGAACGTGCCATGAAATACCTCCCAGGTATGAAAAATTTGTCGACGAAATACATGTCGTTTTGATTGTAGACATCACTTGTCGGTCAGTAGAGTGGAAAGCGATTTGCGTGTTGCTCTTTGATTTTGCGGGTAGTTGTAACTTGTAACCCTTTATAGTTGCCTGGTACTTACGGTTTGTTAGTACCAGGAGTGTAAGAAGTCAGTGGAGTTTTGTGCGTTACGGAAAAAAGTCTCGGTGGGGCGAGCGAGATTTGAACGTTGGAGTATAATGAAACTAAAAGTTAATATTTTTTTTCAGAATTTTTGCGGCTTATTACGTGCTGTCTTTATCTAATTTCTAAAAGAATTTTGATATTGTAAAGAGGTATATTTGTAGGAGGTATCCTGAAGCTGAAAGTTCAGTAACATTTTTAGCATTTTTTTTTCAGAATTTTGTGGCGTCTGATGTGTTGCCTTTTTCTAAAATAATATTGTAAAAAGGTATATTTGTAGGAGGTGATGACTCGTCCTTTATAGTTCCCTGGTCCCTACTCTAAGTTAGTACAAGGAGCGTAGGAAGACATTGAAGCTTTGTGTATTGGGTACTGAAACAACACGTAGGAGGTTATGTCTCGTAACCTTTTATAGTTTCCTGGTACATACACTACGTTATATAGTCAATGGTTCGTGTATTACTGAAATAATTTCGGCACGAGCGATATTTGAATATAAGAGTATCCTGAAACTAAAAGTTACGTAGCATTTTTTTTAGAATTTTGTCTAACTACTAAACTAATTCTGGTAAGACGTCAAATTTTTTGATTCTGTATTTGTACCACGTGATGTCTCATAACCCCCCTTATAGTTTCGTAGTAATCTTCGTTTGTACCAGGAGCGTAGGAAGTCACTGAAACTAAAAGTTGAGATTTTAAATATTTTTTTCAGAATGATGTAGTCTGGTTTGTGGCACGTGACAAGCACGTGACGACCTTTATATAACTTCTAAACTAATTTTATAAAGAGAAATTGTTTATTTATATACTTGTAATAATATTATACCTTTAACGCAGTTTGTAAAGTAAATAGCATTTACACAAGTTAATCTAAGAAGACAAGTCTTACTTATTGCCCAAATTCATTATTTATCCGTGAACACAGTACCTACAGTATACTGTCTCCCAAAAAGTCTGTTTACATACCTTGAGACAGTCTGTCGCTGTCTGTTGCCGGGTGAAGATGGTGCCAACTCCCCCTCCCCCTCCTGGAGACAGTGAATGGTGGTGTGTGCCAATAAAAATGTACCTACCCTTGCGAGGAGATGGTTTAACTTAGCGACATCATTCATTGTAAAATTGTGAACTGACTTTTCAAAAGCGCAACTAAATAGAAAAAAAAAGTTGCCTCACCAACAATGACTCCTGTATCGAAGGTGCGTTGATAAATTTGAAAAGACACTTACACACAAGATATTCAGACCCGGAACAACTATCTGTAGTCCTCAGAAATGTTTGTTCCGAGCGGGAATCGATTTCGCGACACGCAGTGCTACAGCCCATCGCTTAACCACTGCGCCAATCGTATCGTCTATAGATATCATAGCCATAATTAATGTTTTTAAAAGTTGATCTATTATTATTTATTTTTCACAGACTTGTAGGTGACATGAGGTGTGAAGATCAGGCTCAGTATTCAGAACAAACATTACAATTAAAATTAATGTTAATTTCTGTGGGTATATTAGATACTTTGGTAAAGTATGTTTATTATATATATATTATGTGTAGTTTCTTTTTATGACTTAGGCGAATACTAAGAGAGGATTTTGCAAAATTCACTCCCTTAGGGGATGAAACGAGGGTCCAAAGTTTGTATGGAGAAACCTACTCTATCGCGGGTGAAGCTGCTGACAGAAGCTAGTTTCTTATAAGTTTTCAAAGCGATATCTTGAGGAAACTTTTAGTATTTAGGTAAAATAGTCTCAAAAGACACTAAAAGGTTAAACTAAAATAAGTTACACATTCATTACTAACCTTCTATTCAAACTAAAATAAGTTTTTGAATGTGAAGATGTTCATAAAGTTGAATCTTCAATCACAAAATGAATATAATACACGTTCACCGCTATGTGAATAACATCTTGTATTATAATAATGTCACCTTGGGCTGACCACTTACAGACTTGGGAATAGTGGCGTCAGACAAGGTGAGGGAGATGGATGCGGCATTCTTGGGATAAGTGTGCACCAGTGGCGTCTTTTAAAAGTTATAACTGATAGCCAAGAAAGATAGATAAAACGTTTATTCATGCCTAACATTATTCATTTTACACGTTTCCGTGTACGTTTATTTTTAAACGTTTAATCATTTTTTTGTTTAAAAATAAATAAAATAATGGAGAAATAAAATAGCGTACTGTACACATAGGTACTAGCGTTTGACCACTATCTCAACTGATGGTAAGCGATGATGTGATCCACGATGAAGTACGCTTGCCTAGAAGTAACCTGTTCACTCTTGACTTAGAGGCTTCGTTTAAAGTTTGTCGTTATTAGGAGACACAGACTCCGGCAGAGAATTCGACTCTTTAGCTTTACGGACAACGCATGCGTTCCTAAAACGTTTTGCACGCATGCGTCGAATAAACTGGTGGTGCATCACCTTAAGTGTGGTGGTCCGACGATGGAACTGTAGGTTCTATCATTGTATAATTTATGTAATTCCGACGCACACCATTAGAAAACCGACAGTACTCTAAGCTTTGTAGCTTCGACTCAATGAATGCGTCATGGATCGTTTCTCAATCGATTTAAGCCATTACGCTAGAACATCCTCATCATCCTCAATCCAACTTTGCTGGCCGCGGAGGTTAGACTTCTCTTTTGCTTTATTAAATCCTACGTTTCTATGTCACCCTTAATCAGGTTCTAGAAAAAGATTAACTGTGTTCAAAATATGGCTCAATCAAGAACATAGAATGCCGTTTTGTACCCAAGCCGCACACAAGCGTTTGAAGCATCAATAAACCAGATAATTTACAGCTTAAAGCTGCATAAGGGCTGTACAAGCGTGTGAAATAAAGCTTTAGGCTGCATTAATGTACCCGCGTGTGCTCATGGTTATATCAGAGTATTATAACTCTACTCTATAACCATAAGCGTAAGCACAGGCAGCTCGCAAGTATATAATGTTTCATACGCTTGCATGCTGCTTAGATAATCTTTGTCACCTCCAAACGATTTGTAGTTCAAAGTCGTCTCTCGAGGGCCGGCGAACCGTCTGCCCAGGGGTGGCTGTACCCAGTAGGTACACACCCCGAGACAGAAAGAATGCGACGAGCAACCAATGTCATTGTATATTATTTGCTACAGATTAAAGTCAGAATGAGAGGTGCCCGCAGACAACGAAGAAATAATCTTAAGTTCAGAAACTTCATTTGTTAAATGTTCAGTTGAAAGTTTTTATGATGAGATATTTGGATTCTCGAATCTGAGGATTTGGATTTATCGACTAAATGGAATGAGCACTTATTATTATTAATAGCTTTCAGTCTAAATAAATGAAATGTTGGTGCAGTTTTGAAAATCATGAAACTATGTAGTAGTGTAAACACAAAAGGTGAGCAATGAATATAGGTAGTATATTTAAACAACGTAGCTTTGATTAATGTATTGGTATGGTAATAGATCACATGAAATTTAAATTACATTGTTCGTATAAATTGACGATTATTCTAATAAATAAAAAATGAAATTAATTATGATGCTTTTAGATACTTACGTGAGTGATAGTGGGGAGATTTAAAGGAAAAATGGAGTATACCTGGAGACTCGTGTTAGACATGACTTATTTATTTTTTCTACAAAGGATTAGAGGAGTTTGCTAGCTCTTTTTCAAAAATAAATGTTCTTCAAAGTATATCCAGCTCTCAATCTATCACATACCCGCGAAACGAGACACAATAGTAAAACAATAACAGCGCGGTCTCATAGGACCGGTCGGGGATTCAAACATTAATAAAACTTAATTTTATTTTAACTTTCTCCCTCATTTTTCACAGGGCTCGTTTTTTGGATCTGACGCAGAATGTCCCATTCGTAAAAAGTCCCAATCGCAGAACGTCACATTCGCAGAAACGTCCCAACTGCAAGGAAGAAATAATTATAATAGTTGTCATCTCATAATCGTCTTTCATCTACTGACAAGGTGAGAAATGAGGCGTGGATAAATAGGTTTGTTCTTCGTTCGTCCCGAATTTTTGTCCCACATTCCAAAAAATTCCTCGTTTGTCCCACATCACTTTTGAAGTGGTGTTTCGTCCCACATTCCAAGTTCTTTAAAAGTACAGTCAACAAAAACACGTAAGTACTTATTTGTAATCCTTCATCATCTCTCTTCATTTGTAATTCTCATTTCCCAACTATATTGGGGTCGGCTTCCAGTCAAGCCGAATTTAGTTGAATACCAGTATTTTACGAGGAGCGGCTGCCTACCAGGCCTCCACAACCCATTAACTGGGGTAACACAGTACTTCATGGCAAGACTGTAGTCAGATTTACTGGCTTAATCAAATAAAAAAATCTATAAATGAAAACCGGGATCTACGGCTTACCAAGCTAAGATGGTCACCCATCTACAGACAAACTTTGGCAAGCGTTGCTTAACCTCTAAACTCGACCCATGCGGCTGATATTATCTAGCCTCGAGCTCCTCACAAGCATAAGCCGATTTAAACGAAAAATCAAGTAAATTCACTTATCCTAAATACTGCGGGTAATAAGTATCAAACATTCAAATTCTGTGGTACTTGATTTTTAATTCGTAGGTAATAGCATAAACTCGCATAGTACAAACAAAATTTTTAGATGATTTTGTTTAAGTATCTTAAATTGTTTGCATCTTTTTTTGCTTTAGTAAGTAATATAATAACGATTACGTAAAACTAAACTTTAATTCAAGTCAAAGTCAAAATCTTTTTATTTCACATAGGCCTACATGGGCACTTATAAAACGTTAGAAGCTTTGCAGCATTGTATTAGTTACCACTCTTCAGATAACAATATTATCATATTTAAGAAAACCTGGATCAATTCTCAATTACTTTTGTTTTAAAATTGAGAGTATTATGTAGAACCACTTTTCAGCTGAAGCTGAATAATAATCAAATAATAAATATAAAAAATAATAGACCAAATTAGTCATTACAAGCAAAAAAACAAAGTACGCAATAAAAAATGGATTGACCATTAGGGAAGGTAAACTCTTCTACACCGATTCCAGTGATGACAGTCGTACTACTTGACTCAAATTCGCCATCTTAATAAACATGCTTCTAAAACTGAACTTTAACCTTCTAAATTCATTGGATTATGACAATACGGAACTATTATTTGAATCCACTGCGTAAAAAATCACCAGATACCATTCGATGAATACATAATAATACATACACTCCTTTACATACACATTCATTCATACACTTCCATACATACATTTCGGTATCATTGCGACCAACTTTTATTCATTTCTTTTTTACCAACTTCTACTATAAAATTACAGATGAAATATTTAATGTATACCTCCGCTACCCGAGAAAGGAGCGATTATTTAAATAGTTTATTGATGTTAAATTTTTATTTCTATACTAATATTATAAAGAGAAAATATTTGTATTTTGTTAAAAAAAAAACAAATGATTAAGTTGTAAGAAAACATAAAACTACAAGACCGGTTTTAAAAATTCTTCCACTACTAGCTAAGTAAATATTTGTTATAGTCACACGGGCAAAGCTGCTGGTAAAAGCTATAGTAATAATAAAATGGTTAGATATCCGTTTTGTTGACTGTACAAAAACGTAAATTAAGGCTATACAAAAAAAAATATGGGACAGATAAGGAATATGAAGGGAATATGAACTGGGTCGAATCGAGAACAAAATAATTAAAATAATAGTTTGGGACAAACGAAGCATATGGGTTGGGACAAACCAGGATTTTTTTATGTGGGACAGAACGCAGTGAGACGAACGAAGAATAAACCGATAAATATATCGGATATTACCTACAGGGTTATTTTTTATCAGTGCTTAATCTAACATGGATAGTACTAGTCAATACAGCAAAAGTTACAATAGGGGTGCCAGTTACATCGCGAAAAAATATCAGGTCGAGTAGGTCTAAAACAAATTGTATGAAACAGCTAATTTCTTTTTTCAAGACTGGTGCTCCCAAATTTAGGAAATTGTGCGAATGGGAGGTTCTGCTAATGGAATTTTATGCGACGAATGGGATTTTATGCGAATGGGACGTTCTACGAATGGGACTTTATGCGAATGGGGCATTTTGCCTAGGGGACGTTCTGCGAATGGGGCGTTCTATGAATGGGTGGATCTGCGTATAGGACTGTCTGCGAATGGGACGTTTTGCGAACAGGACTTTGTGACAAAGGGACATTCTGCATCAAATCCGTTTTTTTCTCCTTCACGTGAAAGCAGTATTACCAACCCTAGCGTTCCACGCACACTTAGTAAATTAGCATTGTATACAAACACGGTCGTGTTTATAGAAGAATGGTAAGTAATTAAGTGTATCCGGGGTGCGGTTATTGAGTTCATCTTTGAATCAGTGTAATAGGATTAATTCTAAGAACTAACAAAGGAGCGTTCATATGGAAAAGTAGAACAACAAGACTACAATGTGGGATTTAATTTTATAAAGTCTTTTTTATTGATCAGTTGTTCTTATTGAAAGAGTTATTGTGGCTCTGGAACGCAAAGAACAACTAAAGGAGGGGCTGGGAAAGTATTAGTTTAAAAGTATAAAAGCCTATAGCAGGAGAAATTATAAAAAAATGTGGTTTCCTATCCTCAACTAAACAGTTTTTTTTATAATAAGTCTCTGTACACCGGGTACCTGGACATCTCTAAGGTCAGACACAGAGATGACATGGGCGCAGACTGCGAGAGCAACTTTTATTTGGCGTGGGAACAGAGGCCCTGGTAGTACCAAAAGTGAATCCTATATTCTCCAAAGGAGCATTAGGTAGAGGTGTACTGTCTGACCATAGATCAGACCGGTACATTTCAAAGATTAACTAAATCATGAAAATATTGATTTTCACAGCTAATACCAACATAAGATTATAGAACAACATCGCTACCTTCCTCAATAAACCGTAGGGGCACGTAACAGTGACGTCACCCAGTGGTGCCACCCACACGGCATGAAAATAAACTGTAGGCGCGACCTTCCTTTTGTTGGTAATAAGTGGTCAATAAATTGTCGCAATTTCTTTACTTGGGATTATTGACGGCCATTCAATCTTAATAAGAAAAGATGTAGGTGCTCGTAAATTCTGTTATCTCGTATCGATTTACCATGAACCTTGATTACACAGCGGGGTTGCCAAAATATTCTTCGGTGGTGTTAGGGGTAAGTATGTAGATACAGATTAGGTAGTATTGGTAATTGAAATTCCTCCCCGAGTTAACTTAAAAGAAAGAAGTTTAAATAACAGCATACCGTAAGCAACGTGAACCAGTGAACTAGCGAGTGTCACGGGAATCCGATGTTTGTAAGACACACAGGACCGGTCGTTGTGGCAACGCTTGGGGAAGGCCATGGACGTCATTCAGCTGGTGGTGGTGGTAGTTAGTTACAATAAATTCGAAGGCATGTGATATCCACCTATCCGCACTGGGCACGCGTGGTAGATTACGGCCCGTTCCCTCTCCTAGAGAGAAGACCTGAGTCCCAGCAGTGGGAACATTATAAGGCTGATGCTATGCTATGGAATACCGTAAGTATAAATACGAGTATCTGCGACTTACCAAGGTAAAGATGACGTGACGCGCTTGTCTTTTATTGAAGAAACATTTTTTGAAAATGCTGTCGTGACCCAGGAACCCAAAATGCAATCGAAAGACCCAGGTGGGTTTTAGTCAGCAAAAGTCGTAAACGCCCTCTAATCGTACCCTAGAATCTTCTCGGGTAGGATAGTCGTCTTGATTAGTTTTATGGTTGTTACGACAATTCTGGTCCTCGTTTCGAAAGCTACTAGTTCCGTCTGAATCAGTTTCAACCGCAAGAGATGTCTCGGGCGTCGGCGGCAGGCCCAAGACCAGGAATAGTTTGCACAAAGCTTCCTTTTATGACATAGGTGAGCACTAAGACAGAATTTTCCAAAATTTCATCCTCATCTCAGCCGAAAGACGTCCACTGCTGGACATAGGCCTCCCCCAAGCGTTGCCACAGCGACCGGTCCTGCGCGTCTCGCATCCATTGGATTCCCGCGACCCTCGCCAGGTGGTCGGTCCACCTTGTGGGAGGTCTTCCAACACTGCGTCTTCCGGTACGTGACCGCCACTCTAGAACCTTCAGTCCTAAATTTATCCCCTCATAATCCTAATTCCACGCGTGCAAAGCCGCATGCAGAAGCTAGTCTAGTAAACACTTATGTTTACAAAGAAATTAATTAGCTGCTCTCATCTGAAGTAATTGGGCGACATCCTGCCGCTGCTCCGGGCCAAACTCAATACGTTACTGTTGTTGCTAGTTCGCAACTACGTTACGTGGTCTCGCTTAAACTTCGCCTTACTTACTTACCTACCGCTCATTTTCCTTTAAAGGTTCAGCAGAATAGGGAGTACCATGTAAAAAAAAATTGTTCTGTTAGCACCTTACCAGTTTGACATGTTGGTCGTAGTGGTTGGTGGCCCTGAATGCTATGTTGAGGTCGTGGGTTCGATTCTCATACAAAACAAAATTTAATGCTTGTGTGATGAGTATGGTCATTTGCTCTGTTTCTGGGTGTAAATTAAGTAGTGCGCCTCACCATCAACGATTGCGTCACTGTTTACCATCAGGTGGGATCGCAGTCAAGCACTAGTTCAAAACAATTAAAAGAAAAATATATGTATAACACGCGTATGTACCTATGTAATTAGAAATATATCTACTAGTATGCGTATCAGTTATCTAGTACTCTTAGCATAAGGTTTGTTTAGGTTAGGAGTAGATGGCGTTGTGTAAAAATTGTGGGATATTATATGGGAAAAAGAAGAAAAATAAAGAAGAAGAAAAACGAAAAAGTTAACAGAGTTGGAAGCGGGGGTTGGGTACTTGACGGTTGTGGCGTGAAGACGTCCATTCCTTCACGCGTGCGACCGCCTTGGTCCTCTCCTGCGCCATAGTGCGCTGCGCTATGTGGCTACAAAACGTTTAGATCCTGGATCTCCTAAATATAATTTCTATGTTATTATTGATTAATTAATTATTATACTATATTATACTTAGCCTATGCTGTCCCACTGCTGGACAAAGGCCTACCTCCATTCCTTCCATCGCTCCCGGCTTTGAGCCACCTCTTGCCAATTCTCAAGGAAGACATCCAAGTCATCCCGCCATTTCCTTATAATAATATTTTATTTGTTTCAAATACAACACAAATCCATATTTTTGTTAGTAGTTATACTTAAAAATTATGTTAGTAACTTAAAATTAAAAAATAAAGTAATACTTATATCGTTCAAATTGATTGAGAGTGAGTTTTCAATCAGAAGTAGAATTGCATCAACCGTAACAGCTACTGATGTACTGAACAAATCTATATTTAGAATAGCCTTTTATTTTGTTACTGAGTAAAGGTTACTGAACTTCGTTCTAACTTTTTTCAGCAAGTCATAGGACACCTCTATTGAAAGTACACCTCTATTGTAATATTCGTGGTAACGTTTACTATATCTGATATTAAAGACTCATCAATTTTAGATCTAGGCCATTGTGGCCCCTCAATTTAATATTATTATAACTCTTAGAACAGTTAATAAGGTTAAATTCGGGGAAAACAGGTGCCTGAATCTGAAAGTTTAATGATTATCATAAAGATAAACATAAATAAATTTAATGTAGGTTTTTGGTTAATATAATTAAGAGTAAAAGCTAGAACTTAGGTTAGGTTATTAAAAACAAATCTTAATACTTTTCAATTTCGAATCGACTGTGTGTATACTGCGTAAAAATCTATATTCAAGTAAGTATATACGAGTCAAAATGTCTTTATAAAGAATGCAAGAGACTGTAAAGGCTTACGAGTAGATTGAAAGATATTAAATTTGAAAAGTCGTGGGTACTTAATATCAAAAACTTTCCTAATTACAATTCATAAATACGAGTTTTGATATTCATTACGAAAAGTTACCAAAGTTTCCCAAAAAAATAAATTTATTAATATAAAAATCAATTAGTCCAATCATCTTCATTGGCTGGACACTATTAGCATTTATCGACAGAATGCCAGTTGCATACGTCACTATTGATAATCAAATGTGTGGACACGATTTGCAGGTGATGTGTTTGCGTGTGTTGTGTATGTGTGAGTGAACTGCGCATATGGCGTGTAGGAGTGGGGGGTAGGGGGTGGGGTATACCCGAGTAACTGCTCAGGCTTGTAGCTAGCTTCAGTACATTTTATTGTAGCTTGCCTCTCTAGATACTACTGACTGTGAGTGGAGTCAGTTTATCGATGTCGATATAAACGTACTAAATGACGCTGTTATTTTTCCACGTTGTGTGTTGGTACGTACGATTGGATGGCCAGTTTAATAGCAAATGTTTACAGTTTAAGTTTGGGTTTAAATAAAGCTTTGAAATTGAACACTTTTAATGTAAATACGGATTTTAAGCCGTCGTATAAATTGTTGTATAACATCGTTGAACGGAACGGGGTTAAACTCTCTTTAGAAGATGCTACTCGTATTTTATCACAGTTCCATAACAATTTTGAGTTTTACGTTCCATAAATTTTACGGTCAAGCTGTTTTCTGTTTTCTATCTTCCGGTTTTCTATTATATAATTTTATTAAGACTATATTATACAAAAAAAATTGGAGAAAATTTTTATTATCTCGCAAAAATACCCAATTAAAAGTATCGATAAAGCCACCGTCTATCGACATTCGCATGTCACATCACTGAACAGGTTAACTCGTCCTGGGGCGTTGCCTGAGCTGCCCTGTGTGTGGCCAATAATTTTATTACAAGTTCATTAAGACCCCGTTGCGACCGTCAACTTGCCATTTCTTATGTGTTATTTTTGTTGATGTGAATCTTTAATCGGAATATATGTTTGGTGGATTTTTTCTATTCGTATGAGGATTTTGACGATACTGTTAATGAGTGGTTTTAGATAGACATCAGGAATCATTAATGAGATTACTCTACTCCTTTTTTGAGGTGATATAATAATATATCATCAAATTGATATATATCATCAAATTATTTCTCTTGCTTTGGGTGGAGCATCTGCCAAGAACGAGAGCGATATCAGACATTTACTGACTCAGATTTTTACTGAGTTAAATCCACCTTTTTTGTCCTTCAGTAGCTCTTTGTGTTCCAGGGCCACCCTGTATTGGCTCCGCTGAGCCCCTTCAGTTTTGCTGTTCATCATCTCTTAGGGGCGCGTATGGAACACAATGCGACATCGACTCAGGGTTAATTCCCGGACAGCCAGACGGCGACCTGCCTATTGCTCGGCGTCTGGAAGACCTGGGAATCGCACTAAATTCTCGTTCCAAAGCCGGAGTCAACATCATCATCTTTCACTCGAAAGACGTCCACTGCTGGACATAGACCTTCGTCGATATAGTGTTGCGCGTCTCGCATCCATCGGAAGTCTTTGTTACTCGATAGCTGTTTTAGGGTTCCGTAGCCAATTGGCAAAAACGGAACCCTTATAGTTTCGCCATGTCTGTCCGTCCGTCCTCGCTTAATCTCTGTGACCGTTAGCTCTAGAAAGCTGAAATTTGGTACCAATATGTATGTCAATCATGCCGACAAAGTGCAAAAATAAAAATTGGAAAAAATGTTTTATAAGAGTAGCCTCCCTACATGTAAAGTAAAAAGCGATTTTTTTTTAAATTTCAATCCTAACGTGTGGTATATTTTTGGATAGGTATTCAAAAATGAATAGGGGTTTATAAAATCATTTTTTGTTAATATCAATTATTTCGGAAATAATCGCTCCAAAAGTAAAACACAATGCGTCCCCCCCTCTAACTTTTGAACCATAAGTTTAGAAAATATGAAAAGAATCTGGAAAGTAGAGCTTTATAAAAACTTTCTAGGAAAATTATTTTGAACTTGATGAGACGAACAGTTTTTGAAAAGTTGGGGACACTTAATGTTAAGTGTATAGATTACTTTTAATTCTAGGCTGCATGGTCATCATCTTCAACTGCATTAATGGCGAAATCCAAGACTTAATTAAAAAAAAAATGTTACGAATGCTAGAAATTGCTGAAGCATCGTACTCACTACTTAGGTTTTAACGTTCGCTAGTAACCTTTTATGAAAGCCGTATCTTACACCGTTTATCTATTAGCTGTAAAATGTTGATTAAAGATTTCCTTCTATAAATGTTTTAGGTTGTAATTGGAGTTCTGGAATCTTCTTCGTGATTGATTTGATAAATAAAAATAAAATGTTACATGGTATTTCAATCATCATCATGATCATCATCATCATGATCATCATCATCATGATCATCTCTTGCTTCGTGTTTCCTGCTTGGAGCCGCTGCAACCAGTTTTCTTCCTTCATTCCGTTCTATCAACTAACACTCTTCCAGTGGCTCCATTTTCTTCCATCATGTCTACCACAATTGATTTTTTCCGTCTCTATCCGATTCCCGTTACCCTCTCCATCTATTTTCATTTGTATTAGTTACTTTTTTAACCACAAATAGTTCCATATTTAAAACCAAAAAAATCGGTGAATATAATAAAATACTTTTTTTTTAAAACCATATTTAGTTTAGAGTAAGAGTTAGGGCCTGTTTCACAATGTCCGAGTAGGCACTTAATCATAGGTGGTGAAATAGGCCCTTAGGGCCTATTTCACCACCTATGATTAAGTTTCGAGTATCTTACTTGACAGATAATTTCATACAAATTCTGTCAAATTTTTGAATTTATTCAGTGAGTAGTGCCTGCTCGGACATTGTGAAACAGGCCCTTAGTGTATTATGTAGTTTCAATTAGTTGCCATTTTCATGTTCTATCTGTGTTTAATAAATCTGATTCAATTAATTATATTAATCCAAAACCAATGTCCACTCTACACAATTACTATTCTACCTGAAAGAGCGCTGCTCTCGGCCTATTTGGGTCAAAGTGTAAACAAAGAAACGTAGGCACCATCATGGATTTGATGCATGAAAAACCTGAAATGTAAAAACCTGAAGAGATTTTTACTTTTCTGTCTGGTTTTTTTCGACATTGCGCTATAGTGCTATGTTAACGGGTAAAACAAAAATTGGTAAACTTTTATTTTTTTGTTTCGTAGGGAAGTGGTTGTGGCGCCATCTATCGTCATTTTCAGAGAACTGCGGTTAGAGATGTAAAGTTATTATTATTTATTAGAGTTTGGATGATGATTAGAATTCCCATTATTTCATACTTATAAATGAAAAAAAGGTAGTTTCGTAAATAATAATAAGAGTTATACAAAACGTTCAATTTATTCAAAAATATTTCTTGTCCTATGTACTTATTTCACATCCATTTTTATTTATGTAGAGTGATGAAAATCTGTATTAATATTGCAACTTTTGCAATATTAACATACGGATTATTCATTTGTCGGTTTGTCTTGTTGATCCGTTCTGACATCTAAACTGCTGAACGGTTTTTGCTATGACATTGGGATCCACAAAGACTTCGTTTTTATTATTTCAGTTATAAATTCTCTTTCTTTACTTTTCACGCAGACAAAGCCGTGGGCGGAAAATACTTATAGTGTTATATTTTTTTTGTATCCAGGTAATTTGTATCACAAGAAATTCCAACTTTAAAGTAATCACCCATATCAAAACTTTTTCTTATTGTCACTACTTCGCTCATATTTATGTCACACAAACTAATACACTTCCGAGGGTATAAATCAAGAAACAAATTGTACTCTATCTTAATGTATAAAGGTTTACATTTGAATGGCGTTATAGTGTCAACCAAGTTACTCGATAGTATTTTAGGGGAGATTATGTCTGCAAGTTTGAAGCCACAGAATAAAGTTTGTAATGAGTGAGTATTTGCAGATTTTTCTGATTTTATTGTCTACTAGATGCTACAAGCGGCGTCATAGCATAAACTATGTTACATGAACACTTGAATAGCCACAATAAAGTTGATTTTGAGTTTTTTTTTTATTGTTATAAACTAGTGCTTGACTGCGATCCCACCTGATGGTAAGCAGTGATGCAATCGTTGATGGTGAGGCACACTAGTTTTTACTTATTAAGAGCCTATTCACTCTAGTCTTGAAGACACCTAAATTATAATCGGACGGGAAAACCGCAGCAGGCAAATTGTTCCAGTCCCTCGATGTACGCGGTATAAAAGACGAAGCAAAACGCTTAGTCCGGACCGTAGAGGTTTCGACAACGTAAGGGTGAATACTTGCCGTACGACTACTAGATATTTTGACTAAGTTCAATAAAGTGGAATATCTGATTTTAACAAATACCATTTCCTTGATTTAATAATGTTCCTATATCTTAAAAACTAAATAAATAAAACATTCTGAGACCAACGCCATCTAGCGAGCACGTGTGTGTTCTTCGGCTTGTAGTTTTGCCTTTAAGAGCTTCTGAATACTTGCATAGTATGCTATATATTCACAGATATAGTAAGTTCTCTATTATGTAGCTAAAATAGCCACAACAATAGATTTAAACCTGTAGTTATATCACTCGTATATAGAGACATAAAACGGCCTAAATGCATGGCCTAGCAGCTTGCTGAAACTTAGTTATCGACTCATGTAAATGAACCATTACGCCACAGAGTAGTAACAGAATGGAATGCTAACTTGCATAATCATGACGATTAAATTCCACTCACTCAAGTTGCGGAGAGAGCGGGACAGAGCATCGTCTATGACTGGAGGGGAGCAAAGTGTCGCGTCATAAGCTATAGTTTTGATTGGCCACTCAGACTACACTCTGTTTCGTGGCGATTTTCTCAACGTTTGTGACAATGTCAAGTATGATCTGTCTGCAAATAATCGCTCAAAGTTCATAAAAGTGTATAATACTGATAGATAAAAATCAATTTTCTCCAGTATCTTTTGATTTCAATCCATAAACACTGAACGGAGAAAGGTTTTCATACCATCGGTGGTTGTCACTATATTTTGGTGTCCATAAAGGTATAATACCCCATAGTTGTTAACATTATATACCGCGGGAGAGTTGCCATCGAGTGCGCAGCCTGCATCTTTTATGCTGTTAGCTACAGTCTCTGCAGTAACTTTGAGTTATGCTCGCGTTACTACAGCTTTTCCTATGACTATTTTAATATAGAATAAGAACTATATGCAGTATCTTTTAAATAGATTATCATCAGAGTCATGGTATTAATTAAAGGATCATTCTTTATACTAAGTACTATAAATAAGATAACAATGTAAACATTATTTGATTTAGATTAAATTAAAAACCCGTTATAAACAGTCTACGCCATATTTTCGGGTCATAAAAATGGCGGTACAAAAAATTGGAAGCTCCAACGAGCAATTTAAATTCATAATAACTCCAAAGTCAACGAAAGTCAAACAAAGCGGCCAAAATAATTAATCGTTGACATGCTTGCTTAAAAAAAGTAAATATAACCAAAAAGTTGGTGACCACGCAAAAGTATTCAAAACTAAAAGAACAATGAGTGTATTGCTACCTGAATAAATGATAACATCGCGGTAAATTTGATGTCAATATGTGTTAACACTAAGCTATTTAGTTCACGAGTCGGGCCCCTTTCCGCCCGATCTCCCGCAGCACACATACACAGCTCCCTCCCCTTTCACCCACTTTTGTATCTGTGTGTAACGCACACAGAGGCAAAAGCAATTTTTCACAGGTTACACCGACGCACACAAGCGTACGAAGACGAATGTAGTGAGTCCCTTGCCCCACGAAAAGTTTTGTAGTACAGAATTTGTTCACTAGTAGTGTCTAGACATGCCATGCTTTTAAGTTAAAGGTGAATCCTTCCAGACTTTCATGAACTTAATACAAATAAATAACGAATTTTAATTTTATTGGTTAGTTAGTTGTTTTTTTTCGCATATTATTACGTACTTTGCAACTGAAAAAGGGTTTAGTTTTGTTTGATTAACGAACAACTTACGGCCGAAATTAATAATCAATCCATCACATATCGGAGATTGAAAAACAAATGATACCATACAAAAATTTACATGTTTTCTGTTGTTTCATTTGTTTTTCAATCTCCGATATGTGATGGATTGATTATTAATTTCGGCCGTTAGAATGGTACGCACACACAATTAATTAAATTATTTTCACAAAAACTACAATTAGCAAAATAGCGTTTTCGTGTCGCTGGGTGCTTCGTGATCGTTTGTTTTTTTTTTACTGTAGAATAAGTTTATAAACAATACGAAAAAAAAATTATGAAATAAATATTTGAAAGGTTAGATATCTACATAGTTATGCGTAAGGAACAGCTCAGTTATCATTAAGATACAACTGAATTTCTATTATACAGGAAATATTATACTTACGGATTTCTTATGAATTTAACCGCGCTTATTGGTAAAATCGCACTCCGAGTTACGCTGGGAAATCATGGCAAGGGAATGCATCGAAAATTATTATGGAATGTGCTTGAACGAGACGGGGATATTGCAGTCACACGCAATTCAGTCGGTTAGACAGAGATCAAATATTGAATATCGCGCAGATTGCGAAAACGGGTTATGTTCGCGAGGGAAGCAGAAGGAAAATGCACCATCCGCAAACCGATTTAGGGTGGAAAATTTAGTCTAGGTGGCGGCAACATAAGTTTTGTGGGCGCTCAAGCCGGTCGGGGCAAGCGGGGGGCTCCGTGGCTCTCAGCTGTGGCAGATAATCAATATCCGCTTGGCTTGTGGACACTATAATAATATATGTTATTTTATATCCACTCCATTCTTACTCCCAGCCGCTGCGTATGCTGCGTCCTTCTCGCACCATTATCTAAAATGGACAGTGGCGTAGATTTGGTAAATGATAACTGTGAGAAAGTATTTATCACGACAATGAAGCGTGATATGTAATTATATAAGGTATTTAGGGCGTAGTGGCGATATGTGGTGGGTGGTGGGGGGGGCGCCGGTGTGTTTAGTGATATATTTGTTTTTATTGACGTCGGTGGCGTCGGCGGCACGCGATGCGGGGTTCACTTCTTCATTACTTGGGCGAGAGTCGCTCAACTACGCGTTACTCGATTGACTAATCTAATTGAGGGCGCTTTGGGCGAGTTTTAGTTATGTAGAACGGGGATTTATGTCGCTTGCGTACTCGTTGTCACTGAGAACTTTTTTGTTAGTACTGTTAAGTATCCACGAGGTTATTCTGTTTTAATGGTTCACTTTAGCTTTTGCGAGCAAAAAAAAATGTGTAAGTAAATCTAAATAAACAAAAAAAATTAGTTTCTCTGTGACTGTGTTATTTATTTATCTCTAGTAAGTTTTTAAATAAAATAGGAAACTTAAAAAAAAATAACACGTAGCTACAATCCATGCATTTTAAAGCAGACAAAGATGAATAAACCAACTTTACTTACAGAGCATGACGCATTTTGTCCCATAGTCCCGTCCGGAGTGTCCCTGTGTTACAGGGGCGTATGGTCGCCGGCTCAGTAAGAAGGGGGTGGCCCATCTTCGGTGGGGCTGTCGGGTGGCGGCAGAAACATTGCGTAGCGGGGTAGCGGCTTCCACGGGTTTTTTTTTTACTCTGTGATGGCCAGTTCTGGCGCGTGGTGGTTGATGGGTTATTTTCTGTAAAAAATGCATAAGTTTATAGGGATTTTGAATTGTTCTTCAAAAGAGGTTATGCTTGACGAATAAAAATCGATCTGCATGGAGTACGGGTGAAGTCATTGAATGATTTCCGACCTCCAAAAAAGTGGGTTAGTTTCCTACATTTTGATTTGAAAAAGGCCTCTTCCAAGCGACGCCACAACAACTGGTCCTGTGCGTCTTGCATGCATCAGATTCCCACGACCCTCAACGTGTCATCGGTCCAGCTTGTGGAAGGCCTTCCAACCTAATGTTCAAGTGGCAATAAAACAGTGCGTAGTATCTTTCCACCTTCATATAAGAGTGGGTGGTTCTTCCGTATCCAGGTTAAACCCTCCGTCTCCTTAGGTCGTTGGTCGGGCGTCCCACGCAGTCTGTCTGCCGTCCAATATCTCCACACTCAAGGACTCGTGTGCTAAAAAAAGAAATATATTTGCTAAAAATAACCAATTATTATCATTCTTTTATTTCTGCATCGTTCTCCTGATTTTTTGTTAATAGATTCTATATAAACAAGTGCTTTACTGCAATCCCACCCGATGTTAAGAAGTGATGCAATCGTTGATGGTGAGGGACACTTTTCTTCCAATAGCTTTTCTTCCGATAAAAAGTTATTTCTAGCCATACCTACCTTCCTTTCACATACTCTCTTCATCGTTTCTTTGGCCATCTCTTTATATTTCCTCTTATATTATTTATTCTCTTATTTTTTTCATGGCAGAAGTCATTAGATAACTCCTCTGGCTCTGAGTGGGGAGAGAGAGCGAGACAGAGTGTCAGACTTTTACTCCTCTCCGCCTCTTGCGTTCCAAAGTAAGTCTCTCAAACAATTCTGCAGCTCACCACAGTCATACTAAAAAGCAATCAGAATATAGAAACGAAATCAAGTCCAACCCTATCAAAATCTCCACTGCACTCCATTTGTAGGTAGTTAAACATAGTCAGTGTATAAATTGGTTTCCTAATTAATACACAAACCGTTCGCAGATTTGACTACACATGTCACCCCAGTTATGACGGTGCAAAGCGTCCCCAAATAATAATGGGAACGTAATTCGATTGGCCCCCGTCTGTCGACGGATCCGATGGTTCGCAGATGTATGGTTGAACTAGATGTGGTACGAAGTTTTTGGACGCCTGTCAATGTAATGTTAAGACTCCTAAGCCACAGGGATCTTTCACCTAGTTTAGGAGTCATCATCTGCCTAGTCTTTTCCCAACTATGTTGGGGTCGGCTTCCAGTCAAGCCGGATTTAGCTGAATACCAGTATTTTACGAGGAGCGACTGCCTACCAGACCTCCACAACCCATTAACTGGGGTAACACGGTACTTCATGGCAACACTGGAGTCAGATTTACTGGCTTCAGACTAATAATAACACCTAGTTTAGGAGTAAGGGCGTTAAATATTATCTTCATTATTATAAGCTTTTATGTAGCTAATACGAGTCATCATCATCTGCCTAGCCTTTTCCCAACTATATTGCGGTCGGCTTCCAGTCAAGCTGGATTTAGCTGAATACCAGTATTTTACGAGGAACGGCGGGTATAAACTAGGGTAACACGGTATTTCAGAAAGAAGGTTTGAAGTGAAATTTTATTATTATTATTTTAGAGGTATACGGAACAGTGAGTGTCCCATAAACCTCCGATGAAAAAGGAGGATCCTCCGTATAGACAACACTCACAGCAACTGCCTGAGAGATAATTTCGGGCTGTTGTACATTATGTTCAAATCGCGCGGATAATATTTGTAAGATAAATTATTGTAATAATAGTGATTTGCAGTATTTTGTAATTTGGTTCATACATGGCGTCATAGATGTCGCTGCAATATCATTGAGTTTTTTTGCTTTCTTCATTTGTTTGTTTCTCAGCATATTCTGATCCATATAGCATGACAGGTCTTAACATGAATTTGTATATTTTACCCTTCAACTTAAGGAGCATCCGTAGGTCACAAGCGGTTCCAGTGACCTTTCGCTCCTTCTTCTTTCTTTCTTTCCTTTTTCTTTAATCAGGCCATTATCCAGCGCGAGTGAAACAGGGAAGCGATCACCTGCTTTTGCTAAGCAGTAATGCGAGTGAAAGAGATGGCCGGAACCGCAAAAATCCATAGGGGCCCGGTAGAGCCAATTCTCGTTAGTGCTGCGAGAACTTCTAAAAGAGTTACCGTGGTTTTGGAAGTACAACTGAAAGACGCAGGTGAGTTTGACACTCCTTTTCGCCCCAACCAGAGCGAGAGAAGCCATTTAATAATAATAATAATAATAAATAATAATAATATTCCACAACTTTCACACAACATCATCTAGTCCCAAACTAAGCAGAGCTTGTATTATGGGTAACAACTGATAAACATACTTATATATTTGTAAATACATACATATTATAGATAAATTACATCCAGACACAGAACAAATGATCGTGCTCATCACACGAACATTTGTCCTGGGTGGGAATCGAACCCACGACCTCCGGTATAGCAGTCAGGGTCACTAACCACTAGACCAACAGGCCAGTCAAAATTTGATGATTTCCCACTTCAAAAAGGGGTCCAGTCAGCTCTTAAAACGGGCTGTAGGCACTTGAAACAGAAAATGAGTTAATTAAAAAAAAAACTCAGTTACATATACCGAATCCAATTCAATCTATTGAAACGATTACTGTGGCTTCATAAATCAGTGTTTCAGACAAAACAGTTTACAAGCGTAACGGACACTTCCAGTAGCTTTATATCCATGAGCCGACATATTTCAATTCAAGCAGATTAGATACTACCTATGCACAGATAAAGTGATAGTAATATCCATTTGGAAGTACGGAAGTTCGATAAACACGAGTAGTTAAACGAAATATTCATCAATGCCGTTTTGGTATGAATTTATTAAAAACTGAGTACTTGTGTAATCCATGATAGTGACATATTGGTATTGTTTGGTATCGGATTTTGTCACTGAATTGAATATGACTTCTAGTCTTAGGCAGAACCACAGCTATTATAAATATTATATTCAGATTTATTTATTAACCAATTAAATAGGAAAGAAGAAGGAAACAGAAAAATTGGTACAACGGTAACATCTATTTCTGAAGAAATCTATTTCAAAAGGAGAGATGGGAAAAGAAGAAAAAGAAAGATGTATTGTAGATATCGAGTGTAAGAGCATGATCGTAAAGACTTCAACTAAGATAGAATTGATTTTCTCAACGGTGAACAAACCATTGGATGACGAGATTATGATGAAGATAAAATTACTGATTAGGAAGAACAGAGAACCAATGGATGGATAGTAAAAAAATATTATTGGAAAGAAGGTGACTATTAAGATGATAGAAATAGACATATGAAAAGAAGATTTGGGGGGCTAGGAAGAGGTAATGGGGGTTCAGAGTTTGTATAGAGAAACCTACTTTCACGTAGGTAAAGCTGCAAAATCTAGTTGACTAATACGATTGTTGTAGTTAAATTGTGTTATAACTAAAAAGTTACAGACTGTTACATCCATCCCCATCCTTTTAACTCTAACAAACCTGTCTACATCACAAGCTTGATTACGTAACGGACATACCGAAAGCGTCCGTCCAATGGCACGTGACCATTACCATATATACGTACGTCACAGGTCGCTGCTGATTACCCTAATATTGTTTGCGGATTACCTACTAGCCTGTAGGCAGTACATAGTTCTGCTAAATTGCACGTGCGTATCGATCGTGAATTACAGATATTAATAATGGTAATTAATGTCTGCAATCGAACCTCATCGGGTTAATGCAGTCATTTTACGCGTGCATGTGTAGGTAAATGGATTATGTGTGGATTGTGGAGGGATGTGATGATTTTGTAAAAATATTGATGAATTGATTTGGATTTTTAGGCGATAATGTTTACTTTGTGTGGATCTTGCATGGCTTTTCGCTACTACAGATCATATCCTGAATTAGGAATTCATCATAAGTAATTCTTTTAATACTTGTAAAGTGGTTGCACAAATAAGCCGAATTATACTCAATTCATTTTATATCAGAATCATATTCGGTGTATATATTTCTGCATATTTTTTTAAATATTTATTTTATGATCCTGATACGATTCTGCTAAAGTGGCCTTTTTAAATCCCCTGGTTTCTATGCTGTAGCTTACTTCAAAGTTTCCGTTACTGTGTCTTACCTATACACTTTTTGAGTCGTCGTTTCCTTTAATAGTTATTAGAGCTCCCAATTGTATCATCTGAGTCTCTTCTATCTATTCTGCTGACTCCCATTTCTATAAGACACTTCTAAGTGCGATTCACCGAGTTCAAATCAAATTCGAATTTAAATTGTGACCAGAATCAAATTGACCCTATCATTTCACATCGGTTTATAGTAAAGGTAGCCTTTGGTTATTAACCAGGTTCCAAGATTTACTTTAGAAGGGTCCCCCTTACGGTGAGCATCAGAATAACATGCGGATGGGATAAATGTAATTAGTATGTTAATATGCTAAGTGCGTCGAGCAATCTGCGTCTAGACGCTTGAGCCCTATAGGGGTCCAGTCAGCCCTTAAAGAGGGTTGTAGGCACTTGAAACAGTAATTGAGTTAATTTAAATAAGTTTTTATGAAAAGAAAATCATTTTAAATTTTGTTACAGAACTCTAGCTTTTGGAGTATGACAATATTTAATGAAAAGGCTGTGAAAAACAGAATAAAGTAAGCTGAGCTGACATTAGAGACATTTAAAATAATCTAAATAATTTTGGAAACGTCTTTCGAGTTCTTTTTACTTAATCTGTCGTAGACGCTACATAGACAGATGGGCTCAAATTAGTTTTTTGATTAAACAAAACGTGACTTCACAATTAATCTAAGCAACACACTCACAGCATACAATACCAATGTATTTAACTTTTTCAATTAAAACGGACACACGACACACTATATTTTCCGTCGGATTATGACCCTTCGACACGTGATCGTCCCCAGACATATTGCATTCAACCCTCCGAGTAGTGACCTCGCAAGCGGATCAATTTATGAATACACCCGCCACATCTTCAAAAGCCTTGCATTGTGAATAGTATTTTGATCAAAAAGAACACATCAGAAGTAAGTGATGAACAAAATGGGCTTTTAGACCGCTCTAACGCGTTTAAAGCAGAATTTATTGAAGTAGATAAATGTGAAGATTTTTCGGCTGCAAATTTTGATGTCACCTTTAATAGTAAATTCTATTTAAAGCCAAGGGTAGTTCAGTAAACACATGCAGCGGTAACACAAAACGTTTTCTTTGAAACAATACATGACGCGTTGTTGGTTGCACGCTAGTGACGATGCCGAAGGTGTTAGGCACGTAAATTCAGTTTATTCATTTTTTAACCTTACAGGGTAAGCAAAGGCAAACTATTGACTAAAATTATTGAGGCTAGCGTGGCGTAGGTATTTAAAACTTGAATTTAGTTAATGGAACCAAATGCAGATCAAGCATTCATCTGTATAAATATAAGGCGAAACTAACTGACTGACATGTTAACGCAATGCTAAACCACTGGGACTTCGAACGTGAAATTTTGCACAAGATTTCCTTTTATATCTTAGGCGAGTACTAAGAGAGAATTTTTCAAAATTCGCCCTCTGAAGGGATAAAACGGGGGTCCAAAATTTGCATGTTGAAACCTACTTTTACGCGGGTGAAGCTGCTGGCAGAAGCTAGTTCAATCTTATACTTGAGTATAAAAATAAAAACAAAACAGTGTATAGTTGCAAATTCTTTCCTAAAACGAAGACAAAAGTAAAAAAAAAATCACATCGCAACAGGTCTGGGTCACAAAAAGGTCACATCTACTACAAGCAATTTTCGTTACCACACCAAAAATTGAGTGTTATAATACATAGATTTCTCTTGTAATCATGGCGGCGCGACCCGGGTGGCCTATTTGCTAAATTATTTATAATAACTGCTTACCCTTTCCTGTCTGTATCAGGCGAGCGTAATTAAGCGTTGTCTCCTACCGAAATTGGGAACACGCTCATTTGTTTATGTTTGTTAGGATAATCCTTCCTTCTGTTTAGTGTTGTTTCTTGGTCTTGTTCATTTGGGTTTTGGTTCTTTATTGATTCTTCTTTTGGGTTGTCAATTGTTTTGATGTCTTTGATAATGTGAATGGGTTTAATTGGTGCTTTATACATTAATTTAGTTCCTATTTTATTCTCTTTTCTCTACTACTCATTTGTTTGTGTGTTAGGATAATCCTTCCTTGTGTTTGGTGTTGTTTCTTGGTCTTGTTCATTTGGGTTTTTGTCTTTTATTGATTCTTCTTTTGGGTTGTCAATTGTTTTGGTTTCTTTGATTATGTGAATGGGTTTAATTGGTACTTGATACACTTTTTAGTACCTATTTTATTTTCTCCTCTCTACTACTCATTTGTTCATGTTTGTTAGGATAATCCTTCCTTCTGTTTGGTGTTTTTTCTTGATCTTGTTCATTGGGGTTTACGTCTTTTATTGATTCTTCTTTTGGGTTGTAAATTGTTTTGGTTTCTTTGATTATGTGGATGAGTTTAATTGGTGATTTTTACATTAATTTAGTACCTATTTTATTTTCTCCTCTCTTCTACTTATTTGTTTATGTTTGTTAGGATAATCCTTCCTTCTGTTTGGTGTTGTTTCTTCTTTTGGGTTGTCAATTGTTTCGGCGTCTTCTTTGATAATGTGAATGGGTTTAATTGGTGCTTGTTACGTTTATTCAGTACCTATATTATTCTCTCCTTTCTCTTTGTCCTTGTATCTAACTAATGATATAAAAATCTCGAGTCACAGTGTTTGCTATCGAATGCCTCCGAAACAGCCTAACACATTTTTATAATAAATAGTTGTGACGTTTGGTAGGTCTGAAAATAGGTTACACTCAATATCTGTTATTTTTAGCCTTCTTACTTCACATTTTTTTTTCTTTGTATTATAAGTATAGCCTTTTAACTAACCCACTAAAATTCTTCTTATTTTTTTTTTAAGTTTCCCCGCACTAGGATTATATGTATCTTGAATGTATTCATAAACATGTAAATTCACGAGACGGTTGTGTTGCCCCGAAAAAACTATATTTAACTTAACTATTCCACCATTAACTGTATACAGTGTACCAAAAACTTAATAACTACTCAAAATCACTAATATTGAACTACTAATCTGTTGCATAAATGTTTGTTTGGGTGGAGGAACGGAAAGCGCAAACCTGAACAAAGAACGCGGTCGGCGTCGGGACGCCAAATCAACCCCAACGGCTCAAGGGTGGCTGGCTCACTTCCTGTATTGACGAGCGGGAGTTCGATGCTTGTGGAGGTCAATTGTAAACTTAATCAAGCTTATGATCATTTGTGGCGTGTGGATTTAAAATGTTAATCATAGATGGTATAATTTAGTGTAATTGTACATCTCTATCAAAATGAGTTGGTACGTATATGGGTACATATGAATTAATATGTTTTTTATGCTTTAAAATAAAAATACATTAATAATGTATGGATGTTGATGATGTATGCGAAAGGATGTATGGATGTTTGTTACTCTTTCACGTGAAATTTATTTCTATGAAACTTAGTATATAAGTAGACTATGTCCTGGAACCGCATATAGGATACTTTTTATCCTGGAAGTATATTCTCATGGGATAATTATCTACAATCACGCGGGCGAAGCCGCTGGCAGCAGTTAGTAAGACATAATTATGAAACTAAGTGAGACACATTCCTGACAAACCTTCGACATAAATATATTTAATTTCTTCAACACGTAAACCAAGTCATGGTTTTTCAAATACATAATTTAAAAATCCTTAAAATAATAATTCCTAAACACAACCAAAATAAGCGTAAAGCTTCCAATCCAATACATTAAAACTGTTCACATTATGATTCGGAATAATTTACAGTAGATTTACATGCAGTTTGCGAGTAGGGTGTACCGATTCACATTCAAGTGCGCAATGTCACTGCTAGGGGAGCGCATGAAAGTTGATTCGCAGTAATTGATCGCCTCGGGGAGCGTTGATGTCACCAGTACGGAGTTTGGATTAAACGATTATTTTAATAAATGTATGGCCGTTTTTGGAATAGACTTTTGTTGGTGTTTTCAATTATTTATGATGTTCTTTTTTGTGTACGCTGGGAAATTTATTTTGTATCCACGAAATCCTAGAAAAAAATAAAAAAAGTTTTAAGAATACGATTTTATTACATCAATAATTTTCTAATATTTTTTAAAGCATTTTTTTATTTACAAATAATAATAAAATCTGTCACCTCCTTCTAATTATTTCAACTCAATCTGTAATAAATAAGAGAGGCGTAAGTAATTTCATAAATATTTGCGGAACACAAAACTAGAAATGCGCTATAGTATCAATCATATTATATGCGTGGCGCCATCTATTATGAGTCGTATTAACTATTAAAGCTAAGCTCGCGCGGCCTCAGCGCGCTTACGTATTGATTCCATCAGGAGACATTTAGTTAAATATTAATTAAATGTTTAGCTACAGGGATAACTGAGATTATTGCTGGTTCGAGGAAAATCCTAGCATATGAAGTAAGCTAGTGGATGGAAAATCAGAAAAAAATCATCATCATCTTCCGAGCATTTCTTCTAACTTACTTGGCGTCGGCTTTCAGTTTAACCGGATGCGGCTGAATACCCGTGTTTTATATGGAGGGACTGCCTGTCAGACCTCCACAACCCAGTTACTGGGCAATAACTACGAAACTCTTTGGAGAGATCTGTAGATCAACGATCGTCGTTATAGGTATATAACGACGATCGTTGATCTACGAATGAAATCTGGAGGCAAAAGGTTGAAAATTACCTAATCTTAGTAATTATTTTGTATCCCAACGTCTCCAATAAAATGCACGAATTTCAGCTGGTTTCGCGCAAAACCTAGCCTTTGTCAGACAAGAGGGTCCTCCAAAACCTCCTACCAAAGAACTCAATTAAAAAGGCGTCGATAAAATTAATCTATAGGCCGTATATGTATCGCTTAGGAGTGCCGTGTAAACGTCAGCTTAGCCCTAACTGTTCGGTGGGTGTGGAAATTTACATATTATTAATTTACATAGCCACGTTACCCCGACGGTGCACAATCTGTGTAATTTGGCTGTTTGGCTGTTTAGTCGTTGTCTCCTAGTTAGGCGACCTACAGCGTAATCACTTTATTTGGTGACACGGTTACAGGGACGGTCAACGACATTGGGATCAATAGTAATATGACGCATTATGAGTAATGGTGTAAAAAGTAGGAATAGGCCTTGATTTTGTTACTAGGACTAAGGAGTTTTGTAAATATTCAAAAGGATTGTTGCCTAAAAAGATTAGATTTAAGATTTATTTTAGTATTGAATCATATCAATCATAAAACAGTGCTGAAAAAAAGACTTAAATTCATTAATTCGATATAAATAAATATACTATGGAAAAGATGATGGACAATTTGCACCAAAAACCCTAACCTAAGCTCGGATTATATTTAAAAACAAAACAAAATCAGACACCACAAACCTAACAGAATTACAATTTAAATAGGCTGTTCCCTCGTTAACTACAGGTGTCTATGTAAGTGATAATATAAACAAACAGTCTCGTCGCTCGCCCTATGGGAGCGCTGTTCAATCCATATTTTTTGACATCGTCATCACAGTTAGGGGTGGCTCGAAGCCTTGCAACCCCATTGATACCTACTCCATCGAGGCGGAATGAAAAGTAGTGGGTAATATCTCCCATTTGCATATTTTAATTGTTAAAAGAGCAGACGCCCCTGCAGTGTGAATGTGGCATAAGCAACCGATTTGCATACATAGACGCAGCGCCGGCAACAAATTGTTATATCTGTAAATAAAGTGGAGTAATTGAAATATATTATAGTGATGTACTCATTCTTATGTGAAGTTTAATAACTGATGATTGTTATGAAATAGATGTCTTTGTTGTAGTTCCAACTGTCTAAGTTGCACCTGCGTATGAAACTCACAAAAGTTTAGAAGACAAAGATGCAGTGGCCCATACCAATAAGTTGGAATGTCGCCAAACAAAAGAAAGAGTTAGCAAAGTTGTGAAAGAAATATATCTTATTGCCCAAGATGTCGCTGTAGGTGAGAAAACTGTTTAGATGAAATAATGAGATGCAAGAATGAATCATAAAAAAAAAACTTGCTTTTGATTTCGTGATCTCCCATAACATTCTTAAAAGAGCATGGTATGATCCAAACAGTGCGTCTATAGATAGACAATCGGTAATTTGCTCCGCTCCATACATTTCCAGACACTGACGGAGATATAAATAAAGAATAGTTACTGAACAGTATTTTCGATTAGAGAGATGAGGCGAGGGTGCGGGCCGGCGCAGCGTGGTACCGATGACGTCATTACACTAGATACGACGCTCTTTGTGTACCTTGTTTGTGTACTAATTGATTTTAACCCTTCAGAACGTGTTGTTGGAGAAAACGTGTGAGATGTTTGTGAATGATGTGCAAATATTTTTTAAACAATACGAAATAATTTTGGCCACTTAATTTATAAATATTTTCTCTTCTATCAAGGACAAAGGCACAAATAAAAAACACTTGCGAGAATTTTACGAAAAAGATGATGCAGTATCTAGTTTATATCTACGCATAATACTACTTATGAAGTTTTCAGCAACTACTAGGTTCGAATAAAAATTTCTGCAAGATAGACAGGCGTTGTCAAGGAATATCACTTTAAACATTTTCCGTACTCCCATGACAAAGTTTTCCACGACTATAAACACCGTGGAAAAGTTTAGCCGATAGCGCGACAAGGACAGACATAATTTTAATAAATTTATGGTGAATAGAACGAAGTAACAGACTAGTTTGAAGCTGAAGAAAAATTGGCAGTTTGTTGTGTTATAATAAATATACTGTTCTTTTCTGACAGGTGAAAGAATTTTTTAAATCGGTCCAGTAGTTTTTGAGTTAATTAATTACAACTCAAAATACCACAGCAAAATACAAACATTTCCTCTCTATAATATTAGTATATAAATTAGCATAATATCTTTAGTTGGTTGTAGACGTTCAAATGGTTCAAATTGCCTGTGTACATTCTAACTAGTCGATATTCAAAAAGGTAGTGTAGATTTTTTAAAGAAAACGAGTTGAAAAAATTCATTCATACCATCATAATGTTTTTTGTTATTAGTATTTATTCATCATTACCAGTTTAACTGTAAGATCTCCACTGCTGGACATGGGTCTCTCGCAAGCGTCTATGTCGATGGTTTCCGCTCGAAAAAAAAATTGCTTGTCAGACTTTTACTGATTAAAACCTCCTGTTCATTCTTTACCTCCATTCCAGGGCCCAGTGACGCATCCATCGGATGCTATTATATTGTGGTATTTACCTATACCTACTTATAGGTACTCACATTACCCCCCACATTACAATGAATCCTAATTTAAGCTCAGTTTAATATCCCAGTATCAAATATTCCGGTAACGTTGTTTGTTATAGTAACATTAAGATAATTAAAATTTCCTCTTCTGTGGTGGTGTTTATTTTCATCATCCTAATTCCGGCCGCGTTGTCTCAATACGGAATTAGTTTAGTCATAAACAAAGAGGTTAAGTGCCTTATAAATAACAGGGGTTTCTTTACCTTAGCTAGGTGATTTGGTAATATTTTTGGAGACTTGTATCTTTTTGGTTGTATAATTTGGACCATTTTTTAAATTACGTACTTCTTTGAAGCATTATTATCTTCGATGATATCTTTTTCGATTTTGTTTTGTTGTACATTTTCTTCGTCTTCTGGAAATAATTTTATTATCTTTTTATTTTCCTCTCCAAGTAGATGACCTACTAATGTACTAGTATTGTTCTGGTGTTCAGGAATCAGGAGGTAAAACTAACTTTAGACGGTAACTTTGTTAGAGAGAAAGGTACGGCCGCGTATTTCACAGGAAATGCGCACAATGGGTTTTATGCAGAAATCTAGGAAGCAGAAAACTGGCACACCGTAAAATCAATAGCTTTTCCTGTGATATTTTAAAAGCTTTCAGTGTTTACGAATTGTGTTGTAAAATATGTTTTGGCGCCAAATATGTAGCATAGCATGTTGGACAAAATATTTGTCGGTTAACTATCTTACTAAACAATGTATAATTAAATACTCAATTTATTAGATACAACGTACCAATAACCTACATTAGTTAAGAAAATTATTAAAGCTCCATTAACTATAGTTGGAACCGCTCGTACTGCACACTCAATGTAATTAATTATTTTACACCCTATATCGTTAGTAGAACATTAATGAATACATCATCACCACAATAACATCGCTGCAGTGGAATCACTAATGCATTTGTACATAAACGTACCGGATTGCACTAGATTAATATTACGTCCATATTTTAATTAAGTACAGCGCCATCTATTGATGAGTGGCGACATCGCGCGATAGTATCGCCTGAATAAATTACATACATATTGTGGTACGAATTCCGCCGCTCAGACCACTTCCGGATAACCGTATATTAGTAACAGACGCCATTATTCTACTGTGTAGTAATTTCGGACCCAATTTCGGTTGTCACGTAGGTATAGCGTTGTAGGTAAACTCCCTGAAAGTTTAATGCGATGGTGTGTACTATTCACGCCATGTATGACATGAGTTTGTGTTACAAAATAATAGTGAATTTGTTCGTTGATTGTTATCTTAGTTTTATTTTTGTATAAGCAATTAGGTTGCGTTGTTGGACGTAAACTTAGTAGGTAATATAATTAGTTTGAGTTTTGTAGAATGAATTTGAATGTCGTGGTTTTTACTCGAATCTTGTTACGTACCCTTTTTTATTGCCATAATAATCAGATAAATAAATTAAACAAATATAAGTTTTTGGCGCGTGACACCACTACCTAAAGTTTTGTTATATCTAGGTATATCGGTGAAGATACCGTTATGTTAAATATTTCATACAAATGGTTTCGCCTTAGATATTCCTCTTCTCGGGACCCCGGAGTGCGTTGGAAGGGCGGAGGTATCAGCAAGTTTGTCCTATTTAAGGGATCTGCCCTCAAGGGTAGTATTGTGTAGATATCAAGTTGGGAGGATAGGTTGATATCTATATTATTCTGTTGTGTTGATTGAGTTTTAATCTCAACCTATTTTATTATTTATGTGTACAGGAGGAAACAGATTACAATATTATGATACAAATGAAAAACAACTGGTAATTATTAATTATGAAACGATTTAAAAAACCTATGCAATCGCTGTTCATCAAACACCATTTGGTTTAGTTGGTTTTAGCACCACTAGATGGCGCTAGCAGAACGAATAAGCGAAAGATTCCAATTTCAAAACGCTGAACTGTCATTTTGGAATTCGTTGCGCAATTTTATTTAATCCAAATGTTACGAAATCCTTTTGTAACTCTTTCGAAATCTTGAAATTAAATTGATGTCTGTTTATTTACTTAGTTAATAAAAGTTTCTATCTAGGTCGACTGAAGTCACTGAAATACGTGTGAAGACAGTAGACATTGATAATTGAAATAAACTGACTGTGTGGCTTGTATGTCGTTGAATGAAAAGGCACCTTGTTCTTTTTTTTAATGTCAACAAAGGTGATAATTTCAGGTAGATTTTTGCCTACTTAAAAGCAATCGTACGATAAAAAAGTTCGATTAACAATTTTTGTGTACAAATACCAATCAATGGTGATATTTTTTTCTATTTTATATTTTTGATGACAACTTTATATTAGAAAACAAATATTCAGACTACTGAAATAAAATACTGGCTGAAAAAACCCCAATATAAACTTAATAAAAACCTCCTTGACAGCCAAAAAATCCTTACGCGAATAGAATTCTCAAAATAATTTTTCCAGTAGCGTCCCAAAATTATCAGTCCAATAATTCGTGAAGATTACAAATCCCTCGTATAAAGGTCGGGTGTTTTACGTGCTCGATGACGTCACCCGTTTTATGTGATTAGATAAGGAGCCTGAGGATCATGATGCTACATTATTGTACGGAGGTTTTCATGCAAATCATGATGCTGTTGAGTTTTTCAGAGACACTATGGAATCTACGAGTATTTACACAATATTTTGCAACAAGTATGTGTAGGTGGAAACACTACAAATAATATGTAAGTTAGAGCGTTATCTAAAACATACAAGGAAGATGATAATGACAGTATAGAAAAAACCCATTTGGTAACTACAGGATATTTTACAGATATTACAGTAAAACACTTTTATTTTAAATGAGTTAACTCACGTATTTAAAAGTTATGTTCAAAAAGAAGCTAGTTGCATCAAAACGACAACATTTGGCTGCAATTTGCAGAGGAAACTGGTGCCAAAAGAAATGAAATCGTAAAAAATTGCCGTTTCACATATAGGTATGAGAGAAAATCTTACACCTACTTTCAACTAACAAAACTGATAATTTCGAAGTAAGAGAAACGAAACATTATAATAAACTAGATTCATGTCATAGGAATACATTTACCCAGAATGAATTTCCATTAAGTCAAGTTAATAATCCTAGAACTAGGGTTCCGCTAACCTAGTACAGATCTGGTACAACAATATTGAGACTACCAAGCGTAAGTGGGTCGCGCAATGACCAGCATATTTAGGTCTCACGTAAATTCACCATTTCCAAGCAACTGAAGTGATTTCTACAGGTAAAAGAGACACGGGGGGTCAAGTGGCGTTGGGCGCGGATAACTTGTGCTCGCTTATAATTTATTCACACCACAATGCCTGAGGTGTGTTTTACAATTTTTCAATTCCCCTACCGCGGTCCGACCCCGGAGGTTGTACCTGTTAACGTATTTGGGAATGTAAACGAATATTACGAGCGGGGAGGTCACGGCGAAACACGGTTACGGACGAATATTTGAGTAAATTAAACAAATATATTTTTGCCTTTAAACCTGAATGTCATGATGACATAATTCCATAAATAAGTTGTAAATAGACTGCTAGTGTTACTGGCTTAACATTTGAACAGATTA
The DNA here is from genome assembly GCA_030763345.1 of Mythimna separata. Taxonomy (NCBI): domain Eukaryota; kingdom Metazoa; phylum Arthropoda; class Insecta; order Lepidoptera; family Noctuidae; genus Mythimna; species Mythimna separata. The sequence continues at coordinate 8,153,902 of CM061175.1, forward strand.
CCTCTTACTATTATTAGGCAAGCCTCATTATTTATATCAGTTTACAGTCACAAATCTTCACACGCCGACCTTCATGGGCGTGGTAGATAGTTCTCACATTGTAGATTGTTCCATGTGACCGCTAGACTGTTTGCTCGCACTTATTCTTTCACACAGACATATGTTTTTCGCAATAAAACTTTAAACGTCACACAAGTAACGCATCTCGACTCGTTTCGTAAACAATGATCCATAGATAGACCACCCAAGACACGGCCGCGTATTCCCAATATGTGGTCGGTGTGATCTGGCATCTGGTAGATTTTATATCTATAATAAATCACAGTGGAATATCGAAAAACACTAACGAAGTGTCGAAGTAGGTCGGCTCGCTTATTCAGCACATCGCATTGGTTTTCACCTCAATTCTTTTACAGCTTTCTGGATTATTTTTCGGAAAACCGATGTGTAGGAGTTTAATGGTCACGATAGGAATGTTTACCACGAATGCTAAAACGATTTGCGTAATATGTATAGAAAAGAAGGAATTTATCGATAGTGGAAACAAAACATTATTAAACGGTAGATACTTTAAAAAAATCAGAAGCGTTGTGTATTACGCATTCAGAGCAACGTTTACAAAAGCATATGGATGATTTTAAAACAAACCAAAAGCACTTAATAATGTAATCATTGTAACATCAACAACTCCCAACCGGCAATATTTCTGTCAACGTCCGTCGTTCCAAGTGCTAGAATACTAATTGTAGTTTTGATTAAGCTGTCGGGAAACATGAATGTAATTATTTTGAGACATGCATGTTTGAAAAATTAACCAAATCGTACATTTACAGTGAAGGATACTAGTGTGGAAATAGGTATTGACGCTTAAGAGCCTTTTGTTTCAGTACATGAAATAAAAATACTAACTCCCCTAAGTACCTAGTTTACCTTCGTCAATGAATATTATCTGTCCTACAGTTTTATTTTTGGACTCAAAGAGTAGGTAAGTATTATTTTTATAGGCAAGGTTTCTGTGAATAATTAATTTATTATATTGCAAATGCAAAAGAAAAAATATTTGCATTTTCGGTTCAGTATACCAAAAATATAGGTGGATTTGATGAAAAATTGCTAGCACCCAAAATCATGCTGATAAAAATATATACTCGGTAGGAATACATTTATCTTTTAGATTGAAGCTTAGATAACTTTTAGGTGGAGGCAAAAACCCGAAAGTGTCACAATTTAATTACCAGAACAATCGTAAGCCGCACAATAAAGTCACACCTACAAGTTATTCAATTGTGTAGTGTTTATTACTTATGAAAGTCGGCTAAAACGGTCTAGCTGTAAATTAAAGTGCCTACGTATATGTCCGTAAATCAAGGGAAGATTTACGTCCACGTTGTGCATGCTAACAATAAAGCTGCGACTAGAGTTACCTTGTTGTTTGACTATTTTTAAGTTTCTACCAATAGAATATTGGTTACTTGTGTAGAGTATTAGATCGAGTGATACAAGGTTGTCTTTGTCTTCAGAAACAACTTTTTTAAGAGATTCTTTACTTTAGAATATACTTACCATAACTAAAATCGAATTAAAAATAAATTTTTGTATTATTTTGTTAGATGACCAAAATCTAAAATAATTGATATTCCTTGATATATTTTAGTTGAAGGTAAAAATAGACTCAGTATGCTTCCTTGTAGTACGCCAAAGCTTACGTTAGATTTGCGTCAATTACTGCTATTTTTTCCTTAAGAAATTTTACAATTCGTTGAAGGTTTTTTAGTGGGAAATCATCAGAATAACTTTTCCCGCTCTTGGGCGGAGCGGGAGGGTGTCTCAAACGTATATTGATAAAAACCCACACCTTTGTTCTTTCATTGCCTTATAAAGCTATGTTTTATGTTCAAGATCTTACAGGAAATCATACATATTTCATAATTCATACTATTTATACAAATGAATTAATATTGAAAGAAAAGCCAATACCAAAGTCACAATTAAATTATTCATGTCTTCTTCTTCTTCTTCTGCCTGGCGTTAATCCCGGCCATTGCCAGGGTCCGCCTTCCGACTAAGTCTCCTCCACTTTGCCCGGTCGAAAACATCCTCCCCAGTAAGGTCATTGGCTCTCATGTCAGACTTGACGACGTCCAGCCAGCGCTTGCGGGGGCGACCACGGGACCTAGCCCCAAGGACAGCCATATCCATGCATCTCCGACCAACGTACTCCCTAGGGCGGCGCATGATGTGGCCATACCATCGCAGACGACACTCTTGCAGTTTTTCCCCCACGTCACGGACACCAAGACTACCTCGGATGTATGAATTGCGCATGCGATCGGATCGCGTTACGCCGCTCATCCACCTCAGCATCTTCATCTCCGTGACGCGAAGCTCCTGGGTGTGTCTGCCCAGTGCTGGCCAACACTCGCCGCCGTAAAGAAGGACAGGCCGTATGATGCATTTATATATCTGCCCTTTGAGCTTCGGAGGCATTTTGCGGTCGCATACAACGCCCGTAACCTCGCGCCACTTCGCCCAAGCCGCGCCTATGCGTGCTTGGACATCGTCGTCTACGTTGCCAGACTCGTGCAGCACGGATCCAAGGTACCTGAACTTATCGGACCTTGTGATCAGGTCCGAACCTATCCGGATGGTATTCGAATCCGTGCTGCCACAGGACATGTACTCAGTCTTCGCCACATTCAGTCTCAGACCACCGTTTTCCAGCGTGTCCTTCCAAACGTTGACTTTGCGCTCAAGTTGGGCTTTGTTCTGGTTAACGAGGGCTATGTCATCGGCATACATCATTAGCCACGGAGGCTGGTCTTGGATGTATGCCGTAACTACATCGAGCACAACGTTAAACAAGAACGGGCTAAGAGCCGAGCCTTGGTGAACGCCAACAGATATTGGAAAGACGTTGGATTCGCCAACCGCGGTCTGGACAGAGGACACGGAATCGCGGTACATGTCTCTGATAATGTCAATATAGGCCTCGGGCACACCCTTGAAGCGAAGTGCCCACCAGATGGACTGCCGAGGAATACAGTCGAAGGCCTTCTGCAGGTCCAAAAAGGCCATATGCAGAGCTCTCCTTCTCTCCCTGTACGCCTCAGTCAAAGTCCGCAAGGCGAACACTGCGTCCATGGTGCTGTTACCCGCCCGGAAGCCGTATTGACACTCAGAGACAGTACACTCGGTACGGAGCCTTGTGTCAATTATGCGCTCAAAGAGCTTCATGGTGTGGCACATGATCTTGATACCGCGGTAGTTACTACAATCCTGTACGCTACCTTTGCCTTTGTAGATTGGAATGATCAGGCTAGATCGCCACTGGTTCGGCATTTCCTTGGTGATCAGGATGCGGTTAAATAGATCCGTCAGAAGGTCCACACCATGTGAGCCCATCGCCTTCCACACTTCAATTGGCACGTTGTCAGGCCCGACCGATTTCCAGTTCTTCATGTAGCGAAGAGCAATGCGGGTTTCGTCGGGGGAAATAGGGGAAATAAGTCCAAGGTTAGGAGGCGGTTCGGGAGGAAGGTTATGGGGATGCTGTTTGTTTGACAGCTCCGCAAAGTATGTACACCATCTCTCCTTAACAGAGGGGGCATCGTAGAGCAGCTTACCCTCGGCGTCCCTTACACAGAGACATTTGCTAATGTCCCGTGTAGCTTTTTCCCGGGCACGCGCCAGCTTAAAAATAAGCTTCTGCCCCTCCGCAGTTTCCAGCTTGTCGTACAAGGGCGACAAACTTTTGCTGCGGGCTCTGGCTACAGCTTTTTTGCAAGCGCGCTTAGCCGCTCCATATGCCTCCCTGTCCTCCGGAGAGTTGGACCCCTGCCACTTTTTAAATAAAGCCTTCTTCTTCCGGGTCGCCTCCTGAACCCCGTCATCCCACCACCACGTCTCCTTGTCTATGGTTCTACCACCACGAGAAGAGCCAAGGACGCGTTTACCCGCAGCAGTGATTGCAGAATGAATCCTACTCCATATCTCTTGAGCGGATTCATGCGGAGCACTGATCTCGAGATGCTCGACCTCCGCAATGAAATCCGACTGCTTAGGACCATTAAGCAACCACCACTTAGTGCGGGGTTTGCGTTTCTCGACCACTTTCTTCTTTGGTACAACTGCCAAGTCCAGGACAAGGAGGCGGTGTTGAGCCGTTAAGCTCTCCCCTGGGATGACTTTGCAGTTGGTAACCTTGCCAATATGGCACCGTCGCACCAGCAGGTAATCTATTTGGGTTGAGTAGGAACCACTACGATACGTAACAAGATGCTGGGGCTTCTTCTGAAAGAATGTGTTCGCGATGGCTAGGTCAGACACAGCGCAGGTCCTGAGTATACTAACTCCCTCTGCATTTACTTGACCATAACCAAAACCACCGTGAACACGTCCGTACTCTCCAGCAAACTGACCTACGTGACCGTTGAGGTCCCCCCCAACCAAAACATCTTCGGAATTCGGAATAGCGCGCAATACGTCCTCGAACTCATCCCAGAAGGCCTCCTTTTCAGACTCACAGCAACCAGTTTGAGGAGCATAGGCGCTGACTAGGTTCGTTACCGACCCTTCGATCAGCACCCTAACTCGCATCAACCGGTCGCTGTATCGGTTTACTTCAAGGAGTCCATCCTGAACGTCCTTAGACAGCACTACGGCCACTCCGTTCCTGCCCGATGGTGATCCGGCGTACACTAGCCGGTACCCCTGCCCGATGTCACGGGACTTATTCCCCTTCCAGCGCGTCTCCTGAAGGAAGGCACACTGGACCCGACGCTTCGCAAGTACGTCCGCGAGTTCTCTGCAACGTCCACTTAGAGAGCCAATGTTCCAGGTGGCAAAGCGGAACTTCCTTTTGGGTACTGACATCTTTAGCCGTGCCCGTACTTGACACGGTAGCCCTAGCCCACTTGTCGCAGGTTCAGGGCGATGTGCCTGCGCGTCGTTATGCGGCGACGCCCTAGCCCGAGTACCCATTCGCTTATCCCTATCCATAATAATATGACTGATGTTGGTTTTACGTGGGGCGACCAGCCGTCTGACCCCCACAACCCTACGAGAGGGAAACCAGGATCGCCAGAGCCTCGTCCGTTGAACAGCAGGGTGCACCGCTAGCAGGTGAGGTTGGCTTGGGTCCTTAGGATGTAAACGGACCCCAATCACCCCAATTAAATTATTCATGTGTTGCATCATAAACGCTTTCATTAGGCACAGGTTAAATGAGTACACATTATGAAAATAAACAGCGAATGTTGTTCGCAACTCAGCGGGGGTGTTTTACATACATTTTGATTCGATTAAAAATCGATTAGTAGACTCGAAGTCATATAAAATTACTGAAATAAAAGAAAACGAATCCGATACTGAAATAACACGCGGAGTTAACGCTTGCCATAAGATAAACATTGCCCCTCCAGAAATAACGTTTGGTCAAGGTATTTAGAATGCATACACCTTGTCTACGATTTCTATTTAAGTTTTACTGTAGTAATTGGAAATTGATATTACAGAAAATTATTGTGTGCAAACTTTTTTGTAGCGTATGTTTTTGTTATTATTTTGGGTCTGAATTTTTATTTTTATTAAGATTTACATTCGCCATAATTTATCTCAAATACATTAAATTATAAGCCCAAAATGTACCAACCTATCTTATTTAGTCTATAGTATAAATAAAAATCGTAAGCACTTTGTTCCACAGTCAATATAAACATTTAATATTCCAAGCTCCCGCTACTCGCTACTAGATGGCGCTAGTAGTCAGTTCAGTAACAATATTGACGCCCCCCTCCCCGTTTCACAAGTTGCTACCAAGTTTTCACACTACATTCGTTTGGCAAGCTGCCCCCGATAAGTTTGGAAAGCTCGGATTTTCTGCGAAAGCTCTACACTTTCGACGTACTAATTGCTTAGTTTAGTGTTGAGGGTTTGTGTAGGTACATATTGGCCATTTTTGTGACTTTGAATAAATTAAAGAACTTTATAGTTACTTACGTAAGTTTTTATGTATTACCTACTATTTCCTGTATTTTTATGCAAGTTCCAAAATTTCTCCTTTGATGCACAGCGGGTTGTTAACATTAAAAAAGTATAAATCCGTATTAATTTACATTTTAATTTGATTTACATCTCAATATGAAGTTAATTAATCTCATAATTCACGTTATTCGTAACAGAATCGGGCAATAAAATAAATAATCAGAAGTTAATATTCAAAACTAACTCACAAATGGCGCGCTAAAGTTTCGTGAGAATCCTTGACGTCACAAGTCAAACAAAATAATCTGAGCAGTCGTTGATATTATTGTATGTTTAATATTTTCCACTACTACATTTAACTCGGCGCTATAAAAAGCCAATATAAACCTAAACGCCGCTGAGATCGCCCGCATTATCTTGTGATTATCGCGTGTCAAAACATCGCCACGCTCGCGATACTTCGCATGTAATCTGATAAACGATGTATTCTGCACGCTTCGCGCTCCTCACCCGTCCCGTTTCCACCAACAAATCATGTAGAGCGTTGTCTCTTTCGCGCGGTCATCCATTTCATTCATGCGCGATACACCTCGCCAGGCCGCTGTTTACAGACACAAACAAACAGTACAGCAAACCGCTTAGCTTTAAGTACGAGACCGTGAAAGTGATATTGTCAAGTACATCCGTCTCTTTCTAGAAGCCGAGTGTTTAGTTCCGAGAGCGTGGATAGATGTCGCTAGGGGTTCCGTTCTGCAAGCAGTATGGTATAAATGTCACAATAATTTGGGCGCGACGTTGCCGGACTTCGCCACCCGGTGTGGTGGCGGGAGCAAGCAATAAACTGGTGAGTTTGAGGTATGGCGAGAGAGCACTTATGGCGTGAGAGTTTAGGTTTATTTTTGTTTGTGTTGTTGGCAGTTATAAGTTTGTGTTGGTGTGCGCGTCACGTAAACGTAACGAGCGTGGTATACACACGTACGCGGGCTGTCAGTAGCTAATGCGATGCGCTGTGATCGCTTATTGTGGAGCGCGGCGCGGTTTATAGCGTTTAATTCAATTTAGTAATTGATACGTTTGTCGGTTGACTTTATCACTTTTCATCAACGTTCACCTAATGCGTATTGCAATATAATAAAAAATGTTTGTTTATTATATCTGTGTTTCTGTTAACCGCCTCTGTAATAAAAAAAATATTTACTTCCGAATCTAAAATCTTGCCAATAAAATACATTATTTTATAAAAAATCATATTATTCTGTAGAATTTTAATTAGCCCAGATTGGCTCTTAATAAGCTACAAACAAAGACAATTGAATTAGTATTAAAACGTGTTAATCACCAAACCGGTTTTAATCTTTTATTAATCTGAACAAGCGGCGCGAATCCTTACAAGAGCAAATTGTCAAAGTGACAACTCCCTAAACACAGTAATTCACGCTCCGCATTCTTCGATACTCCGTTTGAGCCGTTGCGGTACACACATACGCAAACATACACTTATTGCCTTAATACGATACCTCACACAGACAGAAACCACTCATAAAACCTTGCAATAAAGTACAAAATCATTTGGATGGCGCTTGCGACCTTCCTTTCCATCGATTGTGCTCACACATATGAAACATTTATGAGCACAGTAGTAGAAGAGTATACAGTATGACGTCTGCTATTGTACCTAATATTATAAATGAAATGTGTAGCTTTCACGAGGGCACACAAGCGAAGCGGGTTTCGTCAGAAACGCTACAGTGGAATTTCAACTCTATTGTTCGGAATTTAAAGTTGTGTTTCAAAGGTGGTATGTCAGTTGGGTTATAATCTTTCTATTTGGCACTAAAACGGGTGTCGGTAGTAGCATGACCTGTAATTGTGTGTTTTAGGCTGGTTTAATCACAATTTGGAGTGGGCCACGGTATGGCTTTTTAGCTGACAACATAGCAACCATACTAAATTGAAATTTTCTTTTTATGGATTTAGGATTAGCTGGACATTGTTTTTAAACTTACTTTTGAGTTAATTAATTAAATTATGTAAGTTCCTGATTTTTTTGTTAGATTTAAGATACGAGTATCTTTTTGTTAACTTAAAGTTATTATAAGTATATACTATTATAAATTCTTAAAACCAATTGTTTTATTTATCATCACATTACCACATTTACTGCTCCATAGCTGAATATTTCTCAAACACCGTTATAATAGCAGTAAATACGAATTGGTAGTTATTAAACTCCTCAATACCACTGGTGAATAATTAAGAGGTAACACAGGGTGTTGCCAGAAGACCACGGTTGCCCAAAGACCAATATTGCCAAAGGCAATTGGCAAAAAATACCACTGCTGCTGAAAAAGTACAACTACACTATTGTCAAAAATACCTTGGTTTCCAAAAGATTATCACTATAAGGGCCTGTTTCACAATGTCTGAGGAGCCACTACTTCCTGAATAAATTCAAAAATGGAACAGAATTTGTATGAAATTATCTGCCAAGTAAGATATTGGAAACTTAATCATAGGTGGTGAAACAGGCCCTTATGAAAATAACCAATTTGGCCAACAAAGCACAATATCCAAAAAACAACAAATTATCAAAAAGCCATCTGTCATCAGAAAACTACTGTTGCCAATAGGAAATCACTGTTACCAAAATTACCACAGTGACCGATAGACCACTGATGCCGAAAATACCGCCACCTCTTGTCAAAAAGACATCGCTCTTCAATAAACCACTATTACCAAAAAAAAACACTGTTAGCAAAATTACCATTGTTGCCAAAAAAGTCAACGTTTCCGGAAGATCATTGATGTCCAAAAAAGCTACTGTTGGCGAAAGATCATCGTTGCCCAAAAATATTACTGTTGCCAAAAAGCCAACTTCCACACAAACGAAATACAGAATTATAATGACATGTGCAGTGTTTATCGGTAGTTTGGGCTGCATAAGGTCAAAGAGTCATGTGTGGGGACACAGGTAGTTAGACGCGGTTCCGGGTTGTTGTGCAACCATTGTTAGGGTTGATCTGATACGTCACTTCAACGAGACTATTTATTCAGACAGGAGAGTTTTATGACTAAATTGATATGCAAGATTTTGACTGTAAGATTTTTGTTGAAAAAGTATAATTTTAATATTTTTTAGCTTTAACACAACGCCATCTAGTTCCTAACTAGACAGAGCTTGCGCTATTAGTATTAGATAACTAATAAACTAATTTATTGGTAAAAATTTCATTTACAAGCAATATATTTAAAATTGGCTTCATTGGTACTTCAGTTTAGATATATATATATATATATTTATACTGAAGTACCTCTTAGTAGTACACTATTGGTATTGATACAATTAATTACACACAAACAAACATACTTATAGATTTCGAAATATATTATACATATTATGTATAAATTAGACCCATTCGCAGTATGACATACATGTATAATATATTTTATAATAAAATCATCATCATCTTCGTTGACGAAGTAACGCAGCAAAAACAATGTAATACAATGATTGCTTCTCAAATCTGAACTGGTGTTAAGTTCAGAACAATTTCGAATCCTGGAAAATTCCATCCGCGGCTACCTCAAGTCGTCGCACTCTTTATTTTATTTATTACTGAATGGCTAAAAATAAATAAAAAGATCTTTCACCTTATAACATGCGCATTTGTCACAAATGAACCCCCATTACCCAACAATTGATCTGAAGATTGTTAACTTACGTAAACGTAATTGCGCTTTTAAAAACCTTGCGCAAGCGCAGTACGTTTAAAAAGTTCAGGCTATGCACAGAGGAGCGTTGTATGTTCTTAAGATATAAAGAGTATACAAAATTTCTTGCATTCATTTTTATTATTATTATTTAAGATTTATGGAAGACATAAATATGAAAAAAAAAATTGAGTAAATGATTGCAAGAATTTTTTACTAAATGTAGACGAAGCAATAAATCATAAAAAGAAGTATACAAAGTTTTAGATAGTGTAAGGTATATCTAAAAATATATTTTAATTTAAATAATTACTGCTGACAAAAACAGTCTATTCCTCTGTAGGGTTCACAAAGGTTAGTGTCTAAAGTGAAGGCCGGGAGCATTATTCTAACTTAGTCCTTGTTTGGGGTTTAGCTAGTCCTTCGAAATAGTGTTGCGTACACTGAGAACTTTTACCTAGAGGCAATAAAGTCCACTGAATTAAGCTTAGAAATTAAACGGAAAGTTTTTGATTCACTGCCTTCAAAAGAGTGTGAGATAGTAGACTACCTCACCGGTGGCTGTGACACTTAGATCCTCACGAAACGTCATAGGGAAAATTTAGTATGCTATCAAAAGTCTATGAAAAGGGAGAACACGTTTATAAGATCAAAAACTAGAGTTGGAGTAACATACATACACAATACAAACTTAAGCTTTCGTCTTTATAATATTATTATGGCCACATACCGAAAGTCGCAGCGTTGAAAGGCCTTCCACAAGGTGGACCGAGAACCTGGAGAGGGTCGCGGGAATCCGATGGATGCGAGACTCACAGTACCGGTCGTTGTGGCGACGCTTGGGGGGGCCTATGTTCAGCAGTGGTCGTCTTTCGGCTGAGATGATGATGCATCAATGATAAACCTCTTTTTTTGTTGGTAAAGTCATTAAATGACCTCTCGTCCTCCTCTACTTTTACTTTTTTTTTCATCTCCTGTTCTAAGTGAAACAAAAAGTGTCAAACTTTTACTGACTAAAACCCACTCATATTTCATCAGTTGATATTCCAGGGTTAAGTCATCTCTTTTGAAATCTCGCGCGCACCAATTTAGACGTAAGGATGCCAAACTGTATTTTTGAAAGATTTTTCCTCAAAAATCTGATCACGTTTAGCCCACAGTGCGACGTTTAATACTTGGCGGTATTATTGTGGCATCGAGTCCACTGGCGGGTGCAAGTAAATTAGAGAGCGACCGGACTATAACTAAGAGCAGTTCAACTGATGCGACTCTGCGAAAGGTTAACGGGGATGAGACCGTGGGATCGAGTCGAAGAGGTTGTTGGACGATTGTTTTTATTGACTTTAATGTGTATCACTGGTTACTATCAGGTGATATTGCAGTCAAGCCCTAGTTTATTATGATAT